>JAJSOF020000005.1:193406952-194034452 GCA_025594305.2 Periplaneta americana
TACTAGTAGTAGCAGCAGTAGCAGGAGTAATAGTAGTAGTAGTAGTAGGAGTAATAGTAGTAGTAGTAGCAGAAGTAATAGTAGTAGTAGTAGTAGCAGGAGTAATAGTAGTAGTAGCAGGAGTAGTAGTAGTAGCAGTAGTAGTAGTAGTAGAACTTAATAGTGCACTGCCTACTGATATCATCAAAGATCGTACACAAGGGACATGACCTAGATGTTTTTTTGCTAATGGCGTGCACTTGATTTTTTGTCATTCGTGTATTTGAACCCAGTTGTGTACACCAATTTACCGACAAAGTCGTTGCATCATTGAAGGCTGGTCTACGCTACACCAGCGATGAGATGAGATGATGGAGATTCGTTGGGATGCCACAGGGGAACCGGAGCTCCAGGAGAATACTCCTGTGTTATTGGACCACGGACTTCCCCAACACAACTTATAAATCTGGGCTACGCTGAGGATTGAACCCAGTATTATGAGTCCAGCTCGTTAGCCACTAGACCAGGGAGCGTCAAGTGACTACACTCTCGTGCGTACGTACAAACCCTCAAGCCCTGACGTACTGCTGAGGGCAAGGGTAGCTGCTTCCACAGTGGCGGAGCTAAGAACTTGTATGTGAACCAAATTTGTGATAAGAATATAAATTAATTTCAACTTTTAACTGAAGTACACTTTCACTGTTCAAAACATTACTCTACATAATTTGGTACAGTTAACTCTATATACGAAATAAATTGTTGCATGTTTGCACAATAATAAAACAAAACAAAAAATACACTTTTATACAGATCAATATACTACTAAATAAAACTGTTTACCGTTTGTCTTCTTCTCATTGCTATACAATTCAGTTAACAAAATAAAACAGCAGTACAAACGTTGTCATTCAAATACAATTCTCTAATAATAGTACTTTTTCTTATACATCAGAGATCCGCGGCGATTTTTGCAGTTTTTTTTTTAGTAAGCAACTTTTCAATTCGCGGAGGTTTTGTTTTAGTACCAGCCAATCGCAAACATGCTTTCAAGTGTTCATCACTTAATTGGCTTCTATGACGTGACTTTGTAAACTTCATTAAGGAAAACAGTGTTTCGCATACGTAGGTTGTCCCGAACATGCACAAGATTGTACTGTTTAGGAAACCTTTCTCGTGGAAAACAAGTATAGAAATGTTTAATACTTTTTCTGTTTTGATACTTATCCTTTAGCTCAATATCACTTTGTAAATCGAGTATTTCTAATTGTGGTCCAGCAGGAATATCCAGAACACTCTCTGAAAAAGGTGTTGAACATATCTTAAATTGTTGTTCAAGTTCTCTCGTATCCTGAAATCTACGTCCGAAGCCTTGGCACAATTGTTGCATTATTCTTATACCCTTATATTCTTTCAAGGCCTCTATCAAGTTTCCCATGTACATCCATAAATAAGGCAATTTCATTTCTAAGTGCGAGAAAACGCTCCAGAACTTTTCCGCGACTTAACCACCTTAGCTCGGTATGGTAGAATAAACCCCCATACTCACTGTTAATATCATCAAGTACTGCCCTGAACTCCATGTGATTAAGTCCTTTAGACTTTATGAAATTAATTGTTCGCACAACAACAACCATTACATTGCTAAGATTCATGTTTTAGCACATCAATTTTCCTGGTGCAAAATGATGGAGTGCGTTGGTGCCCAAGCGACGTCGATAGGTTCCACCACTGATAAACTGCTGTGTACAACTGTACTGCCCCAACAGTGGAAGCCGTAATCAGGCCTGTATGCCCTCTCGCGATCTTGACTCGACCTGGCGGAGCCTGCACTAGACCGTAATGTTAAAGCATATATAAATAAACTCTAAAAAAATGTATATTATATTGAATAAATTTATCGTATTCTGTGAGGGCAAGAATGATAGGCTATCAATCGGGTAGATTCTCAATTTTCTTGGGTGAACTTTCCTTTGTATCAAATAATGCTTGATTCCCTAAATGAGTCTCCTAACTTCTGTTTCTGGTTTTTTTTTCTAGTTTGTGATTGAACTAAGGTAATTTTATTCGGAACTGTCCTGTAACGAAGTTCGCCTCTTCTTTCAGTTGCCATGACAACGCATATTCTTGAGAAATCATAGGCTAGCGGCAAGTCTTCACTTGTTTCCTGTTTCTATGGCGACTTTGCGTGTGTTTCTACTAACAAAAATGTATTCTAAAGATCGCTTTTTTAAGTCTTGGAAATAAGCAGTTTTATCGAAGCAACAGTTGCGGTATTTGTGGACAGTCAGTAATTTGATACTATTTTCTATTGTGGAGTCCAGTGCTGAACATGGCCGACCGCGTAATTTTTTTTTTATCTCGGACGGCATTTGTCTCGGCGTCGCTAATTATCAATGAGGAACAGGATTTAATATTAATTTCCAGCTCGTAGCTGTCGGCCACCAGCTGATACCGCAACCACTACAGTTAAACTGGCCTGTCACGCGGGCGTCCTATTCAAGGCGTTAATAAAACAGCAGCAAAACGCTCATTACGAAACCACAAAGTGTTATAACCGAGGTAATGACGTCACAAAAAATATTACGTCAAGTGGGCCTGAATACTGCGTTTTGTAAAGACTAGGAGCTATGTATTTTGTTGTTGCATTGTCCTCTTTCGACTCCCGAACTCGATTAATTACACATCCCAGTTTATTTAATTCCTGTAGCGTGATGCAGACGCGAATGTTTCAGTGAAATAGTGGGCTAAACCACATACACTATTTGTAGACCTAATCCATACCAACGCCGCTGGTCTTTCATCCAAGTCGTCCGGGTTCGATCCTTGGTTAGATTGTGATGGAATTTAGGGGAGAGTCGGGTAGTATCAGACATCGGGTAATATCGAACAGTGCGTTTCTTTTATCTACCACCATATGGTAGTACCTGAATGGCATGGTTACGTTTCTCTATGCGACATCACAGAAACGTAGCCATGTCAATCAGGTACTATCATCGTGTGGTAGATGAGAGAAACTCACTGTCCGATATTACCCGATGTCATACTACCCGACTCTCCCTATTATTATTATTATTATTATTATTATTATTATTATTATTATTATTATTATTATTATTGTTATTATTATTATTATTATTATTATTATTATTATTATTATTATTATTATTATTATTACATGATTTTATTTATTTGGTTGCAGATTGTTGCGATATTGAATGGCAGCTTTTACCTCCGTTCATTCAACTATATACATAGGCTTGCTTACATAATTTCATACACACATAGAGTCAGCCATAAGTAATGACAATAATTTCAGGAGATTATTCTTTGACTTAATTGAAACAAAAAAGCTTAATACAATTTTGCTCATTTTTATTCCCGTTTCGTGAAAAATTTGTTTTGTATTAAACATTTCATACCGTGTCATGGGAAAGCCTTGATTTATTTCTCAGTATGCTCAGTCACTTTAAGACAGCATCGCACTATGATCAGTGGCATACGCAGAATTTTATCAAGGGGGATCATTATTGAAATTGTTTACAATTTACATTATCAATATTTTAAATTTTGTGTATAATAATAATAATAATAATAATAATAATAATAATAATAATAATATATACGCAGAATTTTATCAAGGGTCATTATTAAAATTGTTTACAATCCCACAAACAAATAACAACAAAAGCATCTCAACAAAAAACAACACAAACAAACAAATTTACATTATCAATATTTTAAATTTTGTGTATAATAATAATAATAATAATAATAATAATAATGATAAATAATAATAATAATAAATTTTATTTAATTATTTATTATAATATTAATATGCTGTTCAACAACCATAGGCCAATTATTATTATTATTATTATTATTATTATTATTATTATTATTATTATTATTATTAGGAAGGTTGTTCCAATAATTACGTGTAATCCGTGGATTCCTGTTGCGTTAAAGAATGTTGATCCCCAAAGTTAGTCTGGAATAATAATAATAATAATAATAATAATAATAATAATAATAATAATAATATTTTATTTAACTATTTATTATAATATTAATATGCTGTTCAACAACCATAGGCCAATTATTATTATTATTATTATTATTATTATTATTATTATTATTATTATTATTATTATTATTATTATTAGGAAGGTTGTTCCAATAATTACGTGTAATCCGTGGATTCCTGTTGCGTTAAAGAATGTTGAGCCCTAAAGTCAGTCTGCAATAATAATAATAATAGTAGTAAATAATAATAATAATACTAATAATAAGAACAATAATAATAATAATAATAATAATAAATTTTATTTAATTATTTATTATAATATTAATATGCTGTTCAACAACCATGGGCCAATTATTATTATTATTATTATTATTATTATTATTATTATTATTATTATTATTATTGGGAAGCTTGTTCCAATAATTACGTGTAATCCGTGGATTCCTGTTGCGTTAAAGAATGTTGATCCGTAAAGTCAGTCTGCAATAATAATAATAATAATAATAATAATAATAATAATAATTTAATTTAGAGTTTATTTACTATTGTTTATTGTACTATACAACAGCCATGACAAAATAAAATTATTATTATTATTATTATTATTATTATTATTATTATTATTATTAGTCTATTATTATCATTATTATTATTATTATTATTATTATTATTATTATTATTATTATTATTATTGGTAAAGGTAAAACCCCGTAACATGCCATGAAGGCACTTGGGGGGCATGAACGTAGAGCCCCACACTTTCCATGACCTCGGCACTAGAATGAGGTGGTATGGTCGGCACCACGCTCTGACCGCCCTTTACCCCCGGGAAAGACCCGGTACTCAATTTTATAGGAGGCTGAGTGAACCTCGGGGCCGTTCTGAAAGTTTGGCAACGAAAAAGAATCCTGTCACCACCTGGGCTCGAACCCCGGACCTTCCAGTCCCTAGCCAGCTGCTCTACCAACTGAGCATCCCTACTCCAGGGACGGCGGTTTGCGTCAGCCGAAGAGGTGAAAATTCATGCAACGCGCGCTCTGCGGGAAGTGACCAAAGATGGGCTGCAAGAGTGTTCTGAGAAGTGGTATGGACGCTGGCAGAAGTGTGTCACTGCCAAGGGGGCGTACTTTGAAGGTGGTGTTGTGTAAATGGTTACATGTCATCTGCAACTATACCCATGTTCTTACTGAGTCTATATGCTTGGAGAGTAGGTTACGTACCACACGGACAAGGCAGAGAAGTTGCCTATAGAGCATGGCGTTGCCAACTGAAGTTCCGATACTTTCTGACTTTACTAATAGGGTCGATATAGATTTTGCTACTCTGACAGTGAAAATAACTATTTGAAGCTATACACTTGCTCTACTACCTCATTTAGAATTCGCAAGTTACCTTCTTTATTTTTCTTCCTATGACCATGCTCTTCGTCTTATTTGCATTTATCTTCATCTCATACTGCTCACAGCTGTCATTTAGCTTCTGTAGCATCTCTTAATATCTTCTCCTTTTCTGCTAACAAAGCCGTATTGTCAACAAATCTTATGCACTTTATTCTTCTTCCGCCTACTATCACTCCTCCCATGTTCTCAAAACAGTTCTTCACTAAATCCTCCAAGGAGATGTTGAACAGGGTAGGTGATAAAGGTCATCCTTGAAGTACTCCTCTCCCTATTTCACTTCCTTCTGACATTTCTTCTCATATCCTGACTTTGACTCGTTTCATATAAAGATTACTGAATAACCTCTCTTTTCAATCCACACCTATTTTCTTCAGGATTCCCATGAGTTTATTCCAAGCCACTCTGTCAAAAGCCTTTTCTAAGTCCATAAATACTACATACACTTCTTTATTCTTCTCTAAGTATCTTTCGCCGATTGTTCGTAGCAGCCCAATTGCATCTCTCGTACCTTTTCTCTTCCTGAAACCAAACTGCTCTTCTTCCAACTGTTCTTTCATATTAGAATATAAACGTCGAGAGAAACTTCGCCGAGTGCGATATCAGGCTGATAGTCCTGAACTCGTTACATTTGTTGCCATTATTTTTCTTCAGTATTGGAATCAACACGGTCTCCGAAAAATCTTCAAGCCATTCGTCTTTTTCATATATTTCTTTGCACAATGATAGAATTTCATACTTACTTACTTACTTATGGCTTTTAAGGAACCCGGAGGTTCATTGCCGCCCTCACATAAGCCCGCCACCGGTCCCTATCCTGTGCAAGATTAATCCAGTCTTTATCATCATATCCTACTTCCCTCAAATCCATTTTAATATTATCTTCCCATCTACGTCTCGGCCTCCCTAAAGATCTTTTTCCCTCCGGCCTCCAAACTAACACTCTATATGCATTTCTGGATTCGCCCATACGTGCTACATGCCCTGCCCATCTCAAACGTCTGGATTTAATGTTCCTAATTATGTCAGGTGAAGAATACAATGCGTGCAGTTCTGTGTTGTGCAACATTCTCCATTCTCCTGTAACTTCATCCCTCTTAGCCCCAAATATTTTCCTAAGCACCTTATTCTCAAACACCCTTAACCTATGTTCCTCTCTCAAAGTGAGAGTCCAAGTTTCACAACCATAAAGAACAACCGGTAATATAACTGTTTTATAAATTCTAACTTTCAGATTTTTTGACATCAGACTAGATGATAAAAGCTTCTCAACCGAATAATAACAGGCATTTCCCATATTTACGGTATTCTGTGGTTAATTTCCTCCCGAGTATTATTTATATTTGTTACTGTTGGTCCAAGATATTTGAACTTCTCCACCTCTTCGAAAGATAAATTTCCAATTTTTATATTTCCATTTCGTACAATATTCTCGTCACGAAACATAATCATAAACTTTTGTGCGAGATCGTGCGTATTTGCTTGTTTTCCGCACAGAACCAATACGCGGTAAGTGTGAAATACCACATTCAGTATTCCCAACGTAACACACATAACAATTTCCCTCTTCTTACTGCTTAAGCGCGACATTCATTTTACTGCTTTAGGCTTTTAACATATTATTTTTAAAGACGTTTAACATAGTAATAATTATAAATTGGAATCTTACCACTGCAATTTCACCTAAATTGCAATGTTAATCATTGTTTTTAAATATTTGCAAAAATTAAGTAAAGTCTACTACTCCACGAAACTTATTGCATTCCTGATACAAGTAACATTAAGGAAGCCGTGAAAAAATCAACGAGATTCCAGATGCTGATGTTATTACTGCAATATGTTATATAAATAATATTGTTAAAATATTAAAATGAAAAATAAATCATTACATAACCTTACCGTTTGTTTTAAGTTCGCATTTATAGACTGGGGGAAAAAAAGACAGACGTATATCACGGCCTGCTGGAGTATAGTCAACACAGAAAACATTTTACAGCAACAATGTTGAAGAAAGATATTTTGGTGTTCCGAAGTTGGCGTCATTAAACAGAAACCAACATGGAGATTACATTGCAGCAAATTAGAAATTCGTCTTTCAGGTATGTAATAAACGATCTTCGCACAAAATAATGTACGATACACGAGCGGTATGTTTGTTTTCATGTTCTCGGAAATTAAAAAAGCTCAACTACGTTTCGCTTTTTCAATCTTTTCCTCGAACATGAAAACGTCAACATACCGCTCTTGTAACGCATATACCTATCTCTTTTCGGGATTTACTGTGATAGAGTTTCATATTATCTGTAAAGGTTGACAATGTAGTCTGTACGTTAACCCACTCTTAGACTAAACCTCACAAACAAAAACATGAATTTGAGTACATTGAGTCGCGGTAGAAGCCCCGGGGGCCTCAACAGGTGCTCAATGGCGAGGGAACTGATTGTAGTGGTTATTTTTTCGTAGAATCTGGACACAAAGGGACATGAGTGCGTGCAGCATTCAATTCAAAGGCTAGCCCGCAGACCTGTCGCTCACATCTTTCCTTACCAAGCTCCACCTTCATAATTGGCATGATCTCGTGGCCTGCGAGATTGTTCTCGTAACATATGTGTGTAAAAACAAGTTCTTCCTCCTGTGTTTGAAAGGTGGGCGGGTTTATAAAGCTTTTCCTTGTACTTCAAAAGAGGAAAAATGAATCGATAACAAGATCCCTGTTTATACTTGTTTCAACGATAGTCTAGGTCCCTGCCCTTCGTAATGGTGTCTGCTGCCGTCTATTAGTGATCTGAATCTAACTGGCAACAAGAGCTGGACAGATTTAGAGCTGTCTAATACAAAGGATTGTCCAAGATGTACAATATAATATTAGTACATTATGCAACGAGCCTATAATGGTAGTAATTAAGACGCGAGTATGTTTATGAAACGAGCGCAAGCGAGTTTCAAAATTTTCATACGAGCGTCTTAATTACCATTATAGGCAAGTTTCATACGACTTTTTATGCTCGACCATATTTCTATCTTGAAATTATTCATAAGTATTCATGTTATTCTTATCTGACTGGGGAGCGGAACTGACCTTGTGCAATATCTCGTAAATTGTGAGATGTGCGCAGACGCGAAAGTATTGATTTTTTCCGAGAAAGAAATGTCATTGACCTTGATATAATCTAGAGAGTAAAATAAACATTAATCTAGATATAGCCTTGAAATTGATTTAGACATTGAAAAACGATATGACAAATTGAATTTATTTGAATATTATTTACAATTAATGCTAATTATTATAGTAACAGAACTAGTTGTCATTCGATTGCATATCCGAGAATAATCTATACTTGCGCTTTCATATTGCTACAATGGTATTTTCTGATTGGTGGAACACCTGAACTTTAATGAATGGGTGTACTTTAATGAGGTCCATTAAAGGGCTGCTACCAGGTGTATAATTACTATATTTCGGAATGGTCGAGCATAAAATATAATATAATATAATATAATAACTTATAATATAATATAATATAATAACTTATAATATAATATGATATAATATAATATAATACAGTTTGATCCGTTTGGGTATGGATAATATTAATTTATTATTATAAAGCTATTATGATAGTATGAAAATTTTCTTGCGCGTTATATTATGATTAAAAGATGGGAGTTTCCATGTATGACAATCAACAATGCATGATCTGAAAGGACAATTGAAAATCGTAGATGATTAAAATGGCTACTACAAATCATCACCGCTCACAATGTGTTCTTTGGTATGCTAAATTTGAGAGTGTTAAAAAAGTTCAAAGGGAATTTCGACGTGAGTATGGTGTGAGTAATGTACCTAAATACGATTCCATAATGTTGTGGTATCGAACATTTGTAGAAACAGGCTCTGTGTTTAAAAAACATGCAGGAGATCTCAGGCGAAATCCAGTACGCAAAGCAGCTATCTCTTGGCTTGGTCCCCAAACTCCCCAGATCTAACCCTTCCTGACTTCTTCGTGTAGGGTTTTGTTAAAGACATTGTCTATTCACAGAAATCCAGGAACACTGATGATCTGAGATTAAAAATTACTCAAGCTTTTCAACAAATCACCCCTCTTATATTACAACGGACGTGGGCTGAATTGCACCACCGTTATGAGTTGTGCAGGGTGCGCAATGGGGGTCATGTTGAGCTCTGAGGAATCTCCCATCTTTCAGTATTTTATGCGCAACGTTTCAACAAATAAAGTTCAGTAGTAAATGTTTTACGGCGTTTTTATTTCATCCATATCCAAACGGATCACCCTGTATATATCATGTATATATGGAGATAAATGGAACGTGTGGAATGGAGAGACAGAATAAGAAATGAAGTTATGTTGGAAAAAGAGAGTGAAGAAAGAATGTTACTGAAACTGATCAGGAAGAGGAAGAGGATTTGGTGAGGTCACTGTCTGAGAAGAAACTGACTACTGAAGGATCCACTAGAAGAAATTGAATTTTTATTGTCTTTCGTGAAAAATTACAAAGTGTGATACAATTCATGACACTTCACTGTAAAGGCTGGTTCACAATAAACCGGGAACGAGAACCAGAATGAAAACGAGAAGCAGAGGACGTGAATATGAAAAATTTTGATTCACAATAAACCGAGAACGTAGACGACTATGCATATCGATATACATGTCAATAACGATATGTAAAGTCGATATTACGCATTCTGATGTTATTTGTGTATAATTGACGAACGGCGTTCTCTCATGAGTAGGCCTACAAGGCAGCCAACATAAACACAAGTTAACCAACTTCGAAATTTCAACTGAAACATTTCATTAGGTACGGTACTATAAATATGCCCATGCATCTTTATTATCACAACCTATTTTAAGTCTGCCATAACGTAAAATAATTAGAGAAGAAACATTTGTAATAGAACAAAAATGAACACAACAGTAGTTACTGAATTGAAGCATGAATATGTAGTGTGTAATACAACCAATACAGTAATAAAATATGATTCACTTACGATCGGTGTTCAAAGATGCAGCTATTTCTCATCTTTATACGAGGCGCGCCGCTTATCGTAAACGTGAGGATTTTCCTCAACACTCAATATTAGAATCTCATCAAATAAAACTTGCTCCATGATTCACAGCACAGAACAAAATAATGCATAGGTTATGTCACGGTCTTCTTGTTACAAAATATACGACGACAAAATAGCTTTTAGGTGGCAATAGAATGAATCTAGTGGGCTGTGATCGGAAACGTGAACGCCGAAGTTGAAACTTGGCCAGCTCTCCCTTCCCGATCCCGGGCTCCGGCAAGGTTTTCGTTAATTGTGAATGCTCATATTTAAATGTACACATTTTAACAATTTCACCGTTTTCGTTTTCATTCCGATTCTCGTTTCCGGTTTATTGTGAACCAGCCTTAACACCTTCATCATTATATTGTGTCAACATGTTATGTTTTTGCAGGATACATATCAGGTGGACTTATTTACATTTTTGTCTTTCTCCAGCCTTGAATGGAACAGAAATTGACTGCGCCTCTATTTTGTTTATATCACGAAAAAATGCTCGCTGTAGACAGTGATATTTGATAAATTCAAACCCATTTCGTAGAAGCTGTGTATAATAAGTCTGGCTCTGATTCTGGCAGGTTAACGTGGGCGCAAAGCAACTGTGACGCATCTTTGCGTATTTGCGGAGGTGACAACATGACACAACGCAGGTGTTCGACTCCTGTTTGCGCGCCCGGGGTGAAGGAACCTCTGACTCCACCACTGGCCCCGTTACACCCGAGCCCATGTTGTGGCAGGTCGCGGATCTCTTTCGAATCCCAGCAGGGACGATCAGATTATCACTTGCAATTATTACAAGTGTTTTGCTAGCTCTACACAGCAAGGAACCCGCGATTCTGAAGAATTGATAGGCACGTGGCATGCTCAAAATTGCGGAGAATGTTTTGAGTTCCACAACGTGGATACATTATTATGCTGCATATTTTTACGTACGAACTACGTGTAGATCCGATCACTTGTCGACTACGAGAACAAGGGGAATAGGGGAGTTGAGTACAAGAAGAAAAGAGGGAGACAAGGATATCAAGGAGAAGAAAAGGAAAACTAACTGAGCACAAGGAAAACAAGACGAAGACAAAGGTGACAAGGACACGATAAGAGGAACAAGGGAAAAGTCAAGGAGAATGGGATTATTAAGAGAAATTGGAGAAAATGAAGAGAACAAGAGGACGACAAGAATATCAAGTGGAGTACAAGGAAAACAAGTGATCAAGGGGAACAGAGGAAATGTAGGGAGAACAAAGGGATACAAGGAAAAGAAGTGAAATAAGAGAAACAGAAAGAAGAAGAGGAATACAAGGAGAACGAAGGGAATATGAGTAGAGCAATGGAAATACAAGAAGAATGAGGGGAATATAAGGAGAACAGGGTAAAGGTAAGGGAAACAAGAGGAATAGAAGATGAACAAGGGGATGACAAAGGAAACAAGTGGAGTAAGAGAAACAGAAAAAGATGGAATGCAAGGAGAACGAGGGGAATATGAGTAGAAGAAGAGAAATACAGGAAGAATGAGGGGAATATAAGGAGAACAGAGTAGAGGTAAGGGAAACAAGGGGAATAGAAGATGAACAAGGGGATGACAAAGAAAACAAGTGGAATAAGAGAAACAGAAAAAAAGAAGAAGAGGAATACAAGGAGAACGAGGGGAATATGAGTAGAGCAAAGGAAATACAAGAAGAACGTGGGGAATATGAGGAGAAGAGGGTAAAGGTAAGGGAAACAAGAGGAATAGAAGATGAACACGGGGATGACAAAGAAAACAAGTGGAATAAGAGAAACAGAAAAAAAAGAAGAAGAGGAATACAAGGAGAACGAGGGGAATATGAGTAGAGCAAAGGAAATACAAGAAGAACGTGGGGAATATGAGGAGAAGAGGGTAAAGGTAAGGGAAACAAGAGGAATAGAAGTTGAACACGGGGATGACAAAGAAAACAAGTGGAATAAGAGAAACAGAAAAAAAGAAGAAGAGGAATTCAAGGAGAACAATGAGTAGAGCAAAGGAAATACAAGAAGAACGTGGGAATATGAGGAGAAGAGGGTAAAGGTAAAGGGAAACAAGAGGAATAGAAGTTGAACACGGGGATGACAAAGAAAACAAGTGGAATAAGAGAAACAGAAAAAAAGAAGAAGAGGAATTCAAGGAGAACTAGGGGAATATGAGTAGAGCAAAGGAAATACAAGAAGAACGTGGGGAATATGAGGAGAAGAGGGTAAAGGTAAGGGAAACAAGAGGAATAGAAGATGAACACGGGGATGACAAAGAAAACAAGTGGAATAAGAGAAACAGAAAAAAAGAAGAAGAGGAATACAAGGAGAACGAGGGGAATATGAGTAGAGCAAGGAAATACAAGAAAAACGAGGGAATATAAGGAGAACAGAGTAGAGGTAAGGGAAACAAGAGGAATAGAAGATGAACACGGGGATGACAAAGAAAACAAGTGGAATAAGAGAAACAGAAAGAAGAAGAGGAATACAAGGAGAACGAGGGGAATATGAGTAGAGCAAGAGAAATACAAGAAGAACGTAGGGAATATGAGGAGAAGAGGGTAAAGGTAAGGGAAACAAGAGGAATAGAAGATGAACACGGGGATGACAAAGAAAACAAGTGGAATAAGAGAAACAGAAAGAAGAGGAATACAAGAAGAATGAAGGGAATATAAGGAGAACAGGGTAAACGTCAGGGAAACAAGGGGAATAGAAGATGAGCAAGGGGATGACAAAGAAAGCAAGTGGAATAAGGGAAACAGAAAGAAGAAGAGGGAATACAAGGAGAACACTATATGAGTAGAGGAAGGGAAATACAAGAAGAATGAGGGGAATATAAGGAGGACAGGGCATCGGTAAGGGAAACAAGAGGAATAGAAGATGAGCAAGGGGATGACAAAGAAAACAAATAAGAGAAACAGAAAGAAGAAGAGAGAATACAAGGAAAACGAGGGGAATATGAGTAGAGCAAGAGAAATACAAGAAGAATGAGGGGAATATAAGGAGAACAGAGTAGAGGTAAGGGAAACAAGAGGAATAGAAGATGAACAAGGGGATGACAAAGAAAACAAGTGGAAGAAGAGAAAAGAAAGAAGAAGAGGGACTACAAGGAGAACGAGGGGAATATGAGTAGAAGAAGAGAAATACAAGAAGAATGAGGGGAATATAATGAGAACAGGGTAGAGGTAAGGGAAACAAGAGGAATAGAAGATAAACAAGGGGATGACAAAGAAAACAAGTGGAAGAAGAGAAAAGAAAGAAGAAGAGGGACTACAAGGAGAACGAGGAGAATATGAGCAGAGCAAGGGAAATACAAGAAGAATGAGGGGAATATAATGAGAACAGGGTAGAGGTAAGGGAAACAAGAGGAATAGAAGATAAACAAGGGGATGACAAAGCAAACAAGTGGAATAAGAGAAAGAGAAAGAAGAAGAGGAATACAAAGAGAACGAGGAGAATATGAGTAGAGCAAGGGAAATATTAGAATTACTAGAAGAATCTAAGGAGAACAATGGAAAGACAAGGAGAATCAGGGGACAGCAAGAAGAAAGTGATGCGAAGGACAAGGAGAATACATGGAGAGAAAGTTGATGACATGATGAACAAGGGATTCGAACTTAAACGCCTGAGCGTCACCAGCCATCACGGGTTCAACCGTCTGCTGCACTGTTAGTTGAAATTGTTAAGGCCTGCTTTATTAATATATAAGCAAAACAAATAGCTTTATTTAGACCACTAACCAAGCTCAAAGGTCATGTTGAAGGTGTTGATCTCCAACTTACACATTTTTGTGACATCTGCAAAGGAAATTTCATAATATCCGGTGTAATTCCTCTCTCGTTACGGAGCGATTTTCTTGATATATGGCTTCCTACAGCTGTTCCAAAGTGTGGAACGTGTCCCTGCGGTAACTGAGTGTTCTGGCATGTACGCGGCGCGAACTCGAATCCCGGTTAGGCCTGGCATATTTTTCATTGAAAAGTATGTAGTGACATTTAAGGCATACAAGCTCGCAGTTCGTTAGGAATCAACATCATTTCGTCCTGTTTCCATTCTACTGTATTATTATCCCATAGCATTCCCCGATTTCTGGCTAGCTACACAGAAAAAGGGCTGCTATTGGGGACGAACGGAGTTGCCTGTTTGAAACGAGATTGCTCGGCGAACCTTAGTACGAAATCAGCAGGTATGGGTTGGAGAATGCGATTAGATGGAATTCAGCGTAATAGGGGTTTACCTTGGCCTTTAACTTAACAAAATGGTGATTTGTAGGGATGTGATTTTGTGGTGTCTGTTACACTTTTACTACGTAATACTTCTTTTGACCTATAAAACGATACGAAAGGACGTCTTTCAACCAATCATGGTTGCTTATCGCACAATTTTATCACTTCCTAGCATTTGTTTAATTTTATCGCTTGTCTAGCATTTGTTTGTTTTTATCACTACCCTAGCATTTTGTCGTTTTTCCTGCCTGCAATAATTCCTATGTCCAAAATATAAAAAAAGTAGGAAGAAAAAATACATTTATACATCCTATGGCAGCCGTAGGAATTCTTACATTTTCGGAACTAAGAAATATAATAACATATAGGAGATTTTATTATTTGCTGTATCACTATTTAATTTATTTAATAGAGCAAAAATCTGCAAATCGATAAATATATGTCACATAGCAGTTATTGCAGGAACAACGACGATTCTTTGTTTGCCAACATTTCAAACTGCAAATTCTTTGCGGTACTATAAAACATTCATTGCGATCGTAATTTGTTTCCCACATAGTCGACTGAAAATGGCGGCTCCGTTCAAACGTTTTGGTGAAGCTAACATTAGTGAAACAGAATTTCAGTAAGTCAATTAATATTTTATTGTATTCGAGTACTTTATTTTTTAATATTTATTTACGGTACTATAAAATATGTTTCCGATCGTTTTGTTTCCCGCAGACGGAAAATGGCGACCGGGTAGCTCAGTTGGCAGAGCAGCTGGCTGCGGACTGGAAGGTCCGGGGTTCGATCACGGGTGGTGACGGGATTTTTCTCGTTGCCAAACTTTCGGAACGGCCCCGAGGTTCCCTCAGCCTCCTATAAAATTGAGTACCGGGTCTTTCCCGGGGGTAAAAGGCGGTCAGAGCGTGGTGCCGACCACACCACCTCATTCTAGTGCCGATGTCATGGAAAGCATGGGGCTCTACCTCCATGCCCGCCAAGTGCCTTCATGGTATATGTCGGGGATACCTTTATCTTTACCTATGTACTGTACTTTCTTTTAATCGTGTAATAGTCAATTAATCCCACTCGAGTTTTGATTTTCTCTAGATAAAATCAAAACTTCTAGTTAAATTACTGTGGATAATTTTACCTGTATTTCGGTGTTTATTTTTTCATGATTTCGGTGAATATTTCATGAAAATATGAAGCTTTGGGTTAATATTTCGTAATTTTTTTTTTTGTAAATAAACCCGTTAAAATTACTAAGTACTACAGGCGTTAATTATTTTTGAATTGCTTCATATTGTGACAAAGTTTCATTTAATTATCTTTAATAGTATCCTATTAAAAATACAAAGGTTCAAAATATATTTTTTTTTATTTGTGAACACTCAAAGCAGTCCTCTAACTGCCCACTGTAAGTTCTCAACTTTAATAGCATAAAACTTTAATTTATTTACCATTATATTTTCTAAATAGTGAAAATACGTCAGTTAAATCACAAAATATTTCTGTAGTATGTAATTTCAATGTTTAGAAATCATATCGTCCGATCTCCATCTTTTTCATGTCAAATTTTGATGTTTCTTTTTTGCCTCCTATAGTTTCAGCTGTCTGCGATGTTCTTGGTTCAAACAATGTGTTGATTACGTTTCATCTTCCTGCTCATTTAACCAGTTACGTGGAGCTTGTACCTCATATAGTTATCTGATAATACAGTTCATGATACAATCTCTTGTTAATACCCTGTAATTTCCCTTAATATCTCCGTCTCGGTGGCTTCATTTCTCAGTTTATTTTTTTATTACTACACCACGCTCACATCCGTACGGACATCGCAATTATAACAGACATGAGGATTGTCTTTATTTCCATTATTTACTTTCTCATTAAAGACTGCGAGTATAATGAAAAAAAAAATGATGGTTCAGAAAGTAGTAAGTATTCCAGATTTTTATTAAAATAAACATTTCCAGCATCCCTGATACGAGTAACTATTAATTGATTTCTGGCACGTTGTATTGTGTGTCTGTGTATGAAGCAGCCGTGGCGAGAACGTGACTCGCGAGACATTGTGGCTCGCAGCGATAGCTGTGCATTTCGCTTGCTTCTAACCTCCGCCATACCCCACCCTCTCACTCACTGGAGTCAAACTCCGTTCCACTTGTATTTGTCTCTGACCTGCGAGTGGTATATGTCTCTCTCGAAACCATGTACGAAAGTTCCAAGTAGGATGGGAGGACGCATTTTTTTGCTGTCAATATGATGAGAATATTAAATGTATGATTTGTTCACAAGTATTACGAGGAAAACGGTTGTATAACATAAAACGGCATTATACTACATGTCACTCATGAAACATTAAAAGGTTAAGTGTTATTGTTGTTATCATCATCATCATTATCATCTTCATCATCATCATCATCATTTCTGTACGTCGACCCTTTTTCAGCAGATGTACGAATAATGCGGTTAGCTCTTCAATTTGAACTCACTGATTTACTATGTGATGTCAAATGAACGCTAGATGTAAGGACTTGACAAATGTTGAGCTTTCAAATCTTTGCCAAAAAATAAATATCCGAAGCTTCATTCTTTCCCTTGCTCTGTTGAAGCCATGTTCGCTACAACTTACGTTTGTGAAAAACTATTTTCAACAATTAAAATAGTAAAAACCAAATTTAGATCACGACTGACAGACAAATACCTTCGTGATCAACTACGACTGGCAGTAAGTGACATAATTCCTGATTTTTAAACTTTGTCGCAGAGACATTCTGAAGACAGTTAATTTTAGGTTGTGATATTGTTCATTTCTTTCTTCGTTACACGTACTAAACATTAGTTTGTAGTCTTGTACTGTATAAAATTATATTTAAGTGCTTGACGTAAGAAAAATGAAAATCCGTTAATAAGTCAGACAGTTGCTTCACTTCCCCTTCGGGTGTCCGCCTCCCTCCATAGGTGCTATGCACGTTGCAGGTTACACAGTGGCTCGGCGCACGATTACATTTTCGCCACCGCTGGTATAAAGCACTGTTTCCCAAACTGTTTTGAAGGCGTCACCCACTTTTGGGCGAGATATTTTTTGGACCTCCCCTTCCCATTACCGTACCGATACCTAACCCCATTACAAAAATTCAAATCCCTGTAAAACCGAAAACAAAGATAATATTACCCAAAGCCAGTGGATACCACCCAATTTCTAATACACCGGTACCTGCAAGACGAGAAATTGGAATATGCAAACTTGCCGTATTTTCTAATTCTCTTTGACTTCTTAGATTGGGGCTCCTTGTTTTAGAAGGAATGTAAAATACTTCAGGATACTATACTTTGGGTTAATCTACATCGATTTTACCTTATATACCTATGTCCGAAGTCTAACGGCTGGAGAGAAATACTGAAACATTTTGCGGTTCCGTGTATTATACGCCAGATCTTTTGTACACGGCAGCATCTGAGCACCGCAACGTAAGCGCAAACACATAACTGAATACACGTTCTCTTGACATTTAATACGTGTATTCGCATAGTGAATATGCAGACATATATTTCGCTTGTGGATTTTGTGATAGCAATGTATTGGCTGCTGTTGAGGAATACAGAAGACTTTTTTCCAATCTGTTACACCTTGTCGTTCAGTAAAACAAGTGGTAGTGATAAAAGTGAGACAAATGGTTGTGTTTTACGCAAACCACGCATAATTGTTATTTAGAGTTCAGAAATTATTTTTTTCTTAATATTCCAGCGTTCTTCCCCTTTTAAAAGACAAAAGGCTGAATCTTGAGTCCTTCGATAAAGCGATAATGATCGTTTAACTCGCTGTAACTCGGAAACCAGTAAAGATTTTGAATATCAATAACTTTTAAAAGTAATTTCCATTCTTTTTTAACATTTCTCTCGCTTTGACCCCCCCCCCATCTAGCGAAAAAAAAGTTTGCCGCTTACCAACTTCTGAATGTATAAATGTCTATTTTGAGCAGACCACTTTGAAGTTACTGTTTCTTCTCTTTGTTTCCAAAAAATATTTTGATTTCGATTTTTTTTTCTATACTTTCCTCAGATATTCACCTATCAATCATAAAGATTACAGTGCGATTGATTGACTATCTTAGGAGCTACAACGTGATAAATATTTAACGCAGTGGGAAACTAATTTCTCCCTTCCTCTGGCTCCGGTATCGCCGTCTCTCTTACACTCTAGACGTCACTCTCTCACACAAGCCATCTATATTACAACGCTGCAGCGATCTATGATTCGTTCTCCTCATATGCAGGAAATTTGCCGCGGAGAATAGTTCATTTCCGAAACCGAATGACGTAGCTCAGGGTACTATTGCATTCTTTTGATTCCACCAGTAGGCATATATTTCAATGAGTCTTTCCTTAATACAGGGTGATTCACGAGGATTTACCGTCACTTAAGAGCTTATTTCCAAACACATTCTGAGGAAAAAATGTCATATAAACATTTGTCCTACTCTCAATATTTTCAGAGTTACACTAATTTAAAGGTGTTTGTAAAATACCTTTTTTCTTTAGTTTTAGGAGTAAAAAAAATATTACAAATAGAGAATGAACTATTCAGAAGTATCATTTCTTTAATTGGCTAGTGTTCTGAAGCTAAAAATGTGTTGTTAATTGCTTTGTACAGATTTTATTTTTCAATTTTTAACTAAAAATTACATAATTCTTACGCACTTATCACAAAAATAATGTTACAAATCATACGAGTTTTGGGACTTGATTCTTTGCAGTTTAATTAAGCATCCTATACAGTCTTAAATAATTTACAAGAGTGGCGTGATTTGTAATAATTTTCTGTGAGAAATGCGTAAGGAAATGTAATTTTGTAGTTAAAAATCGAAAAAAATTCTGTACGAAGCAACTATTGGATCCACAGCTCATTTTTAGCTTCAGAATACTAGCTAGTTAAAGAAATGATACTCCTGACTAGTTCATTCTTTATCTGTAATATTCTTTTACCCTTAAAACTCAAGAATAATGGTATTTTATCAACAACTTCAAATTAGTGTAACTCTGAAAGTGTTGAGAATAGGACAAATGTTTATATGACATTTTTTGCTCAGAATGTCTTCGGAAATAAGCTCCATAAGTGACGGTAAATCCTTGTGAATCACCCTGTATATTTTAAATTTCAGCTAGTTGAACGTGACTATTTGAAAATGGATTCGGTATCATCTGTCATAGCAGGCCTTAATAATTCATGTATGCCATGGGTTAACACTCTACTTTCACATTTTGTGGAGGTTGTATTCCTAATTTTGAATCCCGACAGATTAATTTAACGCAACTATACACTAAAGTACCTACATCGTAGAGTTTTGGTTGTTATCCTCGAGTCCGCAATTGCTCACGCTAAAGATGATAACCAAAAGTTTCAACTTCTCAAAAGGATCCATTTCTAAAAGGCTTCTAGCGGTTTGTTTCGATACTGCGGAATCTCTGTACTGGTTAAGTTGCGAGAGAGGATTCAGTATCAATTAGTTGATTAGCAAGTGGCTGAGTCTGTGATGAAGAAGTTAGCGGGGCCGCGGACTGTGACTGTGAGGTTAGCCGCCGGGGGGCGGGGGAGAGGGAGCTGCGGTCTGGATTTCGCTTCCAGTCCTGGATTAGGGACAGAGCTCCAGGATTTGCGGTGCACAACTTGCGCAAAGTTCCAGCTTTCCGATAAATTATTAATAAAGCCAGGTGGCGGACCTCACAGAAAACTCCCGGGTTCAGCTCTCCGAAATCTTGCTTGTAGTGGTTTACAAAACACACAACTAGTCATCAATTGTTTAGGAAGCATGTGGTCGTCATGGAAACCTTTGGCAAGAGATATTCTTAGCTTTGGGGAGTAATCTGTGTGAATTGCAAGAGGCATTAGAGAATATATCCAACCTGTTTAAGTTCATATCTTTCTTTAGACATTGCACTTCCTCGAGTTTTTAATGCGTACGGCGTTATAAAAATTGATAATTCTAAAGTGGTAAAATGTAGATTGCAAAATAAAATAATACAAACATAAAAATATAATATGTGCAGCTCTTGTGAGCGACAGAAGTGAAACTTTTTGATCTAGTGAATTCGTCAGTGAGGTAACCCCACAATCAGACTTGAACATTGTTATTCGTACAATATAAATAAATTTGCGCAATTAAAGGGATTTTTTTATTAGTCGTGATCCCTTTAATTGAGCAAAATGAATTATACTCCATGAATACTAATCTACTCTCGCAGTAGACCACTCCTAGAGGATTTATATGAGGAGGTTTTACTCCTGAAAATCTGTCAAAATATTTCATTGTTCATTGTCATATAAGGAGCAATAATTAAATTATTGGCTTTAGGAGTGTAATAATTTAATAACGATACAGGTCCGGGGTTCGATCCCAGGTGGTAACAGGATTTTTTCTCGTTGCCAAACTTTCAAAATATTCACTCAGCCTTCTATAAAATCATCTTTCCCGGGGTAAAAGGCGTCAGAGCGTGGTGCCGACCAATTCTAGTGCCGAATTCATTGGGGCTCTTCCATGCCCCCAGTGTTCATGGCATGTTAATAACGACCTTTTACAGTGTTGTAAACGTAATAGACTATTAATAAGTATTAATATTGGTAAATATTTTCATAAATTATTTCATCACCATGTAAATCATCAGTCTACTTTTTTGGATTTATATTGTTATATTTGTTTGTTTAGTCAATTTTATTGTTCTAAGACAAGTCTGAACCTCACAAGAGATACCAATAAGACACCACTAATGAGGCAACAAAGCCAGAAGATAATGGGGAAGGGTGGCCAATTTCTTTCCCCCTATATTTTGTTATAAAGACGACTATTTTAATTGAGGTGTGATAGTGTTTCAATAGGGGGAAAGGACCTGGCCACTTTACCTCATTATCTCTTGACTTAGTTGCCTCATGAGTGATGCCTTATTGGTGTCACTTATGAGGTTCAAACCTGTCTTCAGACAATATATACTAGGGCATTCAAAAAGTAATGGCAAAGTAGTTACTATTTCACACTAAATTTATTTAGGTTATTTTTGACATTACATACTTCAAATATTGTCTCCTGCCATGTTAACAATACATTGCCAAATTCTTAGAAGACAGCGGACTCCATCTGCAGCAGCATTTCTGGATATCTCTCTCACCGATCAATCTAAAGCTCTTCGGAGTCAATTCTTGATTGAAAGCGAATGCAATAGTTCAGTATGGTAGGACTTCTCTCCCACAGGTTTTGTAATGCCCTAAAGCACTGAGTTGCATGTTTTTTCTCTTGAAACTTTGATTTTTATGAAACACCTTTGCTCGTACCTTTAGGACTGTATTGTTTACTACAAATCAGAAACATCCACTGTATTTACAAAATATGGCTACTTGGAGACTTTCAATATTGCATATTTATGAAACAATCGCTACTCTATTATATAGTACAAGATTTCAATGATCACCGCTAAGTGCACTGATTTACAACATTGTTGCCATTAAATATAAATTAGAAAAATATCTTATGATGAGTTGCCAGACCTAACGAGTTGCAAATATTTAATGGAATGTGTTCCACTGTATTTATTTTATTTTTATTTTTTTATTATTTTTTTTGTTTCTTATTTTTATTATCATAAATCGTGTTTATTTATCACTTAACGCCAATATGTATCCCACTGTGTTGTTTTTTTAATTATTAATCTATTTTTGTGTACATTTTATTCAATTGTCGGTTTCTGGTTTATCTAATTATGTAAATCCTACTTAATTGTAATCTAATACTAATATGTATACTAATGTGTTTATTTTTATTTTTACTGTGTACATTTTTTATTAAATTATCGGCTTCTGTGTTTTATGTGATTCGTATTTGATTCTAACAACATTAATATGTATTTCACTATGTTTATTTTTATTTTATGAAGTAAATTTTATGTAACTACCTCTTTTGATCTCATTATGTACCTAAATTATATCAGTATATAATTACTTAATTCTGACCCAGTTTTATGTTCAACTATGTAAGCAAGTTTTAATCCTGGTTGAGTGTAAGAGAAGTCACTTACGCCTTAACTCCTGCGTTCAGATATCTATTAAATAAAACCAAGAGTTGGAGCTTATTATTCTTAGTTGTATTGTTAATAAAGCATCAGCATTATTATTAAAACCCGGGTTATCCCGGCGCCGGAGAGAATTTTTCTCCGTTCCATTACTCTTTCATCGTCTTATCGAATGCTCTACACTACCGGATTTAGGCCTAGGCAACCTAAACAGTTGTCTAGGGCGGTAATTTCCAGGGGGGCGGTATTTTCTCTGTCTCTTTCTCTTTCTCTTCCTTTTTTTTTTTTTTTTTTTTCATTTTCATTTTACAGTGATTTTTTTTTAAAATACTTGTTGGTAAATATCTTCTGAAGTTTGTTCTTGAACACCTTGTAGAAGTCAAGATATTGTTTTGTTATCGCATTGTCGTGGTCGTGGCGAGAGTAAAAGAAAAGTGTACAGCTGCATAGTTATATTGTAATACCCGTATCATGTTATTATACTATGAAACTGCTTAAATTCAACTGCTTGTGTAAACAAGAATACATTGTTAAAATTAAATTGGATGTGTTTATTATTTATCGCTATGAATAGTAACCACAACTCTCAGTTACATGACCAATATAATATATCGTCAACAATACTATTTAATCACTTTCCAGCTTGTGCACTATATAATTCGATATGAAAGGTTTATTTATTTTTCAATTTCCTGTCGAAGTAAGAAATACTCCTAATAGTTATACCACCAACAAAACAAATGCTTAAAAATAAACCACAGCCTGTCTTTCACAAATCAATTTTGTTTCAACAATGAATAAGTTTGAATATAGTTCTATGCATCGAGTCTAATATGCTTCATCAGATCGACTTTGATGACATCATCAGTGCTTTCCCTGTGAAGAAAATGCGAGGGAAATCTTTATAACTCATGAGTGAGATGCATGTATTTTGATACCTGTAATTTATTGTTTTCTGAATTGTAACATTTCATTTAAAACTAATTCAAACTAAACATGACCTGTGTAATAGCTGCTTATAAATTGTTTGTGAGAGTTGGGGGGGGGGCGAATAAATTTTACAGTGTCTAGGGGCGGCACTATACCTAAATTAGGCCGTAGTAGGCTATATCAATAGTATGTTACTTTTTTTTTACAACAGCCTATATAGTACATTCTCTTTGCCTGCTTTATCGAATTATACATGATTCCACACCCAACTACCTTGCCTCTCGGTTTACTCTCCTAGCTTCACATCATAATCGTAATACACGTTCACAGTACAATCTGTTGCTATGAATACCACGTCATCAGACATCTATGTACTCAAGTTCTTTCTCAATAGCCATGGCCCGCTCATGGGATTCGCTGCCGCTGGAAATCAGGGGTAGTCTTAGTCCTCAGTTGTTTAAAATTAGGTTGTTTAGAAATATTTTAAATGCACAGAATTAGTTTGTTAGGTATAATTTTTTATTTTTTATTATTATTATTATCATTATCATTATTATTATTATTATTATTATTATTATTATTATTATTATTTTACACAGTCATTACTTTATTTTTCCATTAACACTAATATCTAGGTAATTGTCATTGTCTCAATGTAACCCGTGCTGTGCTGATCATACTAATTCTACTATTCCTTTAGTTGTGAGATTATATTCATATGTATTAATTCTTTTTTTAAGTTAATATTTGTATACTAGAATGTATTTTCCTGTTTGTGATTATGTATTCAGTCTCTTTTTTTATTATATGTATATAGTTGAACCTAAATGTTTCACATCTGCTGCTTTACTACACAGTACAAATTATGGTCCACGTCTTTATAATGTCGATAATAAAATTTCATCCAGAATTGACTACTTTAAGCAATGAAATTTTCAGATCCAGAATTAAAAAATTTTTTATGACAGACCTCCCTGTATATATATTATGTACCATGTATTGTAAAACAAGTTTATTTCTATCCTAAGTGTATTTTTCTATTTTATCTTGGTTACTATATCAACATGACCTGCACTAATTATACTACTAATAATAATTTAATATTAATCCATCAATCTAAACATCGTCTCTTTTTTCACTCAGTTATTATTAGTATTATTATTTACTAATTTTATTACAATCTTTATGTGAGCTTTTTTCTTAAGTATTTTGTCTACAAAGTATGTGTATCTATGTAACGGAACTGTCCCCGAACACGAGCTTTGCTCTTTCGGGGTATTTTAATGTAACATTTTATGTATATGTTATTATTAAATAAATAAATAAATAAATAAATATGTATGTATTATTGTTATTTTAAAGTTAATAATGATTGTGCATATGTATTCAATATCTCTTTTTTTTCACTTAATTCTGTTTATTATTATTTTTAAGTTAATATTTGTATACCGGAATGTATTTTCTGTATGTGATTTGATCCTGGTTGAGTGGAAGAGAAGGCCTAATGGCCTTAACTCTGCCAGGGAAAATAAAACCATTATTATACTATTATTATACATTCTTAAATAGAAGATTACTTACTTACTTACTTACTTACTTACTTACTTACTTACTTACTTACTTACTTACTTACTGGCTTTTAAGGAACCCGGAGGTTCATTGCCGACCTCACATAAGCCCGCCATCGGTCCCTATCCTGAGCAAGATTAATCCATTCTCTATCATCATATCCCACCTCTCTCAAATCCATTTTAATATTATCTTCCCATCTACGTCTCGGCCTCCCTAAAGGTCTCTTTCCCTCGGCCTCCCAACTAACACTCTATATGCATTTCTGGATTCGCCCATACGTGCTACATGCCCTGCCCATCTCAAACGTCTGGATTTAATGTTCTTAATTATGTCAGGTGAAGAATACAATGCGTGCAGTTCTGCGTTGTGTAACTTTCTCCATTCTCCTGTAACTTCATCCCTCTTAGCCCCAAATATTTTCCTAAGCACCTTATTCTCAAACACCCTTAATCTCTGTTCCTCTCTCAAAGAGAGAGAATATTAAATAGAAGATTAATCTTTAAAAAAATGCTTAAACGTACTAGTTTGAAAAGACACATTTTTTTAGTTTTTAATAAAGTTTGAAATTATTTTTTAATGAACCTATGCTCGGTATATTCGATGGTGTTCGATTTTTCGTATCTGCTTATGATCTGGCATCCAGACCAAGAAATATGCGAGCTTTGGTCCATCACGTTTCCGTGGCAACCGTGCCCGGGACGTCGTTGTTTGTGCGACCCCAGGTTGTCGACCCTGTTTGCCCGTCACCTTCGCAGAAGTCATCACCCCGCCCGCCGTAGTACTGCGCACCTCTGTAAAAATATCGGCACAGCAGCTCGCACAAGGTCACTGGGTTATTGTCGCCTGATGATGCAATCTCCGCGGCTGGGCTCCCACACCTGTCAATAGCGACACAACATGCTGCGCTGTCTCAAGTAACGTAATATACTCCTATACTGTTCAGAACTTCTGCAGCTAACGCCTGTCTTTCGTATCGTGGCATTTATCACTTCTCCACTCCACTCAATTATTTCAGCACTTTTCTCAGTTCATGCGTTTCTTCCTCGTTCCCACAATTTCTCTTCTTCTCGTTTTCGCTATAATATTTTTCCTTTTTCTTTTGACATGGATACATCTTCGGCAGGGCCGGGTTTAGGTATGGTGCCGCCCAGGGGCGGCTCGTCCATAAGAGCTGCGGAGCTGCAGCACTCCCTGCTTTGACAGGAAAATAAAAATAATATTTATTTTAATTTGCAGAAGAATTGTTACAGCTTTTATTGGTAAATTGCTTTATATTTCATCTGACCGGGAATATGTACTATTATCTTATGCATTATCTTTTTGCGCGACGACTGTATTGGAATTGACACTGCATTCAAAGTCGTCCTGGGATCTGCAGGGTGGTCAGCTCATAGAGAGTGTGTCTTGCAAGGTCAGGGGGTAGAGAGGTGAAGGGAAGCAGAGGGAAACTGCCGCTGTTTAAAACCCATATCTCGCTGCAGTGGCTTGCAGAGCCAGGCCACAAGGGATCTTTCCTCTCCTCCCACATCGCTATTGTAATGCTGCGTCAAATGGATTCTCTATTCTCTAATGACAAAATTTTTATTTTCTCTTCACATATTTATTGTTGTAGAATCTTATCGAGTTAATATAACGAAATTAATATTTTCTTTTGCCTTATTATTACGACCAGCCTCCAGCAGAACCTAATATTTGCCTTAAATCAAAATGATTGCACGAGTAGAATCCTTTTGATATAGCACGTAAAATACGAAAGAGACTTCTTTTCCAGTTTTAGAAAATTGTTGACCATCAGTATATCTGAGTGTTGTTTGGTGATGACGTTTTAGTACCGTGACTTAACCAGTCCAAATGTGCAAGCATGAGTGTGTAATTACAGAATATTAATTTTATTTTTCTCAACTTTCCCTTGGGAAGAAAATTGATGTAATGAAGTGAAATTAAAGAGTCGTTCGTTACCCAACTTAAATCTTACTCAAACTTTATCCAGCCGAAATAGTGCATATATTGTAAGGAAGTATAACAATGAAATTTACGCTGAGCATTTGTGGTTGCCTCCTCTTCGGTGGTGATACTGCATGGACTAGGAGTGGTGTGACAGATTTAGGACATTTGCCCCTAAAAATTAAATGCACGAATCTTCGCAGTCTCACCTGAAAAATGTTGTTTCATTGGCTATGTTACGCAACTCATACTGCTGTGCAATTAAGTGAAACGAACAGAATAAACATTCTCAAACATAATCAAGAAGTGAGAAAAAATCGTGAAATTATTTAAAAAAAATATTGATTGTATCAAATTTTGTGGCCAATATGAACTTCCCTTTAGGGGACATGATGAAAAACAATTCGAAGAACCCTGATGTGTTTCGTGGGTTGCTACAGTTCGTGAGTAATCCAAACGAGCCTCTTAAAAATCATTTGGAACATGCCACTGTTTAAGGTTATTCTAAGACAATTCAGAATGAACTGGTAGATTGTAAGTTGAGTGTCTGTTCAGATCTGAAATTCAGACTGAAATCGATGCTATTAGTTTTTCTTAGGGATTAGCAAATGGTCCTCACAGACATCTCCCAACTAAGTCAGAAAGTTTTGGTTTTTCGATATGTAGTGCATTTATTTTTGTCCTATACTTACTAGTAATGGTATCAAGAAGTGAAATTTGTATGTATCGAAATCTACTGCAGCTCTCCCAATCCACAAGTTCACGGGCCGCCACTGGTAACGCCCATAGGCAGTTCTAAAATTTGTCGCCCCCAACTCCCACAAACAGTTTAAGATCTGCTATTATACCGGTCATATTTAGTTTAAATTACAGGGTGATCCGTTTAAGTATGGATAAAATAAAAACACCGTAAAACATTTACTACTGAACTTTTTTGTTGAAACTCTGTGCATACAACAGTGAAAGATGGTATATTCCTCAGAGCTCAACATGACCCCCATTACGCACCCTGCACAACTCATAACGATGTTGCAATTCAGTCCGATGTAACATAAGAGAGGTGATTTGTTGAAAAGCTTGACTAATTTTTACTCTCAGATCATAATGTTCCTGGGTTTCTGTGAATAGACAATGTCTTTAACGAAACCCTACACGAAGAAGTCAGGAAGGGTTAGATCTGGGGAGTTTGGGGACCAAGTCAAGAGATAGCTGCTTCTCGTACTGGGTTTCGCCTGCGACCTCCTGCATGTTTTTTTTAAACATAGAGCCTGTTTCTACAAATATTCGATACAACAACATTATGGAATCGTATTTAGGTTCATTACGCACACCATACTCACGTTGAAATTCCATTTGAACTCTTTTAACACTCTCAAATTTAGCATACCAAAGAACACATTGTGCCCGCTGTTGATTTGTAGTAGCCATTTTAATCATCTACGATTTTCATTTGTTCTGTCAGATTATGCATTGTTGATTGTCATGGAAACTCCCATCTTTTAATCATAATACATAATATAACAGCTAGAAATTTTTCCTACTATCATAATAGCGTTCAAGAACAAACCTAAGAAAAGTTTTACCAACAAGTGTTTTAAAAACAAATTTCATTGTAAAATGAAAATAAAAAAGGGATGGAAAGAAGAGAAAAAAATAGAAAATGTCGCCTACCTGGAAATTGCCGTCCTAGGCAACTGTCTAAGAAAGGAAAAGCAGTATAGAGAACCCCCATATTTACCTATGGACTACATCGGGCGACAAATTCGTAAGGGTGGCAACATTTTGAGAACATGAAAAAATCTACCTTCAAATGAATTTTCACATTTACAAAAACAGTAAAAACTTCCTGTAGGCAGGAATTTTTATTTGTGAGAGATAGGAGGAGGGAAATTTGTATTCGATTATGTTATTGGCAACACTGTCATCCTAAAATACAAACGCTTGAGAAGTTTTCTTTGCTTCAGTGATTTATTTATTTATTTATTTATTTATTTATTCATTCATTTATCTATCTATATTTATTTTTAGTTCGTTATTTAACGACGCTGTATCAACTACTCGGTCACGTGGTTCCCAAACTATGAGTCGCGACTCACCAGGTGTTTTGGTGAGTCGCGGTAAGACCCGTCAGGTCTAGAAAACATTTTGAGAACCATTTTTTAAAAGTTATCATTATCAAAATTCAATTAAGTTCTCAGCTTGCACCACACGAGAATAACTTGGGAAGCCTACTGGAACAAAAGTGTACTAGAAGATCATCATCGACAAATGATGAAACGGTAGTAGCCATCCGAAGAGCATTTGTTCACAGTCCAAAGAAATCAGTTCGTAAACGTGCGCGACAATTAGGTGTTCCGAAAACAATAGTTCATAGAACTTTAAAGAAACGTCTTCATCTGACTCCTTATAAATTTTAACTGTTACATGCACTTCATACAGATGATTATCAAAAAAGATATTACTTTGTTCGTGTGATGGCTCTTCGTTAAATACGCGACGAAATTCACGACGCACACATGTCGCAGATTCACATTTTGCCAGCCACAAAACACATTGCACTTTTCTTTTGAAATCCATGTTGTATAATTAATTGTAACAATTAAAATTATTACATCGCCACCCGTCCGCCGTAAACGAACACGAGATGGCAGTACAGTCGCTAATGCAATTCAAATGGGAGTTATGACGTGACTCCTTATGTAACAACTAGATGGCAGCATAATAAACCTGACAAAAGTTGTTACCGTCAAAGCCTATAAGACCGAGCGATCTGAGTATGCA
The DNA here is from genome assembly GCA_025594305.2 of Periplaneta americana. Classification (NCBI taxonomy): domain Eukaryota; kingdom Metazoa; phylum Arthropoda; class Insecta; order Blattodea; family Blattidae; genus Periplaneta; species Periplaneta americana. Next base: position 193,436,914 of record JAJSOF020000005.1, read on the forward strand.
TGATCTAGCTCAAACTTCCTTCCTTACTTAGAATTGGTTTTTAGAGAAACGGAGGTTCATTGCCTCACTCACATAAGCCCGCATCGGTCCCTATCAACAGCAAGATTAATCTAGTCATATCCCGCCTCCCCCATATCTATTTTAATATTATCCTCCCATGTACGTTTCGGCCTCCCCAAAGGTCTTTTCCCTCCGGTCTTTCAACTAACACTCTATACGCATTTCTGAATTCACCCATACGTGCTACATTTCCTGCCCATCTCAAACGTCTGGATTTAATGTTCCTAATTATGTCAGGTGAAGAATACAATGCGTGCAGTTCTGCGTTGTGTAACTTTCTCCATTCTCCTGTAACTTCATCCCTCTTAGCCCCAAATATTTTCTAAAGCACTGTTTCAAACTTACAGATGAAAAACTCTGGCACCAATATAACATTTATACCTCTATTCATTCAAAAAATATCATCCTTTGAAACCGCAGCGTGACTTTTGGACAGAACGTACTTCAGCGAGTTGCAGTGTGTCCGAAGATTATTAAAGTTTTGTGATCTATGTAAGGTGGGTGCTCCTGTTATGGCCATGTTCCTGATATGGCCACCCCCCTATTGTGAGTTAGTTAACCAAAAAATCCGCTAAATTGCAGCAGCATCCAGTGAAAGGGCATCCTGGTATGTCACTTGTTCGTTTTCCATCCAGTCAGGTTGAGCAATATGGCGTCAGTTGCCTCTTTTGCGGTTTTCAAGTGACCTCTACTTATTTTTCTCTGGTAAATCTCCTTTGTTTTATGCACGTTTTTCAAAGACTTGTTTCAAGAAAACCATAGTACTCCATTCAGTTTTTAATGTTCTGTTGATTGGTGTTGTCGTTGATGGCGTATCTTTTACGAATTGTTAATAATCAAACGATGTTCGTGAAAGCTTACCTGCTCCTGATATGGCCATATCAAATGCATCATGGCCATATCAAATTCATTTCATTTTTATTTTTTCACCTGACAAGTTTACATGCCTTATAGCTGGGATTACGCAATAATTTTGTATTTTAAGAAAAACAACGTAATTTTTTTATGGACAAAACCTGTTTTGACTACACTTTTGAATTATAAAAAAGATTATTAAGTGTCATGTTTATTCTTTTTACACCAAAATAATTTAATTTTAGCACAACTGCGCTATCAAACTGAAAACAATCACGATTTGTAGAACATGGAACAAGGGTGGCCATATCATGTGCACATGTTCCTGATATGACCACTAGGTAGACTTTTGGAATTTGGGACTTTTTGGACAATTAAATCTACTTTTATGGGGAAAGGAAATTGTTTTAAGAAAGTCCATTAGACTGGGAACGAGTAAGAAAAAAGTGGTTTACATTTTTTTTCAAAATGGCGGCTAGAAAAATTCTCAAACTTTAGCATGGCCATATCAGGGACACCTACCTTATTTCTAAATGAAGCCTTCTGCAGTTCGTGGTTCGTTATCGACTTTATTTGCAGGGATTGTACATGGATGAAGAAGAAGAAACAGAAATGTGTATAAAAAGCAGTAAACTCGGTAGCAACATCGGAATTTGTTAAATACCCAACTCATACAGTAGATTTCAGGACGGAATTTATTTCTCGGCAACAGATTGCTGGATGTTGCTGCCATTACGCACCGGGTAAACACTTGCGTCGCTATTTAATTAGTGCTTACCGCCTGTATTACCGGTTCAGTGCTACAAGCTGAAAGCATAAATAACGAAAATAAATTATTATTATCCAGCAGAAAATTCCGCTGTCGTTAAGAAATGTACACGCCGCTAGCTTTTCCAAGAACTTGCACTATTCTCTGTGCTTTATCTTCAAAATTACATTGAATTAAATATTTAAATATTTCCCCATTTCCTCCCCCACTCTCGCAAAGAGCGAGATAACGCCGGTTGTAAAACAATGGCTGTGGATAAATTAGTCCTCCAGATCTCTCACGATAATGACAATTGCTCCCGTCAGTGTCGGCTGTAAAAAAGCAGAAAGCGAACACTAAAGTAGCTATAAAAACGGGAATGCGTCAGTAGACCTTCCTTGTTACACGTGCAGAATTTGGCATCTGAAAATTTTAACTGAAAATAAAAGGCCTCTAAATTCAGAGACGGATATAATTATGGATGTGTCCTTGAAAACCAGACACTTACTGCATTTTTAGATTTCATTCTATTGTTTCGTAATTTTTGTAAAAATATACTCTCTTTTGTTTTATCTCTCGTTAACAACTAGCCTATATATTTAAAGCCTTATCTGTACTGATATACTCCAATGGAAAATTTTAGCAGTAATTCTTTTGTTTTGAGTTTCTATAGCAATTTATGTTATTATCAAAGCGTTGTCTTGTATTCATATATTATTCAGTAGGTGTTAAAAAGGCCACCTTTTATTGTTTTACATATTCAATGCAACTAGCAATTTAATTTCTATTTGAAGCCTATAGTCTAGTAATTCTTAATAAATCTGTATCTTTTTTTCATGTATCCGTAGCAACTAGTATTTCAATTTCTGGTTAAATCTTATTTATATCAATTATTTCAGTCAGAATTCTACCTTATAGCCACAGTTACTTGTGTTTAGACATCCAAAGCTTTAGGTGCTTTTAAATCGAAATTTAGCACTGGCATTTAAAATTAGAAATGCATGCCTATTTTAGAGTTTCTAAAAGTGAAAACTGAAAACATAACACAATAAAAATTAAAGTACTTCAAAGACCATTGGAATTTTTTACATTTAACTAATATACATGGTGAGCAAAAGTTTGGGACACTGCTTGTAGCTTTCCTATTTTCAATTTTATAAACAAACTGTATATACAAAAGTTGTAAAGAATGGAAAAGGTAATATTTCGAACATGTTCCCATAACCTGTGTGCAAGGAGTTTATTTATTTTAAATAACACTATGTAGGCCTACTAATTTATCCGATTTTGGATTCTTCAGGTTTCAAAACATATAAAATTATATTTTTTAACAGGTATAAACTATTATTTTAGTAAAAATTGCCTCAAATTTATGATTTCAATGTGTGTGTACACAAAAAAAAAAAATATATATATATATATATATATATATATACAAAAATATATATATATATACAGGGTGAACCGTAACTAATGTCATTAATTTCACGGGGTTATGCTTTGAGACATTTCAAACAAAAAAAGTTTTATACAGTTTTGCTTGTTTATGCTTCCTTTTCGAGATATAAATTGTTATATATGAAACATTTTATAGTGTGTTATTGGAAAGCCATTGATTGAATTCCCAAAATGCGCAGTAAATTTAAGAGAGTAGTGTATTAGGATAATAAATGATTGAAAGAAATTTAGCTTTGTCCTTTAAATGTGGAGAAATTTGTTTCGAACAAAAACGTGACTTTTCGTTCTGGAAAGTAATTTTTCAATGTTACATTTGTTCAGATCAAATTTCTGCACATTTCAAGGACAAAACTAAAATTCTTTCAATCATTTATTATAATTTGATACTGTAAGTCACCATATATTATTAGAGAAATTAAATTGTGTTGGAATTAAAAATAATGCTTTTAATTTATTGAAATCTTATTTAAATGATAGAGTTCAAGCTACTAAAACTGATAAAGTATTAAGTGAATCTATTAAAATTAAAATAGGTGTTCCGCAAGGAACAATCCTTGGACCGATTTTAGTTTCAATATATATTAATGACCTTTTAATGACAGTCCTTAAAGAATATGAAGGTGACTTATATTCGTATGCTAATGATACTGTTTTACTTTTTAGTGGAAAAACTTGGACTGATGCTTATTATAATGCAAATTGCGGCTTAAAATTAATAAAAAAAATGGTTCGATTTAAATTCGCTTGTAATTAATAAAGATAAAACAATAGCTATCCCATTTTCTTTAAATAATAAAGGTAATAAAAACCAATTTAATCTATACTACAAATTCAAATGCATAATTCTGATGTTCCGATATAAATTGCAATTGTTCAGTTATTAATGAAGTTAATGAGGTTAAATACTTAGGTATAATAAGATAATCATTTAAAATGGAATACAGTAATCATATTCATTATATTTGTAATAAATTACGTAAAATATTATGTTACTCTGTTATTCTAAGAAATATTTTGTCAATTAACTGTTTACGTGTAATTTATTTAGCAGTATTTCAATCTATATTATGGTATTATAGGTTGGGGTGGAACTTATAAATCCAACCTTTATCCGTTAATTTTACTACAGAAAAAAGTATTAAAAATTTGTTTAAAAAAGCAGAAAGATTACCCAACTGAATTTGTTGTTTAAACATTTCAAAGTTTTCAACATTAAACAAATGTATTATTTTATTTTATTAAAATATTTTCATAGAAATTTTAGTAACTTTGAAAGGTATATGCATAAATGTAGAACCAAAAATATGAATTCTCTGCGTTTGTCTGAACCAAAATGTAAAACCAATGCAGCTTTTTATCATAGCATGAGTCAAGGTCCCAGATTATTAAACAAATTTTATTCCAATAATATTTCAACCACGAATCCTCTCCAAATTAATAAAAAAATTGTGTTGGATTTATAGTTTGGGTTTAAACATATTAAACACCATTTAATCTGTATTCACTCTCAATTTTAATTTTATTTTTGTCTGTATTGGAGTCCCCTCTTGAGCACGAGTCTTACTCATTCAGGAGTGGGCTAGTTTATCTTTCATTGTATTTATTAATTTGTATTCATTTCAAACTTACTAGCAATAAAAATAAATAAATATATAATACACTTCTCTCTTAAATTCATTGAACTTATTGGGAAGTAAATCAATGACGTTTCCAAAATACGCTATGAAATATTTGATATAAAACAATTTTTATCCCGAAAAGGAAGCTAAAACAAGTCAAATTGTATTAAAATTTTTGTTTGAAATTTTTTTACAAAAATAACCCTCTGAAATTAATGACATTACTTTTAAACTTTGGCTAATAATACATCTAATTAGCAGAAAATGTCATCTTTAATTCTGATTTCCGTTAAATTATGTGTCTACGGTTTATACATAAACAAGTTTTTGTGCAAAATGCTGCAAACTAAGTTCATTAACGTTCAAATAAACATTTTTCACGTTTATTTTCAATGAAGAATACCAGACATTCGGAAAGTTATTTGCTTCCATAACAATGAAAGATATGTTTGAGCCAATACTGCTGAAACCACGCATATAAATATCTACACCACACCGCCATTAAATGTTTGAAAAAACCCAACCCCACTTGATTAATAATTATAAAAATATTTGATTTTTAATAATATTATTATCTTACGTAAGTTTTATAGCTTTCAGTAACATATACTATATAGCCGATTCCACTCAGTAAAATATAGAAATCAAAATCTAATTTAAGATATTCTCTAAGATCTACTTATATAACCCCAAAACGTTTCACTTTCATATCATCAATATAGCATTAATATGTATAATTAGTGAAAAATAGTCACATCATGGCATTAACTATAATAATATTTCATTTCTAATGGTAACAATGTCATCAAACGACCTCAAGTTTTGTAGTTTTTAATATCCAATACACAGCTGTACCCAGAAAATTACACACCACAGAATCGAACCTGAAATTATTTTTAGTAAAAGTTTTTAATAAAATTTAATTTGAGCTCTAAATATGTCAGCATTCGTGAAGATCATGGCCTTCGTGTAATATTGTTTACTGTAGTGTGTGTTTGTTTTATTCTTTGCAACACGGCCGACCTGATGCTCGCTTGATTCTCCTTTACAAAAAGGAAGATAATTTCAAGTCGGCCGTGAATGCTGTTTAGCTAGTTCTCAATACTGACGACAGATGGATTTTGGAAAATAGGAAAATTACGTTTAAAAATTGACATTTCACTGAAAACTACTATTTTTCCGAAAAGCTTTTAGTTCCAAGCTTCAAAATGAGGGGTCATCTATTAAAATCCGTCCAGCCATTTTCCCGTAATTTCCATTACCAGTTCAAATTATATGGTATATAGATTCATATACATATTTTTAGTAATCATTCACTGTTTGTGTCCACGCCTGTGGAGTAACGGTTAGCACGTCTAGCCCCGAAACCAAGTGGCCCGGGTTCGATTCCCGGTCGGGACAAGTTACCTGGTTGAGGTTTTTTCCGGGGTTTTCCCTCAACCCAATATGAGCAAATGCTGGGTAACTTTCGGTGTTGGACCCCGGACTCATTTCACCGGCCTTATCACCATCTCATTCAGACGCTAAATAACCAAAGCTGTTGATAAAGCGTCGTAAAATAACCTACTACTTCACTGTTTGTAGTTTTCCACCACAGCTTCTATTTGTCTTTGTGTATACACAAGATTCCTCAGCACTTATTTTTAGCAGCTAGTAGGCACTTTCTTGTTCCATATTCCCCGTACAACTTGTATTTTGCCGTCACTTTTCAAAGCTTATCTTCACATAATTAACTCCGACTTCCATGCAACAAATCAAGTCACTTCCAGTTTTATACTTCGGAAAGCTCTTGTTATAGATTTTATAAGTCATATCCAAACTAATTTATTCCGTTCCTTATATTTAAGCAATAAATATATCTTACTCATTTTGTTATCCATTGTCTTAAGTGAGTGCCCGTCGTCCTTGAAACTTTAAAACATGAACATGCAGAAATTCCGTATTACTGTACATAAATGAGTTTTCTTTTCCTCTACATTTTAATGTCAGGGTTGTCGAGCAGAGTTTTCAGTTTGCTGAGTTGGGATTCACAAGACTTGTTATGAAGTTTGTTTTGTGCTGCAGTGAATCGGAAATCTACGTCTGGAGGGACCATTACAAGTGGAATCACGGCCTGAAGTGCTCAGAAAACAAGGAAGTTGCATGCAGATGCAAATGGTCAATTAATCATCTTTGCACAATGGCAGAGATTTCAAAACGCTCTCACACTTAAACGATTCAGTGAGAGGCCAAACTGCGTAATTTTTGGGAACCCTGAAAATTCGCAGCCTCTGTCACACTTTACCAAATTATAAGCGTCTTTTTCTAGCAAGGACAAATGTAAGAATTCGTCCATTGTTCGATGCCCCGATAAGGCCCTCGCGCAATACCACACTTGCAACAAAGCATTCTTGCATTAATTTTAATAATTTCATAACTGTGGGTAATTATTCCATATTCTTTATCTAGTTCGGATATTTTTCAGTAGCGGTTTCTGTAAACTCCAGATATCGGTCTTTGTGTCATACCGTTCAATTAACAATAAAATTTCTTCCGTGCAGTCATGAATTTAAACATCGTCGGCTTACTTCTAAACCCCTGTAAGTCCAATTTATTTCAAATGTCGAAATCTGTCTACACACACACAGAAAAAAAATATATATATGTATACAGGGTGAACCATAACTCTACCGACAAATTTTCACAGGTTTTTCAGGGATGTTCGCAGTGATCGCCCCTGCCTCCACTCAAGTGTAACCATGGCATCATACCCCCACCCTGTGTTTACAGCCTTCACTTCGATATAAGTAAAGACATTTATCAGCAGCGGACGTACGCATGTAATGTTACAAGTGTGTAGGATAATATGTTTCGATGTCTCTAATAAGTAAAAAGTTAATTTTAAGGAGCATGGGAGAAAAATTATTTATTTTGTGCAGATGGGAAAAATATGAGATGCTTAATTTGTTGTAAAAATTTTAAATGAAGTATAAAAGAACAATGTACGTTGTCATTATTCTTCTTGTTATGAAGACTACCACGCCCTTACCTGTAACTTGAATATTTCATTACTAAACGAACAATAAAAAGTATCGGCTTCTATGTCTTAATCGGGGTAAAATATTTCGACGTTTTTTTATGTATGTAGTGTAATTTACAACTTCGTGATCAGCCTGGTACGTTTTTCAAATTTCAAATATCTGCTAATGTAAAGTACACGTTCTTTTTAAATAATAATAATAATTCTTTATTTATACTGGCAGAGTTAAGGCCATTGGGCCTTCTCTTACACTCTACCAGGTCACAAGATATACAAGCATTTAAAATTTAACAAAAAGTTAAAGAACAGAATACTAACATATTACAAAAAAAATAGCATAATAAAATCGACACTAAAGAACATGAAAAATACCATAATAGAGAAAAAAAAAAAAGAAAGTAAAATACATTGGAATATAGTGAAAGCAACTCATTTAGTACAAATGGTTAATATGGAAAAACGTAAGGAAGAATATATCAAAATGGAATGTAATAAAATAATAATAAAAAGAAAAGAAATACGAAAATTAAATAAAATTCACGATAAAAAGGCTATGATAATAAATTCATCGGCTGATAAAGAGAACAAAAAGGGAAAGGAAGGAAAAAGAAATATATAGCCTATATTTTTACAAAACTATCGCAGAGAAAAGGGCTTACAACTGAAAGGAATCTAATTCAAAAAGTGGAATTTTAATTTATTTTTGAAACTAGACAATGTCCGACAGTCTCCGACACGTTGTGGTAGAGAGTTCCAGAGATGAGCTGCAGAGACGGTGAAAGATGAAGAGTAGAAGGATGTTCTTTTTATGGTAAATAAGAAAATAAATTTATTTTATTTTATTAATAATACAAAAATAATGAATAGGAGGATAAAAAAAATAACATGGAAAAAAGTGTGTAGCTTATAGTTAATAAGTAGAAGAATATTATATTGCTTTTGTTTTCTGGTCACAGTCCGTCTGTGCAATGTTATTCACTGCATTACCTGAGGAGATACACTCTCCCTGCGATGGTGGTGTGCGGGTTGCATTTCTATTACGTCACAATTTTGTGGTGTTGGCAACCACTGGTCTACGGTGACTAGTAATGTTCTGAATGAAGGAGTGCGAGCAACGGTGAATTGATCAATGATTGAGCTGTTTGGACTAATTCCATTGGTGAATAATTTCGAGGGAAAAATTGTTCCGGAGCCGGGTATCGAACCCGGGACCTTTGGTTTAACGTACCAACGCTCTACCACTGAGCTACTCGGGAACTCTAACCGACACCGATCCAATTTTTCCCTCTATATCCACAGACCTCAAAGTGGGCTGACAACCGTCAACAGCAACCAACTCGGTGTCGGTTAGAGTTCCCGAGTGCACACTAACTCCAAAGTGGTGACTTAAATTGTGGCTTTCTGTTAACGAACAGTGACGTGTATTATGCAAATCAAGATTTTCAGGTCGGTGTCGGTTAGAGTTCCCGAGTAGCTCAGCGGTAGAGCGTTGGTACGGTAAACCAAAGGTCCCGGGTTCGATACCCGGCTCCGGAACAATTTTCCCTCGAAATTATTAAAATCAACTTTACAGGGAGTTATACCTGAAAATCTTGATTTGCATAATACACGTTACTGTTCGTTAACAGAAAGCCACAATTTAAGTCACACGGAGTTGGTGTGCTCTCGAAGTTGGTTGCTTGACGGTTGTCAGCCCACTTTGAGGTCTGTGGATATAGAGGGAAAAATTGGATCGGTGTCGGTTAGAGTTCCCGAGTAGCTCAGCGGTAGAGCGTTGGTACGGTAAACCAAAGGTCCCGGGTTCGATACCCGGCTCCGGAACAATTTTCCCTCGAAATTATTCAAATCAACTTTACAGGGAGTTATACCTGAAATCTTGATTTGTATTTCCATTGGTAATTATCAAAATTGTAGCACAACGTTTCGAAGAGTGGATCTCTCTTCTTCCGCTCTTCGAAACGTTGTGCTACAATTTTGATAATTAGCAATGGAAAAAGTCCAAACAGCTCAACCATTGAACCTAGTAATGTGTTGTTGATGTGTTTACTTGTAGAATGTCATATGGACGGTGATAAGATGGGTTCTGATAGATTACAATGAAAATTAAAAAGTAATCAACTAAGTTCTGAAATAGCTACTGTAATATCATAAACTGTAATACAAGCAATATATAAATTACATAAGTAATGAAACAAACATTAGAACAAAACGCAGACTTGTTTGTTAAACACTTCACTGTACATTGCACTGTGTACCCTTCACTTCGTTTAAAGCAGATGCTCAAAATGTCCACCGCCGTAATCTCTACAAACTGTACAGCGACGTACCATGGAGTATCGCATACTTCATCCCTGGCGCACCTATTCAACGGCTGCGAGAATTCTTGCAACAAGATCCATTTCAGTGTCGACTGCTCGATCACCAGATCTAACTCTGATTGACTTCTTCTTGTGGGGTCATATGAAGAACCTCGTTTATGACACACTCCCGTTGACACTGAAATGTATTGTATTCTTCATCTGATATAATTAGGAACATTAAATCCAGACGTTTGAGATGGGCAGGGCATGTAGCACGTATGGGCGAATCCAGAAATACATGTAGAGTGTTAGTTGGGAGGCCGGAGGGAAAAAAGACCTTTATTTATTTATTTATTTATTTATTTATTTATTTATTTATTTATTTATTCTGGTGTAGTTAAGGCTATCAGGCCTTCTCTTCCACAACACCAGGAATACAAACACAATAATAGAAATAAACAGAAAAAAATACACTATATACAAAGTAAATCTACACAAGAAATAAAGAGAGAGAGAGAAAAACACTATAAACAAAGTAAAGCCACACAAAAATATACAGAGGTTGCAGTCACACAAACTTTACATGAGTGATTAAGTAATCATAATTAATTGTATCCTAACTAATTAACTAACATAAACAAGAAACTTGCAATTTTAATCTAGATTAAAAAAGAAAAAAGAATACAAATCAATACTTCCAGCAATACCTAAAAAACTTTAACTAAGACAAAATTTTCCAATTTAATTTTGAATTGTGATAAAGTCCGGCAGTCCCTGACGTCATTAGGTAACGAATTCCAGAGGCGAGGTATTTCTACAATATAGAAAGATGAGTATAAAGACGTTCTATGATGAGGGATAGAAAGAAGTGCTTGATGTCGGTTTCGAAGAGTTGTAAGAATTTGAAAGCGCGATAACAGATAATTTGGAGTAGAAGTATGCATGATTCTAAACAGAAGAGACAGTGAATGTATTGTTCTTCGTTCCTTCAGACGCACCCATCAAAGTAACTGAATGGAAGGTGGTATATGGTCAAATTTACCTTTGGGGAGGCCGAGACGTAGATGGGAGGATAATATTAAAACACATTTAAGGGAGGTGAGATATGATTGTAGGAACTGGATTAATCTTGCTCAGGACAGGGACCGATGGCGGGCTTATGTGAGGGCCGCAATGAACCTCCGGGTTGTGTAAAAGCATTTGTAAGGTTATCTCCCATACTGTGGACATATGAGGCCTTCTTTACACTCAGTGGTTGAGTAAATACTACTCACAGTTGTCGAATATGGACCACAGACAATATTCCCATGCACAGACCAAAAGATACCGTTCTTAGCTCTTTCCAAAGTCAGTTAGTTGATCTTGTTTGCTCAATATATTTAACATTTGTATTTATTTCACCTATATTAGTTAATCTATACTAATAATAAATCTGTAGCCGAAATTTTTCTGGTAATTTTCGATTTTCCAAAAATAATTGGTCCAAACATATATAATTAACCACCCTGAAACCGAAAATCACTTTTTTGAAATTTTTGTTTGTATGTCTGTCTGTCTGTATGTTTGTTACCTTTTCACGCGATAATGGCTGAACGGATTTCGATGAAAATTAGAATGTAAATTATGTTCGTTGTAACTTAGATTTTAGGCTATATGGCATTCAAAATACATTATTTAAAAGGGGGGTTATAAGGGGCCTGAATTAAATAAATCGAAATATCTCGTTTATTATTGATTTTTGTGAAAAATGTTACATAACAAAAGTTTCTTTAAGTTTGCGATAAGTTTTATTCTTTGAAAAATTTTGATAGGACTGATATTTAATGAGATAAATGAGTTTTAAAATTAAAATAACTGCCATCTAAGGCCATGTAATGAATTAAAAAACAAATGACTTCGTCTATAAGGGGCCTTGGACAGCAACAATCGAAAGCTATGAAAGATAGCCTACAGATAATGTTTGTGTGTTTGTATGAAGTAATATCAGAAGCTAAATTAACCGATTTGTATAATTAATTATTAATTCACCATTGGAAAGTGTAGTTTCTCTATATGGACATAATGCTATAATGTTATTACAGTAACTTCTGAGTGAATCGAGGACAGGTAAGATTAAAATAGCTTCTTATGCACAGAAAACGTGATAGGCTATTCTGTACATTCGTTTCCTGTATTTCCTAAAATAATTTTTATGACCAAATGAGTGGTCTCTGGATCAAAATGATGGCATTTTAATTATGCAAATACAATTTAAATTAAGTAACATAATAAACGATTTATCCTTCTATCAAACACGAATGTTCCCTGGATGAAATGGCCTATTTTAACTATGTAATTACTTTATATTTATTTCTAACGGGTGCAGCGGAGCGCACGGGTACGGCTAGTTTATAATAACCCTGCAATATATAGGCCTATAAAATATGGTGTCTTATAGATAGTTCTAGGTTCTATTCGTATATCAAGTTTCACCAACTTCAGAGGATGAATTTGTATTTCTTGTCGTCATTTATGTAAACTAGCAACTCATCATTCGAAGGTGTCATTATAAGACGCTAAGTTACGCATGAACGAGCTAAGAGTTTAACAACTCCTTGGGTGCTCTGACAGTTTCACATGATTGCATTTGCCTCGCTGATGATTTGTTTCGCATTTGTCATTGACCTTCTTACGTCACTAGGAGCCTGGTTCATGGTATAAGCTTAGAAGGGAAGTTGCGACCTGAAAAAGATAATTTCAAATGAAACGCATTCAAGGTTGTGCTGTTTGAAGTGTAAATCAAATTTTTTCGGTTATACTCATGACGCCAAACACCACAAAATATGGCGTTCTGGTTCAGAAACGTTGTTTGCGAGTTAATTCAATTATATATATATATATATATATATATATATATATATATATACTCGGTTATTTAACGACGCTGTATCAACTACGACGTTATTCAGCGTCGATGGAATCGGTGATAGCGAGATGAACTCTTCTCCCGTTCACCATTCCTTCCAGTGCATCCTTCACTAGGCAGTTTCTTCTCAGCCAGCGACCCAACCAATTCCTTTTTCTCTTTCTGATCAGTTTCGGCATCATTGTTTCTTCATCCACCCTTTCCAACACAGCTTCATTTCTTATTCTGTCTGTCCACTTCACACGCTCCATTCTTCTCCATATCCACATTTCAAATGCTTCTATTCGTTTCTCTTCATTTCGTCGTAATGTCCATGTTTCTGTCCCATACAATGCCACACTCCATGCAAAGCACTTCACTAGAGTCTTCTTTAGTTCTTTTTCCAGTGGTCCGCAGCTATTAAAAGCTTCCTTCGCCATGCTATCCTTCTTTTGACTTCCTGGCAGCAACTCATGTTACTACTTATAGATGAAACGCATGTGGTGATTTAATATTTGGTGTTCTTAATTTTTAACATGCCCCTTTTTTAATCTTCCGGGATATTTAGGTAAAAATTTGGAAATGTTCCGGTTTTTTAAAGAAAACATTATGCGAACCCTAAAATATTGTTTGATATTTATTTATTTATTATTTTGCTAATAATTGTAACATAAATTATAAAATATACAGAGAAACTTTAGCTCGCCCTTGAAAGATTAGAACTCGTGCTCAGGGGCGGATTCCTGAATTGAAATTAATAATTATACAATACAATTTGCAGTTATAGTACCGGTATATAAATTTAAATTTACAATTTTTCAATTTTTATAAAATCCATACATAACTTTTTAAATTTAATACTAGAACTATTAGAATTGACAAGATTAGGATATTTAAATATAAATTCGTTATATATTCTTGGGCCTAAATTACTACTATGATTAAATACTGTAACAGTGTCTCATTTTGGTTCAAACAGTCTTAGAGAATTCATACCTTTTGTTTCATAACTATGAGAATACAATTCAAAAGTCTATAAACAAATTTTGAGATCGAAAATCAATAGGTTTATGAAAACATATTTTAATTATTTTCTTCTGTAATAAATAAAGTGGATTAAAATTGGATTTAAATGAGCTACCCCATCCTGTAATTCCATACATAATTATCGATTGAAATAAAGTTAAATATATTGTACAAGTAATTCCTCAATAAAACAAAATAATATACTATTTTACGTAATTTATTACAAAGGTAACTAATGTGTTGGTTCCATTTTAAATGATTATCGAAAATTATGACTAAATACTTAACTTCAGAGGACTCTTTAATAATCGGACATTTACACTGTATAAGACAACAATCATAATTATGTAATTTAATACTTAATATAGATGTAGGAGGTTTGTTACATTTTTCAGATAATGAGAATGGAATAATGATAGTTTTATTTTCGTTGATAGAAAGATAATTTATGTCAAACTATTTTTTATTAATTTATTTAAGTCCATTATTTGAATTATTATATGCATCATGCCAGGTTTTTCCACCAAAAAGTAAAACTGTGTCATCTGCATAAGAATAGTGAACATCATTGTATTGTTGTAAGTCAATTTTTAATAAGTCATTAATATATATTAAAAATAGAATAGGGCCTAGAACTGTGCCTTGGGGAACACCTATATTAATAGTTAAAGGTTTACTTGAATAATTGTCAATTTTCGTTATTTGAATTCTGTCGTTAAGATATGATTTTATTAAGTTTAAAGAATTATAGGCTAGTGTTTACGTTTGAATCCTACTTTCCCCTAACGAGCGAACTGGTGTGGAGTGAATTAAAGTAGTGACGTCATCTCTAATTGAGAGACAGTCGCCCATCGATGCTTATACCGTATTTTAGATTTCTCAGGCAGCAAATCATTCCTTAAAGGCTACTAGTCGCCTCGGTTACAATTTCAATTAATCTTCATCTCATCAACCTTCTAAATGTTTTAATAAAATCAACAATAAGTAACAACAGACTAACGGGTAACTATGCAAACATATGGACAACTATAATCGATTAGATATTTCTAGTTCCCGTTATTCTTAACTTTCCAAATTAAAATAAAACCTCGGGTTGCAACCAATCACATTCGGATGTGCAGTGCGTGCCTTTAAACACTTATATTACGATGTACTATTTCAGTATTGATCAATCTGTGACAAATTTTCTTGTGAACTATAGAATTTCATATAAAAACTTGATCGTATGCAAGTAAGGGCACTAAAATTCCATCTTAATATCAATCCTGGAAAGACACAAGCAATTATATTAGGAAACAAACGGCAAACCGACGCTGTAAAGCACCTCGACATTTCCCCCGTTAAAGTAAGTACAGTGCATATCCCTTTCAGTTCTTCGGTAAAAAATCTTGGCATTCACATGGATAATAATCTCAACTGGGACATGCAAATCACAGAAACCTGCAGAAGAGTATATTCTATTATCCATGTGCTAAAAAGGATAAATGTTCATCTTCCCTCTTGCTTAAAAAAGTCCCTTGTGCAGACCCTTGTATTTCCCTATTTTGACTATGCTGACATTTTACTGACTGACCTTTCCAGCGACAACAAAACGAAACTTTAACGTGTTCAAAACTTGTGTGTACGTTTTATAAGCAATGTTCGTAAATATGATCATATTACTCCATCCCTGGAAACAATAGGTTGGCTTAAACTAGATAAGAAAAGAAATTTACATTCACTTCTCCTTCTCTTCGAAATCTTGAACTCTTCTATTCCTTCGTACCTGTCGTCTCGCTTCACTTACCTTTCCTCCCACCACAATCTGAACACACGCTCTCGCCATGAAACAATACTAACAATACCATCCCATCGCACCTCCTCATACTCATCCTCTTTCACAATAGCCCTGCCAAGACTCTGGAATTCGTTACCTGCTAGCATCAGGGACTGTCGAAATAAAATTGAATTCAAACGCAAACTTACTAGGCAGTTGGTCAGTAAGTGAGACTCGTTCAGACATGATTTCTTGTAAATAGTTCCCTTAATCTATCACAAAATATTTCAATATCCGGTAATTTCATTACTATAGATTTTTGTTATTTTAGGTTTAATTTGTAATTCAGTAAATACAAAAATATTCTTTGTGCTTAACTTCTATGATAAAATGTCTAGCTTTCATTAATCAGGTAATCTTGTCGTACTTAATTTTTATTGTAATTGTAAATTTAATATTAATTGTAATTTTATTGTTCATATTATAGTTTTAATCCCCTGGTAGAGGGGCAGAGAAGGCCTGACGGCCTTATCTCTACCAGGTTAAATAAATAAATACTAAATACTAAAACTAATAAAATAAAGAAAATTTATTGGCATTAATTAGAATACATTTACATAAGATTCCGGTATTTTATCGGAGATAAATTTGATATTACATAATAGTTCTTCTCATTTCTTGGTCTCAGTTGTTCGGTGGCCCCTGGGGAACTCGAGGGTCGAGAACCGACCCCACTCCCCCAGGATCGTAGTGTGTTCCTGTGTTCCCGTCATATCTAGGATGACCGACACGGGATCCCACTTTTCTTCCCTGCGTCTTCTGACAATTCCCTCTTCATGTTTCCATTTTTCTTCTGTCGTCTCCACTCTGCCCAAGAAGCTTGCAAGTCTCAAGGCTGTGCTTTGGCGAACTTGAAACTGCAGCCTCATGTCTAGGGAGCTGATTTTTAAGTGCTAAAAAATTAAATATATTTATTTTTATGTGCTAAAACGTACGAAAATATTCGCTAAAAATTAAAAAAAAATATATATATTTTTTTAAATATGACAAAAATACCTTACTTAGATTGAAAAAAAATGTTACTAGGTACTCAACAACCACACTTGAGTGCTAGTAATTGGCCGAGAATTGCAGTGAACAACAAAGGTCATCTCCAAATTCTCTATCACAATTGCATACCGATTATCTCTGAACAACAACTTATACTGTGAAAACGATCTTTCTACATCACAGGACGTCAGACGTGCATAAATAAAGAGAGGAATGTCACAAACACAAACACTGTCAATTTCACCTACAGGCACATCTTCCAATACTTGAGCAACTTTACACATTTTTTTATATCCACTGTTTTTCCTAAACACATTCTGGAATTTGTCCCTTAGTAATTGTGCTTCTGAACCTGGTAGCGAGTCTAGTTTAATTTCCACGGCACGCACCTCCCTGTTTCAGACAACAGGTTTTTGGATGTTTCCAGTTTTTTTTATGGTGTCACACAAAAAGCTTAAATTTGCTAATAGGAAAGCCAAATCGTTTTTTAAATAACCATCTTTCAGTACATCTTGAAGGATATCGATTAACGAAGCCCGATAACAGGGAATCACAAGATGTATTGCCTTACTTGATAGGCATGAGCGAGAGGCGAGAGGTTAGTTTAAATTAAATAATATTTATATCCGAGCTCTTATCTGTTGTGTTTCATAAACAAAGCGTGCAATGAAATCATCTTCAGCAACAATAAACATTCCTAATTATGTGTTACAAGATCTCTCCTCCTTGTCCATGTTAATTTATTCTCTAATAATAACACTGATATGCTGCCTAGCAGTTCTCAGAACTTGAGGCGATACTATTACGAAAATGGATCACGGATACACCACACAGCGCTTAGAAACACGAAGCAACCAAGAATTCTTAAAAAAGATAACGTACTTCTGAGTGATATAATTGGTTTAGTTTTAAAATATTTAAAAGTTCTTGTAAAAAATTATTTAAGTAAAAAAACTCCAAGGTTTATGTGTTTATAATAGATTTCCTATAAATATGTATTTACATAATTTTTTGTGAAAATATGTGTTTTTATGTGAAATAAAATTCGGGTTTTAATCTTGAAACTTCATTTTCGGAATTTTTAACTTTGTTAATTGTGTTTTATCACACACAAAAAGAATATTTAATTACATAGGAATCCGCTCCTTACTCATGTCTGTCGGTTGTCGTTTACTTGATTGGAATACGTCGTGTAGTTTATAAATTATTTATACGAGCAACAAAATTGCCCTGAAAATGTGTCGGTATTCTTTTTCTGGGATGGCATCGAACAGATACTGGACCGAACTTAAAGACGTATTTACTTCAAAAAAATCTGGGCTGTGTCAGAGATATAATGGCAAGTAATAAAACTTCATCGAGTTTCGAGAATGAAGCTACAGTTATGTTAGTTTGTTTTTGTTTCGGTTTACATATGGAAAGAAGGATTTATGATAAGAATAAAAAAAATGACTGGCGTATGTGGAACACATTTACATAAAATAGTAATGCTTTATCGGAGAGGAGTTTGAAATTACGTATTTCCTATTTCTTGGTCGCAGTTGTTTGCTAATAATTATATAATTCATGAAGTTATGCGCCATTTTTATGCCAAGATTATTGATTTTTTGTCCTACAGAATTCATTGTTTTGGTTATTATTTGTTAATGATGGAGAAAAATTCATTTCGATACCGGGGATCGAACCCAGCACCCCAGTTCTACGTACTGGGTGCTCTACCACTGAGCTACGCCAAGCTCAATCCACAGCATCGGATCGAATATTTTTCCTTTCGGTTTTTTTCCCCGTTTCTTATGCGATTTCAAATATTTTTATATTTTTATTTTAGTGGGTTATTTTACGACGCTTTATCAACATCTTGGTTATTTAGCGTCTGAATGAGATGAAGGTGATAATGCCGATGAAATGAGTCCGGGGTCCAAAACCGAAAGTTACCCAGCATTTGCTCATATTGGGTTGAGGGAAAACCCTGGAAAAAACCTCAACCATGTAACTTGCCCCGACCGAGAATCGAACCCGGGCCAACTGGGTTTCGCGGCCAGACGCGCTAACCGTTACTCCACAAGTGTGAACGATTTCAAATAAGGAATGTTAATTTTTACTATAGATTTTTTATTTCATGTATATTGTTCCCAAATGAATTGAATATAAACAAAATATTAGAACAAATTGCTGTTCTGTACACACTAGGTTAATCAGAGGTATGCATGGAATGGAATGGAATTTATGGGAGGGAAACATTATGACCCAGCACTGCGATCTATTGCGCTAACCCCCAGGCCCAGCGCATTCCCAAACCCACACCGGCTGTCTACACTAAGTCTCGCTGCAAACCAAGTTTCGAGCAGGCAACCGGCGATCGGAAAATGTTATGGAATTTTGACGAAATGGAAACATGGCGACGGAATGATGTAGATGCCTATATGAGAAAAAAATTTATTTGTTTATTTATTTATTTATTTATTTATTTATTTATTTATTTATTTATTTATTTATTTATTTAACCTGGTAGAGATAAGGCTATCAGGCCTTCTCTTCCCCTCTACCAGGGGATTACAACTACAATATCTATATACATAATTTGAACTGGTAATGGAAATTACGGGAAAACGGCTGAACGGATTTTAATGAGTGACCCCTCATTTTCACGCCTGGCATCCAAAGTTTTTCGGAAAAGTAGTAGTTTTCAGTGAAATGTCAATTTTCCTACATAATTATCCTATTATCCGAAATCCATCTGTTGTCAGTTTTGAGAACTAATTTTATTGAATCACGGCCGACTTGATTGAATTTCAGAACAAAACACACACTACAATAAACAATAGGGTATTACACGAAGGCCATGACCTGCAGGATTGCCGACATATTTAGAGCTCAATTCAATTTGTTATTAAAAACCCATTCTGCAGTGTATAATTTTCTGAGTACAACTGTGTATTGAATATTCAAATCTACGAAACTTGAGGTGGTTTGATGACATTATTACCATTAGAAGTTAAATATTATTATAGTTAATATCATGATGCGTCTATTTTTCATTAATTGTACATAATATTGATGCTATATTGATGACATGAAAGTGAAACGTTTTGAGGTTACGTAAGTAAAAGTAGAGAATATCTTAATTTAGATCTTCATTTCTATAATTTACTGAGTGACTGCTATATAAAACTACAAAACTTAAGTAATATTGTTATTAAAAATTAAATATTGTTATACTTATTAACCCAGTGGGGTTGGGTCTTTTTCATATACTTAATGGCGGTGTAGTGTAGATATTGATAGGCCTATGTGTCATTGTCTTCAGTATTGGCTCGAGAGAGCGATAAAATTACAGTTCCTAAGGAAAGATAAAAAGGTATTACTTACTGGTAAAATAAGAGGCCTAGAAAATTTTGTAGTTTCCAGATCATTTCAGCAAGATGTCTTAGTAGTATAAAATGATTTTACGCTCTACATTTCAAGTTCTACGTGCAGCAGCTATACGAAAATGTTATTGTTCGAAAGCTCAGCAAACCTGACATTTTTTTAACTTTTGCCTACAATCCACAATGCCCTGAAATAGCTACTGCTATCGTCCTGACATTGATACTTGCGTTTTCGTGTTGAAACTCAAAAACTGAAGTTGGATAGGTTCAAGAAAAAGTATTTGGCCTAAAAAAATCCATTCAGAGGGAGTATGTTTCATTATTATGGAAGCAAATAACTATCAAAAAGACAAGTATTCTTCATTGAAAATAAATCTGAAAAATTTTTATTTCAACATCTAACGAACTGCACAAGCCACTAGTTAAGAATAGAATTACAATTAATATTAAATTTACAAATACAATAAAAATCAAAGTACTAAAAGATTAACTGATTAATAAAAACTAAACAGTTTATTGTAAAAGTTAAGAAGAGAGAAGCATGTCTTTTATTGATTAAGTAAAAATTAAAACTACTCTACTCAGTAAGAAAATGCTTAATAAGCTTGCTTTTGAATGCTATTAAATTCCGACAGTCTCTGATGTCACTGGGTAGGGAATTCCACAAGCGTGAGAGCGACATTGTTTATGATGATGAATACGATGATGTCTTATGTGTTGATGTGGCTAGTATGCGGCTATTTTTCGTGCGTGTGAAGAGATTATGATATGATGACAGGTAACTGAAACGGGAGGCAAGGTAGGTAGATGTAGAAGTGTGAAGGACTTGGAAAAGGAGAACAAGAGAATGAAAATTTATACGTTCGTTAATCCGTAGCCAGTGAGCTCTGAGAGCTCTGAGAAAAACACCAACTCTGTCCTTGTCCACCAAAAGTATCACTGTGGATTTTCCAATGAAAAAAATCCCAGACCTGACCGAGACTGCGTGACAGCATGGAGATCTGGCCACAGAGCCACAACAAGGGTAACGGTATGCATAAAACCATATTTCCTGATATCAGGGATGCTTCTGAATACGTAATGTTGCCATGAAACTCTCGAAATAGATCTTGGCAGCATGGCCATAATTTCGTTTCGTATACCTTGAAGTATGAGACTATAAATATAAACCATTCTTAAGTAAATACGTGCATTACACAACGCATTTTACACAAATGAAATCACTGCGTTGTTCTTGACATTAAATTTCGCGTTTGGCAAATACATGAAGGAAAATTACGCAGAGTTACGTTTTTATCAGGCTAGTAGAAGAGGAATTTACACGAGTAAACAAGATATTAAGAGAAGCAATCTCAGTGGATTCAGAGAATCATTGAGCAGCAGTTGTGGAGTGAGTCATTCCCCAGCGTGCCCTTCTGGTCTGAGGAAAGACTTACGACACAGCCGAGCAAATAAAAATGGCGGAAATACCATTCACCATTCAGCTTTAGAATGTTTTACATTTACAGTGTTTACCTTCTTCGTACACCGGTTTTGCTTGCTTATGTATGACTGACAAATATTGAACAGATTATGTAGAGATTATACATCCATTCTCATGTAACAGACTTGCATGAATCGTATCTGTTTGTCCGTCCGTTTTTATCTTGTATGTATGTGCACCTCAATTTTTAAAGGCTTGAAATAAAAAAAAAATATTTACTGGCGAATGTAATACGCAGCTGAAAAGCTGATGCGAAATTTAATCTTGCTTTACCCATCTACCTATCTACACTTGCCTTGATATACCACAAGCTGTAACCACCTCATTAGGTTTTCCAGTACTTCTAGTCTAATGGTGTCACTATTCACAAGGAACCCATTTTTCCTCCTTCCCTGTATGAATTTCAAAACCTTTACCTCAGGATGTCTTCTTTTCGTGGACCGGTGAACTTCCTTGTCGCTTTAGAAGCAATATCTTGCAATACTTAGCATACTTTCACTCGATAATGAGTTTTGGAATAATATTCTGGGGAAATTCCACAGTTAGTAACAGTATATTTCTGTTACAAAAAAGAGTAGTTAGAATAATGGTAGGTGCAAAATTTAAGGAATCGTGTAGGACTATTTTCAAAAACCTACAAATAATGCCCATGGCTTGTCAGTATATCTTTTCATTAATAATCTTCATCGTATGTAATAGTGAAAACTTTGTAATTAATTCAGTAGTTCATAGCATAAATACACGTCAAAAAATGACTTTCATACTCCATCGGCAAATCTATCGTGCTATCAAAAAGGAGTGCGTTATATGGCAGTAAAAATTTTTAATAACCTCCCTATCGATATAAAAAATGAAACTCAAAACATAAGATTATTTAGGGCCAAATTAAAGAAGTACCTAATTTCTCACGCCTTCTATTCTGTAGGTGAATTCATGACATTCAATAACGCTTCATGAAAGTGATACTAAACTTTGTGTTGTACTAGTAGACTATATTGCAAATCTCATCTGTATATATTTCATCTAGACTGTGAATGTTAAGATTAAATTAAGATTTTATAATAGTATTAAGCTTTTTGACTTGTTCCATATTCTAGCTGTAAAACAATGTATGAATACCATGGAATGTTAATAAATACAATACAATACAATACAGTACAATACAATCACCATTCTGTTTTGGAGCCTTAAGCAAATGTTGCTGTCTGTTACACCGAATTTTCTTGCAGCCTGCCTGTTTCCATGGTTTTCAGTATAAAGTATAACCTTTCGTTTGAAGCTTGTTTTATACGACACCCTTCGCTTTCTATCTTCAGTCTCCTGATCAAGCAAAACTCACTTTGGAGTTTTAGAAGCGCGCCAAATGAGGAACAACGAGGAACGAGGTAACCCGAACAGAGCCGAAGCACACGCAGGACATAAGCAAAACGATAAGCAGAATTTTCGAGTTTGAATACGAATCTAGTGCCACCCGATTTTGGAGACTAAATTCAGCCTGAAAAACTGCGCATTAAATTCGAGTAAATACGGTATGTATGTATGTTTAATTTACTTTCAAAATGCTCCATTACAAA
The DNA here is from genome assembly GCA_025594305.2 of Periplaneta americana. Taxonomy (NCBI): domain Eukaryota; kingdom Metazoa; phylum Arthropoda; class Insecta; order Blattodea; family Blattidae; genus Periplaneta; species Periplaneta americana. Next base: position 193,460,114 of record JAJSOF020000005.1, read on the forward strand.
GTAGTGCTAAATGTTTAAGTTCAGTATATGCTCCTTGTGTCACACGGCACACATGAAGTCAATAGTCTAGTCCTCTGGTTTATCCCAATCTAATTAATTTCATTTAAAGATCTGTTCAGTGTGTCTTATCCAAACATCTATAGTCAAAACTAACAGTGAAAAATTCATGTCGTTGTCACAGATAGCAATCTCGGCTATTTTGATTGCACTAGCTCAATAATCAGCACAGTAGTACCATTAGTGTGTCTTATCGAAACTTAAAACCTAACAGTGAAAAATGCATGTCGCTATCACAGATAGCAATCTCGACTATTTTGATTGCACCAGCGCAACAATCCCATCAGTGTGTCTTATCGAAACTTCCAAACAAAGAATGAAAAATGCATTTCGTCATCACAGATAGCAATCTCGGCTATTTTGCTTACACCAACGCAACAATCAGCGCAGTACTACCATTAGTGGGTCTTATCGAAACTTCCAACCTATCAGTGAAAAACGCATGTCGCTATCACAGATAGCAATCTCGGCTATTTTGATTGCACCAGCTCAATAATCAACGCAGTACTACCATTAGTGTATCTTATCGAAAGTTCCAACCAAAGAGTGAAAAATGCATTTCGCTATCACAGATAGCAATCTCGGCTATTTTGCTTGCACCAGCGCAACAATACCATTAGTGTGTCTTATCGAAACTTCCAACCAAAGAGTGAAAAATGCATTTCGTCATCACAGATAGCAATCTCGGCTATTTTGCTTACACCAGCGCAAAAATCAGCGCTGTAGTACCATTAGTGTGTCTTATCGAAAGTTCCAACCTAACAGTGAAAAATGCATGTCACTATCACAGATAGCAATCTCGGCTATTTTGATTGCACCAGCTCAATAATCAGCACAGTAGTATCATCAGTGTGTCTTATCGAAACTTCCAACCTATCAGTGAAAAATTCATGTCGTTGTCACAGGTAGCAATCTCGGCTATTTTGATTGCACCAGCTCAATAATCAGCACAGTAGTATCATCAGTGTGTCTTATCGAAACTTCTACAGGTCCTCAACCTAACAGCGCAAAATACATATCGATATCAGAGAGAGTTATTGTTTATAGAACATTGAAATTGTTTATTTCTTTTGTAGTAACCCTGTATTTTCAGTTATCTTCTTATAATACGGACGCAAGAGACTGTGACTTTTTGTATTTGCTCAGTAGTATGAACTTTGTTAAATTCGCAATTAAAAGAAGAATAATTTTACACATAATGATAATTTGTCTTAGAATACGTTTTGAGACTCGTCTGTCTTGTTTGTAGTTTATTATAAGAAAAATTACAAAGACAATTGATGCAATAAGTTATATAGCCTAATACAAATTAGGTGAAACTTTAAGCCCAGTGATATAGCCTACAGTATATTAATGAGGCTTGCTATAGTTTCCCCGTTGTCACTTGCAGCAGTTGAATCATGTTATCAGTCTAGTTATTACGTGACATAGTAAACAATATGAAGACTTTATGGAAGTTGCAGCAACTAACTGGAAATACCTGCGAAGTGACACATTTACAAACGTAATTAAGGGGAAATCCGTTGAGCACGTGCACGCCGGCAGATTTTAGATCGGACTACTAAGACAAACATCTTTGTTTGCGCATTTCAGCCCTTCTGACAGCGTGTGAAGGTTATATTTTTAACTTTCTGTTTGTTTTATATATGAAGATAAACTATTGTATCACTATAACAGGAAAACATTTTGAAACGTTGCAGGAAATACAGGTTATCTCCATCCCCGATATTGAAAATTTTGTTTGTGGTACGTCTGTCTGTGTAATTATCTGTGCATATCGAATTCTCAAAAACTAGAAATAAAATTATGGAAATATTTTGCGATACTATAAAAATAAAAACCATGGAAATTTGTTGCGAAACTATATAAAAATAAAAACCATTGAAACGTTTTGCGATACTATAAAAATAAAAACCATGAAAATATGTTGCAAAACTATATAAAAACAAAAACCATTGAAACGTTTTGCGATATTATAAAAATAAAAACCATGGAAATTTGTTGCGAAACTATATAAAAATAAAAACCATTGAAACGTTTTACGATACTATAAAAATAAAAACCATGGAAATTTGTTGCGAAACTATATAAAAACAAAAAAAATAAAAACCATTGAAACGTTTTGCGATACTATAAAAATAAAAACCATGGAAATTTGTTGCAAAACTATATAAAAACAAAAACCATTGAAACGTTTTGCGATATTATAAAAAAAATAAAAACCATGGAAATTTGTTATAAAAATAAAAACCATGAAAATAAAAACTATATAAAAACAAAAACCATTGAAACATTTTGCGATACTATAAAAATAAAAACCATGGAAATGTTTTGCGATACTATAAAAAATAAAAACCATTGAAACGTTTTACGATACTATAAAAATAAAAACCATGGAAATTTGTTGCGAAACTATATAAAAACAAAAACCATTGAAACGTTTTGCGATATTATAAAATAAAAACCATTTGGAAATATATTAAAAACCATTGAAACTATATAAAAACAAAAAACCATTGAAACGTTTTAAAATACTATAAAAAAATAAAAACCATGGAAATTTTTTGCGATACTATAAAAAAATAAAAACCATTGAAACGTTTTACGATACTATAAAAATAAAAACCATGGAAATTTGTTACGAAACTATATAAAAACAAAAACCATTGAAACGTTTTGCGATATTATAAAAATAAAAACCATGGAAATTTGTTGCGAAACTATATAAAAACAAAACCATTGAAACGTTTTGCGATACTATAAAAATAAAAACCATGGAAATGTTTTGCGATACTATAAAAATAAAAACCATGGAATGTTTTGCGATTCTATAAAAATAAAAACCATTGAAATTTTATGTTAAAAATAAAAACCATGGAAATTTGTTGCTATATAAAAATAAAAACCATTGAAACATTTTGCGATATTATAAAAATAAAAACATGGAAACGTTTTGCGATACTATAAAATAAAAACCATGGAAATGTTTTGCGATACTATAAAAATAAAAACCATCGAAATATGTTGCGAAACTATATCAAAAATAAAAACCATTGAAATGTTTTGCGATACTATAAAAATAAAAACCATGGAAATGTTTTGCGATACTGTAAAAATAAAAACCATGGAAATGTTTTGCGATACTATAAAAATAAAAACCATGGAAATGTTTTGCGATGCTATAAAAATAAAAACCATCGAAATGTTTTGCGATACTATAAAAATAAAAACCATGGAAATATGTTGCGAAACTATATAAAAATAAAAACTATTGAAACATTTTGCGATACTATAAAATTTAAAAACCATGGAAACGTTTTGCGATACTATAAAAATAAAAACCATGGAAATGTTTTGCGATACTAAAAAAATAAAAACCATCGAAATATGTTGCGAAACTATATAAAAATAAAAATCATTGAAACATTTTGCAATATTATGAAAATAAAAATCACGGAAATGTTTTGTAATATTATGAAAATAATTATCAAGAATTTATTTTCCGATATTATAAAAATGAATACCATAGAAACGTTACAAACGAGTATCGTGTGACTTACAATCCTGCGACAAAACTGTATTGTGAGGTATTAAGTCCTTTGCGGAATAGGCTACAATGTATAACGAATCAGATGTATGACGAGAAATTCGTGACGAATGATCCGGACCCCACATTTTTTTCCTGTGTACTTAGACCCTTATTTCGGGGAAGTATTCAATTATTTATCTCTTATTTCTCTATCTGTCGATTACAACTATGTATTCTCTCTTAGTGGAACCTTCATTTGAGACGTTTACTTGCAAAATCAGATACATCACTAAAACATCATTTTTCAGTATGAATGAAAAATGTTTACAAGGAACCAAGGATTTGGGTCCACACATGTGGAGTAACGGTCAGCACGTCTGGCTGCGAAACCAGGTGGCCCGGGTTCGAATCCCGGTCGGGGCAAGATACCTGGTTGAAGTTTTTTCCGAATTTTCCTCAACCCAATATAGCAAATGCTGGGTAACTTTCGGTGCTGGATCGGACTCATTTCACCGGCATTATCACCTTCATTCATCTAGACGCTAAATAACCTAGATGTTGATACAGCGTCGTAAAATAACCCAATAAAATAGAAAAGAACCAAGGATTTGCAACCAATACTATTCTTTCATCATACAAATCCTTGTGATGTATCTGGCTTTGGAGCATAACAATGCTATATCAGTTGTAGAATCATATGAAGATATGAAATATAACATTAACTTATTTTAAAAAAAAAGTGATGTATCTGATTTTGCAACTACACGTCTCATTTGAAGTATAATGAATCTCTTCATGCACTTCAAACTTGTTGCATTCTCTGAAGCAGTTTTTTTTTTTAGAAATATCATTGAGTAAATATTCTTCTGCCACTGAGCGTACTCAAACTCAAAACACTGATCTCAATAATCTAGCTGGAAACAGGAATGGACAAGGTACCTTGAATGTTTTATAATATAGGAACCTGAGGAGTTTATTTTGTATCAACTCAATTGAATCAACGTTGTTCTTGCAATGAGGATTCCAGATCAATGTAGCATATTCAAAGTTGCTTCTAACTGATGATAAAGTCAAATAAAAACAGAAGGCTGCGTGAATAATTTCGAATTAAAAATCCCAGGGAGTCCGAAATGTAACGCTCTACTGACACTACATTATTCTATGCGATTCTACAGTGAAATGAGCTGATTTCTCAGAAAATAACTTCACCTTGTAGAATATCAAGGAAACACACTCGGTCTCTGTGAACGAAAGTCTTTCATTATTTTTTCTTTCTAAGAATCAAACTCAGATTCGCTGTGTTTGCAGACGGAAATGCTCACGCGTTGGAAATACGTTAATGTGTAATTTTCTTTCCCTTGTCGTAGTTGAAGTGTTACTTGGTTTTAACTAATTACATGATCGATCGTGATACTGTAGTTATTAAATTATATATTCCCGCGATTCGGCGCCGAAAATGTATCACATCCCGGGAAGTTTCCGCACTTGAGAGTTGCAAGAAATCTGTGAAATGTGGGCACTCCACTGGGCTAACAAGTACTTCCCTATAATTAGCCTCTATAGATCAGGGCTGTCCAACTGACAGCCCACACATCATTTGCGTCTTTCCGCGGTAACACATGGGAGTTTCTCGCTGTGTTATTGATTATCTTACTGCCACCTCCAACATGAGATTAATTTCAAATGAGAACAAAAACGTTACGCTTTATATATGTGACAGTGATGCCAACCTTGAGATTATTTTCTTAGTCATACCTTCATTTTCGTTTTTTATAATGTAAAACAGTGCTTTCCAATGTTCTATACAGGGTGATTCACGAGGATTTACCGTCACTTACGGAGCTTACTTCCGAAGACATTCTGAGCAAAAAATGTCATATAAATATTTGTCCTAATCTCAATATTTTCAGAGTTACATTAATTTGAAGTTGTTTGTAAAATATCATTATTCTTGAGTTTTAAGAGTATTACAGATAAAGAATGAACTATTCAGGAGTATCATATCTTTAATTAGCTAGTATTCTGAAGCTAAAAATGTGTTGTGAATTCCAGAATTTTTTTTTTCGATTTTTAACTACAAAATTACATTTTCTTACGCATTTATCACAACAATTGTTACAAATCACGCCACTCTTGTAAATTCTTTAAGACTGTACATTACTTACTCACTTATGGCTTTTAAGGAACCCGGAGGTTCATTGCTGCCCTCACATAAGCTCGCCATAGGTCCCTATCCTGAGCAAGATTAATCCATTCCCTACCATCATATCCCACCTCCCTCAAATTCATTTTAATACTATCCTCCCATCTACGTCTCGGCCTCCCCAAAGATCTTATTCCCTCCGGCCTCCCAACTAACACTCTATATACACTTCTGGATTTGCCCATACGTGCTAATGCCCTGCCCGTCTCAAACGTCTGGATTTGATGTTCCTAATTACGTAAAGTGAAGAATACAATGCTTGCAGTTCTGGTTGTGTAACTTTCTCCATTCTCCTGTAACTTCATCCCTCTTAGCCCCAAATATTTTCCTAAGAACCTTATTCTCAAATACCCTTAATCTCTGTTCCTCCCTCAAACTGAGAGTCCAAGTTTCATATCCATACAGAACAACCGGTAGTGTAACTGTTTATAAATTCTAACTTTCAGATTTTTTGACAGCGGACTAGATGACAAAAGCTTCTCAACCGAATAATAACAGGCATGTCCTATTTTATTCTGCGTTTAATTTCCTCCCGAACGACTGTACATTAGGATGCATAATTAAACTGTAAAGAATCAAGTTCCTAAAGTCGTACGATTTGTGATAATTTTTGTGTTATGTGCGAAGAATGATTTCATTTTTAGTTAAAAATTGAAAAATTAAATCTTTACAAAACAATTAATAACACTTTTTAGCTTTTTTAACACACGTAATCCAGGTTTTCTATTCATTTAAGTATGTCCTATCATTCCTTTCAATGTACAGGATTATTCCACTTCCACACTGTATAGTGTGTAGCCGGAACAGGAATGCATCATCTAGATATGAGTCTGTGAGGAAGGATCGATTTTTATTTTCGATTATGTTCATAGACGAAAATGTGTTTCACCTAGATATGTTGAACCAAAACACGAATATAACTTCAGAGAAGCACTTCGAATCAGAATATGTATTCTTGTCCATCAAAGCCCAGACGTTATTAGACCTACATATGGTATAGATTGATTTCAAAGATACCGGATAGATCTTCTTGGAGTTTTAAAATTTATAATCCTAATTCTTCAAGATTATTATTTTCTAAGATTCCACACATCCAACTTCGCAAGTTCACTAACATCAACAGAAAGGAATGAATAAATGATAAGCATTATCACTGGTTCAAGTGTTAAAAACTGACTAAATCTGTTACCAAATTCGATTAAAATAGTTTCAAGATGCTGGACAAAACGAGAAAAATCACATACACCGTCACTGACAGTTTGCGCAATAGGTTTCAAATTTGGAAAATGAGAAAAGGAATTCTTGTTTAAATCTGCAATCCACAGGTTTATTTATTTATTTGTTTATTTATCTATTTATTTATCTATTTATTCATCTATTTATTCATATATTTATTCATCTATTTATTTATTTACTTACTTATTTACTTACTGACTTATTTATTTATTTACTTATTTACTTACTTACTTACTAACTTATTTATTTGTTTATTTACTTGTTTGTTTATTGTTTTATTTATTTATTTATTCACTTATTTATTTATTTGTATTTTATTTGTTTGTTTCTTTATTGTTTTATTTATTTATTTGTTTATTTATCTATTTATTCATCTATTTATTTACTTATTTACTTATTTATTTATTCTTATAACTTATTTATTTATTTACTTATTCATTTACTTATTTATTTGTTTATTTATTTGTTTGTTTATTGTTTTATTTATTTGTTTATTTATCTATTTATTCATCTATTTATTGATCTATTTATTCATATATTTATTCATCTATTTATTTATTTATTTACTTATTTTTTTTATTTATTTTTACTTATTTATTTATTTACTTTTTATTTGTTTGTTTATTTATCTATTTATTTATTTATTTATTCATCTATTTATTTATCTATTTATTCATCTATTTATTAATCTATTTATTCATCTATTTATTTATTTACTTACTTATTTACTTATTTATTTATTTACTTATTTATTTATTTACTTATTTACTTACTTACGTACTTACTTATTTATTTATTTACTTATTTATTTGTTTATTTATCTATTTATTCATCTATTTATTGATCTATTTATTGATCTATTTATTCATCTATTTATTTATTTACTTACTTTTTTACTTACTGACTTACTTATTTACTTATTTATTTATTTATTTACTTATTTATTTACTTACTAACTTATTTATTTATTTACTTATTTATTTGTTTATTTATTTTTTATTGTTTTATTTATTTGCTTATTTACTTACTTACTTGCTTATTTACTTAGTTATTTATTTACTTATTTATTTGTTTATTTATTTATTTAATTATTTATTTATTTATTTATTTATTTATTTATTTATTTATTACATATTACTTACTTATTTATTTATTTATTTATTTATTTATTTATTTATTTATTTATTTATTTATTTATTTATTTATTTATTTATAGTTTAGGTTGGAAGTGTTGTCTGCCAAAAAAAAAAGTTACATCTTGTAACCAAGACATTTCATCAAGTTTCTCGTAATATTTCCCGGAAGATGGTTGAATAAATTCTATGATCTCATTTAGAAGACTGCAGAATCGTTTCAGTGTTTCCCCCTACCAAGTCACCTTGCTTCTGCATGAAGTATTTCATCACCATGTTCAACATCTGATGTATTCAGAAGAATCTTGAACTCTCGATGTTGAGTGGAAGATGATCTGATGAAATTTACATCACGTGTTACTACTTTCATGACATGCACGAATTTCAGCATGAAGATTTCTGGTGAATAATACAGTGATAGGAAAAGATCCATGCTTAACACAAAGAGCAAGAAAGCCATTATGCTTACCAGTTATTGAAAGTGCTCCATCAGTTGCTATAGCAACATGTTTGGAAAATGATAAATTACTCTCATTCGGAAATTGAAGGAAAGCATTAACAGTAGGCCTATACTGCGAAACAATTGAGGAGCCAGCGAGTTGGTTCAGACGGTTACGTTTGAGGCTCGCATTCAAAAGCTTCCGGGTTCAAATCCCACAGTCTACCAATCTGATTGGGTTTTTTTATGGTTTTTCTCAGTCACAAAGACAAATTCTGGATTAGAAATTTACATACCATGATTCGTCACTGTCTCAATGATCAATATCATAAACATTAATCAAAATCTAAAATCAGTTACATGAACAAAGCCATCTACAACACACGACAATAGAAACAGGAACTCAACAATAGTAACAACGGCCTTGATATACCCAAAGATCCTACACACGCGATACGATCACAGATGTTAAGGGGAGAGGATGGTATTTTTTGGTGAAAAATGAGTAAATTTTCAAAAAAAAAAAATTCTTTAAAATGCTCTGTGATATGTGTGGAATGCATAGCATAACATTTTGTGGGTATTTGTGCCCTTATCAGATACTGAGTCGCCATTTTTAAACTTCCTGCGTTATGGATTTTTAAATCACTCGCCCACTTTTATTTTTGTTTCCGGTAAATTAAATTTTCAAAAAAATTTTTTTCTTTAAAATACCCTTTGATATGTGTGGAATGCATTGCATAACATTTTGTGGGTATTTGTGCCCTTTTCGGACGTTGAGACGTCATTTTTAAACTTCCTGCGCTATGAATTTTTAAATCGCACGCCCACTTTTATCGGTTTCCAGTAACTTCATTTTTTTGCTACATTGCCAGACAAAAATGGATATAATTTCTGAACTATTAAAGATACATGCATGAAATTTAGAACACATTCTTTAGACTATTAGGAAACGTTTCTCTGTAACAGAATTTTGTTAATTGATTTCATTTTTAAAATACGTCCGTTTGTTTGCAAGAAAGGAAATCAGAAAATTGTTATTAAATTTTAATTGTTTATTTTACAAACGTAGAGACTAATCTCAAAATTCTGTTACAGACAGTTTGTAGAACATGCATTTACAAATACATTGCAAAAAAACCGTTTGAATCTATCTTTAAAAACGGTTTAGATATATCGAGTTTAGTATAATCCTGCATTGGGTATATATTTTTTTCAAATTTAGGCCCCCAAATAATTTATTTTTTCAAAATATTTATATTTGGTTGAGTTCCTACAGCATTGAGCTCTCTACATACAAAAAATTAATATTTTACACCAAATAGGAAAAAAGTTTTAAAAAATACCATCCTCTCTCCTTAAAGAGTGTATAAATAAACTTAACAAAAAATTGTATGTCAAGTGCGTTATTACAGAATCGAGGAAAAGTTAAAAAAAAAAAAAAAAAAAAAAAAAGGAGAGATAAAGTTGAGTGTTTTCTATTTCCGAGATTCTGTAATGCACTTACCACGCGTATTGCATACTATTTTAGACGTATTTTAATTAAAATTAATTAATTATATGATTGTGATTTTAACTTTGTATATTAAACGGTAATGTAAAATCTTAAACGATAAATGTATAAGGGGAATTTGAGTTTTGTTGCTATGACAATATGTTTCTTTGTCTGGATGAAATAAGACTGCGTTATAATTAATGAATCATGGATGTTACTATGCCCAAGGAACCAAAATTGGAAGCAATACAATTGAATTAATTAGGCCTAACATTCGTAGATTTAGAAACTGAAGAAGACCGAGACATTGAAGAGGCATCGAAAATCGGCTGGACGTCAATGATTCCTGAAAAATCTAGAATGAGTATGAAAATAGACTATATAAACTAGTTCCAGAAAGTGGCTTAACTTCTTGAATTATTAACGTACGTTTTGAAAACACAAGTTATGTGACATAAGTGAATAAACATCAGTGGCGTAGCATGAAATTTTGAGCAGGGGAAGCTAACTCAAGTTGTCTTTCATGCAATATGAGAAAATGTATTACAAAAATACAGTCCTAAAATAAATAGTAGTCAATTTCAAGTCAGCAGTCGAAGATTGGTTGGAACATCGTAAGTAACACCAATAAGGCATGACCTCAAATGAGACGTAATAAAATATGATTTCACGGTTTACACATATCTCTAACAAATAGACACGTATAACATTAGCTCACTCCCAGTCATACTTAGAGAAATCACAATATTAGTATCATTACGTAAGTATGCGTCTGTCTTTTGGTTGTGTCCTTCATTGACAGCAAGGGAGTCGGTCATTTGTTTTTAAATCACACTTTTGTTCGTAAGTCAGTCTTGATAATACAATTGTCCTAAAAAATTCAAGTAAATTAGTGTCAGGAACTGTTATTTCGCTCATTATTTATTATATCAGCCACAATGCACACTAACACTTCAACTGAACACAACTGACGAATAGGGATAACTCGGAAACTACTTATTTTAAATGTTAAAGCTAGCTTCTTTTCGAGCCTTGCGACCAGGGTAGTTTAAAAGGGATGGAAAATCTGCGGGGTGGATTACACAGAAGAAACCGGTCTGCTTGAAGCTGGTGTGTGCAGGCTTCTTGTTTGCTGCTGCATCACAAATAATCCTGAGCTACCGCATCACAATATTTAACGCGTAAATATAAATTCTATTAAAATTAATAAATAATTTTCTCCATAAACTGCAGGTTTATTATGAAATTATTATTAACTGGGGGAAGCTAAGCTTTTTAGCTTACATTGACGCTACGCCACTGATAAACATGCCAATTCAGTGAAGAGACAGTGTGACTCATGTGCATGTTTATGATCATACTTCAGATATTGTAAATTTAATTTATAGTTCAATAGATTTTTGTTCATTTTGCTTCCCACACTGCGTGCTGAAGTAGTCATAACAACGCTGTTTTGCTTTTGTGCGACTATGAAGAGGAACCAAGCGAATCGTCTACAATTAAACTGCACTTTATCTAAAATTATGATTTTTTTCAGAAAAGACGAAAAACTAGTGCTGTTACACTCCAAACGGTGATTTTACTACTAAAGTTAAGGCAGATAAATTCCAGTTTGACTCCAAACGAGCAGTTTATCACATTCCCTGCAAAATTCTGTACTGAAACATACCTTAATCCCATAATATGGCGGAGGAGACGAGATTTGATAGCTATAAGGAAGACAAGCAAGTGAAGAAGGGGCCAGTGAAAGAGGTAGAGATAAGTGCTGATAACTACCTGTTTTACTACGGAAAAAATTGACTAGTGAATAGTATTTCTACAGGGTGAGTGACCAATATTAGTGAACTAGTAAAATATCAAGAAAAAGTAATGGGAACTGTGCTGTGACACTGAATTAGAGAACTGAATAACGAATCGGCTATAGAAATGAATTGGTATAAACAGTAAGGCATATGTGAACTTGTGAATAAATTTTAATAAATAGAGAAAGAAAGGTAGGGTAAGTATTAAATTGGCGATAGATTGAGCAGTAAGAGAGGATATATCTAGTGGAAATAGGATAGTTTTAATGAAGTGTATTGCAAAGAAGTGTTATTTATAAATATTCTTAATGGTGGCATCGTATACGTGAAAATGTGAGGTGCACCATTACATGTAAGAAATGCTGTGTTGAAATATATATCGTATCATATCATACCTTAAGGGGTTAGGTACAGCTTACAGCAGTAAAATTTTGGAAATTAATATTCAACATTTTTTTTCTGCATTACTATATCTTGTACAATAATGAAAATTAGTATGCGTAAAACACTGTCCTTCTGCTATATAAAAAAATTGTTTAATTAAAAAAAATATATATTATTATTATTATTATTTTTTTTTTTTTCAAAATTCAGTTCACTGTGCAGTGATGAAGCGTTTCCCACATAACTAAAAAATATCCAACATTCAGTGATGAAATTATCTATGTGTATTTATGCATGTCATATCTACAATATGATGTAAGATCACTTCTCTGCCTTTGACAGTTTGTCTGAGAAAAAATAAATTCATTTTAAAAATGGTCAAACATCAGTATTCTCTTCTAACACAAAATAAAAAAAGTATTATTTATTAAGGAATGTAGTTGAAAGAGTATGATATTGTAAACACGAGTTTCAGCAATAAAATAAAAGAGAGAGAACATGAAAAAGTTAACAAGTTTATGAGTTATGAGGGAAACGCTTCATCACTGCACCGTGAACTGCCACATTTTGAATTTAAAAAATATATACAAATGATTTTTTTAAATCATAAAAATATTTTTGTCTTATAGCAGGACAGTGTTGTACACATACCAACTTTCATTATTGTACTAGATACAGTAGTGGAGGAAAAATATGTTGAATATTTCCAAAATTTTTACTGCTGTAAGCTGTACCTAACCTCTTAATCCCGTATTTTATAATTTGAAGGAAGTGCATTTTGATTCTAGACAACTCAATTTAACAAATGATTCCTTTACCATAATATCTGGAAAAGTCATTCTAATAAATACAGGGTGAACTGTAAGCAATGCCATTAATTTCAGGAAGTCATTCTTTGAGTTGTTTGAAGCAAAGGAAATTTAATATAATTTTGCTCGTTTTTTTCCTTTCCCAGATAAAAATTGTTTTGTATTAAACATTTCTTAGCATATTTTTGGAAAGCCATTTATTTAATTCCCAATGTCCTCAGTCAACTTAAGAGAGCAGTGTATTATGATTTAAATAATTGAAAGAATTTTAGTTTCGTCCTTCAAATGTGCAGAAATGTGATGCGAACAAATGTAAATTTTCGTTCTGCAAAGGAATTTTACAGTGTTACAAACCTAAAATTCTTCCAATCATTTATTATTATCAACAGTAATCTCACTAGACGTTTTGATTTATCTAGAGAAAATCAAAACTCGAGTGGGATTTAATTGACTATTACACGATTAGAAGAAAGTATATAAAGATTAGAAGTAACGAAGTACTCCAATACAATAAAATATTAATTGGCTTACGAAAATACAACTGTCTTCAAATGTATTATTGTACCATCTCAACATTACAAATATTACGCTAGATGCATGCTAGATGGCAGTAGTGTCTTTATACAGACACTGTAATGATTACTATTCAATAAATCTTAATATTAAACAATCTCTGATCTTACGTGACTATCCATAATATCATATAGCAGAAGTTCTTTTTATCCTCTCAGAGCAGAAGCTATAACATAACCTAACTAATATACACAAGTGTTAGAAAAGTTTTAATTAACGACGATGACATAAAAAATAAACATTAATAATTTTAAAAGGAATAATTATTGAATGTACAATTTTCAAATTTGAATGTGGTTGGTGGTTCAATTGATGTTATATTGGACGTGTGCTTAATAGAAGTGGAACTCGTTGATTTAGGCCTACATGGTGTATTCAACTTATTCAGAATTTCCGAATGAATAATTTTAAAAGGAATAATTATTCAATGTACAATTTTCAAATTTGAATGTGGTTGGTGGTTCAATTGATGTTATATTGGACGTTTGCATAATAGAAGTGGAACTCGTTGATTTAGGCCTACATGGTGTATTCAACTTATTCAGGATTTCCGAATGGTGCTCTTTATTTATTTGTAAATCGGATTTCAGAAGATGCATAGGTATGATCAGTGATTTTTATTAATTCTTGTTCTTGAATGCCAATGCGAGTCATATTTGAAACTGATGTGCATCGACTGGAGTGTTTGTAATTATATATATATATATATATATATATATATTTTTTGACGTCCAGACCAGCGCAGTTTAAAATGTTGGCAAACAAAGAAACAAATGCTAGGGACGCGATAAAATTGTGCGATAAGCAGCCATGATTGGTTGAAATACGTCCTTTCGTACCGTTTTATTGGTCAAAAGTAGTATGACATAGTAAAAGTGTAATAGTCATAATAACTGCTCTCTTAAACTGACTGAGTATATTGGGAATTCAATCAAAACACGCCATGAAATGTTAAATATAAAACAATTTTTATCTCGAAAAGGAAGGACAAAATAGTATTAAAGTTTTTTGTTTCAAATAGGCTATCTCAAAGAATAACACTTATGTAAATCATGTTAGTGAAAAAAGCTCTGAATGTTGCTGAATATGGTTGATGGCTGTGCAAGTGATTGTGATATCGATCTCTTTTCGTTACCAAAATATTTCTAAGTAGTAATATATTATTCTAAACGAAATGGTGTTTGCCTTGTGCAAGTCACTAATTTGAGGACTCTGCTTTCCCACTGAAACCTCCACGCCCACGCGTCGCAGCGATCAGCTGACGGAACGCCGTCGGCTCTGTTTGCCGAATCCGCAAATATCTGTAATTACAGCGCAGGCCCGAGCTGTTCGCAGAAACCTGGAAAACCCTTTCGTATCAAACTGAGAGGCGGGCCAAACACTGTTATCTCGAGTAGCGACCTCGCGACCTGCAGCCAGATTCTGCGCAGAACGCTGCGTCATGGCATCACGGGTCTCTAAACCGCGTCGGAGAAATTCGATGTTAGAAAATTCCCCCAGTCCACTTATTTTCCCTGCCCTTTCGTGAGAATAAGTCACCACGCATTTAACAGTTAATTTTAATTGCGTGATGATGAACATTTTAGGTCAGTGGTTTGAACAGGGCTGTCCAAAGGGCAAAATTTGAGAATGTAACTCCGTTATGAAAAATTGTGTTCGTGACATTGATGGATTGTGATAGGAATAAAAACAATTATATAGGTACTCAGCGTAAAAATGTATCGAATAATATTTATAAAAACTTTACAACGAATTCTGTTCTTGAGAAAAATAAACTGGCATTCCTTAGTGCCAAAATTACGCGTCAGGGACGCTACTGTTCTCCAACCAGGAGATCAACCGTGAAAGGAATGTGCTTACTATTGCGTCAGCTATTGGAGCGAAGTAGATAGATAATATTGCCGTTATAACGTCAGTTTAAAAAACCATGCGCTCTCCTGCAAATGTTATTTCCTGTATGGAGAGATTAAAAGACCAGGGGTGCTATTCATAGACATTTCGCAGCACGCGCTACGAGCATACTAAGCTAGCCCCGGCTATCCACTGGTTACTAGTAAAAGGTAAAGGTATCCCCGTAACATGCCATGAAGGCACTTGGGGGGCATGGAGGTAGAGCCTCATGCTTTCCATGACCTCGGCACTAGAACGAGGTGGTGTGGTCGGCACCACGCTCTGACCGTCTTTTACACCCGGGAAAGACCCGGTACTCAATTTTATAGGAGGCTGAGTGAACCTCGGGGCCGTTCTGAAAGTTTGGCAACGAGAAAAAATCCTATCACCACCTGGGATCGAATCCCGGACCTTCCAGTCCGTAGCCAGCTGCTCTACCAACTGAGCTACCCGGCCGCCTTACTAGTACAGAATTCAAATCATATCCTATCGCTAACACTGGTTTATGTATACGAAAAACGCTGATCATCCACCGAAAGCCCGCGCTAAAAATGTCTATGAATACGGCCCCAGGAGATTAACAGTGATCTAATTTTGTAACTAGGGTAGTATCAATATGTGTGTGCATCAATGTTATTGTTTGTGGTGTGAGAGCTAGCCAGTACAGATACGAGTACCCACGTGTGTGACCTTATGGCATCTTATGACATCAACATTCATTCACAGCATTACCCAGCTTCGTCTCAGTCCCCAAAGACTTTCTCGTGGTTGGAGTGCAGTATGTCCTCTTGCTAAAAATCAATAACCTAACATTTCTAAAAAAAAAATTGTATTTATTTCTGCAACTTACTTAGAAATGGTTTTTAATGAACCCGGTAGTTCATTACCGCCCTCAAATAAGCTCGCCATAGGTCTCTATCCTGAGCAAGATTAATCCATTCCCTACCATCATATCCCACCTCCCTCAAATCCATTTTTATATTATCCTCCAATCTACATTTCGGCCTCCCCAAAGGCCTTCTCCGCCTCAAGTCTTCCAACTAACGCTCTGTATGCATTTCTGGATTCGCCCATAAGTGCTACATGCCCTGCCCTCAAACATCTGGATTTAATGTTCCTAATTATGTCAGGTGAAGAATACAATGCGTGCAGTTCTGTGTTGTGTAAAGTTCTCCATTCTCCTGTAACTTCATCCCTCTTAGCCCAAAATATTTTCCAGAGTTGGAGATTTATCCTTCAAAGAGGTGGAAAAATTCAAATATCTTGGAGCAACAGTAACAAATATAAATGACACTCGGGAGGAAATTAAACGCAGAATAAATATGGGAAATGCGTGTTATTATTCGACTGAGAAGCTTTTGTCATCAAGTCTGCTGTCAAAAAAACTGGAAGTTAGAATTTATAAAACAGTTATATTACCGGTTGTTCTGTATGGCTGTGAAACTTGGACTCTCACTTTCAGAGAGGAACAGAGATTGAGGGTTTTTGAAAATAAGGTTCTTAGGAAAATATTTGGGGCTAAGAGGGATGAAGTTACAGGAGAATGGAGAAAGTTACACAATGCAGAGCTGCACGCATTGCATCCTTCACCTGACATAATTAGGAACATTAAATCCAGACTTTTGAGATGGGCAGGGCATGTAGCACGTATGGGCGAATCCATAAATGCATATAGAGTGTTAGTTGGGAGGCCGAGAGGTAGATGGGAGGATAATATTAAAATGG
Source organism: Periplaneta americana (assembly GCA_025594305.2). Taxonomy (NCBI): domain Eukaryota; kingdom Metazoa; phylum Arthropoda; class Insecta; order Blattodea; family Blattidae; genus Periplaneta; species Periplaneta americana. The sequence goes on from JAJSOF020000005.1 coordinate 193,477,389, forward strand.
ATTTGAGGGAGGTGGGATATGATGGCAGAGATTGGATTAATCTTGCTCAGGATAGGGACCAATGGCGGGCTTATGTGAGGGCGGCAATGAACCTCCTGGTTCCTTAAAAGCCAGTAAGTAAGTAAGTAAGTAAGTAAGTGCCTTATTCTCGAAGACGTTTTACCTCTGTTCATCTCTCAAAGTGAGAGTCCAAGTTTTACATCCATACAGAATAAACGGTAATATAACTGTTGTATAAATTCTAACTTTCAGTCTTTTTTAGGCACATTTCAGTGACCTTCCAAAATATATTGAGTACCGGTACTTGGAATCTTCGTCGCTACAACTGAAAGTGATTCGCTTCTACAGAAACAAGTACCAGGACCCGTGGGTGAAGCCGACACATTAAAACTGAAGGAAGCATTGCAGAGGAATCCAGGGTTTGAAAAATGAAAAATGTGTGCTCCATTCTCCAGGGAGAAAGCTTCAATTATCAGTTACCATGAGTACCTACTGCAGTGGCAGCGATGAAATTTGCACCTATGACGTCATGTGCTGTCAAAAGAATCTTTCCGTTCTTCAGATGTATTTTCAGAGACAGTCGAGAATCTTGAAAAGTACTTGGTCATATATTGCAATCAGGAACAGTACCAGTAAATAATGTCGTTTTTTGTTTTTTTTTAATTGGGTTATTTTACGACGCTGTATCAACATCTAGGTTATTTAGCGTCTGAATGATATGAAGGTGATAATGCCGGTGAAATGAGTCCGGGGTCCAGCACCGAAAGTTACCCTGCATTTGCTCGTATTGGGTTGAGGGAAAACCCCGGAAAAAATCTCAACCAGGTAACTTGCCCCGACCGGGATTCGAACCCGGGCCACCTGGTTTCGCGGCCAGACGCGCTGACCGTTACTCCACAGGTGTGGACCGTTTTTTGTTTGTTTGTTTGTTTGTTTGTTACTTTTTAAAATAATGTTTGGTCAAGTTTGAACAAATTTAATTCAAAAGTTGTGTGTGTACTGTACCTTTTATCTATTGAAAACTGAAATTTATGTAGTTATATCAAGGCAAATTATATTAGATAAAATATTATTTATTATATTATAATATTATATTTGTTATAATATAATTTATTCAAACTGCAAATGGTGTTAAAGGGGAAGGAGCAAAGATTTCGAATTTTATAAATTGTAATAAATAGTTTGGTTCTTGAAAAGGTCAGTTTCGTGGTCCATGTTGCCTTAATAAATATACGGTATATTTATTTTTATGCTCGACCATGCCGAAATATAGTAATTATACACCTGGTAGTAGCCCTTTAATGTACCTCATTTAAGTACACCTATTCATTATAATTCAGTTGTTCAGCCAATGAGAAATCATCATTGTACCATTATGAAACCGCAAGTATCGATTATTCTCGGATATGCAATCGAAAAACAATTAGCGAAAAGTCACGGAGGCTGGAAATCCAATACTGTCGCAGAAGGTTATGTTCTGTTACTATAATAATTAATTAGTGTTAATTGTAAATAATATTCAAATAAATTCAATTTGTCATCTCGTTTTTCAATTATAAATCAATTTCCAGGTTATATCAAGACTAATCTTCATGTTATTCTCTAGATTATATCAAGGTCAATCACATTCGTGCCTCGGAAAAAATCAATACTTTCGCGTCTCCGCACATCTCACAATTCAGGTCAGTTCCGCTTCTCACATAACCATAACATGAATACTTATGAATAATTTCAAATTAGAAATATGGTCGAGCATAAAAAGTCGTACGAAACTTGCCTATAATGGTAATTAAGACGCTCGTATGAAAATTATGAAACTCGCTTGCGCTCGTTTCATAAACAAACGTCTCGCGTCTTAATTACTACCATTATAGGCTCGTTGCATAATATACTATTTAAGAATAACTGTAAGAAAACAGTTTTAACGATCGGGTAGTTTTTGCGACCCCTTTCACAGGTTTGACATAAAAAAAATACTACATGTATTTAAAAACCCTAAAATGGTCTTTTTAAAAACCTAAAACTTCGGCCCCTAGAATGAGAAAGTGAAATGAGAGCTGCCCACCGATGGACGTACACCTAACACATTTGAAAGATAGTTGTTTTAAAACTAAAAACTTGTAAAAGTCACTTGTTCCTTGTCAACGAGCATTCTTCTAAGTACATCAACTCCACAGGAAGTTGTTAAATAAATGAGAAGAGTAAATGTACACGTAAAACCCTGACTCGGGAGAACAAGAAGAAGAAAAGTCTCGATATCAAAAGTTGGTATTTGAGAAGATTCTCCGCCCGAGAAGAAACAGGTTCCCGTCTCGGGCGAGATTTATGCAGGTGGATATCGGTTGATAATGCGATGGGAGCCGAGTTTATCCATGTACAATCGAGACGCAAGCAGCACAATAAAACGGTTGGTTCACCATTAATAAACTGTAGCTATACGTGTACTTGCTCTGTTTTTACTTTGCATAAAATGTTGCATGCAGCATAAACAGCGTCTTGTTAGTGGTTTATAGACACAATAAAACTTGTTGATGCGTGAGTCCAGAGCGCTCATTGGTGTTGCCTTAGTTACCATTGCTGCAACTCTATAATAAAGATGAACCCACACGATCGGGGACAAAGAGAAGAAAGAGTGAAATAAAAGAAGAATGAGAAAACTAAGAAACACAAAAACCTCCATCTATAAGTCACTGGTACAAAGTAACCAAGGAGATGCACTATCACCTTCACTTTTTGATTTCGCTCTAGAATATGACATTAGGAAAGTCCAGGAAAACAGAGAGGGTTTGGAATTGAACGGGTTACATCAGCTGCTTGTCTATGCGGATGACATGAATATGTTAGGAGAAAAATACTGAAATTTTATTTGAAGCAAGTAATAAGATAGGTTTGGAAGTAAATTCCGAATAAACAAAGTCGGCCATATGATTATGTCTCGTGTACGAAATGGAATTATAAAAATTGGAAATTTATCATTTGAAAACGTGTAAAAATTCAAATACCTTGGAGTTAGTTATAGTGAGGATCAGGTAAGAACAGTTCCCAAACAGCAAATATTGCCGTCTTGTCAGTGCTGCCAACTGTTACCAGATATCACACGATCCTACGTACTGAATGACTTATTTACGTACCGTACTTTACCTTAATGTTGAAAGGTTATTCTAAATAATTCAATAATTAGTAACATATTTTCGTAGGCAAACTATACGAGAAAGTCATCAACATGTTAGGTATTTTGTCTGGCAATATGAAATTCATTGATTTGACTAAACAATTGATTTACGAGACGTAACCTAAAAATGTATTTTGTTTGACCACTTAAAATTGTTAGTACTAACTCCGAAAACTTACCTGACTATAGTCTTGAATTATAACCACAACGAACACATAAAATAACTATTATGTATTAATATTAATTAATTAGTATGTTCAAATTTCACTAGCTTCAAGTAACCGGCTCAGAAATCTAGTAAAATTTTAATTTCATGGAACTCCAGTACTGAAAACATTTGTCTCATCTGCCAACATAACAGTTACAAAATCACTACCATTTGTAGTATTTATCAGTATCGAAATTCTAAACGAAGATGGTAAAAGAAATTTCAACCTGCAAACTAGAAAATCACCAAAATCCAGCATATGTAGTAATAGTGGAAAAATGGTTAGGTTTCACCCTTAGGGTATGAAGTAACCTGATCCGGACTATCATTAGTTAGTTAGTTAGTCAGTTAGTTAGTTAGTGGGATTTAAAAAGGGCGCGTCAGCTAGTATGGTTATTTGCGCCCTTATCTAAAATCCTTCACAAAACAGAAACACAATATATTCATCAGAATGCTTAAAAGGACTAAAAAGCGTTGCCACGGTTAAAACGAGGTGCACAAATGCAGTTTCAAATACCTTGGAGCAACATAAAAAATATAGATGACACTCGAGAGGAAATTAAACGCAGAATAAATATGGGAAATACCTACTATTATTCAGTTGAGAAGCGTTTATCATCTAGTCTGCTTTCAAAAAAGCTGAAAGTTAGAATTTATAAAACAGTTATATTACCGGTTGTTCTGTATGGTTGTGAAACTTGGACTCTGACTTTGAGAGAGGAACAGAGATTAAGAGTGTTCGAAAATAAGATGCTTAAGAAAATATTTGAGGCTAAGAGGGATGAAGTTACAGAAGAATGGAGAAGGTTACACAACGCAGAACTGCACGCATTGTATTCTTCACCTGACATAATTAGGAACATTAAATCCAGACGTTTCAGATGGGCAGAGTATGTAGCACGTATGGTTGAATCCAGAAATGCATATAGAGTGTTAGTTGGAATACTTATAGCTTTTAAGAAACCCGGAGGTTCATTGCCGCCTTCACATAAGCCCGCATTCGGTCTCTATCCTGAGCAAGATTAATCCAGTCTCTACCATCATATCCCACCTCCCTCAAATCCATTTTAATATCATCCTCCCATCTACGTCTCGCCTCCCCAAAAGTATTTTTTCTACGACCTCCCAACTAACACTCTATATGCACATATGTTGTCAGCAGGGGGAAATGAATGACTAACCCACCCCATTATCTTTTGGCTTAGTTCCCTCATGAGTGATGCCTTATTCGTGTAACTTATGAGTAGAGACGAGAATTTCATGCATTATAAAATTACAAAATATGCATGCATTTATGCACTATCAAAGTATGAAACATGAACGATCAGGCGAAAAATACATTAAAACATGCACTTTCAGTTTTGTTCCAAAATTCTTATTTCACTTGGCTTCTATTTTTTGCATAGTTAACTAAGGTTCCTGCTCTTGTCAGTCAATATGTGTTTGTAGGCAGAGAATGACCTTCCTACATCGCAAGAAATTATGGGCGCAAACTTGAATCAACCTTTTTCTGTTACTTAGTTGTTTTTTTTTTTCAGTCCTGATTCCTGAGTCCTGAGCGTCATAAAAATCGAGAAACTGAGGTGTCCACTCAAAACCATTAAAACATGTATTTAAACTGAATATAATGTATATTAAATGCATGATTAAGCTAAAAATTGCTTAAATATGCATTATGCATGTTTTTATCTCCAAAAAGGCCAAAACATGCAAACATGCACGGAAAAAGTACACATATTTGGAACCGGAAAGTAATGAAATGGATAAGTACTAAGTTTGAGCTATGTTATATATTCCTATAAACCATGCATTTGCTTGGATTTCTCGTCTCTACTTATGAGGTTCAAACCTGTCTTGTGGCAGCTAACTACTGAAGTCAGTGAACATCAAAACAGTTAACTTTGTTCGATGAAATTGCCAACATAAAGACACGAAGAGTTTCTTTAATAAGCATAACGCACATACAGGTAGCGTTACACCAAAGGTTTCACTCATATCTCATAGATAGGAAACAGAAAGTTGAAATCAATACAACTATGAAATCTGCATCGACATGGGGAACTATTAATAATGGAATTCCTCAAGGATCAATATTAGGTCCCCTACTTTTTCTAGTGTTTATAAATGATCTTGCCTCCCTAATAAAAGATGTAGGTCATCCCATATTATTTGCAGATGACACAAGTATAGTAATTACAGCCAATATTTCGAACACATTCCAATCTTCAACAGAGGAAATTATCTTCAAAATATGTGACTGGTTCTCAGTCAATAAATTGGTATTAAATTGTAACAAAACTAACATAATTCAATTTAAATCTTGTCCAAATTCAACGTCGCAAATTTCTAGCGCAATAATTAATAATAGATCCCTATTAGAAACAACAACAACAACCAAATTTCTTGGCTTAAAATCGATAATGTGTTAAATTGGAAAAATCATATTAAAGAAATTATCCCCAAACTAAATTCAGCTTGTTTTGCTATTAGATCTATGCAAAAGATAGTAAATATCAATACCTTAAAAACAATATACTTTGCATACTTCCACTCGGTAATGAGTTTTGTAATAATATTCTGGGGAAATTCCACAGATAGTAACAATATATTTCTATTACAAAAAAGAGTAATTAGAATAATAGTAGGTGCCAAATCTTGGGAATCGTGTAGGGCTATTTTAAAAACTACAAATAATGCCCATGGCTTGTCAGTATATCTTTTCATTAATAATCTTCCTCGTATGTAATCGTGAAAACTTTGTAACTAATTCAACAGTTCATAGCATAAATACACGTCAAAAAATGACTTTCATACTCCATCGGCAAGTCTATCGTGCTATCAAAAAGGAGTGCGTTATATGGCAGTGAAAATTTTTAATAGCCTCCCTATCGATATTAAAAATGAAACTCAAAACATAAAATTATTTAGGGCCAAATTAAAGAAGTACCTAATTTCTCACGCCTTCTATTCTATAGGTGAATTCATGACATTCAATAACACTTCATGAAATTGATACTAAAACTATGTGTTGTACTAGTAGACTATATTGTAAATCTCGTCTATATATGCTGTACTTCATCTAGACTGTGACTATAAATTAAGATTTTTATAATAGTATTAAGTTTTTTGACTTGTTCCATATTCTAGCTGTAAGCATGTATGAATACCATGGAATGTTAATAAATACAATACAATACACTAACGAAACAATATAGCGAAACTATCATTAGCTACTGCGCTCAGATAAGACATGGATTGTTTAAATTCTTATGCTTTCTTGTTTTATGTCTACTTTAATAGCAGAATAGAAAAGATTCGAACCAGCGACGGAGCAATAAAGCGCGTCTTAAGATTTTCGTCTGTTGATTCTTAGCGGGTGTGTATGGCCTCTCTCTAAATATAGCAGCGCCACCACGCACTCCAATCAGCTGGCAGCTGCTTCGACACTTGTTTGCCTGACCCCCACCACAGGCTCATCTCAGCTGATTGCGATATCTTGACTGTCTGTTTCCCACGCAGCCATACACTGCGAGGAATTCTGCAGATTCTGACATCCAGCCAACGACCTTGAGATTGTTTAGAAAACATCAGCTGCGTCATTCCAACTGCCGAGGTTACTCCGTGTCGGTGAGATAAAAGGGGGCTGTAAGAAGAAGAGATCGTGGCTTGTTGAAAGACAGAATTTACCAGGAAGATATGCAGTGTTATTCCGAATAGATAATTTGGAAAAAAAAAAAAAAAAAAAAAGATTTTGTATGCATCTCAAATACTTTATGTGTGTATCTGCAGTAGAACTTGGTTATAACGACATCCAAGGGACCTTAAAATTATGTTGTTATAAACGAGTGTTGTAGTAACCAAGATTCACATTATCAATCTAGTGAGATGGAAAATGAAAAATAACAAATTTAATTAGACTTATTTCAGATTTATATATTGACTTTTAAGCCTACCACGAACATAATAAAATACACGTAGGCCTACAATTATAAATACAGTATTCTGTATTAAAACAGTTTGTTCAGTACTCACCAAACTACTTTACTTAGAAGTGAAGTAATCAGTCATTTTACTCCGTTGTCTTCTACTTGCCCAATACACACTTTCTAGGGCTAAATTACGTTCTATGTTCATAATTTCAGTTGCAATTTCACTGCTCCCTTCCCTAGCTTCATAGAACATGTTCATAATTCTAATGACTTCTAAAGCGTCACTCACTTCTTTTAGTGGCCATACTGCGTTAAAATGCGTGCACTTAGTGAAAACTTCCTGTCGAAACTGATCTAATACCGCATGAATTCGGGCAGGTTACAGTGGGGTGGGGAATCCGCCTGCATTCCAGAGGTCTATGACAGAAGGGGACAGTAAAGAATTTGTCAGGGCCAGATTTCAACAAAATATTTCTTAAAATACTTTGGTTCTTAGAAAATCTTATTCCAAACTGAGGTTTAAAATGACGTTATATGCGAGGTAGACGCATATACGTTTGTCGTATTATGTAAGATAGGAAAGCATATGTCTTATGGGGAATTAGTTTGGACCACAGAATATTTGACGTTATAGGCGAGGTGTCGCACAAAACGAGGTCGCTATAACCAAGTTCTACTCTATTTATTCACACTGCAATGGGTATATACCTGGTGGCAGTGGTAACTAATTACACTCAATAATGACAATAATAAACTTATTAATTAAAATACAATTGATAATAATACTAATAATTAATACTAATAATAAAGTATAATAATAATAATAATAATAATAATAATAATAATAACAGGGAATATCCTAAATTAAATGAAACACGATCACTTAGAATAACATTTAAAATAAATCTAATTTGTATCTTAAACCTAAGTTCGAACTAAAACCCACGAGTATGATATGTTCATATCTGCACAAGTACCTTTCAACATTACACTCATTTCTTTTTAGACCGTCCAGAGGCCGTTTACCAAAGTTATCTATTTTGTTTTCTGTTTTAGTTTGTTTCCTTTGTTTTACTTAACTAACACACAACCTTTCGGACCAAGCTGGGAATGCCGTGCCCGTACCGAGCCATCATTTTCACCTGCACAAGTTTTCAGCACTGCACTCCGCTGTCAACTCACTGCACTGGAACTACTTTCACTGAGTCTATCTGATTTCACTAACACTTCAAAAACATTTCACTGTTCAAATATTTTGCACTGCCACTATAAACTATAAAGCTTCACTGACAGGAACACGTTTCACTTACACAACACACTTCACTGACACAACACACTTCATTGACACAACATAATTCTTCACAGATACAACACTTCAATAAAAAATATCATTTACACCCTTTAATTACTGTGTATAATTACCGTCTATTAGTAAAGTCCTTAAGCCTATTTTTAAATACATTTTTGGTTGTTGGTAAAGCCTTTAGTAAGTCTGCAGGTAAAGCATTCCAATCCCTGATAGTACGATTGAGAAAAGAAAACTTTCCAGTGTCCGTCCTCTGTCTTCTTTCCCTCAATTTATATGAGTGGTTGTTCCTTGAAAAGTAATTTGGCGGCTGCAACCTATTTTTTATTTCTCTCCAGGCAGGCTCACCTCTGTATGTTTTGAACATTGCGCATAATCGAATTCGCGTTCTCCTGTCCGTGAGTGTGTCCCATGGTAGTATTACCGGGTTTTAAAACTGAAAATAAGGCAGATTTTGGAAATGATTGCCAAAATCGACCCATCACAGCATTATCGATATGTTTTACCTTTAGTTTAATCGTGAGGGTCACATAAGAACAGTTCCTAAACAGCAAATATTGCCGTCTTGTCAGTGTTGCCAACTGTTACCAGATATCACACGATCCTACGTACTAAATGACTTATTTACTTACCGTATTTTATGTTGGAAGGTTATTCTAAATAATTCAATAATTTGTAACATATTTTCGTAGGCAAACTATACGGAAAAGGGACCAATTTGTCAAGTATTTTGTCTGGCAATACGAAATTCATTGGTTTGACTAAACAATTGACTCACGAGACCTAACCTAAAAATGTATTTTGTTTGACCACATGAAATTATCAGTACTAACTCCGAAAACTTACCTGACTATGGTGTTGAATTATAACCACAATACAACACATAAAATAACTATTATGTATTAATATTAATACTGATATTAATTAACTATTAGAAGATTCGTTAGGGAAGCTTCAAGCTTACCAACATAAAAAAGATAGAATAAATTCAAACAAAATGCACGGGAAATATCGATTGTGATTCGGGAAAGATAGGCTTTGAGTGATACAGATTTTTAAATAAATAAAATAATAAATGCGCAAGTAAGTAACTAAATAAATAAATGAACACCGTAAATAAACAAAATAAGTGAATAAATGTATAAGTTAATAAACAAATAAACAAACGATAATATATAACTTTTATAAATTCTAACTTTCAGCTTTTTCGAAAGCAGACTGGATGACAAAAGCTTCCAAACGGAATAATAAGGCATTTCCCATTGATATATTATTATTATTATTATTATTATTTTATTATTATTATTATTATTATTATTATTGCTTATTTAACGACGCTGTAGGTATCAACTACTAGATTATTTAGCGTCGATGAGATTGGTGATAGCGTGATGGTATTTGGCGAGATGAGGCCGAGAATTCGCCATAGATTACCTGGCATTCAGCTTACGGTTGGGGAAAACCTCGGAAAAAACCCAACAAGGTAATCGGCCCAAGCGGGGATCGAACCCGCGCCCGAGCGCAACTTCAGACCGGCAGGTAAGCGCCTTAACCGACTGAGCCACGCCGGTGTCGTATTATTATTATTATTATTATTATTATTATTATTATTATTATTATTATTATTATTATTATTACTGATAAAGGATAGTCCCTGCTAAATTCCCATCTCCCGCATTTCATCTCTCATAGGCTGGGAGTTCTGATGTTTCACGTACTCTGCGATTGTCAAGTATGACGTAAGAGGTTTAGTTCAGCATTTCGCCCATACCTGCTGTCCTCAGAATTAAAGTTGTGGTATCCTTTATTAGCTTTATTTTAATTCTTCATTTATGTTACTAAGACTATGTTAGTTTGGTGGTTGTGCGTATATTCTACTAAATTTTGCGATAGTAATACAAAATAGTCCCGCGCCGTGGCGTCGTGGTCTAAGGCATCCTGCCTAGGACTCGCGTTACGGAATGCGCGCTGGTTCGAGTCTTCATGAGGGAAGAAATTTTCTCATGAAATTTCGGCCAGTGTATGGGACCGGTGCCCACCCAGCATCGTGATGCACTTGGGGAGCTACGATATGTAGCGAAATCCGGTTGCGAATGCCAGCTATAACGGCTGGGGGGATCATCATGCTAACCACACGATACCTCCATTCTGGTTGGATGATCGTCCACCTCTGCTTCGACATGTGGGCGTGAGGCCAGCAGCCGGCTGGTCGGGCTTCACGGACTGTAGCGCCACGGATTATTATTATTATTATTATTATTATTATTATTATTATTATTATTATTATTATTATTATTATTATTATTAAAACAAAATTAGTAATACTGTAGTATGTTTTGTGTCAATCAGTAGGTAACTATTAAAGGTTCAAAAGCCTTGGAACTTCTAGGTAAAGAATCTCCAATTTTTTTCCCCTACATCTGGAAAGTGGAAGTTGGCAGCCCTGATTACTGATCGTTAAATTATGTCAAAATCTTCGGCATACGTTAACATTTGATTCGACTTTCAAAGGTATTGTAATCTTTGTTTAAATACCCGGGTTTCTTATAATCTTCTAATGGTGGATGAGAACTACAATAGTTACGATTTACATTCTTACTCAATCCTAATCAGTACGATTATTTCTTGGCTTTCTTACAAAATCCTTGAACAGAGGCAGCCATGCATCGCGAGGGTCTGAAAAAATGGTTTCAGTGAATATAAAAGTATTGGGACTTCGAAAAAATGGAAGTGAACTTTGTTCATTAAAGCAAGCTGTGGTAATTTATCGGTCTGAAAACAGATGCAATTGTAACAGACGGGCGAGTGTGTGTGGCTTCCTAGAAGAGGACTTATCTGACGACCCCTGAACTGCATCTGCTACTCTGTGGTACATGACATCGCAGTCTTGACCTGTCCCATGTCAGACTTCAATATGTGTGGCACTTTGCAGTGTTGAAACTACAGTAGAACCGGGTTATACAGTATGTAACTCAGTAGTCCCGACCAGCATACTTAATACCCCAAGGGTGAAACCTAACCATTTCCCCCCTTATTACTACATATCCTAGTGCAGCGTTTCTCAAACTATGGTCCGCGAGGTCTGCCCTTGTGGTCCTTCAAAAAAGACAGAAGAAAAAATAAAATTCAAACGAATTGCGTATCTCACTATAGCTGAAAATCTCAGAGTTTCGAAATGACACATGACAATCGCCTTTCACTTTTTCTCCCAATATTGACATTTAATGAATTTATTACCCTACCTGTCTACAGACTTCGCACTCTACTCTCAGCAACAAAAGAGGAATTTGAAGCACTATGAACGTGATGTTTCTCGCCATCTTTTCCCTGCACATCTGGCGCCTGTAACCCAGCCAGGGACCACCCGAATTCATAACAGAGGACCAAAGTACCGAACATTTTCATGTATTTATGACTTTTTTAATAGTTTTGCCGACACCCAGTTTGCACATTGAAATGGTCACGTACTGTACGTGGTACACCAATAATACAACTCTGAGGTCACAATTTGAAACTTATTTTCCAAGTAAATGTGACGTATTTCCATGGGTTCGTGATCCCTTTCATTGCGATATTGAAAATAATAAACTTTCATAGAGTGAAAGAGAACAGTTAATTGAAGTCTCGAATGACACCGGACTTAAAATAAAATTGGAAGCGGAAGGTATGGTTAATTTCTGGACCTCATCACAAGTGAAAAGAGAATATAGGAACTGTATAATGGTGCTTTAGAGATTATAATTCAGTTTGCTTCTACGTATCTGTGAGAAAGAGGGTTTTCATCACTAACTCAAAAACAAAATACCGAAATCGACTTGATGTATGTGACGATCTCCGAATTAAGTTTGCCAGCATACGTCCAAGTATAGAACAACTGTGCAAGAATCTCATTAATGTGAATAACAATTTATTTATTTATTTTTTAAATTAATTAAAGATTATCTAAACTCTAATACTTTGGATTATTAAAAAAAACGAAAATGAATTTTCTTCTATTAACATTGACTTAATTAGTTAATAATAATAATAATAATAATAATAATAATAATAATACTAATAATAATAATTTCTTTTCTTTCTTTCCTTAGTTTAACCTCTCCCTTTTAGGTTCATTTACACGACCCACGCCACCCGGGCCTTACAGGGCCGCGACCTGTCGGGAGAGGAATTAATCTATGGATCACATACATACTTTTTGACCACACAAGGACATGGAGGGTCTCCCAGGATGAGGGATCAGCTCAATGCCAGGGCCACCTCCGATACAACACAAACATTTAAGACATTACACATCATTCACTCACACATATGAAAGGATTAAGGGAAGGATCGCCGTCCATGGCCGGACTTTCAAGAGGTGCAATCCCGGCATTTGCCTGGAAATAACTGATGAAACCATGAAAACCTTAGTTAGGATTGCCGGCCCCTGGGATCGAACCCCGGACCTCCCGAATGCAAGGCCAGCACTCTACCACTCCGCTAGCCCGCTCGGTTAATAATAATAATAATAATAATAATAATAATAATAATAATAATAATAATAATAATAATAATATAAACTTAATTCAATTAAATTAATTTTAATTAATTGGTTCTATTTTAAAATATAAGTATACTGATATTAAAATATGCTAAAAAAATTATAAATTTGCTTTCGAAGGGAACAACAGTAAGGTTGTCCGTGAAACTGCTCTGACTTAAAAAAGTGGTCCCCACTTCAGAAAAGTTTGAGAAACGCTGTCCTAGTGGATTATAGTGATTTCTAGATGTTAGGTTGAATATTCTTTTACCAACTTCGTTTTGAATTTCGAGTACTGACGAATGCTACAATTGACAGTTATTTTCTGTTATTTTTGCAGCAATAATTTTGGTTTGGAGTAGAAAGAATTTGTTGAAATGGAAATACCTAATTAAGCTTGTGAAATTTGAACGTAATTAATAATTAATTAGTAATACCGGTATTTATATCAATACTTAATGGACAGAGTATTTGGCAATTAAATCAATGGCTTTCCCAAAGCACGCTATGAAATGTTTCATATAAAACAATTTTTATCTCAGAAAGGAAGCAAAATTGTATTAAACTTTTTTGTTTGAAATATCTCAAAGAATAACCCCCTCAAATTAGTGATATTACTTACGGTTCACTCTATATAAGGTCTTAGACTCTCTTAAGTGATTCCTTCCGTTGGTTCTCAAGCAGAATTTAGTACAGTCGCCTTGATGCCTCATTTTGATTACTGTGACACTCTCTACATGACCTTAACATGAGACTGACAGACAGACTACAGCGTGTTCATAATGCATTATGTTCGATTTATTTGCAACGTCCGTAGATCTGACCGTATCACACCTTCACTAAATATGCTGTCCTGGATCCGTCTCAAAGAGCGAAGAACTATTCAATCTCTCACGTTACTCTTCAGTATTCTTCAGAACTCTAACCCTAGCTACTTAGCTTCTCGTTTTCAACATTTGTCCTCATATCACGAAATAGATACTCGCTCACAACACCATATCACACTCTCCATTCCTAAACACAGAACATCCTCCCACTCTTCGTCTTTCATTGTGTCTGCAGCTCATCTCTGGAATTCTCTACCACATGTCAAAGACTGTTGGACATTATCTAGTTTCAAAAATAAATTAAAATTCCACTTTTCCAATTCAGATTCCTTTCAATTATAAGCCTTATAGCCTATATCTGTTTCTTCCTTTTCCTTTTTTTTTTTTTTCCTTCACTTGATCACCAGATGAATTTATTATCATACCCTTTTTATTGTGGATTTTATTTAAATTTCGTATTTTTTTTTATAATTTTATTACATTCCATTTGTTGTAGTCTTCCTTACGTTTTCCCTGTTAAGTATTTGTACCAACTGAGTTGCTTTTATTGTATTCCTGTCTTTGGATCTGTATTCTATTTTCTTTCTTCTATTATGGTATTATTCTCATATTGTTTAGTGTCGATTTTGTTATGCTATGCCACGGCATGGCGCGTCCTCAGGTTGCGGATAGAGGAGACGGCCTCCAGATATGGAGGGTAGCTGCGAATATATTGAATAAGCAGTCGTGGACAGCCGATAAGCGGTGGTCCTCCAGCTAGGGGGTTGGGCGAAGGGCTAACAACCCATCACAGTAAAAAACAGCTTGTTATGAAACCTAACAATAAGTTACACAACACAGAGGTGCAAGCATTGTATTCTTCACCTGACATAATTAGAAACATTAAATCCAGACGTTTGAGATGGGCAGGGCATGTAGCACGTATGGGAGAATCCAGAAATATATATGGAGTATTAGTTGGGAGGCCGGAGGGAAAAAGACCTTTAGGGAGGCCGAGACGTAGATGAGAAGATAATATTAAAATGGATTTGAGGGAGGTGGGTTATGATGGTAGAGACTGGTTTAATCTTGCTCAGGATAGGGACCAATGGCGGGCTTATGTGAGGGCGGCAATGAACTTCCGGGTTCCTTAAAAGGCAGTAAGTAATATGTTAGTATTCTGCTCTTTAACTTTTGTTAAATTTCACTGCTTGTATAGGCCACTTTGTGATCTTGTAGAGTGTAAGAGAAGGCCTTATGGCCTTAACTCTGCCAGTATAAATAAATTATTATTATTATTATTATTATTATTATTATTATTATTATTATTATTATTATTATTATTATTGTGTACATAAGAAGAGATATGGTGTAGTACCTAAAAAGAATAATTATTCTATAGGACTACTATTGTTTATTTATTAATTAATTAATGTATTTGTTTGCCACATTATTAAGCATCCTACGTTGTACGCGGCAGAACAAGCGTAGGCAACTTGCCACACCAGTTGAGTTCCTTATTTACAGCAAGTGCGACATCTTTCCTTACGATTGTTGACGGACGATTTACAATTGTAATTCCTTTTGTCTGTCGACACGCTTGTATGTACATTCCGCCTCTTATAAGTTCAACAGCTGACCTTTCTTCAAACTATTTTATAATGACAGCACATTTGTCCTTCACTACGCATAAATTTTCCACATTTCGCTGGAAGACCTTTTCGACTTCTCGAAATGATTTTTTCTACTTCGAGTTCTCAATTGCAATGATGGGAATCGTTAGTGAACCGTTCACTTATCTCTTCGACCTTTCACTTCTCCGTTAGAATTACTGTTACGGATTTTATATCCCATGTTTATCTGTCCATTCCTCAAGATATGATAGACTGCCTTTTGTGTTCCGGGTTTTTAATGGGTTGTTTAACTACGCTGTATCAACTATGCCTTTATACAGCATTGGTAGTATTAATGAGCGGACTTTTATGTGTTAAATTATAAATTACTAGTGGCTTGTACAGCAAATGCTGCAAACTAAGTTCATTAGACGTTCAAATAAATTTTTTTCAGATTTATTTTCAACAAAGAATACCAGATATTTAGATAGTAATATACTTTACAAGAGCGGTATGTTGACGTTTTCATGAAAACAAACATACCGCTCGTGTATCGTACATTATTTTGTGCGAAGATCGTTTATTACATACCTGAAGGACGAATTTCTAATTAGTTGCAATGAAATCTCCATCTTGGTTTCTGTTCAATGACGGCAACTTCGGAAAACCAAAATATCTTTCTTCAACATTGTTGCTATAAAATGTTTTCTGTGTTTACTATACTCCAGCAGACCGTGATATACGTCTGTCTTTTTTTTTCCCCCAGTCTATAAATGCGAACTTAAAACGGTAAGGTTATGTAATGATTTATTTTTCATTTTAATATTTTAACAATATTATTTATATAACATATTGCAGTAATAACATCGGCATCTGGAATCTTGTTGATTTTTTCACGGCTTCCTTAATGTTACTTGTATCAGGAATGCAAAAACTTTCGTGGAGTAGTAGACTTTACTTAATTTTTGCAAATATTTAAAAACAATAATTAACATTGCAATTTAGGTGAAATTGCAGTGGTAAGTTTCCAATTTATAATTATTACTAGGCCTATGTTAAACGTCTCTAAAAATAATATGTTAAAAGCCTAAAGCAGTAAAATGGATGTCGCGCTTAAGCGGTAAGAAGAGGGAAATTGTTATGTGTGTTAGGTTGGGAATACTGAATGTGGTATTTCACACTTACCGCGTAATGGTTCTGTGCGGAAAACAAGCAAATACGCACGATCTCGCACAAAAGTTATTTGCTTCCGTAATGATGAAACTTGCTCCCTCTCAATGGTTTTTTTATGCCAAATATTTTTTCTTGAAGCCATCCATCTTCAGTTTCCGAGTTTCAACGCGAAAACGCAAGTAACAATGTCAGGACGATCAGTGGGTTTTTTTGGTATCAAAATATACAACAGTTTGCCTGATGACATCAAATATACAAAAATTCTCTGAGTAAAAAAACAATAAAATTGCTATTTCAGGTCATTGTGAATGTAATGACATGAGTTTGATGATGAGTTCTGGTTGAACATCCTGTGTAATAACTGGGGCGGAAGACCGGAGGACGGCTGCAGAAGGGTCCGAACACTTTCCCACAGGTTCGCGCTGGTTGCGGGTGAGTGGTTCGCATCCCGACATGCGAGGCGTCTCAATCAGGTTTCCATTAGCACGCAAAATCGCCGATATTCCTGGAACGGATGTGCCCGGTCCGGGACGGGCCGGTCACGGAGTCCCCCGGCCAGCGGTGACCTTTATCAATAGAGCGTGTAATGAACTGCAGCAAGTTCAAGTTCTTGAGGACTGGTTCAGGCCATGCAGAGACGACGCACATCTCTGGCTGAAAGTCTGTTCATACAAGATTTATACATCAATTAGACGCTGCCATGGAAACAAAACAAGAGAAGACGGATTTTTTCTGCTGTCAGTTACAGTACGCTGCAATGTAAACCACGTTCATTGTCAAACATAATTAAGTCTTAACCACTTTTTATGACTATATGTTGTTGCTAGGATAGCAAATCTTTGCATTTATTAATTACAATTGAATTCTAAAGACAGTCCTTTGTGTAACACGTATCACAAACTACTTTGAGTGGACACATTACTAAGTTTTGGTCATTCTATCCATTTTTTATTTTAAATATGATGCCAAAAAATCTACTTTTTCTTGAATACTGTGTGAAGATTTCACCGCTACATCTTTAATCCAAGTTTATCCCATATAAATTATTACTAGTAGCTTATGCAGCAAATGCTGCAAACTAAGTTCATTAGACGTTCAAATAAACATTTTTCAGATTTATTTTCAATGAAGAATACCAGACATTCGGAAAGTTATTTGATTCCATAACAATGAAAGATACTCCCTCTCGAGCCAATACTGAAGAGAACCACGCATATAAATATCTACACCACACAGACATTAAATATATGAAAAAGACCCAACCCCACTTGATTAATAATTATAAAAATATTTGATTTTTAATAATATTATTATCTTACGTAAGTTTTATAGCTTTCAGTAACGTATACTATATAGCTGCCAGTCAGTAAAATATAGAAATGAAAATCTAATTTAAGTTATTCTCTACATCTACTTATATAACCCCAAAACGTTTCACTTTCATATCATCAATATAGCATTAACATGTATAATTAATGAAAAATAGTCACATCATGGCATTAACTACAATAATATTTCATTTCTAATGGTAAATATGTCATCAAACCACCTCAAGTTTTGTAGTTTTTAATATCCAATACACAGCTGTACCTAGAAAATTACACACCACAGAATCGAACCTGTAAATTATTTTTAGTAAGTTAAGTTTTTAATAACCAATTTAATTTGAGCTCTAAATATGTCAGCATTCTTGCAGATCATGGCTTGCATGTAATATTGTTTACTGTAGTATGTGTTTTGTTTTATACTGAAATGCAACACGGCCGACTTGATGCTCGCTTCGCTTCTCCTTTACAAAAAGCGAAGGGCATATCAAGTCGGACGTGAATGCTATTAGCTAGTTCTCAAAACTGACGACAGATGGATTTTGGAAAATAGGAAAATTATGTTTAAAATTTGACATTTCACTGAAAACTACTATTTTTCCGAAAAACTTTGAGTTCCAAGCTTCAAAATGAGAGGTCATTTATTAAAATCCGTCCAGCCGTTTTCCCGTAATTTCCATTACCAGTTCAAATTATATATATAGATTATATTCCGAAAACTTATATCTACAGGGTGGAAGTGAAATAGTCTTGCAGATTTCCAGAGCGAATAGCTCATGTTGTATGTAACAAAAAACTATAATATCATATTGGTGGAAAGTTCATAGTTTTTTTTTTTTCAGAAAAAATGTTCTTTTCCCAAATGTTTAACAATCTCTTATTCGGTAACTATTGTGAATAGAATCGTGATTTTCGTCCATATCGATAGGAAATCTAATAAATAATAAATTATCCATCTGTGGTATTTCAATAGTGTGGACTGTTTTCATGTAAATTTCATTTTAAGAACCTCTAAATTCAAGCCATTGCACGATGCGAGCAAGTGGCAACGTCTTGGCAGAGAGCATCTGTATCACGAGTAGAGTGTATTAGCGATGATGTTGCCGGACTAAAACTTAATTTTCTGATTAACCGTGCATTTA
Source organism: Periplaneta americana (assembly GCA_025594305.2). Classification (NCBI taxonomy): domain Eukaryota; kingdom Metazoa; phylum Arthropoda; class Insecta; order Blattodea; family Blattidae; genus Periplaneta; species Periplaneta americana. The sequence continues at coordinate 193,496,582 of JAJSOF020000005.1, forward strand.
ATCACAAAACGTAATATAGGTTTTCTATTCATTTACGTGTACCCTATCGTCCCTTTCAAGATGCAAGGTTATTTCACTTCCACCCTGTATATACAGAATGAACCGTAAGATGTCATTAATTTCGAGGGGTTGTTCTTTGAAATATTTCGAACAAAAAGTTTAATACATTTTCTCTCGTTTTTGCTTCCTTTACGAGATAAAAAAACATGTTTTATTAAACATTTCAAAGCATGTTTTGGGAATCATTGACTGGATTCCTAATAATGTGCTCACTCAGTTTTTTAATTGGTTATTTTACGACGTTTATCAACTGCTGTGATTATCTAGAGTCTGAATGAAATGAAGGTGATAATGCCAGCGAAATGAGTCCGGGGTCCAACGCCTGAAGTTGCTTAGAATTTGCTTTTAATGGGTTGAGAAAAAACTCGGGAAAAACCTCAACCAGGATTCGAACCCAGACCCTCTCGTTTCACGGTCAGGCAGGCTAACCGTTATTCCACAGCTGTTGAATAACCTCCGAAGAAGCTCCAACCAGATAACTTGTCCCAATCAGGATTTGAACCCAGGATCTCTCGTTTCACGGTCAGATATGGTAACCGCTAGTCTTCAGCAGATTATAAACTTTAAAGTATTTTTACCGCAAATCAGAATTTTTTGCATTTTAAAAATTTGTATTAACATTGTATCGGATTCACTTTTTATAAGGAATTAACAACTACTCTTAAATACGCATTTCCGAATGATCCATTTTTTTACTGTCCATAATATTTCTTTCCTTCCTTTCCCCTTTTTGTTATCTTTATCAGCCGATGAATTTATTATCATAGGCTTTTTATTGTGAATTTTATTTAATTTTCGTATTTCTTTTCTTTTTTATTATTATTTTATTACATTCCATTTTGTTATATTCTTCTTTACGTTTTCCATATTAACCTTTTGTACTAAATGAGTTGCTTTTACTATATTCCAATGTATTTTTCTTTCTTTTTTTCTATTATGGTATTATTTTCATGTTGTTTAGTGTCGATTTTATTATGCTGCTATTATTATTATTATTATTATTATTATTATTATTATTATTATTATTATTATTATTATTATTATTATTTTGTAATATGTTAGTATTCTGTTCTTTAACCTTTTGTTAAATTGTACCTGCTTGTATATTTTGTGACCTGGTAGAGTGTAAGGAAGGCCCTATGGCCTTAACTCTGCCAGTATAAATAAAGAATTATTATTATTATTATTATTATTATTATTATTATTATTATTATTTATTATTATTATTATTATTTCTTGACTGTCATGTTGTACCTAAATAAGATGCATGCCATTTGCAGAGGACATGCTCCCCATGTTATATCTAAGTAGGTAAACATATCCTATATCGACGGAGCAGTGTATAAATCTTTTATGAATAATCAGTTTTCTATTTCACTTGTGTTCTTAATTGTTTTGCATCTAACTCCCTAGCGACTGCCATCGCCTTGTAGAATTTTATCTGCGTCGAGATATGAATCTTGTTCTTCGAAAATCTTCGTGTCACTCCACACATCTATGGATTCCTATCTATATAATTCATCTAATGCCACTGTTACTAATAATAACAGCTGAAGATTAGGATGCGTCCTTCTGATTACACAGCACGTTTTCTTCGCTTCTAAGTGACTATTTTTAGTTGTTCCTTGCCCCAGGGCGTCTACTAGAGCACACGTGTTCTTTCAGAACTCCAACCGGCCTTCTGATAACAGCTCGCAGCCATTTTAAAACAGAGAACAAGAAGCTGGCCAGCACTTCACACTTCCGTAACTTAATTTGGGTTGAATTAGGCAACTTCCAGCAGCGATCGTGTTGCTTTGGACACGGTCCGGCTTGGAAGCCCTTTCACTGCGGGTTCATGCGTACAGCGGGGCGTGACATTCGTCTGCACGCACGAGTGTCTGTCCGTCCGTCCGTCCGTCTGGCTCTTTTGTTGAATTCTGTTAAATTGATTTTAATGCGATGTTAATGGGTTCGACCGTGAGAACTTGAATGCCCTGCTTTTGTTTTCTTGCTACTTCTAGATTTATGTGTCGAGATCAAGTCTCTCTGTTGTTCGCTGCCCTTCGATCGTGGAGAATGTCCGTGCCCCCCCCTCGCGCCCCTCAACGCCAATTTTGCATTTCGGTCTATTTATACAAACTTAATTTAACGTTATGGCGATTTCAACACTATAGTTTATAGAGTACATCGACCACGGTGAAGGAAGAATAATGCTGTTTTAACTATGCGTGGAAATCACTGCGTGTATCCTACAAGAGGAGGAGAATGGGAAAGTAAAAATAAGGTAGGTGTCCCTGTTAAGGCCATGCTAAAGTTTGAGAATTTTTCTAGGAGCGATTTGGGGGAAAAAAAATGTAAACCACTTTTTTTTTACTCGTTCTCAGCCTAATGGACTTTCTTCAAACAATTTCCTTTCCCTATAAAAATAGCTTTAATTGTCCAAAAAGTCCCAAATTCCAAAAGTCTACCTAGTGGCCATATCAGGAACATGTGCACATGATATGGCCACCCTTGTTCCATGTTCTACAAATCGTGATTGTTTTCAGTTTGATAGCGCAGTTGTGCTAAAATTAAATTATTTTGGTGTAAAATGAATAAACATGACACTTAATAATCTTTTTTATAATTCAGAAGTGTAGTCAAAACAGGTTTTGTCCATACAAAAATTACGTTGTTTTTCTTAAAATACAAAATTTTGCGTAATCCCAGCTATAAGGCATGTAAATTTGTCAGGTGAAAAATAAAAGTGAAATGAACTTGATATGGCCATGATGCATTTGATATGGCCATATCAGGAGCAGGTAAACTTTCACGAAAATCGTTTGATTATGAACAACTCGTAAAAGATACGCCATCAACGACAACACCAATCAACAGAACATTAAAAACTGAATGGAGTACTATGGTTTTCATGAAACAAGTCTTTGAACAACATGCATAAAACAAAGGAGACTTACCAGAGAAAAATAAGAAGAGGTCATTTGAAGACCGCAAAACAGGCAACTGACGCCATATTGCTCAACCTGACTGCATGGAAAACGATCAAATGACATACCAGGATGTCCTTTCACTGGATGCTGCTGCAATTTAGCGGATTTTTTGGTTAACTAACTCACAATAGGGGGGTGGCCATAACAGGAACATGGCCATAATAGGAGCACCCACCTTAGACCAAATGCAGTATAAGGAAAGAAAACAACAACAACAACGATGTGGCAAAGAAAACTGCAGGTGACCTGTATTAGGATTTAGAGGGCTACCAACTTTTTAAGGGGAGATTAACTGCCCTCTACCCCCAATGCTTATTTAATAATGACTAGAGCCCGTACTTTGTCCCAGGATACTACAAGATTAAGTATTACTGGAGTTTTTAACTTGACAACACACGTGTATCTAGCAAGGGAAGTACAGGGACATCATTTTATTTTTACTTCAATTTTTATTGTACCTGAGTTTTTTAATGTACTTCACTCCCACCCCGTCTACTAATGAAGTTCAACTGTCCTCCACACAGGTCCAAGACCGCATATAGTATCAGTCATAGTAGCCTTACGGTAATAGTAAACAGTACGTTCCAAAAATATGTTCGAGTTTTTTCAGTGACGAAAGAGCTTTCAATATTGCATCATTTTCCATTTGCCTACGTCGCATCCCGGTTTCCCCCACCTGCTTCTATTCGCCTCTCTGTAAATTCTAGTGGCTGGGCTGTCTTTGCTCTTTTCCGTGAACATTAATTTCTGTTAGGAATTGGACGTCTACGTAATATTATACAACTGTTTAAAGTAACTTAAATAAAAGGACCTCGTTAAGTAATTAACTGCCACGTGATTTCCTCCCTTTCTTCGACCCTGCGACAAAAAACCACTTGGACGGACAGTAGGTAGCGTGTCTGAGTAATTTTATCTTTTCGGATCGGGCAGAAGTGAAGACTGAATTTACAGTATTTAAGGTCTCTTTTATAGAGTAGGTACAGAATTATTTCAACATGAGTTACTGATACGAAGTACGAACCTGGTAATCGGAATTAGATGCAATAGTCTATAGTGCGATAATATGCACAAAAGAACTGAAGCCTGTATCGAGTTGAACGGCCACCATTTTCAAAAATGTGTTTAAATATCCATATTATGATTATTTTTCAATTTAACTCCATTCTCTATAATGTAGCCTACGCTAATGTGTTGTAGACAGTATAATATACACTGCATAATGAATACGTCCGCATGGATAGCTCAGTTCGTGAGTAAAAACACTTGTTGTTAATACTGTATCTTGATTAAACGAAAACCTAATGAAAATTATCAAACTCAAAATCGCGATATTTCCTAGTTTACGTAAATGGATGAACTACTTTTCTTCCTTCCTATACCTAGTAAAGTGATTTGTTTGTATATTACGCCAGTATCATCGAACTCCAATCGTGGAAAGGGGTAGCAAACGGAGTTTCCGGTTCTTAATCGTTGATCCAAAGGTATAGCCAGGTTAATATAGAAATGTTAGTAAAAATAAAATGATGTCCCTGTACTTGACTGGCGGCTAACGAGACTCTTGTTTCGTAAAGTTGGGCAGAACAAAACGTGGCCCACTTTAACAAATACATTAATATTTAGAATTTAAATTATTTACACTATGTACACTAGAATATGTTATTTTTACTATTTACACTATAATAAATAATGTAGACCTAAATTGATCAAATAATATATTCACTATTAAGTTTTATGTATCCTACAGTTTTGTGTATTGTAATGCAAGGTATCTTATTTCATAATAATATGGCCTACTTTTTTTGTAAATTGTGTACAATAGTGTAGGTAATATTTGATCATTGTAAGCCTTCATTGTTTGTGATAGTGCAAATAGTGAAAAATAGTGTATATAATGTAAAGGGCTGTCAGACTTGACTACTTTCAAAAGTCGATTATCAGAACCACTGCTTTTCGCCTTTACTATATGATCTTTCTTCAAACATTACTTTTGTAATATATTCATTTTGTTTACTTATCGATGACTCGAATCAAGTTAACTCGATACGTCACATAGTAGTTTCTATAAAGTTTTTTTTTATAGGCTAATTTCAGTCGTTTGCCAAAGTTCACTGTACGCAGTGCTTCAGTTCTTTAATTGCTGACTCGACTGAGTGATTCAACTCACTCTCAGTATCGGTTTCTTTTTTCGACACTCCGGTGAACTCGTAACTCGGAACAGAATCAAATCCACTGATTCGCCCTGCTGACGACCTTCCAGTGGTGACGAAATCCTCTGGCGATGGTATCACTCGGCCGCTACTCTCCAATTATGTTCCTTGGCCTTGACATTTCCGTGGCGGCTCGTGCCCGAGATTACCTCAGTGGTGGCTCGTCGCATTTCTTTGGAGGATGAAGGTTCAATTCCTGGCCACCTAATATGCAAAGACACTCTTCAGTTGGTCCATTTACATTGATAAATAAATTATAGAAGTTGATTCGCAAGTATTTATTTCTCCTTTGTTTGGTCTCCAAATTACATTATCTTACGCAGAAAAGCAAACACTGTATAGGCATTTGTTGTCTCCACAGAATAGCGGAACCGAGTTGAACGCAATAACTGGTGACGATGAGAATTAGATTATCATGAGTTTGATGAGCAACGATGATTAGTAGATTGATGAATTTTTTAGTAGGTTATTTTACGACGCTTTATCAACATCTCAGGTTATTTAGCGTCTGAATGAGATGAAGATGATAATGCCGGTGAAATGAGTCCGGGGTTCTGCACCTGAAGTTACCCAGCATTTGTTCATATTTGGGTTGAGGGAAAACCCCATAAAACTCAACCTGGACCTAGATTGATGAAAGATTGTAACAATGTTGTTGCGTGACGAAGGCAGAGATGGTGAGAACGGTGGTCACAAGGTTGATAGGTGATAATGAGAATGATGGTAACAAGATTAATAGGTGATGATGATAATGAGAATGATGGTAACAAAGCTTATAGTGATGATAATGGGAATGAGGGTAAAAAGGTTGATAGGTGGTGATGATAATGGGAATGAGGGTAACAAGGTTGATAGGTGGTGATGATAATGGGAATGAGGGTAACAAGGTTGATAGGTGGTTATGATAATGGGAATGATGGTGACAAGGTTGTTAGGTGGTGATGATAATGGGAATGGGGGTAACAAGGTTGATAGGTGGTGATGATAATGGGAATGAGGGTAACAAGGTTGATAGGTGGTGATGATAATGGGAATGAGGGTAACAAGGTTGATAGGTTGTGATGATAATGGGAATGATGGTGACAAGGTTGTTAGGTGGTGATGATAATGGGAATGGGGGTAACAAGGTTGTTAAGTGGCGATGATAATGGGAATGAGGGTAACAAGGTTGATAGGTGGCGATGATAATTTGAATGAGGGTAACAAGGTTGATAGTTGGCGATGATAATGGGAATGATGGTGACAAGGTTGTTAGGTGGTGATGATAATGGGAATGGGGGTAACAAGGTTGATAGGTGGTGATGATAATGGGAATGAGAGTAACAAGGTTAAGTGGCGATGATAATGGGAATGAGGGTAACAAGGTAGATAGGTGGTGATGATAATGGAATGAGGGTAACAAGGTTGATAAGTGGTGATGATAATGGGAATGAGGGTAACAAGGTTGATAGGCGGTGATGATAATGGGAATGAGGGTAACAAGGCTGATAGCGATGATAATGGGAATGAGGGTAACAAGGTTGGTAGGTGGTGATGATAACGGGAATGAGAGTAACAAGGTTGATAGGTGGTGATGATAATTTGAATGAAGGTAACAAGGTTGATAGGTGGCGATGATAATGGGAATGATGGTAACAAGGCTGATAGTGATGATAATGGGAATGAGGGTACAAAGGTTGGTAGGTGGTGATGATAATGGAAATAAGGGTAACAAGGTTGATAGGTGATGATGATGATGGGAATGAGGGTAACAAGGTTGATAGTGATGATAATGGGAATGAGGGTAACACGGCTGATAGGTGGTGATGATAATGGGGATGAGGGTAACAAGGTTGATAGGTGGTGATGATAATGGGAATGAGGATAACAAGGTTCATAGTGATGATAATGGGAATAGGTAACAAGGATGATAGTTGGTGATGATAATGGAATGAGGGTAACAAGGTTGATAGGTGGTGATGATAATGGGAATGAGGGTAACAAGGTTGATAGTGATGATAATGGGAATGAGGGTAACAAGGATGATAGTTGGTGATGATAATGCGAATGAGGGTAACAAGGTTGATAGGTGGTGATGATAATGGGAATGAGGGTAACAAGGTTGATAGTGATGATAATGGGAATGAGGGTAACAAGGTTGTTAGGTGATGATGATAATGGGAATGAGGATAACTAGGTTGATAGGTGGTGATGATAATGGGAATGAGGGTAACAAGGTTGATAGGTGGCGATGATAATTTGAATGAGGGTAACAAGGTTGATAGTTGGCGATGATAATGGGAATGATGGTGACAAGGTTGTTAATGATAATGGGAATGGGGGTAACAAGGTTGATAGGTGGTGATGATAATGGGAATGAGGGGTTAAGTGGCGATGATAATGGGAATGAGGGTAACAAGGTAGATAGGTGGTGATGATAATGGAATGAGGGTAACAAGGTTGATAAGTGGTGATGGTAATGGGAATGAGGGTAACAAGGTTGATAGGCGGTGATGATAATAGGAATGAGGGAAACAAGGCTGATAGCGATGATAATGGGAATGAGGGTAACAAGGTTGGTAGGTGGTGATGATAACGGGAATGAGAGTAACAAGGTTGATAGGTGGTGATGATAATTTGAATGAAGGTAACAAGGTTGATAGGTGGCGATGATAATGGGAATGATGGTAACAAGGCTGATAGTGATGGTAATGGGAATGAGGGTACAAAGGTTGGTAGGTGGTGATGATAATGGAAATAAGGGTAACAAGGTTGATAGGTGATGATGATAATGGGAATGAGGGTAACAAGGTTGATAGTGATGATAATGGGAATAAGGGTAACACGGCTGAAAGGTGGTGATGATAATGGGGATGAGGGTAACAAGGTTGATAGGTGGTGATGATAATGGGAATGAGGATAACAAGGTTCATAGTGATGATAATGGGAATGATGGTAACAAGGATGATAGGTGGTGATGATAATGGGAATGAGGGTAACAAGGTTGATAGGTGGTGATGATAATGGGAATGAGAGTAACAAGATTGATAGTGATGATAATGGGAATGTGGGTAACAAGGATGATAGTTGGTGATGATAATGCGAATGAGGGTAACAAGGTTGATAGGTGGTGATGATAATGGGAATGAGGGTAACAAGGTTGATAGTGATGATAATGGGAATGAGGGTAACAAGGTTGTTAGGTGATGATGATAATGGGAATGAGGATAACTAGGTTGATAGGTGGTGATGATAATGGGAATGAGGGTAACAAGGTTGACAGGTGGTGATGATAATGGAAATGAGAGTAACAAGGTTGATAGATGGTGATGATAATGGGAATGAGGGTAACAAGGTTGTTAGGTGGCGATGATAATGGGAATGAGGGTAACAAGGTTGATAGGTGGTGATGATAATTTGAAAGAGGGTAACAAGGATGATAGGTGGCGATGATAATATGAATGATGTTAACAAGGTTGATGGATGATGATAATGTATATATAATATAAGTATTGTCATTAATTTTAAAGGGTTATTCTTTGAGATATATCAAACAAAAGACTTTAATACAATTTTGTCGTTTCTCCTTCATTCTCGAGATAAAAATTGTTTTATATGAAACATTTCATAGCGTGTTTTGAAAAATTCATTGATTTAATTCCTAATGTGCTAAGTCAATTTAAGAGAACAGTGTATTATGATAATAAATGATTGAAATAATTTTAGTTTTGTCCTTTAAATGTGAGAAATTTGATCCAAAAAATGCAACATTTTAAAATTCCTTTGCAGAACGAAAAGTTACATTTGTTCGGATGAAATTTCTGCACATTTAAAGTACAAAACTAAAATTATATCAAGAATTTATTATCCTAATACACTGCTCTCTGAAATTGACTGAGCATATTGGGAATTAAATCAATCGTTTTTTTTTTTCAATAAACACACTATTAAAAGTTTCATATAAAGCAATTGTTATCTGAAAAAAAAGAAGCAAAAATGAGAACAATTATACAAGGGTTGGATAAAAAGTAATGGCAACAGTTCGATATTTCTGACATGGCTTTATTCACAGGGGTACAACATTCTATATAATCGCCCCCCTTATTTATTACCTTTTGCCAAATGTTTGGAAGGCGTCGTACACCATCAGCGGTCCATCTTTGTTGATGTTCCGTATTGACCGCCCTAAAGCACGGATAAGTTCATCTCTGGTATTGTACCGGGTCCCTTGCAGTGGTTCTTTCACTTTGGTGAAAAGATCGTAATCGCAAGAATCATATCGGGTGAGTACGGAGGATGTTCCAGAATCTCCCATTGCCAGCGACGCAAGAGGTCCTTGACAGCAGCAGCGGTGTGTCTCTTTGCATTATCATGAAGAATGATGGGGTTCTGTACCACCAAATGTCGTCGTTTTCTCCTGAGGGCTGGACGAAGGTGGTACTGCAGGAACCTGCAGTAGTAGTCCGCGTTTACCGTCTGCCTTGGAGGTACAGCGTGGTGCAGTATTACCCCATCAATGTCATACGCCACAATGAACATCACCTTCACAGCACTTCCAACAAGGCCTTCCCGAAACGCTTTAACCCATCGTGCCACTGTGCGATATGGCAACGCTGCATCGGCACATGCTTCACGCAGTCCCTAAAAACATTCTTGTGCATTACGACCTCGTGCCACTTTACTTTTGATCCAGGAACGTTGCTCTAGTTTTGTAAACATGATCTTAGGGCGCTCGCACTATCCCTATGAAAGTCAACGTTCTACACACTGCAGTAGATTGACAGAGTACTGTCGCCGCTGGCTACACTAACTCATCTAACAGTCTTTGTTCATGTCCATACAGCTGGCAACTCTCTAACGCACCATCGTCACGTGACAGCAGTGTTGGAGTTACTTTTTATCCAACCTATGTATTAAACTTTTTTGTTTGAAATATCTCATAGAATAACCTCCTGAAATTAATTACATTATTTAAGATTCGCCCTGTATAAAATTGTTGAGAAAAGAACGCTATTTAATATAAGGAAATAGATTTTTTTTTTCAAATAATCACCCCCATTAACGACCTTCTTCCCTTATATATGCCATAAACTGTATGTGCTTATAGAAACCCGGACTCTGAGAGGAAGAATTCTGATAGGTAACAGTGTGGCGATGAAGACGCTTGGCATGGTGCTAGATTAAGTTGCAATAGCGTCGCGGCTACACGAGGAAACAATGACCCCGGCCGCCTGTGAACAGGTTTTAGTATAGCTGAAATTTATGTCACCGCGAGGTGCGACAACACTTGCTTCGATCTATCACGAGGTCCAGATATTCCTGTGCACTGGAATACCGGCGAGCAGGCGGAAGATGGGTGGGAGCTGGGAAAAATAAATAAATAAACGGTACCATGCAAACGGCATACTTTGATGTAATACACAGCAAGTAAAACTGATATTTCAAGTGAAGTTTTCTTAAGTGCTTGCTTGTTTATAATGACTGGGGGTATTTTTATATATTTTTTTCTATTCCGAGTGTGTTTCAGCATGAAAGCTTACTGTGCTTGTCTATAGGATTGACCCATTGACCATAGCGAAATGCTATAGTCCGCGCAAGTTATATTGATGGCTGACAAGTGAGTTCTCTAGTGTAGTGGTTCCCAAAGTTTTCGAAGGCGCGACCCACTTTTGGGCGAGACTTCTGTATGTGACCCTCACCAGGATTTAAGCTACAAAATAAATAATTGTCGCAAAAATACACAAATGAAAAATTATATTTGTGCAAATTGCGAAAAGCTTGTGCAATATTATAAATAATTGTACAGAAATATAAAATTAATAAGATATGCAGAAACAAAAAGTTATATAATTTGTTTCTTGGAATTTCTTTCAGTCCATCTTACCACACTCTACTTATAGTCTATTTATGTAGATAAATCATTAGATATAGGTGTGTATATTTTAGAATCAATTACTGCTGAATTTACATCACATTAAAATACGTTATTTTATGGGCGCTCTAAACATTGAAATTCTTTACCACTAGGCCCTTTAAGATTTATTGTTAGCACAGTGCTAACTCGTCTTACTGAAAGGCGGTTTCTAATTCCAGTTTTTACAAGATTCGTGCAACTAAATCCTCGCTCACAATTTACAGTATGCGATGGAATTATATAAATCAATTAGAAGAAGTTGTTCACTTAACTTACTAACTTACATGAATTGTACCAACTCTTTGAAATTCATTTTTGAACATCTATTGCCTAGGACCTTTTTGAACATTGCCCATTCCATCAGCATTTCATTTAAATTCAGATTCTCCAGAACTGATGAGTTCATACAGATCTTTGATTTCAGTTTCTCCGTTACCATCTTTCGTTTCTGAAGTCCAATATGGTTGTCGAATTTTTGCACATTTATATTGAAAATTTGTTTTATTTTTTAGAAGTCGAGTAGCAAAAAGCGATAAATGCGACTGTGGCTTAAATCCTGACCCACGTACTGGCAGGGTATAGAAAAATAGAAATCCTTGTAAAATCGAAAACGAAGATAATTTCACTTAGAATTAGTGGCTACCACCCAAAGAATGACCAAAATATAAGATGACAATGCAACAATGACACGAAATCTTATATGAACATTATTTATATTAGCCCACTTTGCTGATATTTTCGAACACTTGATGCTTTGAAAACCAAGATAGCATTTTACAACGAGAGATAAAAACAAAGGATTTCTAAAGAAACTTGATTTCTGGTCGTCATCACTTGAGAAAAAGGAATATGATGCATTTCAGTGCATTAAGGAACTCGTTGAAAATTTAGCTATGTATGATAAGACAAATACTGAACTATTGCACAGTTTTAAACAACACCTTTGAGTATTTTCCGAAAGACACTAAAAAATAATGCGAATTACAGATGGACACTAATTACATTTTTAGGCTGTTACGTTCAAGTGGTTGACATTAAAAAAAAAAAAAAAAAAAAGGAAAACTTGACTTAAATATATACGTACCTACTGATGAAATGTTTTTCTAAGTGGTTTATTTTAGGACGCTTTATCAGATGCTATTGTTATCTAGCGTGTGAATGATATGAAAGTGATAATGCCAGCGAAATGAGTCCAGGGTCCGGCGCCTAAAGTTACCAGCATTTACTCTTAATCGGTTGAGAGAAAACACCGGAAAAAACCCTCAACGAGGTAACTTGTCCCACCAGATTTGAACCCAGATGAAATCTCGAAAATAAGCAAGTTACCCAGTATTTGCTCATATTGGGTTGAGGGAAACCCCCGGAAAAAACCTCAGTCAGGTAACTTGCCCCGACCGGGAATCGAACCCGGGCCACCGGGTTTCGCGGCCAGATGCGCTAACCGTTACTCCACAGGTGTGGACTGTGTTAGGTTAAGAACACAATGCGTACAGTTCTGCGTTGTGTAACTTTTTCCATTCTCCTGTAATTTCATCCCTCTTAGCCCCAAATATGTTTCAAGCATCTTATTCTCGAACACCCTTAACCTTTGTTTCTTTCTCAAAGTGAGAGTCCAATTTGCTCAACCATACAGAACAATTGGTAATCCTATAACTGTTTTATAAATTCCAACTTTCTGTTTTTTTAAAGCAAGCTGGATGACAAAAACTTCTCAAGCGAATAATAGCAGCCATTTCCCATATTTATTCTGTGTTTAATTTCCTATCTTGTGTCATTTATATTGAATCTCGTGTTGCTAACAGAAAAAATAAACGAGTTAATTAAATAATAATAATAATAATAATAATAATAATAATAATAATAATAATAATAATAATAATAATAATAATAATAATAATGAAAATATCAGAAGGAATATGGATGATCGATATAATACTTAGTAGATTCGATTACTCGTTTGAACGTACTACGGTACAAACAGCAGACGTGTATTGCTTTTCTCTGGTCTCCTTATTTCCATGACAACCGTCACTCTCAAACAGAAGTCATGCTCTCTGCCTTTATCGGAGATGCACACGACACAAATGGCTCATCTCATCTGTATCAGTTGCAGAGCGGCAGCGAGCGCAGGTGAGTGTCCCTAGACACAGGTTGTCCTTGCGACTGTGCCCCCTGACCCCCTCCCCACGCTCCCCAGTCACGAGCTGCGAGACTCCCTCGCTGCTAACAATAAGAGCGATTCTATTCATCTTACATTTTGAGAGTTTCCAAACAGTAATCTGCAACTGATACTATATGAAAGCTTCAAGTTAGTATGGCGAAATGATGTTAAGTGTCTATTTTTAAGCTTCATGATAATCAATCAATTTTCTTACTATACAGAGTGAACCCAAGTAATGTCATTAATTTCAGGGGGTTATTCTTTGAGATATTTTAAACATAAATTTTAATTCAATTTTGCTCGTTTTTGCTTCTTTTCGAGATAAGAATTTTTTATATGAAATATTTCATACCATGTTTTTGAAAATCCATTGATTTAATTCCCATTATCCTCAGTCAATTTAGGATACCAGTGTACTGTCTTGTGATAATAAATGATTGAGAGAAATTTGATCCGAACAAATGTAACATTTTAAAATTCTTTTGCATAACGAAACGTTACATTTGAAATGACAATCATGGACGACTTCTCCAACAGGTGTTACAGTCCCCAAATTGTAATCTACAACGATCATCGTTGAAACTTGGTTTGAGCGATAGGTCTGTTCGGCGGATGTTCAAAGAGCTGGGTGGATTTACATACCGCATTCAAGTTGCTCAGCGTCTAACAGAAATGGATGAGTGAGCCCCATTACAGTATTGCAGTCGAGTGTTGTCCATGACGTATCAGGATCAAAATTTCTTATGCAACACAATGTTTTCAGATGAAAGTCATATTCACTTTGATGGCTACAAACTAGTGTTTTAGGGTTTGAACGGTCTGATGATGTTATACAGAAACCACTGCACATTGCGTGGGTTAAGATTTGGTGCGCCGTTTCTGGTCATGAAATATTGGGCCCTTATTTCGTCGAGGATGGTGCACAGAATCCAAAAACAGTAACCCAGGTACTCTACAGAGACCTCATTATTACCTCATTCGTGAGGGATTTGCGTCTTTTTTGTCTCGCCAGGAACTTACCCGTCGAACTACAATGGATGCAACAAGATGGAGCTACAGTCCAGTCACTCCTTCTGCAACGACACCTTCGAGATTGCCTAATTTCTCGTGGAAGTCCATTCCCGTACCCTTCCTGCTCTCCGGATCTCACCGGCCCTAGATGCCTACATATGGGACATGTTGAAAGATAAAATTTTCAAGACAGATGACCCACCTAGAAATATTCCCGAATTACGCCAGAAGATAACGTCATTCTTGTGTCCTTACAGCAATCTTTGTTCATCAATATAATCAATAATTCAGTAACGTTATGAACAATATGCGGCACGTGATTGTACACATTTTGAACACAAACTATACTAATGCAATTGAATAACATTTTAGTGTCGTTTGTTTTGCGGCGTATTATACAGGGACATCACTTTATTTTTACCAACATTTTTAACATTAACCTAGCTATACTCGGAAACACTGTTGCCCCCTTCCATTACAAGAGTTTGATGTTACTAGTGCAATATGTAAACAAATCATTTTACTAGGTATAGGAGGAGAGAAAAGTAGTGTATCCATTTATGTTGTAGGCAATTACGATATTACGATTTTCAGTTTGATCATCACTTTTACGGAATTTATCAAAATACAGTAAAGTAGTAACATTTTTTTTTCAAAAACTCAACTTTTCAGGCGGCTATGTTCGTTATGTAATGTCTACTTTATTTAGCATATTAATTATTGATGTTATCATACAATATGAGGCAGTGCATTTAAATTGAGGGGGTCATGAATAAAGGGCTGTAAATGCACTTAAGTTACTTTTGAGAAAATGGGGTTTAAATATTTAAGCTTTCGTAAAATCGGTGAAATTTTTTATTTAAATTTTAATGTGTGATGCGATTAAAATATCCCTTTGCCACTAAAATTTTAGATACTTTTTCTTACACTGGATGCACTTAACTCATGTTATTACAAATGTCACTAGCATTCCTTTGCTTCTAGCCACCTCAATTCAAAAAAGCTAATCTGAATTTTTAAACAAGTTGCTGAAAATGGTTGCCGTTCATTACAATGCAGGCTTCAATTCTTTACGCATATTATTAAAAACATTTTGAAGCATATTCTCTGAAATTGAATTTATCGTTTCTTGAATATAATTTTTTAGTACGATATTATTAATATAGGTTCTTTCTTCTATAGAAAACGCAATCATATTTATGAAACACACTATACACTGCAGTGTTTACTTCACTGCTTGAAGACTTCACTAATGCAACAGCGACCGTAAGTTTGTGTGTCTGACAGCTGGCAGCAAGGACATTAGTGAAGGGGTGAGAGTGAAGTACATTCAGAAATGCAGGTACAATAAAAATGCAAGTAAAAATAAAATGATGTCCCTGTATAAACCACGCAAGAAAGTAAAGGCCCATTCACAATGAAAATTAAACATAATCGTAACATAAAGACAGAAGTTTGCGGCCAGGTTACCAAATGGGATCATTCACAATACTTCACATAAACACTGATATTAACATTACCGTAAGACGTTAACATGGAAGTTTGCAAACTCCAAACTTTCATGCTTATGCTTACGTGATTTGCAAACAACACAATCGTGGAGCGCTGAAGTATACGACAGAATATGAGGAAATGGCGTCGTTATGTTTCCATGGTTACCAAGTATGTTTGCTGTTATGTTTATGTTCCCATCGTGAATGATGGTATGACTTCTTGATTTTATCGGCTTACGTTAAGTTTAATTTTCATTGTGAATGAGCCTTAAGTTTATCTCTCTAGAATACACCATATCAATGCAAGAATTTGATCCGTTGCTATGCAAGTGACGTCAGAGTAGTGTCACGTAACTCATTGCCTTCGCTAAGCAACCCATATCAAATGCTGAAATTTTTGTAACATTTTATTCATTTGACACGTAAACTTTTCACGTTGTGATATAGAGAAATGTGCACTCAGGTTTGAGTATTAGTTTTTAGTTTCACGTTTCAGTCTTTGCTATAAACGTTTCACGTTAGAAAGAGGTAAAGGAGAAAGGTAGGCTACGGTCTTGAATTCAATAAAACTACCCCCACCGGTACATAGTGTTAGGATTTCAACATAAGTTTCTATACCTACCGGCCGTAAACAAGGTAGTTGTAGGCCTATGAAGACTCATTCAAACGGAAAAGTAACTGAGAACTTAAGATAGTATCTTTAATAAAGCACGCTGTTTACTGACTGTATGGGCCAAGTATTTTCCAGCGTAATGTAATCCCATTCCCAATTGCCACTAACGACAGGCATTTCCTGGAATTCATGTGGCAACCGCCCTTCACTCCACAGAACTTACGGTTGATGAACTGGTGGATGTAAGGTACCGGTACACTTTCTTTTGTTCCAGAACTTTCCTTAAGGGTAAATAAATTGCCCATTCCTTCTTTCGTAATGAAAAGGTCGGGCAACTCCGTAGTTAAAGGTAAAAACTGCATTCGGCTGTGGGTTTGAACCTCTCTTAAGTTACCTGCTTACATTTCTCCCTAGCATTTACCAGTTTCAAGGCGAGTGCCATGTTGTCCGTGGAGAATCTTCGGTCTTGCCTGACCAAAATACCATGTCGCTATCACCACTATCTTTCATAGTGTCCACACCTGTGGAGTAACAGTTAGCGCGTCTAGCCGCGAAACCAGGTGGCCTGGGTTCGATTTCCGGTCGGGGCAAGTTATCTGGTTGAGGTTTTTTCCGGGGTTTTCCCTCAACCCAATATGAGCAAATGCTGGGTAACCTTCGGTGCTGGACCCCGGACTCATTTCACCGGCATTATCACCTTCATCTCATTCAGACGCTAAATAACCTAAGATATTGATAAAGCGTCGTAAAATAACCTACTAAAATAAAAAAAAAAAATCTTTCATAGTTTCCTACACATGGGTAGGTCTTTCACTGTAAACCCAGAATTCTCCAATCTTTCCTTCTTTCCTCTTTTCTGCCTTCTTCTTTACCACCGTATATGTTCCATATATCTTAATGTCGTCTATTATCTGATATCTGGCCCAAACGTTTCTCCCATTTTCAGTGCATCCTTCAGAATACATTTCCTTCGCAGCCAACATAAATCCAATAACAAATTTTTAATCCGTGGCGCTACAGCCCGTGAAGGGCCTAGACCGACCAGTCGGCTGCAGGCCTCACGCCCACATGCCGAAGCAGAGGTGGACGATCATCCAACCAGAATGGAGGTATCGTGTGGTTAGCACGATCCTGGCTTTCGCAACCGGATTTCCCTACCTACCGTAGCTCCCCAAGTGCATCATGATGCTGGGTATGCACCGGTCCCATACACTGGCCGAAATTTCATGAGAAAATTTCTTCCCCCATGAGGACTCGAACCAGCGCGCATTCCGTAACGCGAGTCCTAGGCAGGATGCCTTAGACCACGACGTCACGGCGCGGGACTATAAATTCAATATTTTGGCAAAATCTTCTTCATATTATGCAGATCTCTGCGTACACCATTTAGAATTTCCTGTCCTTTCGTTTTTTATATTTCACAATTACCCCCACTCTCTCCCAATGTTCCAACAAGTGAATTCATCACGCTCGTATGTATACAAGAGTAGGGTTATCCGCCGTTCCTCGCTTAGCTCTCTGTATCTTTGCTCGCTTCTTACGTAACTCCGCTGGTGTAAAGCTCCCAGCGGGGAGCATATTATCTGACGATGCGCTCTTTGCCACTTTCTCCTGGGAGTACAGCCCATGAAAACAAGAGCCCCACACCACCAGGTGACAACAGCCAAGGTCGACAGCAAGATGGGGAATTGTGCTTATGCAGGTGGCATTAGAAGGGAATTCGCGTTGGTTGTTTTGTTAATCTATTTTATCACGTAACATTTTATGCAGTTACAGCTCGCGATATACTAAAAGGCTAAAACGCGCAGTTTTAACATTACGTCAAGGTAGTGGTGGTGGTGGTAGTGATATTGGTGGTTATTATTATTACCTGTTACTATTGAAGTATTATTGGTAATGGCGTAGCTCAGGCGGTAATCGCGTTCGCCCGTTAATCCAGAGTTGCGCTCGGGCATTCTTTCGGTTTCCACTTGGGCTGATTAGCTACCTGCTGGGATCTTTCTTTATTTAGCTTTTCGGCTTAGGAAGAGAATATAGTATCTGAAATAACGAACATATGAAAACAAATGGAGAAAAACATGTACAGCGGATGCCCACCAATAGATATCTTGTAGTGCCCTATTTTATAGGCCAAATGGGAAACGCGAGCTAAGACGTCCGAAGATGAGATGAACTGATCAATACAGAGCTTAGCCTCGGAACGGGTTTTGGGCCCAATCCTTGATTTGGCAGAAGAAAAAGACTATGTCTTTTTCCTTAAGAGGTAACTTGGAAATTTATCATCACAGAAAAATACAACCCCCACTCGTCTTCTTTCAATCTTCCCCTTGTTCTTTGTGTTCTTGTATTCCCATTTCTCTCCTTTTTTCCTTGTATTTCCCTTGTCAGTCTTTCATTCTGCTTTTCTCATTGCATTCCCCTTATTCTCCTTACATTTCACTAGTTCTCCTTGTATTGCCCTACTTTTCCTTCTATCCCCTTGCTTTCCATGCATTCCCTTATTCTCCTTGTTATTCTTTATTTTCCCTTTTATTCTTGTATTCACTTTGTTGTCTATGCATTCCTCTTGCTCTCCTTATATTCCACTTGCTCTCCCTATATTTCCTTTGCTCTTGTATTCCCTTTGTACTCATTGTCTTACCCTCGTCCTATTTGTCTCACCCTTCTCCATGTCTTAGCTTTATGCTCCTTGTCTTACGCTTGCCCTTGTCTTCCCTTTGTTTTCTTTTATTTCTTTTGTTCACCTTCTATTCTCCTTGCCGTCCGCTTGTTCTCGTTCTATTTCCCCTCGTTTTCTTCGTTTTTCTTGTCCCCTTGTTCTCATTGTCTTTCTCTTGTTCTCCTATTTCCTTTGTAATCATTCTATTCTCCTTCTTTTCCCTGTCGTTCCCTTGTTCTCCTTATGTTACCCTTGTTCTCCTTGCATTCCCTCTGTTCTTGTATTCTCCTCCTTGTCATCCCCTTGTTCTGCTTGTATTACCTTTGTTCTTGTATTTCTATGTTCTTGGTAACTTAATATTACTACTACTTACAAATGGCTTTTAGAGAACCCGGAAGTTCATTGCCGCCCTCACATAAGCCCGCCATCGGTCCCTATCCTGATCAAGTTTAATCCAGTCTCTACTATCATATCCCCTCCCTCAAATCCACTTTAATATTATCCTCCCATTTACGCCCCGGCTTCACCAATGGTCTTTCCCCCCTCGGGTCTTTCAACTAACACTCTATATGCATTTCTGGATTCACCCATACGTTCTACATGCCCTGCCCATCTCAAACGTCTGGATTTAATGTTCCTAATTATGTTAAGTGACGAATACAATGTATGTAGTTCTACGTTGTGTAACTTTCTCCATTCTCCTGTAACTTCATCCCCTTTAGCCCCAAATATTTACCTAAGCACCTTATTCTCAGACAGCCTTTACCTCTGTTCCTTTCTGAAAATGAGAGTCCAAGTTTCACAGCCATACAGAACAACCGGTAATATAACTGTTCTATAAATTCTAACTTTCATCTTTTTTGAGAGCAGACTGGATGACAAAAGCTTCTGAACTGAATAATAACAGGCATTCCTCAATACTTATTCTGTGTTTAGTTTCCCCTCAATTTCATTTAGGCCTATATTGTTACTGTTCTTCCAAGGTATTTGAATTCTTCCACCTCTTCAAAATATAAATTTTCAATTTATATACTGTATTTCCATTTCGTATTATGTTCTTGTCAGGAGATATTATTATTATTATTATTATTATTATTATTATTATTAATATTATTATTATTATTATTATTATTATTATTATTATTATTATTATTATTATTATAAAGACGTAGAAACTGAGAGAAGGGAATGGCTTTTCAGATGTTCAGTGAAGAATATGACAGCATGACCTATATATTTACCCGTGGTGTAAAAACCATAATGTAATGGCAATAGCTAACATGTTGCATGCTGTAAATTGTATAGTAGTCTGTATAGCTCAACTGATGAATTGTTTATGATTATAAATTGAATTTTATTCTGCTTACTTTGTATTGTATATATTTGTATAGTTTTGGCCGATGAATTGTATATGCTTTAAATTGAATAGTAATCTGTATAGCTCTATTGATGAATTCTTTGTGTTTGTAATTTGAAGTAGTTTGCATGATATGTATTATCAATTTCTGTGTATCAAAACTGGTTGAATTGTTTATGCCTTAAATTTAATTAACCTACTTGTTTTGCATTATACATTTATTTATTTTTATTTATTTATTTATTTCAAATATACAGAATAAAGAAATATAATTACAAAACAAAACAAATATAAATACAAATAAAATAATACAAGCAATATAAAAGAAGATACAGTAGTATTAACAAAATTTGAGACCGAATGAGCAGCGCTCGTGCTCGGTCGCAGTTCAGATATAATATTAAAATAAAAAATAATAATATAAATAAATAAGTAAAATAAAATAGGAACTAAAATATAATTACAGCGGCAATTGAATTATATAATATAATATTAACACTATAGAAGAATAATATCGCACGTGAAAAGTAGGACTAATATATATTTCAAAATTATAGAATACAAATATAATATAGGTTGATTAATTCATACACATAGGCTATAAATTTATTTAATCAAATTGAAGATATTAACACGTTTCTAATTTTCTTGTTATATGTTAGTGGGTTACATGTTAGAAGTTCTGGGTGTAATTTAGTTAAAGCATTGTACAACTGAGGGCCAAAATTTATGCTATGCTTTAGACCAGCAGATGTGAGACATTTAGGTTCTACTAATGTTGAATTAATATTTCGTCTTGTGTCATAATTGTGTGTCCGTAATACAAACTTATTACGATTTTTATGATAAAATTTTAACAGCGTATACTTATAAATTTGTTCAATATTAAATACATTAAATTCAGAATAAATTAATTTAGTTGGATAATCGAAACGTTTCTTCAAACAAATTTTAATTATTCGTTTTTGTAGTAAATTTAACGGACTAAGATTAATTTTTTGTACTTCGACCCCAAACAATTATACCATATTGAATGATAGACTGAATAATGGCCAAATAAACATTTCGTAGAACTCTAATAGGTAAGTAGCATCGAAGATTAACGAATTTATAAATTGTTTTACGAAGCCTCTTACAAAGATAAGTAATGTGATGAGGCCATTTTAAATTCTGATCAATAACGATACCCAGATATTTGACATACGTGGCTTCTTTCAAAGGTGGACATTTACAACTTTTGGGATCTAAACAATTTTCACTGTGTATTATTAGTCTATATTTATCGCTAAATTTTAAATTTTGAACACTGGCAGCTGTTAACGAAAAAGGAACTAAAGTTGATTTAGATATATTTAGACATATAGCTCAACTTATGAATGATCGTTTGCGTTTGTAAATTTAATAATCTGATTGGCTATGTATTGTATACTTTTAGTAGAGCCATTGATGTAGCTCAGTCGGCAGACTCGCTGGGCTGCTGATCCGGAGCTGTGCTCGGGTTTGGGTTGGATCCCCCTTTGGTCTTTGGTTTCTTCCGAGATTTTCCACAGCCGTGGGACTGAAGGCGGATGGTCTATGGCGAGTCCTCGGCATCAACCTCTTTGATTTGATTACCCCCCTTTGATTTGATTACCTGGTTGGGTTTTTCCGAGGTTTCCCCTACCAAAATGCAAATGCCGGGTAATATTTTGGCGAATTCTCGGACCTCACCTCATCTCGCCAAAATATTGTAAAAAATTGCATAGAATTGTAAAAATTGTAGAAAATTACTACATTGTAAAACTGTAAAAATTGGTAAAAATTGCAATTGTAATATTGTAAAATTTTGACTTGTTCCACATCTTAAAGCTTCATTGCTCATGTAAGATCTATGGAATAAAATAAGTGAAGGAATGAATGAAATGAATCTTCCGCGATCTAGTCCTACTTCGTTTCACAACAGAGGCAAGCCGTAGTAATGACTGTGTTAGCATTGTCTGTAAGATACCGAATGTAGCCTAATACAAATGCCATTAAAATGCATATAGCCATCTCCGTTGCGGTCGTGACTTTAGGGAGAAATCAGAGCGCTCCGCGGCACAGTGACATTTGCGCGTAATTCGGCAGCTGCTGACAAGCGTTCAAGGCGAACAGTGCGCAGAAATCCAGGGAATTGCGCCAACTTCGCGCTCTGCCCAGACTGAGTTGCGCCACCTTATGGTCGTCATTTGTTTATGAGGAGTAGCGATGTAATGGCAGATTAATTCCTCGGCCACTCAGCAGGAGCTGAATCATACATTATGACATTGGATCGGTGTCGGTTAGAGTTCCCGAGTAGCACAGTGGTAGAGCGTTGGTACGTTAAACCAAAAGGTCTCGGGTTCGATACCCGGCTCCGGAACAATTTTTCCCTCGAAATTATTCAAATCAACTTTACAGGGAGTTATACCTGAAATCTTGATTTGCATAATACACGTCACTGTTCGTTAACAGAAAACCACAATTTAAGTCACACGGAGTTAGTGTGCACTCGAAGTTGGTTGCTTGACGGTTGTCAGCCCACTTTGAGGTCTGTGGATATAGAGGGAAAAATTGGATCGGTGTCGGTTAGAGTTCTCGAGTAGCTCAGTGGTAGAGCGTTGGTACGTTAAACCAAAAGGTCCCGGGTTCGATACCCGGCTCCGGAACAATTTTTCCCTCGAAATTATTCAGGGGTGCACAAAATTCGTATAGAGCTTCATTCGGCCCTATTCGTTGTTTTTTAACGGCTAGACGAATCATGGTGCTAGCCTCACGATATCTCCGTACTGGTTGGATGATCATTGACCTCTGCTGAGGGATGTCGTACCACTGATTTGTGTCTGTAGTTTTTTGACTCATTAACTTTCTAACTCTTTAGTGTGTTAAAGGTACGTTTTCCTCGGTGCGACTATTGCGATGATCGTTCAACGATGATCGTGCAACGATAATCGTTGAGCACTATTTTTTTGTATTTTCTAGAGTCGCGGCAGTCGCTCGAAGGAAAACAGCTCCATAGAAAATACAAAGAAATAGTGCTCGACGATTATCGTTGCACGATCATCGTTGAACGATCATCGCAATAGTCGCACCGAGGAAATTACCTGGCTGGCTAGTTTCATTATCTAAAGCTTAGTGAAGATCCCGCGCTATTATCTGGTTTCCAGTTGTGGTGGGGTGTGTTCATGATTGTGTCGAAAAGGGTGTGTGTTTTGAAATTGAGTTGAGTATTCAGGATGTGCTGTGGGTGTCTTTTTGTATGTTTGTAAATTTCATATTGTTCTAGAGTGTCAAGTTTCTGGTTTTGTGGTTGGATGTGTAGTATTTTCATGTCAGTGTCTATGTTGCTGTAGTTGTAATTGGAGTTTGTGACGTGTTCTGCGTAGATTGAATTGTTCTATAGTTTGGTTATGGCTGTGATATGTCCCTTGTAACGTGTTTGAAATGATCTTTCAGTCTGTTCCACTTGTTAAGTTGTATTTATTTGTTTGTTACGTCTGTGTGTTAAAAGGGTTTTGTAGCGTGTTCTGTGTTGTATTTTAGTTTCTTGAAAAATTATGCAGTTTTGTATGTGTTCTTGTTTTTCGTACGTTAGTGTGATGTATTTGTTTTGTTCTTGTGTTTGTCTTGCGTTTTGTTGTTTGCGTTTAGTCTTATGATGTCTATTGTGTTGGGGTTGTATCCATTTTCCTGTGCTAAGTATTTGATAGTAAGTATGATCATGTTTCCCCGTCTTTCCAAACTCTGTCTTGGCTAAGGCTAAGCGATCGACGAGCCCTGCATTCTCTTGTTCTCTTATTTCAAATTCTGCGCACCGCTACCCCAATATATTTGGCTTCTCGTTTTCAAAATTTATCCGCATATCATCAGCTAAGTACAAGATCTCATTATAACAATTTACTCATTATACCCTACCACAAGACATCTTTATATTCTTCATCTTATACAGTTTCAGTTGCTAGAAATTGGAACTCGCTTCCGAGTGATATAAGGGGTTGTTGGACAATTGCTTCATTTAGGTCAAAATTACATAAATTCTTACTTAACAGATGAATTGCTGATTAATATTTGTTACTTATAATGAAACTAACATCTGTCCATTCTTATTATTATCTTTAATTTCTCTAAATAGATTTACAAAACCTCTAATGGCAATTACATTAATATTCTCATTATAGAAATAGAAATATATATATATATATATATATATATATATATATATATATATATATATATATATATATATTCTCCTGTAACATAGTCCTAGTAAGCTTATATTAAATTAATTTTCATCATTTTACTAGCTATCTCAAATATTAAATTAATTATAATTCACTGAATTAAATTAGCTCATAAATTAAGTTACTACTTTAACTTATAGATTTATCTAAACTTAAATAAATGTGTAGTGAAGATTATTGCTGGAGAACCTTTTAAGTGTAGTGAAAATATTTGTAATTTAAATTTATGTATTGTATTGATTAAGGCTGGTTGAGTGGAAGAGAAGGCCTTATGGCCTTAACTCTGCCAGCGAAAATAAAACATTTATTATTATTATTATTATTATTATTATTATTATTATTATTATTATTATTATTATTATAGTGTGTATTTCTTCCTTTAGTCTCGTTAGCTCATAGGAATGTTGATGAGTCTGTGTATCATGGATCGGAATGCTGCGTGTTTGTGTTGTGTGAGGTGATTCGAGGTGTTGTATATGTGTGTTACCGTGATAGCGTTTCCTGTACATTTTGAACATATGTTTGTTGCCTGTTTTTGTTATTGTGATGTCTAAGAAATTTATGAATTTGTTGTTTTCTGTTTCAGTGTGTAGTGTAGTTTTAGATGTATTTTTTTTACGTATTTGTGTATGTTTTCAATCTGTCTCTTGTTTCTTTTGTATAGTAATGGTATTGTCTGACCCTCGGATCTGTGCCCCTTCAGCGCTATCGTCGTTCTTGAAAAAGTTAACGCCTGTACTCACTCCATTCCACCCGCTTTCCTCCCACCACGTTAAACAGCAGGCCACGAACCTTGCCGAATAGGGATGTTGCCAAACTTCCGTCAAACGTTGTCATAAATAACTGGTCCTCCATGCTACAATATCATTTCTTTCAATCAAAATACATCTTGTATTTCTACATTTTTTTAAACCTAAATCGCATGTCTCGAATCACTTTCCCTAGCGTTTCTCTCCAATCTTGGAAATTATTACTT
The DNA here is from genome assembly GCA_025594305.2 of Periplaneta americana. Taxonomy (NCBI): domain Eukaryota; kingdom Metazoa; phylum Arthropoda; class Insecta; order Blattodea; family Blattidae; genus Periplaneta; species Periplaneta americana. Next base: position 193,522,222 of record JAJSOF020000005.1, read on the forward strand.
CCCTCGCAACCTTCAGTAATTTCAGTAATTTCTTCAATGTCGGAACTTCTTTCTGCAAGGTATTAAATTCTTGTATCTTTTTTCTTAAAATATACATCGGTTCATATGATCTACAAGAATTAAAGGTTCCCTTGGTCTGTTCTTCCCTGGTGATTCTAACTTTTCATCTCCTGCACAGAATCCCTCTCTCCTGATTTTCTTTATTAGGCGCTATGACCTGCCTATATAAATTACATAGCATATTGTATTAGTATTAGTTAAGTAAGTAATTTTAATACGTAATCAATTGAAATAAAATAAGCCTCACCAGTGATCGCAGCTGTTTTTATCGTTGCCTTATTTATAGGAAAGAGGTGACCTGTTTGTTTCTCTTCATCGCAAAATGCTATTACTTGCTTAATACTATTTTTTCACCACTCCGTCACAGTCTAATACTCCATGCTACAGTATTCATGTTGAGTTGACAACACTGGACTGCAAGTGCAAATAAGCTGTCCTGCAAGAAGGCTCAAAATTGTGAATAGTGAGAGAGATAGGAATGCAGGGAGAGAAATGAATTACCGAGGCTGAGAAGGAATAAGGTTCAGTTCTCATATCTTACGGGGGCACAGATCCGATGGTCCGATATGTCTTCTAATATGTCTTTTACGTATATGTGCTAGTAACTGATGTTGTCTGCATGTTTGCTGTTGTCCTTGTTTAGAATGTGTGTCCGTTCTATGTGGTGCATGAAAATTTCGGCTAGGATGCTGGAGATCTTAGGAAAATATTTGGGGCTAAGAGGGATGAAGTTACAGGAGAATGGAGAAAGTTACACAACGCAGAGCTGCACGCATTGCATCCTTCACCTGACATAATTAGGAACATTAAATCCAGACGTTTGAGATGGGCAGGGCATGTAGCACGTATGGGCGAGTCCAGAAATGCATATAGAGTGTTAGTTGGGAGACCAGAGGGGAAAAGACCTTTAGAGAGACCGAGACGTAGATGGGAGGATAATATTAAAATGGATTTGAGGGAGGTGGGATATGATGGTAGAGGCTAGATTAATCTTGCTCAGGATAGGGACCAATGGCGGGCTTATGTGAGGGCGGCAATGAACCTCCGGGTTCCTTAAAAGCCAGTAAGTAAGTAAGTAAGTATGCTGGAGATGGATAGGCCTTCAGTTTGGCTGTAGTACAAGTATTTGTTCTTGTACGTAAAATTATTTTGCTTGGTGATAGTGTCAGTAATTTGCTGTCCACTTGAAGATGAAGATGTAACTTTGAAGACTTTCTGAAATCATTTCTTCGGCAGCAATTTTATTATGGAATTCTAAATCATAAAGGACGCTGATAGTGGGTCTGTTCGGTGACGTACCCGTCCCGAGCCGCTGTCTCGCCGGATGCTGGGTTCATTCACGCAGGACTAGTAGCCCACGTATAACAGTAATTAGCGAAGGAGACGGCAAAACCGGCCGACCACTGCGCTCCACCCCGGTCTGGGATCGCCCTTGAAGCAGTCGAGTAGACGTGACCAGCATTGTAATCACTTGGCCACTCAACACACCTTCTGAACCTCGTCGGTCGTGATATACTTCCCTTCAAAAGATGTTTGATTTCTTGGACCCGAATTAAATCTCTTATACGTCTTGATTACACAACTTTTAACACTATATCACTCCGGAATATGTATTATATCTCTTTCTCGTGTTAAATTCTATCGTACCTGGTTAACATGTTTCGGGCCCGGTTTCTTCAACCTTTGTTAAAATGTACCTAACATAGCGTTAACCGTAAGTTAAAAGTATGAATTGCTGTTAAAATATTGCGTTTCTTCAACTTTACATTTCACATTTTAACCTTCTGTTTCTTAACTCTCTGTTAGGACCAGAGATTTTAGAGTTTAACCATAACCTATAACCAGGCTTCGAGACTTAGGACCCAATAGAGCAGTTCAGTGGGAAATCCGCATAACGGCGTACTGAGTATAGTGACAAAGCGTACAGTGGGTTGGGGTACTGTAGAATGAATGCCAACAAATACGCAAAGGAAAATGCTCTGGATTTGAAGGTTCTGATTAATAATTTGGTTTTCATACAAACTGTGTCCGAAACTATTACACGTTTAGAAAAGTCATAGCAAGAGATGCCGGAAGCCCTCAAATTAATTTAGAAAATGATGCAGAGAATTAATGGGACACCAAGTACACCGGTTACTGAATGTGTAAAGCAGAATTGGAAATCAATTTTATGTAAAAGTAACGGAGAATAAAGGACTGTCTCTTAAAGATTGCAATGATGTTAGGTTTTTTCGTTTTGCTCCTATCACGTCATGCGATTTAGAGCACAGCTTTCTACAATACAAACTTCGGCAGACAACCGAAAAAGATTTACGTTTGAGACACTGAGAATGTATCTTGTAGTAGGTACATTGCAATTCTATACTGTAACTGCACTTCCTAAAGACGACCAATAGGATAAATGAAAAAATTTAAATTGCTACATGCTTATTTCCACCATTAACACTGTATAATTAAACACAAATGCTTATAAAAGACAGGAGAATAAATGCTTTTCACATTCTTTTGACATTATCATTGTGTAATGTATATTTACTTTCAGAATGTACATATGTGTGTTTCCCCATACTACCGTACTCTCCTCTAAATAGCAACGTTGTTCCCTCAACACATCTCTATCTACCTGCAGCGAGTCAACAACCTATAGTGCATGCACAGTAAACTTATTGTATCGGGTCCAAAGTCTCGAAGCCTGCCTATAACCAAGTATAGGCTCAATTCTGTTTTCTGAACTCTGCCAATAATTTCGATTCTCTCTTGTTTCCGTTGTTTGATTCAGAGAGGATAGAAGTCTTTCTATTCTCTCAGGTTTGATTTCTGCTTCTTTCCTCGTCTGTATCACAATGGCGTGGAGCGGCGTATTGGTATTGCTGTTATGAAATGGAAAACACTGTAAGAAAAAGAAATCGTGGGACTAATTTCTCTTCGTTCGAGAGAAGCTCTTCTGCTGGAAATGATTTCGCAGTATACACCAATTAATGAGAATAAACAAACAAACCGATCTAAGTTGAAAGCGAAAAGTGAGGCTTGGCAGAAAATAGCGTATACCTTTGTATGAACTTCTGGTCTGTCAAATCACAGAAATCATCCCCTCTGTTTATGTATCCATGGATATCATTTTCTAAACAATCCAGATATATAAGTTCAGCATCTAACGTACCAACCATATTGAATGCTTCTATGCTAACAGAGTTAAATGATTTAACTGCATGAAATTGGGCAGTTAAATTAACATAGGTTTTAACAGCCTGTTAGTACTAACAGTAGTTGAAGAAATGCTTCAACTGTTAAGTTTACAGTTAAAATGGAATAACACACTGTTATAATTTAACAAAGGTTGAAGAAACCGGGCCTCGGTCTGTTATCGACCTTCTTCAGAACTGGCTGTTGCTGGTCTTGTCGCCTTTTGTTTTGTTTCCTGTGGGGGTGTGTTTGTGTAATGTAATGTGGACTCAAAGAGTGTGCGTGTTCTGAAATTGAGTTGTGTTCAGAATTTCATTTGAGTGTGTTTTTGTGTGTTTGTATATTTCGTATTGTTTTAGTGTGTTTAGTTTCTGCCTTTTTGCTTGGATGTGTAGAATTTCCATGTCTGTGTTGATGTCTCTGTAGGTGTGGTAAGCATTTGTGATGTGTTCTGCATATGTGGAAGTGTTTTGTAATTTTGTTATGGCTGTGATGTGTTCTTTGTAACAACGTGTTTGAAATGATCTGCCTGTCTTTCCTATGTAGAAGTTGTTGCAGTGTTACATTTGAGTTTGTATACGCCTGTGTGGTTGTATTTGTTTGTTTGTGTTGTTTGTGTGTTGAGATGTTTTTGTAGAGTATTATTTGTTCTGTATGCGATGTTGTAATTTAATTTTTTGAATGAGGTTGCAATAAATTTTGTGTGTGTTTTTCTTTTCGTATGCTAGTGTGATGTATTTTTTGTATTCTTGTGTTTGTGTTGTATTCTTCTGTTTTTTTGTGATTATGTTTTGTCTTTCGTATTATGTTGCCTATTATGTTGGGGTTGTATCCGTTTTCATGTGCTATGTATTTGATTGTGTTTAGCTCTTCTTTGTAATCATGTTGGTTCATTGGTATGTTGAGTAGTCTATGTACTGTTGTTCGGAATGAAGGGAGAAGGGGAACCCCGGTGCCGGCACGTAGCCTACTCCTGTCGAATCGCACCAAGGGGGCCGCCAGGCTTAACATCCCCATCCGACAGACGAATCACTATCAGCAGTGACATACTGTATGCCTTTTACATGAAAATTTCTGACCCCACCGGGATTCGAACCCGAGCCGGCTAGTCTGGAGACAGACGCGCTACAACAGATCTAATTCGGCGGATTAAAAAAAGAAATGTTAATACAATAAAATAATAATTCATTTATGATGCCCTTTTCCCACTTACTAATAATAAATAATCTGAGATGTTACAGCTCTTTAAGGGCCCAGACCGAATAGTCGGCTGCCGGAACAGAGGTGGATGATCATCCAACCAGAATGGAAGTGGTTAGCACGATCATCCCCTCTAGTCGTTATAACTGGCTTTCGTAACCGGATTATGCTACCTATCGTAGCTCCCCAAGCGCATCACGATCTGGGTGGGCACCGGTCCCATGCACTGGCCGAAATTTCATGAGAAAATTTCTTCCCCCATGACGACTCGAACCAGCTCGCATTCCGCAACACAAGTTGCCTTAGATCCGACGCCAAGGCGGGGACCATCTCAATAAGTAGCCTAGTTATATTTTATTTTTATCATCATCATCACCATCACGCTTTAGGCCTCTCGACCTGTTGCGAACTTCATACATATTCCTTATTCTTGGTCTTGCCATCGTTTTCTTGGTCTACCAATACTACGGAAGCCCTAGGTTGATACCCGAAGATTAATTTAGGCAGTCTTTCTGGAATAAACCTTGACCTAACCACAGTTCCTGTCCTCCCATGTCAGTCCTTACCTTATCCCTATACCATTGACAAGCGGCCAACGGTCTTGAAAGCAGAGGAGGAATTAGTTCCCAATGGTGGAAAGAGCGGAAGAGCCTAGGGGAGCAAACCCCGAAAGAAAAGCCTGTTGGTTTGGAAGCAGTAAGGTAGCAGCCCTACCACCAAACTGACCTTGCACAGCGCTCGTAACGCAGCCAGGGGAATTTAGGTTTACTGACAAACTTCAGACTAGCCTCGGAAACCGGACGGATATTTATTTTTATATACAGTATTAATCAAATGAGATAAATTTATTGAAGTTTGATATCACATGAAAATAAGATATAAATATCTATTCGACGACTTATCTTACCAATACTTAGAACTGCGAACTCATTCTTTCTCGAAACGGCATCATTCATTTTGAAGATCCTGAAGGACCATCGAATCTGATATACACTCAGGGACAAAAAAACCGGACACTTTAATATTTGCTGGTATTTTGCAAAACATTATCTTCTCATACAATATTATGGTAGCCATCTGTTGTTATGAAGACGTGTATATATTGTTGATTGTTTTTTGTTTTATAAACAAGCCATTACAACCAAATATTCCAATTTTGCTTTCGGAGTCTCAGCTATAACAATTTTGTCTCAACCATTTTGTGCTTCATTATCGTTATCATTCGTTGTTTCTTTATTTTTACATTTTCTGAGTTTAAGTGGGGTTGTAACATTTGTCTTAAAACAAGATGCGACCTGAAGATGTGGCTCGAGCTGTAGCCCTTTACGATGATGGACGCAGTGTACGTTACATTGCAAATGTTATGAATATGGCTAGAAGCACAACCCATGATGCCATAAAACGGTATAGAGAGACCCTAGAATATGCCAGAAGACCAGGTTCGGGTCGTCCAAGAGCTACAAATCCAAATGAAGACAGGTATATGGTGTTGAGAGTTCTTAGGGAGCGCAACCTGCCAGCTACTAGTGTAGCCCAGCAATTTGTTAACATGCATGGACGCCCAATTTCTGCCAAAACAGTTAGAAGGAGGTTGAAAGCAAGTGGACTGATATCAAGTAGACCTGAACTGGTCCCAGCTTCTCAGGATGCATCGAGTTGAACGACTGCGTTTTGCAAATGATCACAGGGATTGGAGAAATGGACAGTGGAGCTGTGTTCTGTTCACGATGAGTCCCGCTTCAATCTGTGCTCACCTGATGGACGTGAAAGAGTTTGGAGAAGGAGGGGAGAACGATTTTCACAATGTTGCATTTCCGAAAATGTGCCGTATGGAGGTGGTGGAGTGATGGTTTGGGCTAATGCTCGTAGAGTTGTTTTTGTTGAAAATGGAAGACTAACAGCTAATAGGTATATAAATGAATGTTTGGCTGATCATGTTGTGCCATTTGGCCAATTTGTAGGCGATAATTTTGTTTTAATGCATGATAATGCACGGCAGCATATTGCCCATGCGGTCGGAGATTATCTCCAAGAAGTGGGAATCCATGTTCTTCCATGGCCAGCAAGGAGTCCAGACATGAACCCAATTGAACACGTGTGAGACATGCTGGGACGGCGTGTTAAGAATAGACGACCGAGACCAGAATCGTTACAAGAGTTGAGGCGAGCACTTGGCGAAGAATGGGAACTTATTCCTCAAGAAGACATTGCTAACCAAATTGAGAGCATGCCAAGACGTATGGATGCAGTTATTCAAGCCAGAGGGGGTAATACCCGTTACTAAAAAGAGTTTTTAATGTTTAAGGCACCATAAAATGAAAAAACAGTTAGACCAAACGATGCCATAGTTATACGCCCTTTGTATTTTTTCGTAAATTTTGTCATCAGAAATTTTTTTTTTTTCAAATGTTGTCGTATAAGGTGCTAAATAAAACATTATTTTGTTTAAATGGGTTTTGTCATTTTGAAATAATTGGCAACAAAATATAAGCAAATATAGAAGTGTCCGGTTTTTTTTTTTTTTGTCCCTGAGTGTATATATATATATATATATATATATATATATATATATATATATTTTTTTTTTTTTTTTTTTTTTTTTTGAAGGGCAAGGGTTCAAATTTAGGGAGAATTGTAGAATCAGAATTATGCAAGCTGCTGTCGCGTCAGCAATGAAAGGAAGGCGTCAGTTCGAAGCTGGAATCACTCAAATCTGTACCTAACCACTTGACTATCGTTGAAGACAATCAAGTGAATTTCCCCACCAAGGCGCAAATCAGATGCACACCTCGCGTCGACGAGTTCGATGGAAAGTGTGCTTATTATTAAGTGGGAGGGGTTTCTCGCCCCGGGCCCCATATCTACAGAAATAAAAGCAGGAGAAAAATACTGACGTCAGCTCCCATCCTGTTTGAGGTTATTGAATTAGCAATCACATTCCTTCACTTGTTACCGAACGCAGTTGAGCGGTAACAGTGTTTCTTACTTTCAGTGAAACGAAGATATGTGGAAAAGCAAAATAAAAAGAAATAAATAAAAACATAAGCGAAGGTACTAGTTACGTAATAGTAATATGCGTTACAAGAGCGGTATGTTGAAGTTTTCATGTGCTAGGAAAAGTTTGAAAAAGCGAAACGTAGTTGAGCTTTTTTAATTTCCGAGAATTTAAAGAAAACATACCGCTCGTGTATCGTACATTATTTTGTGCGAATATCGTTTATTACATACGTGAAAGAGGAATTTCTAATTAGTTGCAATGAAATCTCCATCTTGGTTTTGTTCAATGACGGCAAATTTGCAAAACAAAAATATCTATCTTCAACATTGTTGCTTTAAAATGTTTTCTATGTTACTATACTCCAGCAGGCCGTGATATACGTCTGTCTTTTTTTCCCCCAGTCTATAAATGCGAACTTAAAACAAACGGAAGGTTATGTAATGATCTAGAGTTTACTTAATTTCTGCAAATATTTAAAAACAATAATTAACAGTGCAATTTAGGTGAAATTGCAGTGGTAAGTTTCCAATTTATAATTATTACTATATTGAACGTCTCTAAAAATAATATGTTAAAAACCTAAAGCAGTAAAATCAATATGTCACTTAAGCGGTAAGAAGAGGGAAATTGTTATGTGTGTTAGGTTGGGAATACTGAATGTGGAATTTTAGACTTTCCGCGGATTGGTTTTGTGCGGAAACCAAGCAAATACGCACGATCTCGCACAAAGATTAATGTTTGTCCTACATAATGTATCTGTTATGATAACAATGATTATTAAAGGAGAAAAATTCACTCCGGCGCCGGAGATCGAACCCGGGTCCTTGGTTCTACGAACTAAGTGCTCTAACCACTGAGCTACGCCGAAGTTCAATCCACAGCACCGGATCGAATCCCTCTCCTCTAGTGTTTTTCCCTTTGTGATCTGACTCCAGTTTCGACATATATGTTGACATAGGCCTATATTAATTGCCATTATACAAGGAGCGCACTCAACTGAGTGACTTGGTGGCCGGGATTCCACAGTATATGCACTGTTGGGCGAAGACTCTATGTAAAGATTAATTTTTGGTCCTACAGAATATATCTTGTTATGGTAACAATGATTAATAGAGGAGAAAACTTCGCTCCTGCTCCGGGGATCGAACCCAGGTCCTTGGTTCTACGAACCAAGTGCTCTAACCACTGAGCTACGCCGAGTTCAAACCACAACACCGGATCGAATCCCTGTCCTCTAGTGTCTTTGCCTTCGTGGCCTGACTCAAAGTTCGATTTAATGACATATGAGACGTTCAGAGCTAAAGTGGATCAAGTCCATGAGACGTAGTTTTGAAATAATAGGACTTAAAGTTTACTTGCTATAGTGGATTATCTAATTTCTTTAGCAATACTTTTATTGCTCCATTCTTAAATTCTAGATTTATAAAATATAAACAATTGTGATGTTAATTGATGCAACGCTTTGGTGACTTGATCCACTATGGCTCAGAACATCGTGAATAAATAATCTGAGCCAAAAGTGACTGGTGTCACCTACCGGCGAATGCTTGGAATTAAGACTTGATCCATTACTGCTCGGAAAAGATCCAACTTTAGATGATCAGAAAATGAATTAAACTCAATTTATGAAATTTTGTGACTTGATCCACTTTAGCTCTGAATGCCTCATATATTAACCCTTAAATTCACTAAATAGCCTATAGGATACAACAGGTTAATAGGTTATAAACTATAATTTTAATAGAATAATAGAAAAAATTGGTAGGAAATAGTAATATACGTTACAAGAGCGGTACGTTGACGTTTTCATGTTCGAGGAAAAGATTGAAAAAGCGAAACGTAGTTGAGCTTTTTTAATTTCCGAGAACATGAAAACAAACATACCGCTCGTGTATCGTACATTATTTTGTGCGAAGATCGTTTATTACATACCTGAAAGACGAATTTCTAATTAGCTGCAATGAAATCTCCATGTTGGTTTCTGTTTAATGACGCCAACTTCAGAACACCAAAATATCTTTCTTTAACATTGTTGCTGTAAAATGTTTTCTGAGTTTACTATACTCCAGCAGGCCGTGATATACGTCTGTCTTTTTTTTTCCCCAGTCTATAAATGCGAACTTAAAACAAACGGTAAGGTTATGTAATGATTTATTTTTCATTTTAATATTTTAACAATATTATTTATATAACATATTGCAGTAATAACATCGGCATCTGGAATCTCGTTGATTTTTTCACGGCTTCCTTAATGTTACTTGTATCAGGAATGCAATAGCCTAAGTTTCGTGGAGTAGTAGAGTTTACTTAATTTTTGCAAATATTTAAAAACAATAATTAACATTGCAATTGAGGTGAAATTGCAGTGGTAAGTTTCCAATTTATAATTATTACTATGTTAAACGTCTCTAAAAATAATATGTTAAAAGCCTAAAGCAGTAAAATGAATGTCGCGCTTAAGCTGTAAGAAGAGGGAAATTATGTGTGTTACGTTGGGAATACTGAATGTGGTATTTCACACTTACCGCGTATTGGTTCTGTGCGGAAAACAAGCAAATACGCACGATCTAGCACAAATTAATTTTAACCAAAATTTCATAATAAGCTTACTATAATATTGTACAATATATAAAATATGGACATTGCGATAGTTGTTTTCTTTACAGTCCGACACGGTTTAATAAACTAGTGTGAGAATAGTAATATGCGTTACAAGAGCGGTATGTTGAAGTTTTCATGTTCGAGGAAAAGTTTGAAAAAGCGAAACGTAGTTGAGCTTTTTTAATTTCCGAGAATTGAAAGAAAACATACCGCTCGTGTATCGTACATTATTTTGTGCGAAGATCGTTTATTACATACGTGAAAGAGGAATTTCTAATTAGTTGCAATTAAATCTCCATCTTGGTTTCTGTTCAATGATGGCAAATTTGCAAAACAAAAATATCTATCTTCAACATTGTTATATATACGTCTGTCTTTTTTTCCCCCAGTCTATGATGAGTCTGAAATCTTGTTGATTTTTTCACGGCTTCCTTAATGTTACTTGCATCACGAATGCAGTAACTTTAGTGGAGTTGTAGAGTTTACTTAATTTTTGCAAATATTTAAAAACAATAATTAACAGTGCAATTTAGGTGAAATTGCAGTGGTAAGTTTCCAATTTATAATTATTACTATATTGAACGTCTCTAAAAATAATATGTTAAAGGCCTAAAGCAGTAAAATCAATATGCACTTAAGCGGTAAGAAGAGGGAAATTGTTATGTGTGTTAGGTTGGGAATACTGAATGTGGAATTTTAGACTTTTCGAGGCTTGGTTTTGTGCGGAAACCAAGCAAATACGCACGATCTCGCACAAATTAATTTTAATCAAAATTTCATAATAAGCTTACTGTAATATTGCACAATATATAAAATATGGACATTGCGATAGTTAGTTTCTTTACAGTCCGACAAGGTTTAATAAACTATTGTGAGAAATGAAGTTTTGCCAATTTAAGGGTTAAGTCAACTGCCATTTCACTATCTCCTCACTTAAGTTGGGTCTTGCAACCAGTGCTAAATAGACGACTGTGATCATCCAATAGCTAATAGATACTAGGAATTTTATGTTTCTTCTGGAATTAATGATGTTTTGTTTAGTATTTTCCAATTATTTCTAATTGTGCTATTTCTTATTCTTTTCTTCTGCATTATTTTATTTTTATTTATTTATTTATTTTTCATTATAACAACAATTTTATGGTAAGCTTTGTCTTCTAGGCAGCCTTCACTTGGAGGAAGCTGAATAAAATATATTCGAAATAACCTGGCGACTCCGTTCTAACGTTTTGGTGAAGGTAACATTAGTGAAATAGAATTTTAGTAACTCAATTAATATTTATTTTATTTTATTAGAGTACTTTATTTCTTGTAATCTCGTATGTTTGGTCTAGGACAAACTCTTGCCACTCTGTTTGCAGTGAAGGGATCTATAAAAATCCTAAGAAACCATCTCTACACTTACTATGGTGATCTGCTCACTTAAGTTGGGTCTTGCAACTAGTGCTAAATTGACGACTGTGATCACCTGATTGCAAATAGATACCATACAACATACATACATAAATACATACATACATACATACATACATGCATACATACATACATACATACATACATACATACATACATACATACATATATACGTACGTACAAATGGCTTTTAAGGAACCCGAAGGTTCATTGCCGTCCTCACATTAGCCCGCCATTGGTCCCTATCCTGTGCAAGATTAATCCAGTCTCTATCATCATACCCCACCTCTCTCAAATCTATTTTAATATTATCCTCCCATCTACGTCTCGGCCTCCCCAAAGATCTTTTTCCCTCCGGCCTCCCAACTAACACTCTATATGCATTTCTGGATTCGTCCATACGTACTACATGCCCTGCCCATCTCAAACGTCTGGATTTAATGTTCCTAATTATGTCAGGTGAAGAATACAATGCGTGCAGCTCTGCGTTGTGTAACTTTCTCCATCTCCTGTAACTTCATCCCTCTTAGCCCCAAATATTTTCCTAAGAACCTTATTCTCAAACACCCTTAATCTCTGTTCCTCTCTGAAAGTGAGAGTCCAAGTTTCACAGCCATACAGAACAACCGGTAATATAACTGTTTTATTAATTCTAACTTTCAGATTTTTTGACAGCAGACTAGATGACAAAAGCTTCTCAACCGAATAATAACACGCATTTCCCATATTTATTCTGCGTTTAATTTCCTCCCGAGTGTCATTTATATTTGTTACTGTTGCTCCAAGATATTTGAATTTTTCCACCTCTTCGAAGGATAAATCTCCAATTTTTATATTTCCATTTCGTACAATATTCTGGTCACGAGACATAATCATATACTTAGTATTTTCGGGATTTACTTCCAACCCTATCGTTTTACTTGCTTCAAGTAGAATTCCCGTGTTTTCCCTAATCGTTTGTGGATTTTCTCCTAACATATTCACGTCATCCGCATAGGCAGGAAGCTGTGATGTAACCCGTTCAATTCCAAACCCTCTCTGTTATCGTGAACTTTCCTAAAGGCATATTCTAGTGCGAAGTTAAAAAGTAAAGGTGATAGTGCATCTCCCTGCTTTAGCCCACAGTGAATTGGAAAAGCATCTGACAGAAACTGGCCACTCTAGTGAGATTACTGTTGATAATTTAATTGAGCTTAACGAATGTGTGTAGTCGTGATATTTTTTTCGAGACCAATGGTTGAGAAAAAAATTATCTTATGACAACATACATGAGTATCAGCACTCGTTGTATTATAGGAGAAAAGGGAACTTCTGCCACGACATCGACACAGTTTGAGACTGGAAACATGAGCACCTGCGTTTCGGAACATCCTGTGCTATTAGCGCCTGCGGGGCGTGGCAGCCTTGCAGATATTACACCTGCAGATTGCCGTGTGTAAACAAATATAACGCCGCTTCTTCGTAAGAGAAGAATTGCACCACCAGCGGCGTAGGGCGGAATCGCGAGCGAGCTGGATATAGCAGTCAGTTCGCGGAACCCAATTTAAATACGCTTTTCTTTCGATTCCCCAGAAAACGTTATTCGGTTATTGTTTTTTGGATTTCATTTGTGACGGTAAAGACCTCTAGGTCAAGAGAATCAAGAACTAAACGTTCACCTTGGGAAATACCCTGCAGCTTCTTGCGTGCCGAGACTCGCATAACTTCATCCAGAATTTTTGGAGCAAATATAGGCCTGAATGGCAAGCGACCACTGCATAACTTTAAGGGGTTAGGTACAGCTAACAGCAGTAAAATTTTTGGAAATATTCAACATTTTTTCCTCCATTACTGTATCTTGCACAATAATAAAAATCGGTAGGTGTAAAACACTGTCCTTCTGGTATATGAAAAATATTTTTATCGATTAATGAAAATATAGTGTGAAATACCACATTCAGTATTCCCAACGAAAATATTTGAGGCGACATTCATTTTACTGAGGGATGAGACGTTAACAGGAGAATGGAAATTGAAAGTTACCACTGCAATTTCACAGAACTGCAATTATTGTTTTTAAATATTTGCAAAAATTGTATTCTTCACCTGATACATAATTAGGAACTTAAAAAATCAACAAGACGTTTGAGATGGGTTATTACTGCAATATGGTATATAAATAATATTGTTAAAATATTAAAATGAAAAATAAATCATTACATAACCTTAGTTTGTTTTAAGTTGGGATTTATAGACTGGGGGAAAAAAAAGACCATATTCACGGCCTGCTGGAGGTAAACCAGAAAACATTTTATGGGAATAATGTTGAAGAAAGATGGTTTTGAGGCCGTCATTAAACAGAAACCAACATGCAGTTTCATTGCAACTGATTAGAAACTCTTTCAGGAATAAACGATCTTCGCACAAAATAATGGACCGATGGCGGGCTTTGTTTTCATGTTCTCGGCAATTAAAAAGGTCCTTCGTTTCGCTTTTTCAAAAAGCTTTTTGACCATAAAACGTCAAGTACCGCTCTTATAACGTATATTATATTTATGATTAATAAAATTATTTACATATATATATATTTTTTACAAATTAAAATGGATAGCAGTTCACTGTGCAGTGATGAAGCGTTTCCGTCATAATTCATAAACTTGTTAACTTTTTCATGTTCTCTCTCTTTCATTGTATTGCTGAAACTCATATTTACAATATCATGCTCTTCAACTACATTCCTTAATAAATAATATGTTTCTTTATTTTATGTTAGAAGAAAGTATTGATACTAGACCATTTTTTAAATTAATTTATTTTTTATCAGACAATCTATCGAAGATAGAGAAATGATATTGCATCATATTGTAGATATAACATGCACAAATACACACAAAAAAATTCATCACAGATTGTTGGATAGTTTTAGAGCTATGTGGGAAATGCTTCATCACTGCACAGTGGAATGAATTTAGAAAAAAAAAAATGTAAATGATTTTTTTTAATCGTAAAAATATTTTTTCATATAACAGAAGGACAGTGTTGTACACATACTAATTTTTATTATTGTACAAGAAACAGTCATGGAGGAAAAAAATGTTGAATAATTCCAAAATTTTACTGTGTAAGCTGTACCTAACCCCTTAAACTATATGTCTGATATTCATCTTTATCATCACCACCAGCATCATCTTCGTTGTCAACATCATCGTTGCGATCTCTGCTGGTTATTGTTATTATTATCATACTCTGGTCACCTTCATAATCAAACTATCTTGGTCAGAGTTATCATCATGGTCATCCCTGTTACCATGATCATGATCATCGTTATCATGATCATGTCATTATGGTCATCCCTATCATCATGATGGTGGTCATCGTTGCTGTCATGATCACGTTCATCGTTATGATCATGGCCATGTTATTGTTATCGCTATCGCCATGAAAATGGTCATTTATGATGATCATGGTTATAGCTATCTTCATGATTATGATTATATCATCATAATCATCGATAGCGTCATAATTATAGTCACCTACAATGTCGTGATCATGTTATCATGTTCATCGTTAATATCATGGTTATGGTCAACGTTAAAGTCATCAATCATAGTCATCCACATCATCATGATCACGTTATCAAGATCATCGTTAAAATGATGATCATGATCATGATCGTGTCAGCATGGTCATCGTTATCATCATAATCATAGTCATCTCTATCGTGATCGTGGTTACTTCAGCAAGGTCATCGTTATCATCTATATAATCATGATAATATCATCATGATCTTCGTTGTCATGATTATGATCATCTATTTATCATGATCATGTCATCATGGTCTTCGTTGTCATGATTATGATCATCTATTCATCATGATAATGTCATCACGGTCTTCGTTGTCATGCTTATGATCATCTATTCATCATGATCATGTCATCATGGTCTTCGTTGTCATGATTATGATCATCTATTGAACATGATAATGTCATCACGGTCTTCGTTGTCATGATTATGATCATCTATTTATCATCATCGTGTCATCACGGTCTTCGTTGTCATGATTATGATCATCTGTTTATCATGATCATGCCACCACGGTCTTCGTTGTCATGATTATGATCATCTATTTATCATGATCATGTCATCATGGTCTTCGTTGTCATGATTATGATCATCTATTCATCATCATAATGCCATCACGGTCTTCGTTGTCATGATTATGATCATCTATTCATCATGATAATGTCATCACGGTTTTCGTTGTCATGATTATGATCATCTATTCATCATGATAATGCCATCACGGTCTTCGTTGTCATGATTATGATCATCTATTCATCATGATAATGTCATCACGGTCTTCGTTGTCATGATTATGATCATCTATTCATCATGATCATGTCATCATGGTCTTCGTTGTCATGATTATGATCATCTATTCATCATGATCATGTCATCACGGTCTTCGTTGTCATGATTATGATCATCTATTTATCATGATCATGTCATCATGGTCTTCGTTGTCATGATTATGATCATCTATTTATCATGATCATGTCATCACGGTCTTCGTTGTCATGATTATGATCATCTATTTATCATGATCATGTTATCATGGTCTTCGTTGTCATGATTATGATCATCTATTCATCATGATAATGCCATCACGGTCTTCGTTGTCATGATTATGATCATCTATTCATCATGATAATGTCATCACGGTCTTCGTTGTCATGATTATGATAATGTCATATATGTCATGATCATGATCATGTCATCATGGTCTTTGTTTCATCATGTTATCAATGGTCTTCGTTGTCATGATTATGATCATCTATTCATCATGATAATGTCATCACGGTCTTCGTTGTCATGATTATGATCATCTATTCATCATGATAATGTCATCACGGTCTTCGTTGTCATGATTATGATCATCTATTCATCATGATAATGTCATCACGGTCTTCGTTGTCATGATTATGATCATCTATTTATCATGATCATGTCATCATGGTCTTCGTTGTCATGATTATGATCATCTATTTATCATGATCATGTCATCACGGTCTTCGTTGTCATGATTATGATCATCTATTTATCATGATAATGTTATCATGGTCTTCGTTGCCATGATTATGATCACCTATTTATCATGATAATGTCATCATGGTCTTCGTTGTCATGATTATGATCATCTATTTATCATGATCATGTCATCATGGTCTTCGTTGTCATGATTATGATCATCTATTTATCATGATCATGTCATCATGGCCTTCGTTGTCATGATTATGATCATCTATTTATCATGATCATGTCATCACGGTCTTCGTTGTCATGATTATGATCATCTTTTCATCATGATAATGTCATCACGGTCTTCGTTGTCATGATTATGATCATCTATTCATCATGATCATGTCATCATGGTCTTCGTTGTCATGATTATGATCATCTATTTATCATGATCATGTCATCACGGTCTTCGTTGTCATGATTATGATCATCTATTTATCATGATCATGTTATCATGGTCTTCGTTGTCATGATTATGATCATCTATTCATCATGATAATGTCATCATGGTCTTCGTTGTCATGATTATGATCATCTATTTAACATGATCATGTCGTCATGGTCTTCGTTGTCATGATTATGATCATCTATTTATCATGATCATGTCATCATGGCCTTCGTTGTCATGATTATGATCATCTATTTATCATGATCATGTCATCACGGTCTTCGTTGTCATGATTATGATCATCTATTCATCATGATAATGTCATCACGGTCTTCGTTGTCATGATTATGATCATCTATTCATCATGATCATGTCATCATGGTCTTCGTTGTCATGATTATGATCATCTATTTATCATGATCATGTCATCATGGTCTTCGTTGTGATGATTATGATCATCTATTCATCATGATCATGTCATCACGGTCTTCGTTGTCATGATTATGATCATATTTATCATGATCATGTCATCATGGTCTTCGTTGTCATGATTATGGTCATATTCATCATGATCATGTCATCATGGTCTTCGTTGTCATAATTATGATCACCTATTTATCATGATCATGTCATCAATGGTCTTAGTTGTCGTGATTGTAAGTTTGAGGCACTTCTGGTTTGGAGTATTTGAATCAAAGATTACTCGGTGTGGAATCCCAAGGCCATCAAAGAGAATTTGCACGCTAAGCAGAATAGAAGCAAATAGATTAATAAAATGATACACTTCGCAGGAATTGTCGCCTGCAATTTCCACGATGCTGTAGGTATAGCTGGATTGTTTTCACTCGAACTCTGGACTTAATGCGCAGGCAGTTACGGGTCAATATAACTGCCTATCAATGCCATGGGATAGATGCCCCGTGCTTATCGCTTATAGGCTATTGTTGGTCCAATGATTCCAGTCACATTTTTCTTTTGTGTGGCGAAATGACCCACGTTCGAGTTTTCGTAGATGAAAAGTTCCGTTTCGCACTGGATTTTGTATCTATAGATAGAAATGAACCCTAGGCACGGTGTCAGTTTTATTCAGTTTATGAATGACTTGTCTTGTAAGACTTGCTTTCTAGCTGATGTCTTGCACACACCTTCCTGCTGGGCTAATTTTCATAATGATTTCATGGGACATTGTTGTAGGCTATTGCCTATGTCAGTGGTATTCAATCCATGGCATGGGTACCCTTGAGGGTACGCGAGTTGTCTAAAGGAGTACGCATTTCACTGATTCGTATGTAAAAATACTGACATATTATTGCATTATATTTGTTGATAATTGTATACCTCCTCGAAATAAAGATGTAATCAACAAAACTATAATTCATGTTTCAGAAGAAAGGAAAATAATTTCAGGGGCATATTTCATTCAGAACCATTTGATTAATCAAGGATACAAGTTAACTCTGTCAATGAATGCAATTTATAGTTATAAATTAATGCTTCAAAATAACTTTGTTCACCCAAGTCATACATTTCAATAATTTGATGTCCTTCAATTATTACAGTTTACATAGCCTAACTTATTTCCTTTTACAATATCAACTCTTTGTTTTCCTCGCTAACATTTTATGTAATTAATTACTATTATTATTGCATCAATAACTACTGCATGTACAATAATAATAATAATAATAATAATAATAATAATAATAATAATAATAAATATTTTATTTTATTGGGTTATTTTACGACGGTCCCGCGCCGTGGCGTCGCGGTCTAAGGCATCCTGCCTAGGATTCGCGTTACGGAATGCGCGCTGGTTCGAGTCCTCATGGGGGGAAAAAATTTTCTCATGAAATTTCGGCCAGTGTATGGAACCGGTGCCCACCCAGCATCGTGATGCACTTGGGGAGCTACGATAAGTAGCGAAATCCGGTTGCGAAAGCCAGCTATAACGGCTGGGGGGATCATCGTGCTAACCACACGATACCTCCATTCTGGTTGGATGATCGTCCACCTCTGCTTCGGCATGTGGGCGTGAGGCCAGCAGACGGCTGGTCGGTCTAGGCCCTTCACGGGCTGTAGCGCCACGGATTATTATATTTTACGACGCTGTATCAACATCTAGGTTATTTAGCGTCTGAATGAAATGAAGGTGATAATGCCGGTGAAATGAGTCCGGGGTCCAGCACCGAAAGTTACCCAGCATTTGCTCGTATTCGGTTGAGGGAAAACCCCGCAAAAAACCTCAACCATATAACTTGCCCCGACTGGGATTCGAACCCGGCCCACCTGGTTTCGCGGCCAGACGCGCTGACCGTTACTCCACAGGTGTGGACTAATAATAATAATAATAATAATAATAATAATAATAATAATAATAATAATATTTTTGAATAAAACATCAATCATACTCTTCTGCTATTTCTTAAATAATTGCAATGCAGTTTGAGGGTACGAAGGTAAAAAAAAAATGTATTTTGGGGGTAGGTCTACGCAAGCAAAAAAGATTGAATACTATTGGCCTATCTCCTCGAGTTTATGTCCAGTTAGAACGCTATCTATGCGCCTTTGTTCTTTAAAAATGAGCTGTATTGGTGTTGGCAGTATAAATAATATTACTCTAGTAGTCGTAACAGTGGCGTGTAATCTTAAATAATCACCGCGTCTGTAGACAAAAGCTTAGTTATTTGTTTTTCTGGAACACTGGATTGCCTTGCGGGCCTCATATGGCCTGCGGGCTCCTGGGTGGGATACAGTAAGGAGATCACCGGATCACCTTGGCTGGATATGTGACTGGCCACTCTCACGGCCATATCGCTGTTTAACGACGCTGAATGCAACCACCAGGTCACTCTCCTGGGAGTATTGATCACGCCACTCTATTAATTCTCAGAATGTTCAACGATGATGTATGCAATCAGAGTATCATTGTTTCGATGAACATTTTAAAGACACAATGCATGAGAATGCCACTTCCTGATGTTTATGCAACACAACTCGACGTTGTATACAGCCGTAAGACCTCTCAGGATTCTGGAGTAGTGTGCGCATAACATCTGTTGCCACTGGACTAAATTGCAGGAGGTTTTATTATGTTATTTGGGGGTAACATATGATTAGAGGTAAGAAGTTCGTACCAAAACTGTTAAGTTGTGTGAGCTTGTACTATATATCTGCGGAATGAATTGTAGTGACGCAGCTCTCAACACCAACACACCAGCGAAGAATGTAATTGCGAATTATTGTTTTTTTTTTTTACACAATAACGCTTGTCTTGATTGTTGTATCCCGCATACAAGGAATAATAATTATTCAGAATAAATATTTCGTAGCACAGCGTTTCTGAAATAATATTTCTTCTTTACATTTTCTATGCACATTACATAATTTCCACATAATATGTATCTCAATTTGCTGATAAGCTTTACCAGTAAATCTTGAAGTTTTGCATTCAGCTTCGTGTGATTGGAAGATTTAAATTTTGCCATGTTAAAAACCGCTCACTAAACTGCACAACTCCACTGCAAACGTTAGCACGTAATGAAACTGCTTGTCTACTGTGCATATTGCTGTAATGTAATATGATAACAGTTTAAAGAAACTGTTGTTGAATATGGCCATAAAGTCATGTAATATGCGCTCCTGTACATATATGACGTGTATCGTCTCAAGTGCAGGCAGTAAGGCCGTAACACGATACTACGAGAGGAGTTCGGCCGGCGTCGTGAATCGGGTCCCGGCATAGCTCAGTTGGTTAGAGAGCACTCAGCGCGCTCAGCTGAGAGGTCCTGGGTTCGATTCCCGGTACCGGTACGGATTTTTCTCGTACTTAATGGTATAAAAACAAACTGACTAGTCATACTAGTCGAGCAAAATATAATGAGGTGGGCGAGATCTCATTCATATTTGATACGTAATTACGAAAGTCATCTATTCACAGTTGCAGATGTACTGTGAGTTGTTTATGTGAACAGAGTATTGTGCACACAGCAGACAAGTAGTGAGATGATCTATATGCGTGGTTGCAGACAACCTGAAATCTATGTTTTGGTACGAATTTCCTGTCTAATTATGACCCTGCACCACTACCCTTGCTGATCTATTGCGAAAAACCCTAAGCTAGACGTATTATCAACCCACACCAGTTGACTACGCTCAGGTGCGCTGAATATCCAGGTTTCGAGTAGACAACTCCGCTCATCCTTATACCAATCTCCGTTTCTATATCGCTAGCCGGCTTCAAACCTTATTAATTCAGATAATTTTACATAAATAAATGATGGATTGACAACATTACTGACTAAACAGACTCACGAAGTTACCAGCTGAACACAATAACTAATAACTCCCTCGGTTAATCAGTGGCTCACCAACAGACAGATCTGAGCAAATGAACGGTTAAAAGATCCAAGTGATTGACCGATCGCCTGACTGTAGAATTAGCAGGTCTGGACTAAGTGACTAGAGTGACAAGTGAATGAGAGGCTGAATTGAGCGGCAGAACTTGAATTTCTGATTTACTTAATTGAGTGACTGAAGTGGACGAATTTATGATTGTTTTAAATGAGTGACTGAAGTCGATGAATTTCTGGTTGTCTTAATTTAATTGAACGGATTGGGTTCAGAATGACTTAATGAGTAGCTGAACTGGATGAATTTCTGATTTTCTTAATTGATTGGCTGAACTGAATGGATGTGTGATTGTTTAATTGAGAGACTAAACTGGATTGTCTTAATTGATTGGCTGAACTGAATGGATTTATGATTGTTTAATTGAGAGACTAAACTGGACTGTCTTAATTGATTGGCTGAACTGAATGGATGTGTGATTGTTTAATTGAGACTAAACTGGACTGTCTTAATTGATTGGCTGAACTGAATGGATGTGTGATTGTTTAATAAAACTAAACTGGACTGTCTTAATTGATTGGCTAATTGATTAATTGTTTAGTGACTGAATTGAATGATTTTATTATTGTTTGAATACAGTGACTGAACTCGATGAATTTCTGATTGTCTCATTTACCTTAATTGAGTGACTGAACTGGATGAATTTCTGATTGACTTAATTGAGTGAACTGAACGAATTTATTATTATTTTCTTTGAGTGACTGGACTCGATGAATTTCTGGTTGTCTTAACTGAGAGAATGGATTTTCTGATTGACTTAATTGAGTTAACTGAACGAATTTAATTGATTGTGACTGAACTGGATGAATTTCTGGTTGTCTTAATTAAGAGAGAATGGATTGGGTTAATTTTGTTTAATTGAGTGACTGAACTGGATGAATGTATGTTGTCTTAATTGAGTGGACGAACTTCTCATTGACTTTACTGAGTAACTGAACTGGACGAATTTGTGGTTGACTTGAGTGGCTGAACTGAACTGGGTTAATTTCTGATTTATTTAGTTCAGTGACTGAACGGGTTGAATTTGTGACTGACTCAATTGCATGACTGAACAGAACATATTTCTGATGGTCTTGAGTCAACTCGTTGAATTTCTGATTGACTGAATCGAGTTACTTAATTGAATGAATTTCTGATTTCTTAATTGAGTGCTTGGACCATAATGAATTTCTAATTGACTAAATTGACTGATGGATGAATTTCTAATTTTCTTGAGTTACTGATGAGTAAGTTACTCGATGAATTTATGGTTGTCTTAATTGAGTGCTTGGACCTTAATGAAGTTATAATTGACTAAATTGACTGATGGATGAATTTCGCATTTTCTTGAGTTACTGATGAATTTATGGTTGTCTTAATTGAGTATCTGAACTAGATAAATTTCTGCTTGTCTTAATTGGGTGACTGAACTGGATGGATTTCTGATTGAGTGAATTGAGTGACTAAACTGGATGTATTTCAGCTTGTCTTGATTGAGTGGCTGAATTAGATGAATTCCTGATCGATCGAATTAAGTGACTGACATAATTGAGTAGCTGAACTAAATTACTGACGACTTGGTTGAGTGATTGAACTGATTGCCTGAATCAATGACTGCCTATGGTACCAGCTGACTGAACGAACCGACTGACTCACTTGGCAACCTCATCATCATCAAGCCGTGCGTGTGAGCGCGTGAATTGAATTACTGGCGTCAGTCTCTTCAAAGAACCGCCTCAATCATGTCGGTTGTTGTATTCAGGCGAATCTGCGGGCCCACTCACTGTTCTGCAAGTCACAGGGTGCCCGCCAACAACGAGAACTACTCCTTCACTCTGCTGGTACCCGCTTCGACTTCTTCGACCCTCAATTTCCATATCCTAGTAGGCGATTTTATGTTTCATTGCCAATCGAAGCTGAATTCTCTAAGTGTGGTAGTTCATTTTCTTCTTGTCAACTCAACAGCTGCACAGAGATTGGATCTAATCACCCCTTTGAAGAAGAGTAACTACATATTGCCACCGGCGCGGACGTAGCTCAGTCGGATGAGATGACTGTCTTCCGATCCGGAGTTATGGACGTGAATTCGATTCCCACTTGCGCTAATTACCTGGTTGAGTCTTTTCCGAGGTTTTCCCCAATCGTAAGGCGAATGTTAGGTAATCTATGGCTAATCCTCGACCTCATCTCCTCAAATGCCATCCTGCTATCATAATCCCATTGACACTAAATAAGTCAGTAGTTGATATAGCGTCATTAAGTAACCCATTAACCAAGCCCGAGCGTTACATCCACAATAATACGACTGTGTGTACCTATATCTTGCTTGTATCAGTCGGAGACCCTGGGATCCTTATCTCAAATTGCATGTCTACAACCCGTTAATAACCAGATAAATTCTAAAACACTTTGTGTGTGTATAAGTATAGGTAAATGTGTATCTATCAGTGGCGACTCGTGATATTTTTTTGTATGTAGAATATGAGACTGACGACTGATGACCAAGACAGAAACTGATATTAATAATAATAATAATAATAATAATAATAATAATAATAATAATAATAATAATAATAATATTAGTAATAATAGTATTCTTGCAGTGTAGGCTTTCACGGCCGGAGTCTATAGATCTAGATTCATTTTCCGGGCTGAGAGGCCGTGGTCTATTGGTTGGTTTTATACCAGACTTTTCGTCTGCAACTGCGGCAGACATCTTCAGTGGAGTGGTATCCGAGATCGCAAGACTGTTCTCGGCGTACCTGAGTTGCAGACGAAACGTCTGGTACAAAACCAACCAATAGACCATGGCCTCTCAGCCCGGAAAATGAATCTAGATCTAATAATAGTATTAATAATAATAATAATAATAATAATAATAATAATAATAATAATAGACCATGCAAAATCAATACAAGTAGGCCTGTGTTAGTCTTTGACTCACCATTCTGGAACTGACAATTTATTTGTAGTGAAGTTCGATTCTCCTCTTCTTTTTAGTTGCGAAGATGGCTCCTAAGCCATTACTGCCCGATATTTACCTATGCTCCGTTGTACGTTTGCGCAATTAATTTCTTGCTACAGTTAAATTCTTCTAAATGATCAAATACAATTTCAGATATTATTTCGGCTGTCCTGTCATCTGAAAGTCCTGTTAATTCTTGTATTTATTATAGATTATTTTATTTATCTGTATGTAAATTTATGTTTTATTTATTTTATTTTTTATATTATATCATTTTAAATTATTTATTATTCCGTTTATTCTATCCTTTTAAAATGAGCAATGAACTGCATTTAAGAAGGCTATAAGAGTACTTGAAAATTCTTATTGTAGTCTCTGAGAGAGTCTCCATCACCCAGAAAGAAGGGTCGTAGTATTAGGATACGCGGTCATATCCTCAAACGCGGTTAAAATCAAGCCATATCCCTCCCTCCGCACTCTCTCCTGTCCAATAACTTCACTGCTAGAAAAAGCCGTTTGCTGTAAGGTATTTGGATGATTCCTCGGAAATTATTTCTCAGCTGTGCAGTGGCGACAACTCACGACAGAAAGTGGAAGCTTAAAGGAAAATATTACGTTGGGACGCATTGATAATCAAAATCTGTAATTAAAATGTTTTCTATCCTCAGAGGCACGAAATTAAACTTAGGATCATCCTCAATCCTTCATGGAGGAATCGCCACTGGTATATAATAATAAAATATGCTAAAGTCTTCAGGATAATTGATATAGGGGAGAGTTGGGTAGTATCGGACATCGGGTAATATCGGACAGTGCGTTTCTTTCATCTATCACAGATGGTAGTACCTGAATGACGTGGTTACGTAACTGTATGCGACATCACAGAAATGTAACCATGTCATTCAGGTACTATCATCTGGTTGTAGATGAAAGAAACTCACTGTCCGATATTACCCGATGTCCGATACTACCCAACTCTCCCCTATTGTTCTAAAATAGAATGTAACCTCCTGTATATTTGACGTATTGTGTTTAAACAGGCAGTAATTATTTGAGTTAAATATGTTTTTGATTGGCGATGACCTTGTGAAGAAATCCAGGCTTTGTGACACACTTCTCTGAAATTTGAGCTATTTCTGTTATCACAATGAGAACAATATGATCGGGAACTGAACTGAAGTTCTCCAGGAAGCTGATTATCCTCTCAATTGGATTTGATTCCCCGAATTGTTTCAGTTTTCAGTCGCAGTCTTACGTAAGGAATTCTGGCGATTTTCACCGATTGTGATCTGAATGCTGGATGGCTGCCTACACAGTAGGTTCCGCGAAACCTCTTACAAAACAACACGAACGAGGCGTAAATTACACAGGCGAATTAATATTCAGCCTTATATAACAGGCCAAAATGAATATCTGTGCTTCCACCTAACAGCAAGGTGACCCTGAAACAATCTGCGAAATGTTAAAATAATTTATTATTCCACTTCTCGGGCTGGGTTCCTCACTTCGAGTACCGATACGAAAGAAGCCATTCCCCAGCTCAGGCATGTCAATTGATGCCCACAGGAGCAAGCGCGCGCTTTAGAGTCCAGGAGAACCTGAGCGCTTTACAGCGAAAAGGAAAGAGACAGACGAAAGAGGTGGTATATGCCGCTTGGTCGAGCTGTATTCAGGGATGGCCAGCACTGATTCAATAGATAAAGGGAAGAGAACTTATTAAAACTGTATCCATGTTAATTTTTAGATTTGCTTGAGAAGTATAAGTGCATTATAAGAATGTAAGTTTTAATTTCAATGCTCATTTTTCACAAGTTTGATTTTTTATTCAAAAGAAATATTTTCTCAACTTTTCGTACATAAAAGTGAAATTTTCAGGTATAGGTCTATTTATTTAGTAGCCTTACAGAATGTTTTCGTAAATCTAATATACCGTATATACGTATTACTGAAGATAGTGTATTGAAAATTTTCGCATGGAAATTGTTTGTAAGGAAATGAATCAACAAAGCAACTACTGTTACATCATAAGCAAAAGATACGTGCCCATGTGTTGTAAAAATGTCAGCTCTATAGCTTCAGCAGATTTCGAGAAAATAATTTAATATTCTGATGTTAGGAAGTTGCTCACAAATATCACCTTAAAAGCATAATGCGATAAGAGTTTTGTTATGTAATATTAGTTACACTTAAAACAGATACAGTACCTAGGTAACTTTGCTTTGTACTGTAATATTGTTTGATTAGTTTATTGATTACTTTTGTAAGGCTAAAGATATCATCAATATAAATTCCAACTTATCGTATCATACTCAATCTCTTTCTTTGGAATATCACTTTCTTTATGAATGATGTGTTTCATCCACTTAATGCAGTATAATATTATACTACTATGGAATTTAAGTGAATATTCCTTCTTAACTCTCTATTATGTTATTAAGATTTAAAACACAAGTGCAATATTAAGAAATCAGTGTTAGTACTTTTGTTTTACAGACAATATAGATAATATTAAATAGAAAGAAGCCACATAAAAATAACGACATAAAATTTCACGTTCCGTTTGAAGTTTGTGCACCACTGTTTTCTTAATCCAACAGGTCGCTTATTCATATACACAACCCTTCCTCTTTCCATACTTAGTGCTTGCTGCCCGCACACGACGTCAAGGTCAGAAAAATGCGCTTGCTTTGACATCACTTCCCTAGCTTCTACTGTTCACTTCCCAGATCTGTAACCTTGGAAAGAATATGTATTATGTTGTGTTAGGGTAGCGAAAATGGGTAAAAATGCACTGTGACATGACAAGGATTATGGGTGAATGATGGTTCAGGTCCACAAGATCTTAGGTGACTGGTATGGGCCCATTATTCTACCTTCAGACTTTGATGTTAGCTGTTTGCTGGAAAAATTAGACACTGCATTTATAGGTTTATGCTAAAGTAGAACTAGGTATTTTTTTCTCACGGTATGGGGGGGGGGTGGTAACTTGGTAACTGACCGTCACGGAAAAACACAACCCCCAAATGACTATACCCCTTTTTCTCCTTACATTTCTCCTTTTTCTTCCTGTATTTCCCTCCATCTAATTTGTCACACCCAAATCTCATGCATATGGCATGAATATCGGGGTATTGTATGCAATAAATACATGTAGAGTTATCGAGAAGATCGTACTTCTGAACGTTCTATTAATCTATACTAATAATATATCTGTAGCCGAAATTTTTCTGGTAATTTTCGATTTTCCAAAAATAATTGGTCCTAACATATATAATTAACCACCTTGAAACCGAAAATCGCTTTTTTGACATTTTTGTTTGTATGTCTGTCTGTCTGTCTGTATGTTTGTTACCTTTTCACGCGTTAATGCCTGAACGGATTTCGATGAAAATTGGAATATAAATTAAGTTCGTTGTAACTTAGATGATAGGCTATATGGCATTCAAAATACATTATTTAAAAGGGGTGTTATAAGAGGGCCTGAATTAAATAAATCGAATTATCTCGCTTATTATTGATTTTTGTGAAAAATGTTACATAACAAAAGTTTCTTTAAGAATAATTTTCGATAAGTTTTATTCCTTGAAAAATTTTGATAGGACTGATATTTAATGAGATAAATGAGTTTTGAAATTAAAATAACTGCCATCTAAGGCCGTGGAATGAATTAAAAAACAAATGACTTCGTCTATAAGGGACCTTGGACAGCAACAATCGAAAGCTATTAAAGATAGCCTACAGAGAATGTTTCTGTGTTTGTATGAAGTAATATCGGAAGCTAAATTAATCGATTTGTATAATTAATTATTATTTCACCATTGGTAAGTATAGTTTCTCTAGACGGACATAATGCTTTAATGTTATTACAGTAACTTCTGATATAATATAATATAATATAATATAATATAATATAATATAATATAATATAATATGTAATATTATATTATATAATTTAAGTTATTTGAAGGGTTCAGAACCAAAGTGGGCCAAGCGCCATTTACTGAATACGTAGAAAACAAGGGTTAAAATTAAGTTATTACCATAATTCAATGGAAACCTACAACAAGTAGAATAAAATATACACATTAAAACTAAATTATATGTCAGTCTTCATTAAACTATGGTTGCATGTAATAAAAATTAAGAAACAGATTAAAGGAATTGTCATTGCACCAAATGAGTGTCTCTGGACCAAAATGATCGCATTTTAATTATTTAAATACAATTTAAATTAAGTAACATATTAAACGACTTATCCTTCTATCAAACACGAATGTTCCCTGGATCAAACTTCCTATTTTAATTATGTAATTACTTTATATTTATTTCTAACGGGTGCAGCGGAGCACACGGGTACAGCTAGTAAGTAATAATTCTGTTCTTTCATAAATTGACATAAGAGAAAACGTGTGCTTATTTTAGCTTATTTTATGCAGGATAATGCGAGCTCACATACTGCAGATATAGCACTGAGTGGATTCAGGACGGTCTTTAATGACAGTGTTATAGGGATATCTTATGCGAAGTTTTACCGTTAGATGGCAGGAGTGTTCCATGCGGCACAACATGTTGTAGGGCTATATTATATCATATGCTATAGTTGATTACGTTCTCCCGGTTGTTGGTTTTCTGTGTGTGTCAAAAGTATATTTATAATTATTTTGTATAACCTAATATAATTTAATATAATTCAGTATTTTCTTTCCTCATAATTTAATTTAATTTACAATAAATAATAACGTAAACTTGTATAATTCTGAGCGATTCCCCTTAAGAGATGGGTGGGGAAATCTGAAGTATGTAGAATATAGATACGAGTAAATTGAATGTTCATGAACCTAAGCGAGAACTTTGAGAACGAGGTGCAAGGACTAATAATAAAAAAATAGGAACTTTGTCGAAGGTGAATATTACCTCTTTAATCATTAGTATTTTAAGTACCGTACGCTAAAAACAGGATAATGCTGCTACCAATGTGTTTTTTTTTATAGGGAAGGAACATTCTATGTATTTTAGTTTAATTCTGCTACACAGTTTATTTCAGTGTTTAATTAATAGTTCATAGTATTTTGTTGTTTAATTCGTAAATAACTCTTGTATACATGTAACTCTCATATAAATCAAATTGTTGAATTCTTTGTAAGTTCATGCATATGTATATACACTTTTTGCTGGTTGTGTGGAAGAGAAGGCCTTACGGCCTTAACTCTGCCAGCTAAAATAAATCATCATTATTATTATTATTATTATTATTATTATTATTATTATTATTATTATTATTATTATAGAGATTGAATTCCTCGTATTTTTTTCTCTTGTTGCAGAAAGATCAAATGCAATGTTTGATAATATGATACAATATGATTACAGTAGTATCACGATTATTCCTGTGTTTTGTAGGTTAAGAACATGCAGTTTTGAATACTATGTAGGATGATTTTGAAAATTTGAAGTAAAAACATGGTTTTAATAATTAGTCTACAGCACATTAAAAACATTATTCACCAAATGGATTTCACTATGGATCGTCCTGGATAATAAACATCCCAGTTAATCGAGAGTTTACTGGAGGCGTAAACTTTGGAGACTCCTAGAAGTAGGCCTACTGAATATAATGTAAGCTAACATAGCTTGCATATGTTTTATTAATTTTTCTTTCCCCTCTTCCAAAATGAAACTGTAGCCAGCAATTCCTTACTTGAAGTACTTATTTTTGTTGAATAGGTAGCACTTTAGAGGCGCAATTTAGTTGGTTAAATTTTTTAGGTTTAAAGCATATATTCAGAATATTTCGGGACCTGAATGAAGACAAAAGGCTTTCCCTGGTTTTGACATATAGGAACACAACAAAAATGTGGCATTTTGAATTTTTTTAAGAGTATTTAATGTACTAATATATTACGTAAATCCTCAATGTTTATATACCGGACAACAAACGCGCACGCGCGCTATCTATTGGTGCTAGTTCAGGATATCCCTATTAGTCGAGGATTGTGGCCGGCCCGTTCACCGGACTTAAATGCTTTCGATTTCTATTTATGAGGGACATTGAAAGAGAGAGTGTATGCCAACAATTAAGATAAGCTAAATGAAATGAAAGATAATATCCGCACAGAAATTATTTCCAACATCACAGAATAAACTTTGCGGTGTTGCTACCAATAGAAGGATACATCTTAGCAGAGGAATAATATTTCCAGACTCTACTTTTTTAAATTAAGGTAAATGCCGACCGATATCAGTATATGGCATTTAGTTTCGAATCTTAAGAAGAACGATACGTTGGAAAACCAATTAAGAGATTGGCAGAGCAATGAATGTGGGGACAGGCCCCGGAGACCCAATTTCTGTTCAGCCCAGAAAAAGGAGAATTAATTGCTCAGGATCTCTTTTTTAGTCCGAGTGACGAGATATCAGGACAGATCCGTCCGCGGTGCACGAGAACGTCTGAGTCTCATCTGTGGGAAATCTCGGAGATGCAAGTGCGTAGAAAAAGCGCGCATCTCCGTCAAGACAAATGGCATCAGTTATCCGCGTAATGAGGGGCCTTGAAGAGACAACAGGAACAGCACAACCGCTCGACTCTCGTTTGACGCTTCGCCGTGCAATAAATCCAGGGACACAGCTACTGCCGTGCTCACAATCACCGGCTCGCCCGCCTCATGTTTCATATCATAATCAAGCCCGAATTTTTTTATTTTTAAAAATTAAAATTAAGTTTCTATGGTTTTCTTTTAGGATTTTAAATCTCATATTTAGGGATGCTAGACATTCATAGACATTACAGACGTGGACAAATTATTAGCAAAATTGAAGATTTTTATTATATATTTTTTCAAAACACGATTCTTCAATTTAGACTACTTGACATTTTTGCATTTTTATTAGCAAAATTGAAGATTTGTATTGTACATTTTTAGAAAATTTAACTCTTCAATTTGGACTACATTTGATATTTTTTATTTTTATTAAAAAACTGAAGGTTTTTAATATATTTATTAAAAATTCGATTCTTCAATTTGGAATACAGTTGGCATTTTGGATATTTCTTATTAGGAAAACTGATGATTTTTATTTTATAGTTTTACTTTAGTTGACATTTTTGCTAATTTACAAATTATTAACAAATTGAAGATTTTATTATATATTTTACAAAATTTAACTCTTCATTTTAAACTACAGTTGAAATTTTTGCATATTTCTGTCTACTGTAATTAGGGCAAAATTGTCAACTGTAGTCTAAATTGAAAAGTCAAATTTTGTAAACAGGATTATCATAAAAATCGTCAATTTTGTT
Organism: Periplaneta americana; assembly: GCA_025594305.2. Taxonomy (NCBI): domain Eukaryota; kingdom Metazoa; phylum Arthropoda; class Insecta; order Blattodea; family Blattidae; genus Periplaneta; species Periplaneta americana. The sequence continues at coordinate 193,553,771 of JAJSOF020000005.1, forward strand.
AATAATTTGTCCACGTATGTATATTAAGTAACATAAATGCAAATTTGAGCAGCAGGCTACAACGTGTGCATAATGCGTGTGTCCGTTATATTTGTAATATTCGTAAGTATGATCATGTTTCCCCGTCTTTCCAAACTCTGTCTTGGCTAAGGCTAAGCGATCGACGAGCCCTGCATTCTCTTGTTCTCTTATTTCAAATTCTGTGCACCGCTACCCCAATCTATTTGGCTTCTCGTTTTCAAAATTTATCCGCATGTCATCAGCTAAGTACAAGATCTCATCATAACAATTTACTCATTATACCCTACCACAAGACATCTTTATATTCTTCATCTTATACAGTTTCAGTTTCTAGAAATTGGAACTCGCTTCCGAGTGATGTAAGGGGTTGTTGGACAATAACTTCATTTAGGTCAAAATTACATAAATTCTTACTTAACAGATTAATTGCTGATTAATATTTGTTACTTATAATGAAACTAACATCTGCCCATTCTTATTATTATCATCATTAATTTCTCTAAATATATTTACAAAACCTCTAATGGCAATTACATTAACATTCTCATTATAGAAATATATTTTAGATTTATATATTTATATATATATATATTTTTTCTTTTTCTCCCTGTAACATAGTGCTAGTAAGCTTATATTAAATTAATTTTTTTCATTTTACTAGCTATCTCAACTATTAAATTAATTATAATTGATTGAATTAAATTAGCTCATAAATTAAGTTACTACTTTACCTTATAGGTTTATCTAAATTTAAATAAATATGTAGTCTACTAGTCGTTATAACTGACGAATATTGCTGGAGAACCTTTTTAAGTGTAGTATAAATATTTGTAATTTAAATATGTATTGTATTAATTAAGGCTGGTTGAGTGGAAGAGAAGACCTTATGGCCTTAACTCTGCCAGCGAAAATAAAACATTATTATTATTATTATTATTATTATTATTATTATTATTATTATTATTATTATTATTATTATCATTATTTCGCAGCACGCGCTACGAGCGTACTAAGCTAGCCCCGGCTATCCACTGGTTACTAGTACAGAATTCAAATCATATCCTATCGCTAACACTGGTTTATGAATACGAAAAACGCTGATCATCCACCGGAAGCCCGCGCTAAAAATATCTATGAATACGGCCCTAAGAATTTATAGATTTGTAGGAAAAAAAAAATAAATAAAAATAAGCAACGCATACTATTAATATATTGCAGAACTATTAAGGCTGGCTCAAAATAAACCGGGAATTGAAGCGATAACGAGAACGAGAACGAGAACAGAAATATTATTAAAATAAATGTATTTAAATGTGACCATTCACAATAGTTAATTGTGAATGCTCACATTTAAATACATTTATTTTAATAATATTTCCGTTCTCGTTCTCGTTATCGTTCCATTCCCGGCTTATTGTGAACCAGCCTTTAGACGTACATTAAAATATCAGTCAATCAGCCAATCAGTCACTCATATCGAGTGCACCTCCGCACATATATGGGCACTGTCCTACGTTCATAGGCTACATCTCAGTAGAACCTCTTTTATCCGTGTAATGAAGGGGATGAACTGAACGGTTAATCGAAAAAAAAATCGGATAATCCGTATTATAAATTATTTTTGTAAATTAAGTGAACAATATTTGTACTTTTGTAATTTTCTCCGTGATCTTGTGTTTAACTTGGAAGGTAGTGGATCAGAAGTTCACTCATTTAAGTTGGCTGTCAACGACTGGTTTTTAAGGGGCAAGGAAAGTCCTTGTAATGGCTGTCAGCGGAAGGATAGGAATAGTGGAGGTCTCATGCTGTAGATTAACAAACTCTATACACTTCATCCTTGATTTTTTATTAAATCGCTCACAGTTGTAACACCAGCTCGTATTCTGATGCGAGATGGGTCACAGTTTCTCTCTCCCCAAACTATTCAATATTTGCATTTTTTTTTCGATACTTAGCACAACACGTTTTCTTTTGACATTTTGGAGTACATTTTGTACGGAAGTTTAGTAGACCAAACTGTGTAAGTGAAAAGACATGTAATAACACTCTCTAGAAAAAATACGTACTAATATAACGTAAAGTAGTACTTCATATTTTTCTGTAGGAAAAGAGAGAGAGTCGGATAATCCGTCAGTCGGTTAATAGAGTGACGGATAATCGGGGTTTTACTGTATGACTTAGTGCAGAGGGCGGCCACTAGAGGAAACCCAGGAGGTGGAACTTAAACTGAGAGGATTCGATCCGACACCGGGATTGGAATCGGATAATGAAAACCCGGATTCGTCCCGTCCGGAGTTTTTCTCCGTTCCACTCATCTTTCATCTTACGATGACGCAGAATATCTGCATGAAACATCATATGGATAATCCTATATTAGTCAGTTTACAATTCCTTTTGACATTTTCTGACAGCGAAATATTAATTTACAGTCACTGATAAATGTATCGCACTGCAAGATACCACTCCCCTCTATCTTTCCATAGGTCTTCTCCTAATGGTCTTCTTTCCATAGCTTCCAGAATGCCCTTTTTCCATGTTCTCAGGTCTTCCTCTTTTTTTTTTTTTTTTTTTTTTTTCAGGGTTTGTATCTAAGAAATTAGCAAGTTCTTTGTGATAGTAGAAGAGAAAGAGTGGGGAAGGGAAGTGGTCCGGGGGCTCATCCCGACATTTGTCTTATTGCTCAAGGGAAACCACGGAAAACATCAGCAGGATGAGATGTCGTGCTGAAAAGCCAATTGGCCCGAGGTTCAAATATGTTCAGGTGGGAGGTTTTGATTTTCTCATTATTCAATATACAAATCATTAAAGGTCATCTTACGATGACAATGCAGAATATCTGAAACAGGAAATAACATTATATGTTACTTGTCTGTGTACATTAAAATAATCATATATTGTCGTTCAGTTTACAATGCCTTTTGACATTTTCTGAATTTCAGCGAAATTAGTGGGTTTGTGCTGCTGTACGACTTTACAGTCACTGATAAATATATTCTTGAATTGTCGTAGTTCTTCATGAATCAATCTGCAGAGTTACCTAGGAAGTTCTGTGATGAATCTAAAATTTTTTTGGAAAACTTGTCTTCTGTCCCCAAGCAGGGTCTTATTACTGACCTAATTAATGTTTTATACAAAGTCAGAATGTTTAGATGTCTGCTTTTTTTAGTATTGGGTAAAGCCATTTCTTGGCAAGTCTGAGTTTTTGAAGTCTTCCTCTTTTTGTTTCTATTTAACCTTCTTGATGGGGTCCAATCATATGCCAACCTTGATAATCTTTCCGATTCATTGGCATCATATGCCCATACCATATCAGTTGTTTTGTGAAAATATCCTCTACAGCAGGCATGTCATTTGATGCCACAGGAGCAAGCGCGCTCTTTAGAGTCCAGGAGAACCTGAGCGCTTTACAGCGGAAAGGAAAGAGACAGACGAAAGAGGTAGTATATGCCGCTTGGTCGAGCTATATTCAGGGATGGCCAGCACTGATTCAATAGATAAAGGGAAGAGAACTTATTAAAACTGTATCCATGTTAATTTTTAGATTTACCTGAGAAGTATAAGTGCATTATAAGAATGTAAGTTTTAATTTTAATGCTCATTCTTCATAAGTTTGATTTTTTTATTCAAAATAAATATTTTCTCAACTTTTCGTATAGAAAAGTCAAATTTTTAGGTATAGGCCTATTTATTTAGTAGCCTTACAGAATGTTTTCGTAAATCTAATATACCGTATATACGTATTACTGAAGATAGTGTATTGAAAATTTTGAAAATATTCGCATGGAAATTGTTTGTAAGGAAATGAATTAACAAAGCAACTACTGTTACATCATAGGCAAAAGATACGTGCCCATGTGTTGTAAAAATGTCAGCTCTATAGCTTCAGCAGATTTCGAGAAAATAATTTAATATTCTGATGATAGGAAGTTCTCACAGATATCACCTTAAAAGCATAATGCGATAAGAGTTTTGTTATGGAATATTAGTTACACTTAAACAGATACAGCACCTAGGTAACTTTGCTTTGTACTGTAATATTGTTTCGATTAGTTTATTGATTACTTTTATAAGGCTAAAGGTACTATCAATATAAATTCCAACTTATCATGTCATACTCAGTCTCTTTCTTTGGAATATCACTTTCTTTATGAATGATGTGTTTCATCCACTTAATGCAGTATAATATTATACTACTATGGAATTTAAGTGAATATTCCTTCTTAACTCTCTATTATGTTATTAAGATTTAAAACACAAGTGCAATATTAAGAAATCAGTGTTAGTACTTTTGTTTTACAGACAATATAGATAATATTAAATATAAAGAAGCCATATAAAAATAACGACATAAAATGTAACGTTCCGTTTGAAGTTTGTGCACCACTGTTTTCTCAATCCAACAGGTTGCTTATTCATATACACAACCCTTCCTCTTTCCATACTTAGTGCTTGCTGCCCGCGCATGACGTCAAGGTCAGAAAAATGCGCTTGCTTTGACATCACTGCTCTACACTGTCATTCTTAACTTGCATTTTCTCTCTGATTATATCGTTTCTAATTTTATCTCTTCTTGAAATGCCTGCTAATCGTCTCTATTAATCTATTTCTATACATATACTTTTCAATAAAGTGTTTAAAATGTAGATTCTGAAGTTTATAGAACGGAATATTCGCACATATCAGCATCAGACACAAGTCATAATAAAAGCGGAATGATCCGAAATCAAATCACTAAACAATTTCAAATATTCGATGTGTCGTTTAGAGTCATAATGTTTCTGTAAATCATGACGCTTATTAACTTTTATGTCTAATATACACACTTTACTCCATGATATATTTTTGTCCTTGATTGAAAAATAGTCATGTCCGAAAATTTTAAAAACATAGGCTTAGTTACAGATTTTATTGACGGAATTTTAAGATATGTTTACAGTACTTTCCCTAGAAACATAAAATAGGCGTGCTGTGTCAAAACAACATACATGGGTCATTCAGTAATTAGTGGCAACAATGTTTGTATGTGGAACTATCAGCGGTAAATGATGCAAATTGATAACAAATAGACTTAACAAAAATAAACATTCTAACTGCAATATTTGTTTACTATTGACCCTAATGCTTAATATATACTAATTAATTGCATTGTTATAGTTACTGTAGTTTGTGCATAGAAATTATATTTTACCAACAGTAATCTCACTAGAGGCTTTGATTTATCTAGAGAAAATCAAAACTCGAGTGGGATTTAATTGACTATTACACGGTTAGAAGAAAGTATATAAAGATTAGAAGTAACGAAGTACTCCTATACAATAAAGTATTAATTGACTTATAAAAATACAACTGTCTTCAAATTTCAAATGTATTATTGTACCATCTCAACATTACAAACATTACGTTAGATGGCAGTGGTGTGTTATGATTAGCTGTTTTCGTGTTATCAGTTGTGCCAACTATGGAATCTTCATTTAACTCTGTGGACGGTTACTAGTCAAGAAGGCTTTGTTGATTCAGTTTCATTTGTATTAAAATATTTGCATTCCACTTCAATCATCCGGATCCCAGTAATCAACGTCAGTAGACATATGATTTTCAATAAATCTTAGTATTAAGCAATCTCTGATACGTGACTATCGATAATATCATATAGCAGAAGCTATAACATAACCTAAATAATATAAACAAGTATTAGAAAAATTTTAATTAAGGATGAAATAAACAAGAGAACTTTTAATTAAGGACGATGAAATAAAAAATAAACATGAATAATTTTAAAAGGAACAGTTATTGAAAGTACAATTTTTAAATTTGAATGTTTTAGTGGTTGATGGTTCAGATGATGTTATATTGGACGTGTGCGTAAAAGAAGTGGAACTCGTTGATGTATCCCTCAACTTATTTAGGATTTCCGAATGGTGCTCTACATTTATTTGTAAATAGGGTTTCAGGGAAGATGCATAGCTATGACCAGTGATCTTTATTAATTCTTGTTCTTGAATTCCAATGCGAGTCATATTTGAAAGTGCTGTGCATCGACTGGAGTGGTTTGTAATTTTCTGTTTTTTGACGTCCAGACCAGTGCAGTTTGAAATGTTGGCAAACAAAGAAACAAATGCTAGGGTAGTGATAAAAATAAACAAATGCTAGGGAAGCGATCAAATTAAACAAATGCCAGTGACGCGATAAAATTGTGCGATAAGCAGCCATGATTGGTTGAAAGACGTCCTTTCATACCGTTTTATTGGCCAAAAGTAGTGTGACGTAGTAAAAGTGTAATAGTCTACATAAAATAGCATTTTTAGCTGCTTGAAATTATATTTTTAGGTGTCTAAATCTATGGTTTTAGTGTCTATTGTGATAAATTCAGGGCCTATTTTAGGTGCCAAAAAGTTACTTTTTAAGTGCCTAAAATCCGTGGTGTAATTATGACACTGCTTGAACGCGCACTTAGCACGTTTCGCCATCTGAGTGAGCACTATCTACTCAAGGCCACAGATTTCTCAATTTTTCGGTAATCTTTAATTTAAGATTGTTTTTCGAAATCTTACAGTTAGTATGGACAGCTATGGTCGTATTCATAGACATTCTTAGCGCGGGCTTCCAGTGGATGATCAGCGAACTAACGTTTTTCGTATTCATAAACCAGTGTTAGCGATATGATATGATATGAATCCTGTCAAGTAACCAGTCGATAGCATTTAGCAAGCGCGGGCTGAAATGTCTATGAATAGCACCCCTAATATTTTGTATTTGGTCTTGAAACGTATTAATGTGCTAAGTTGCTAAGTCTGAAGGGTTTTAGAAATGAGCTCACTGACGACAGTGCAATACTGAGTCGACTAATGTTTAATACTAAGATTTATTGAAAATCATCTGTTTCTCTTTCTTTTAAAATTATTCGTATTTATTTTTTATTTCATCGTCGTTAATTAAAACTTTTCTTGTTTATTTCATCATCCCTAATTAAAACTTTTCTAACACTTGTTTATATTATTTAGGTTATGTTTGTCATAGCTTCTGCTATATGATATTATGGACAGTCACGTATCAGAGATTGTTTAATACTAAGATTTATTGAAAATCATCTGTCAAGTGACGTTGATTACTGCGGTCCGGATAACTGAAGTGGAATGCAACTGTTTTAATAAAAATGAAACTGACTCAACAAAGCCTTCTAGGCTAGTAACCGTCCACAGAGTTCAATGAAGATTCCATAGTTGGCACAATTGATAACAAGAAAACATAATCATAATACTACTGCCATCTAGCGTAATATTTGTAATTATGAGATGGTACAATAATACATTTGAAGACCGCCAATTAATATTTTATTGTATTGGAGTACTTTGTTACTTCTAATCTTTATATACTTTCTTCTAATCGTGTAATAGTCAATTAAATCCCACTCAAGTTTTGATTTTCTCTAGATAAATCAAAACCTCTAGTGAGATTACTGTTGATAAAATAGTATTTTGAGCTGTTTGAAATTATATTTTTAGGTGTCCAAAACTGTTTTTAGTACCTATTTTGATAAATTCAGGGCCTAATTTAGGTGCCAAAAAGTTAGTTTTTAAGTGCCTAAAAATCCGTGGTGTAATTATGATCCACCACTGCTTATACGTACACTTAGCTCGTTTCGCCAGCTGAGTGAGCACTATCTACTCAAGGCCACAGATTTCTCAATTTTTCGGTAATCTTTAATTTAAGATTGTTTTTCACAATCTTACAGTTAGTACGGGCAGTTAATATTTTGTATTTAGTCTTGAAACGTATTAATGTGCCCAGTCTGAAGGGTTTTAGAAATGAGCTCACTGACGACAGTGCATTAGTGCGTCGACTCATGTCAACGCACTGGCATGATTCAGTCTGATTCCATCCCGGTTCACAGACCCCATCAATCCACCTGCGATTAACTAGTTACCCATGATTTCATCGACTCAACTTTTCACTAACAAGCATCCAAATACTAGCCCTCGAGGTATCAGGTCCTGATCTCGCCTCAGATCGCCGTTCATGTCATCGAAATCAACACCGTGCTTAGTAGTTGTCATCAGACCTGTCATATATCGTACATTGATTGCAAAGGGTAATATAGATCTCCAAAAGATTTTAATATTCCCTTATATGTCACTGTATTTACTTACCTGTACACCTAAAAGTACAACATAAAAAAAGACAACTTTCCATTCTTTCTCCTTTCTTTCTGTCCTTCCAGATTATTTCCTATTTGCTTTATCCATTTTTTGTACGAGTATTTAATCTATCTATCTATCTATCTATCTATCTATCTATCTATCTATCTATCTATCTATCTATCTATCTATCTATCTATCTATCTATCTATCTATCTATCTATCTATCTATCTATCTATGTCTGTCTATCTATCTGTCTGTCTGTCTATCTATCTATCTGTCTGTCTGTCTGTCTATCTATCTATATATCTCCATCCATCTATCTATTTACCTATCTATCTATCCATCCATTCATCCATCTATCTATCTATCTATCTCCATCTATCTCTACTACCTAGCTATCTACCTATCCATCCAATTACCTACCCATATATTCATCCACCTACCTATCTACCTACCTATCCATCCAACAATCTAGCTACCTACCATCCATCCATTCATTCTCCTACCTACCTATCTATCCATCTATACATACCTACCTACTTACCTATCCATCTATCCATCCATCTACCTACCTACCTATCCATTCATCCATCTACCTACTACCTACCTATCCATCTATCCATACATCTACCTACCTATCCATCCATCCATACATCCATCTACCTACTACCTACCTATCCATTCATCCATCTACCTACTACCTACCTATCCATCTACCTACCTATCCATCTATACATCCATTTACCTACCCATCCATCCATCTACCTACCTATCCATCTATACATCCATTTACTTACCCATCCATCCATCTACCTACCTATCTATCCATCTATATATCCATTTACCTACCTACCTATCCATCCATCTACCTACTTACCTATGCATCCATCCATCTACCTACCTATCCATCTATACATCCATTTACCTACCCATCCATCCATCCACCTACCTACCTATCCATCCATCTACCTATCTATCTATCCATCTATACATCCACTTACCTACCTATCCATCCATCCTATCCATCCATTCATCCATCTACCTGTCTCTCTACCTACCTACTTATCTATTTAGCTCTCTAAAATTGACTGGCCATATTGAGAATACAAGCAATAGCTTTCACAAAATACGCTATGAATTGTTTCATATAAAACCATTATTATTTTTAAAAAAAGGAAGCAAAAACGAGCAAAATTGTATTAAAGTTTTTGTTTGAAATATCTCAAAGAACAACCCCCTGAAATTAATAGCTTTACTTACGGTTCATTCTACTGTTTATAATATCTAAAGCCCAAGGTATAGACAATATAAATATCACTCTCCTGTATAAAATAATAGATGCGATCCTGCCGACCGTCACATATATTCAATGCATCTATTATGACTGGGTCCTACCCCTCACTCTGGAAAATGGCATTAGTGAAACCTTTACCTCTAACATTCTACAGTAAACCAATACAGACCGATATCCTAATTCTTCCCACCATTAGAACATATTGTACATGGACAACTTTTATCTCGACTCCTTGACTATCATCGGGTTTTAGACATGGACCATTCTACAACCCTACTTAAAGTGACTGAGGACATCCGTGAAGCTATGGATAGGGGTGAAGTAACTATCTCGATTTCAGCAATGCCTTTGGTTCTGTTGATATCGATTCTTGCAAAGATTTTGCACCTGTCACAATACCTTGAGCTGGATGGACTCCTACCTACGTGACCGCCAACAGTGTGTTTCACTTGATAATCAATTCTCCCAATGGAGAAGCACAAAGGCAGGAGTGCCGCAGGAGCTCCGTATTAGGACCACTACTTTTCTCTATCTACATTAATGACGTATCAAAGAACTTACAGTATTGCCGATATCACATGCCGACGACCTACAACTTTACATACATTCCAGACCCAATACGATCAATGAATCGATTGACAAGTTAAATTGTGACCTAGCCATCTCCTTGGGCGGCCAATTTCGGACTCGCATCTAAGACTCTATCCTTATTGGACATAAGCGTTTAGTTAACTCCCTTATCCTTTCAGTTGTTACCCTTACCTAATCCCTTATTCATCTGTCGTAAAAAATCTTGGCATCTTTTTGATAATAATCATCCGATTCTGTTCCTCCATTCACTGTTTGAGTCGCTTGATCTTGCCCCAGCAACTAAAACTTACCCTAGTGCAAACTCTAGTAACGCCGCACTTCGATTATTGTGACGTTTTGTTAAGTGACCTAAGTTCTGAATTGTCAGTCTTATAGCGAGCTCAGAATATGTGCGTCAGATACGTGTGCAACATCCGACGGTATGATCAATATCACCGTCCTTCGCAAGACACTTAAAGAACGTAGAACTTTACACTCTTTGTCTTTAAATTCTGCACACTTCAACACCAAATTACCTTTCGTCTCGTTTCTCTTATCTATAAAACGACAAATTTTATCTGTGGCACGCTAAGTATAAAGAACATCTTGTTATTCATCATCTTTTACAATATCCACCTCGCGTCAATGGAATTCCTTGTCACAAAGTATTAGGGGCTGCAAGACAATAAACACCTTTAAGAACAGCTTAAAAGATAACCTTATTAGCATTTCAAATCTTACTGATTTAAACTATCACTGACTACATTGTTACTTTTTTCTTTAGACATCATCCTGATTGTGCTGTATTTTAATTGTCTCGTAATAATCTCTTTCTATTATCTAATATTATTTGAAATATATTAACATTCTATGTATTTTAGTTTAATTCTGCTACACAGTTTATTTCAGTGTTTAATTAATAGTTCATAGTATTTTGTTGTTTAATTTGTAAATAACTTTTGTATACATTAACTCTCATCTAAATCAAATTGTTGGATTCTTTGTATTCATGCATATGTATATAAACTTTTTGCTGGTTGAGTGGAAGAGAAGGCCTACAACTCTGCCAGCTAAAATAAATCATTATTATTATTATTATTATTATTATTATTATTATTATTATTATTATTATTATTATAATGATCTACACTGAGCGATACGTATAACAAACACGCTGTGAGCGGTGTAAGCTTGAAGATCAAAGGGTTGCTGACGCTAACCGTTTCAGTGGGGCTATCTGCTCTTGCACAACGATGAGAGCACGAGTCGGTCACCACTGACCTATAGGAAGACACGATGTTGGACGGCGAAAGAAAATATGGGCACAGCAGTTTGAATGAACTTTGATTTAGGAAGAAATTTTTTCCTTTTCGTGCTTCTGTGCTTTAGCTTCTTCCCCTTCTCTTCTTATTTGTTATTTTCTTCTTCTTCTTCTCTTTCTTCTACTTTTTTCCTTTCCTCTTTTCCTTCTTTATGTTTCCGTTACTTTCACCTCTCTTCGCCCTTTTCACTTTCTCTCAATGTTTTCCTTTCCTTTTGATCTCCCTTCAAACTTCTGTTTCCTTAATTTCTCTCGTCATCGTTCTTCCTCATCATAGCCACTTCGGGGAAGCTATCTCCTGCATACTTGCTGTGATGAACAACCCGCTGCTGGACTTTCGCAACAATTTGACTGCAGAATAGTCCAAATACCGATCGATGTCCCACGGACAGTTCCGCGTGCTTGCCGGCCACATGACGCACGGACGCTGGCATCCGCTCAAGCACTCGGCAGCTATTAATTACGCCAGTAATGAGCATGCGCGAGTCGGGGGCAAGCATGGCATAAGTCCACTGTAATCAAAGCAACGCAAAATAGATCTTCATTAATTGATTCAACTGTTTTTTTAATTTATTTTTTAGTGTTCAAATCTTTGAAGTAATGGCAAGCCGGTGTCGTTGTACACAGCGGTTAAAAAGCAATTTTGATGCTCCTTTGAAATATCTGTCGTCGGTTCAAAAACTGTTTAAGGACATAGATACTTGTCCGTTGTAAACGTGATGTGCTGTGTTTAACCTTACAGTCCATTGACGTCGTTCTGACCCTACCTTACAGAGGCCCATCATGCATCAAAATAATACTATATCGCGACCAGAAAATGTACCAGCATACCGTGGCGGCTCGTCATAAAAAGTGATGCAACTTATATCACTAAAATAATGCTATATTATTGCACTACATTTCGGAATTATTACAGTTATTATTATTATTATTATTATTATTATTATTATTATTATTTTAATTATTTCTTTATTTATTTATTTAATACTTTACACTTGAGCTACATTAGGCATTGCAGCCCGAAAGAGCAGAAGCTCGTGCTCGGGCGCAGTTCAGATCAGTTATACAAAATATATCACAAAATTAAGAGAGTTCATTGAGCACAATAACATTAATAAATGGTAAAATAATACAGCAAGTAATAATAGGGTCTATATACAAATAGAAAATACAAAAGTACATAAATATTCGAGTATCAATTTTTAACTCAATTAGCTTAAACAATTAAATAATTAATCTGATTTGTTTCTTAAATCTATGTGAGTTAAGTGTACTTAGCTCAGGGTAAGCTCTAATTAATTCATTATATATTTGGGTCCAAAACTTCTGCTGTGTTTTAATCCAGCAGTTGTGTGGCATTTGGGAGTATTTAGAAAGAAACTGTAATTTTGTCTGGTATGGTATTCGTGAGGATCAAAATTAAATTTATTGTGATTTTTATGGAAGTAAATCAGCAATGTTCATTTATAAATTAGTTCTAGATTTGATACACCAAATTCCTGAAAAATTAGTTTTGTTGGGTAATCAAAAGGTTTATATAGACAAATCTTGATAATTCTTTTTTGGAGCAAATTTAAAGGATGGAGAGTCGATTTTGCCATTCCTCCCCAACCTAAAATACCATACTGAATTATTGATTGAAACAGAGCTAAGTACACAGTACGCAGAACATAAACAGGTAAATAAGAGCGTAGAATGGAACATTTATATTATTATTATTATTATTATTATTATTATTATTATTATTATTATTATTATTATTATTATTATTATTATTATTATTATCATCATCAATTATTTCAATTGCGGTAGTTTGTTCACCAGACGTCAGGATCTTGATTATTTATTTTTTTGTAAAGTCATTAAGGGTGATATTGATTGTGAATCTTTCATAAGCAATATCAGTCTTCGTATTCCTGCTAAGGGTTTAAGATTTCATAAATTGTTTTATAATAAGAATCCTAAATCTCTCTCTCCGGTCTGCAGATGTATTAAATATGCTAATTTGCATGGATTCAACTTGGATCCATTTAATGTGTAGTATATCTTTGAGTTTTTAACTCACTGATCTAATTTTATAATTATTTGTCCATTTTATTTCTTGCATTTGGTCAATTGATTAATGTAGACTATTCCATTATTTCAATTATCTCATTGTACTAAATTTATAATTTTATAATTATTATTTGATCAATGATTGATGTAGACTATTATATTGTTTGTATTTCATCTCATTGCCATTTTCTATCACTCATTCTCATCATCATTTGTTATTTTGTTCTGTTTTGTATCGTGCTAAACTGTAATTGGCCTTGTGCTGTTGTTTTTGCACGTTAATATTCTAAATAAATAAATAAAAATCATCATCATCATCATCATCATTATTATTGAGCTGCCAGGAATCCAAAAGACGGACAGCAATGACAAATACAAAAAAGGAGTATGTTCTTCAGATCTCTGGAAATAGAACAAAAGAAGAGACTAGTGAAGTGCGTTGCGTGGAGTGTGGTAAGTTATTGTGTCGGGCAGAAACATAGACGATACGAGAAAGCGAAAAGAAGCGACTACAAGCATTTGAAATGTGGATATGGAGAAGAATGGAGCTTGTGAAATGGACACAGAATGAGAAACAAAGCTGTGTTGGAAAGAGTGGATGAAGAAAGGATGATGCTGAAACAGATCAGGAAGAGAAAAATGAATTGGTTGTGTCACTGGCTGAGAAGAAGTTATCTGCTGGTGGATGCACTGGAAGGAATGGTGAACGGGAGAAGAGTTCGAGGCAGAAGAAGATGATAGACAACATTAAGATATATGGATCATATGAGAAAGATAGAAAATAGGAAATATTGGAAAATGCTGGATTTGCAGTGAAAGATCTGCCGTTGGGCAGAAAACTATGAATTATTATTATTATTATTATTATTATTATTATTATTATTATTATTATTATTATTATTATTATTATTAATCCTTTGAAGAGGTGGAAAAATGCAAATATGTTGGAGCAACAGTTATTTACTTACTTGCTTAAAAATGGCTTTTAAGGAATCCGAAGGTTCATTGCCGCCCTCACATAAGCACGCCTTTGGTCCCTATTCTGAGCAAGATTAATCCAGTCTTTGAACAGCGAAGTTTAACTGTAACTGAAATATTAATCTCTTTGACCAGAATAAAGCAGCAACTAAAAAAATATGGCTTAGCAGTCATTTTTACTGTAAGTTGTTTATTTTTACTGCACATTTCAGTAATTTTAAGTGCATAAATGCTTGGATATCCTCTAATTGAGGTTCTAACTGATATGTACATCTAAGACTTATTATCAGGCAGTACGTCTGACTTGACGATATGTGTCAGAGGAAGAACAATTGTTTCTATGCATCTGAAGTCTGACTAGTATAATATGTAGCTAGTCGGCGATGTATGCAATGGAGGGGGAAAGGAACTGGCCACCCTACTCCATTATCTCCTGGCCTAGTTGTTTCATAAGTGGTGCCTTTTTGGTATCACTTGTGAGTTTCAGACCTGTCTTCGGACACTTGATTACACAACAACAAATGCTTGGATTTTTTTCAGTAAATTATATGAACTTCCGCCCCCTATTCATTACGCTTCACATCGTTCGTAGCGAGTGCCGGATTTAGGCCTAAGCAACCTAGGTAGTTGCCTAGGGCCGCAATTTCCAGGGGGGCGGCATTTCCTCTCTTCCTTTTTTTTCGTTCCTTTTTTTCCATTTTCATCTTACAGTGAAATTTATTTTTAAAACACGTGTTGGTCAATCTTTTCCGAAGTTGTTCTTGAACACCTTGGCGAAGTCGGATATTGTTTTGTTATCGCATTGTCGCGGTAGCGGTGAGAGTAAAAGGAAAGTGCAGCTGCATAATTATATTGTAATAATGAAATCATGTTATTATAATATTAAACTGCTTCAATTTAACTGCTTGTAAAGTAGCCTCGTTTAATTATTAGGCAGCGGCATTCCTTTTAAGATTTGTAGGTCTTTATTGCATGCACCGATAATAAAATGAAAATGCGACGTTATCACGTCTTGTTTGTTGCTGCTATATATTAATATAACATGGAACAAGACACACTGCTAAAATTTGCAACTCTGGTTTATATATACACTCCGCGTGGAGTATTAGATTTTTTTAAACAATTGTTGGTCAATCCTTCAAAACACTTGACGACAATGGATCGCAGGGCGACATAATTAAAATTATTGAAACTACAAAGCTTCCGTCCTCTTTGACACCGCTAGCCTACTAATTGAACAAGAATGCAATTGTTGAAAATCAAATTGGATGTGTGTTTATTATTTATCGCTATGAATAGTAACCAGAACTCTCAGTTACATTTCCAATATCATCAATAATAGCCTATTATTTAATCACTTTCCAGCAGATGCAGATATAATTCGATATGAAAGGTTTATTCCGCAAAGATTTGGAGTTCATTTTTCAATGTACTTTATATTTCCCATTGAAGTAAGAAATACTCGTAAAAATCATCATCATCATCGTCATCATCATCAGCCTTCAAGTGTTAGACCCCAGTTGATCTGTTACGGTCTCTTGCCAGCGTTTCATAGGTATTTCTAAATTTCTTCGACCTCTTGGGACATATGACAAAATCTGCCGGGCCATCTAGAGCGATCCATCCTCTTAACATGTGTCTGCCACTGAAACCTGTATTGCTGCAGATAATTGACGATAGTGCCTGACTTTCAAAGCTGTACAAGGAACACTTTGAAATGGTTTATTTTTAGTAGGTTATTTTACGACGCTTTATCAACATCTCAGGTTATTTAGCGTCTGAATGAGATGAAGGTGATAATGCCAGTGAAATGAGTCCGGGGTCCAACACCGATAGTTACCCAGCCGTTGCTTTTATTTTTTATTTTAGTTGGTTATTTAACAACGCTACATCAACTACTAGGTTATTTAGCGTCGATGAGATTGGTGATAACGATATGATATTTGGCGAGATGAGGCCGAGGATTCACCATAGATTACCTTGCATTCACATTACGGTTGGGGAAAACCTCGGAAAAAACCCAACCAGGTAATCAGCCCAAGCGGGGATCGAACCCGCGCCCGAACGCAACTTCAGACCGGCAGGCAAGCGCCTTAACCGACTGAGCCACCCCGGTGGCAGCCGTTCCTCATATTGGGTTGATGGAAATAATAAACTTTGACGCTACAGTCCGTGAAGGGCCTAGACCGACTAGCCGGCTGCTGACCTCACGCCCACATGGCGAAGCAGAGGTGGACGATCATCCAACCAGAATGGAGGTATCTTGTGGTTCTCAGCCATCGATGATCCCCAGCCGTTATAGCTGGCATTCGCAACCGGATTTCGCTACATATCGTAGCTCCCCAAGTGCACCACGATGCTGGGTGGGCACCGGTCCCATACGCTGGCCGAAATTTCATGAGAAAATTTCTTCCCCCATGAGGACTTGAACCAGCGCGCATTCCGTAACGCGAGTCCTAGGCAGGATGCCATAGACCGCGACGCCACGGCGCGGGACGGGTTGAGGGAAAACCCCGGAAAAAACCTCAACCAGGTAACTTGCTCCAACCGGAAATCGAACCTGGGCTACCTGCTCATAGCAAGCTTATGGGAATAATATTTACAATTTTGTCCGATAATGTATGCAGACAAGGATATGAAACAGAATGAAACAGAACTTTCCTTGTTCTAAAATGTTGGACATAAGACTACTTTTTAGATCAAGGAAAGACTTACAAAACAGGCTGGTTCTCAGCCATCGAATTATTCCACGAACAAAACCAATGCTTAAAAATAAACCACAGCCTGCCTTTAATAAATCAATTTTGTTTCAAGAATGAATAAGTCTGAATAATATGTTTCTTTGCATCGAGTCTGATGTGCTTCTTCAAATCGACTTTGATGACATCATCAATGTTTTCTCTGTGAAGAAAACGCGAAGGAAATATGTATAATTCATAAGTAAGATGCATGTATTTTGATTCCTGTAATTTTTATGAATTATAACATTGCATTTAAAACTAATGCAAACTAAACATGACCTGTGTAATAGCTGCTTATAAATTATTTGCGGGAGTTGGGGCCAGCAAATTTAGGGGAAACCCGGGCAAAGCAGATAAGCTAAGAACAAACAATGCCACAGGCTATATTTTGGTGCTCCCGAAATAAAATCTTCATGACATTGGTTGTGACACATGTTGTCCACATATATAAAAGACAGCAATTCGTTTCTCGCACCTACGGACAGTGATATGATTTGAGAAAGAAAATATAGTTCATTATTCGCTTTGGCCGGGTACACGGACAAAGCGAATAATTGACCGAGCAAATTGAATATCCCTATAAAATTTCACATTTCTAAAATTAAATCAACACATAAATACGATGATAATGAGTTATATTAGGCGATATGAACTATTATTTACAGCCCGTTACAGCATGTTAGATTAGTACAAAATGCAAATTTGAACAAGTCGACGTTTCACAAGCACTGAAGACTTGGATTTCTTCTGCTTTTGCTCCTGCCCATAAGTTACTTCTCTTTCAATGTTTTTAATCGGTATAGATGTAAGAACTTCAGAGCGCTGACATTTTCTTCGTTTACCTCGTATCTTTCGAGCATCCACTTTTGACACTGGACTAAATCAAAAGAACTGACTTGGATTCTCTTGCTGACGATGTTGAGGGTTTTGGTGTAACCGGAACTGAAAATCTAAGTGTAATTGGATGCACTTATGCAATATGGAACCAACCACCATTTTATGAATATCAGGATTTCTATTGCAAAATGTGTCTTAATGTCTATAGTTTCTTATACAAAATAGAACCAACTCCTATCTGTAACGTGCTGCCCTATAGAGAAATCTGAACCAACCACCAAAAACAGAATCCATAGTGCAGTGTTTTGCAATTTAGAACCAACTCCAAGCTGTCAGTTCCCATGTTTGTTTTGTGTAAATATGGGAGTTTGAATACAATTTTTTGCTAATAGGAGTGATATATTATACTGGGTGTTCAGTTCAAAGTGTGTCATGGCTCGCTGTATGCCGTCATGTGGCTATCCGATGAGCCTAGAGAATTCAATATTCCTACACTTCCGCAAAGGTGTATTACCTAGGAGGCAGAGAAGTTGCCTAGCAAGTACGGCATTCATTCTGAAGAGTACGTACCGATGCGTACGATAACGCCGGTAGTGGCAGGAATGTGAACTGTTTGGAAATACGTACTGTCGGGATATGGGGAGAGGGTTAAGACGATTACTTACGTATTTGTTGACATTAACTTCGACGGTCAACATGGACACGGAGCATTTGATTTGTGTTGTGGAATGTTACCGTACGCAACCGATGATAACAAATACCCTGCGTACGTCTTGCCGGCGCAAAACACAGTTCGAAAGAGGTTATGGTAGCACACAGACAGTACAGACCGCCATCTGTTGCTACGACGTTCAAGTTATACCGTACACGTTCTCAAGTTCAGATTGAAGAACGCCTTGAATAATAGGCAGCTTCCCTGACATATAAGCTGAAACTCGCTTCAAATCGGTGACTCAACAACAGTGACGTCATGACACATTTTGAAGTGAACACCCAGTATTATATTATATTATATTATATTATATTATATTATATTATATTATATTATATTATATTATAGCAACAAAAGTAATGTTAATGTATCAAAGAAAGTTGTAGAACCGAAGATGTTTAGGTATCAAATATGTAACTGCAGAAGAAAATCCAATGAATTTTTTATTTTAGTAGGTTATTTTACGACGCTTTATTAACAGCTTAGGTTATTTAGCGTCTGAATGAGATGAAGGTGATTATGCTGGTGAAATGTGCCCAGGATGCAACACCGAAAGTTATCCAGCATTTTCTCATATTGGGTTGAGGGAAACCCCCGGAAAAACCTCAACCAGGTAACTTGCACCGAACGGGAATCGAACCTGGGTCACCTGGTTTCGCGGCCAGACGCGCTAGCCGTTACTCCACAGGTGTGGACAGGATGATGTTGATGGAATCAATGGTCCCTTGACTTCACCTTTGAATGATAAGTCAATGTGTGAACAAATGCTAATGAATATACATTTTTTAAATTTTATTTGTAGTTCCACAATTAGTGTCTCGGATGTTTAGTTTTCCAATAATAAAGTGTTAAACATGGATTTGAACTAGAATGTTGCCTCATCTCTCTCTCACTTGAATCACACAAGTAGGAACCAAGTGCCAATACCCATTTTTGCAATAAGCAATATTGAACCAACTCCAATGTTGGCCTTCTACTCTGTGTGAGTCAAATACTGATGCGAGCTGCACCATTGATCTGAAAGAGATTTCAGAATGTTAATAATGCAATCATTACTTTCGTAATAGTATTGATGTAGAATTTTATTTGTAACGATTTGCTAAAACATCTGTAGCTCAAAAGCTGTATTTTGGACTTGGTTCCATATTGCATAAGTGCATCCAATTGATGTATTGAACATTCCTTCAATCTCTGAAGATAACGACATCACAGAGGTGGTTGACTCTGAGAGAGCATTAACTGTTTCTTCAGCCGCTGAAGAAACTGGCATCGCAGAATTTGTTAAATCCGAGCCAGCTGTCGTTTCGCCGATTTCTATCTCAAGTGGGCGATCTATAAGTTGATCTGGAACAAAATCTTCATCAAAAAACACATTATGGTTGTATGGTCAGATAGCAGAACCAATGATTGGAAGATTTTATTTCTTCAAATACTATCTCAATGGCTTCTTCAGATCATTTGGCTTGTTCCTTCTTCCTCTTGAAAAATTAAACCATCTGAAAACACATTACGAACTTTTTAAGTAAATATTAAGATCACTGTTGCTGATTTATAATTTCATTAGTGTGACTTAATGCCTCCACTATGTAAAATGATCTAACACGCTTTATTACAATAGACAAATACAGTGGCGGCTCGTGGGTATTGAATTAAGGGGGGCTGCATACAAAAATAACCAAGCAACTTACTTTATTTAAAGATTAGTTCCATGCGCCTTATCTTGTAAGTTGTGTTTAAATGAGACAGGCTCATGTCAGTAGATTTACTGGCATTTAAAAGAATCCTGCGGACAAAATTCCGACACACCGGCGACGCTGCTGTTGCGAGTGTCGTTAAATAAACCATAATTTAATTTTTTATATGCAGATTTGAAATATCTAACTGGCGATGTTGGAGTTGGTTGTATAATATATAATACATGATACATCAATAAATGAAAAAAATAACTGAGCCAGAAATTGAATTCAGGATATTCAAGAGTACGCACCAGGGCGCTTGCCTCATTTATTGTGATGCTGTTAGATGTTCCAGATTTCATTATGGTTTGAAAACATTCTAGCAATGGTGCCTTCTTCTCATGAACAACATTTACTGTTCTTATTTTAAATCCATCTTGTTGCCCCAGCTGATGGAATTGTCTTTGAAACACATTAATCTAAGACAGGCTGTGTGGATATCGAGAGAAGAAAGGGATACTGGATAAATTAGCAAAAAATATGCGAGCCTTTGTATTTTGTTTAGCGGCTCTTTCCATTATGAGATTCAACTGATGGGCACTTAATTTCACATTTCTCCTGAATTGTTAAGGTACTGAACTGAATAGACTGTAAATATTGTACAGAATTAAACTTTGTTGCACTTTTTATACTCACAACGTTAAAGAAAATGTATTTAAAACTGCGCGCTACTGACAAACTGCTGCAAATTTTGCAGCGCCTGGAAACTCTGGATTCACGGCAAGGGGCAGCAGGGAGGAGGGGTAAAACTAACGCGCAAAGCATCCGAGACGAGACTGGCAGCTCCAGGGGAGGAAGTGGCTTCACCCTATAGTCCTTGTCTCTGGTTTCGCTCTGGCAGCACCAGGGAGGAAGTGACTTCACTAACGATTGCGTGCATGTCATTGAGAGCGAAATTTTTTAAAACATTCGAGCCTCTAAATAGAGACTGTATAATAAATGTAATACACAACATAAAACGGGACAAGAGGCACAAATTTCTGGGGGTGCTGCAGCTCCGCAGTAAAAGAACTCCTGCGGGACAAAATTCCGGCACATCCGGCGACGCTGATATAACCTCTGCAGTTGCGAGCGTCGTTAAATAAAACATAATTTTTTTTTATATAGTCAAATAAATGTGGCAGGGCAAAGCGGATAAGTTATCCACTATGCCCTGTTCACTTTGCCCGCAGAAGCCATTTCGCTTTTCATTTAAGGTTATACAAACATAAACGTCAATAATCTTCTTCGTAAGTACGGCACTTTAGAACTAATTCTATCGTCTATATATTACTACCACATAACAAAGAGTTTCTGCAGTATTGTATGTTGTACATATGTTTCTCTTACCTTGAAATATTTTAAGAAAACAGTCAATTTTCTTCAAACACACGCTGACTTCTTCTCTCACTAGCTAGAATGACGACAAATCAGTTCCAGCAGCAAAATCTGGCTGGGATTCTTCTCCAACATAGCAGAAAGCGCTAACTGTTGGCGTTTCTAAGAAATATGCATTATTCTCTTTGCCCGGGTTATTCGTTTTGCCCGGGTCTCCCCTAAGCATGCCTAGGGGCACCACTATACCACAGTCTACTATATACAGTCGCGAAGCTCAATATGTAGTAAAAATGCAAACATGGGTAGTTGCCCACCACTAGGATCGCTACTATCGCCTCATCATCGCAGATCTCTCTCCTAGCAGCCGACAAAATATGTTATACTTTCGTTGTCGTGTTCTTTTGGAAAAATTAACACCTTCCTTCCATTATTGAAATATTAAATGCATAAAGTTAATTTATTATTTTAATGAAGTATATTAAATTCCAACATAAACTCGAAGATACCTGCAAGAAATAAGTTAATATAATTTTTGTTTGTGTAAAACGAACTGAAATTTACTACAATAGCTTCACTAATTCAAGATTATAGCGATAATTATCTATGAAACCAATAAATATTAATTTGCATTTCTCTTTACAACAATAATAATGGAAATATGAATTAATGGAGTAACTTAACGTGTACCGGTACTTGTAGTGTAGGCTTACGTAGTTAACAAAGTGGGATGAGGTTAAGCAATAATAATCACACCAGAATTGGAAATAAAACGTGATCAATTAATTTTATTGTAACAGATTTTTTCTACGTCTCTAGTAAAGCAACAAATAAAAATAACAACAAAATTAACAGCTATAATTAAAAACATGTCCTTTGAAGAAAAAAGTAGGCCTAAGCAATAATAATCCCACCAGAATTGAAAATAAAATGTGATCAATAAATTTCATTAAAACAAACTTAATTTTTCTACGTCTTTAGTAAAATAACACATAGAAATAATAACAAAATTAATAGCTACAATTAAAAATATATCCTCTGAAAAAAAAAAGTAGACCTAACCTTTATTTCCCTGGAAATTTAGCAGCCTAAGTGACAGAACTTTAACCGTATCTAATGTCCTTTCGGTTAGACTGAAACATTTCATTGTGAAATTTAAGGATATAATGTATTCTAACGGTCACAAAGAACTTCAAATTAACAGTTTTGTTTCTGCACAGCATTCTTGTGGAAACCCAGGAACCTTTCTGAATCTTTCGGAAATCGGAAAAAGGATAACTCTGGCCTCTTTCTCTTACTGTTGCTACAATTTATAGCACTACAAACGTCCCCTCCTTGTCCCATATTATTATTCCAATTAAGTATTATATTTTAGCCATTAACATTTTCATTATAACCAATAACGAACATTTCACAAGCATGAATGTGAAATACGCAACGAGCTAGCACTCGATAGAAATACGACACAGTCCAAAGTCGACCATGGACAGTCTATTGTTCCTAGTTGCTAACCGCTTGGAGCGCTTTATCACGAGATTTGCAAAAAAACACCTCAAGCTTCGCGACTGTATATAGTAGACTGTGACTATACCTAAATCCGGTCCTATTCGTAGCTGTCATGAAACCTACTGCACTGCAAGCGACGTACTGTACTTGTGCCGCTCTTGCGATTCGCGAACTCTTCGCGTTTGTTTGACCTCGGCAGTAATAACTCCCGCTTAATTGTGGAGTGCATTACTCAGGTGACATCTGCTGTTACAATTAAGTCTGCTCACTCCCTCCTCGGCGGCGTGGTTGTCGGCGGACGATCAAACACTCCAAGGACAGTTTCACTTCCGCCCTTCGAACTTTCTCTTAATCTTCACGACGAAGTGCATCTCGTTATTGTTAGCGGGTGGACCAGATGTTTGGGGGCTGGTAGTAAAGCAGTAAAGCTGTTCATTAATGATGCATCAGCAAAACAGTAGTAATAATTGATAACTAATAACAAAAGTAACAAATATATCAGCATTGATTAACCTATAGGAGCGCGCGGTAACGGCTGAACTCTGAAAAGTGAAGTTCGCTGGTTTGATTCCCGATTGGTGCCCACGTGCATCAAAGTCGGTTAGTGTAGCCATTGGTTAAAATTGTCACCTAACCCCTGATTAAGAATTTTTACGGTGGATCAACCTCGGTTACGATTTAAATAGGAAGTTAACCACAGTAATCTCTAACCAGCCAAATTCGAGCGGTTAAAGGAGATAACCAGCGATTAGTAGAGCAAGTAAAGGAAAATGGCGGCCAGAGCCACAAGTGATTATTTCGAAGACGATTATTATTGTACAGTACTTGAATTACTTGTATAGAGCGTGAGCGTGAAGGTTCTTTAGTGGAAAGAGAGAATTCTTACGAGGAATTGGGTGACAGAAAATTTCAGGAGGGAATTCGTTTATCAAAATCTACAAATGGATCACTTGAAATAACACAAGAACAGCCTTTTTTCTCCTATGAATCGACTGTTCATATTACGATTCTATGTAATTGTTATTTTCTGTATTTTAAGAGGGAATGCTCGAATATCTCTTTCTCTATGTCACTGGCTGAACAAAGAACGGTTATGGATGGATCTTAGGTTAATGCACAATTCCCTGGTGTAAATGGGGTCCAAGATTGTACACACATTCCTAACTAATCTTCTGCATCCTTTTCCTTTATGGATATTCCATCTTTTTTATATAATATATTTAAATCTAGTAATTAAGTCTATCGATACTTCAGCTTCACATTGGGATATATTCATTTTTGCATTCAATTTTCCGTTTTGTACGATTTTAACCTAACAGTACTGAAAAACAAATAAATGCAACTCGCAAATATAACAGCGCCCAAAGGCAAACAAATGCAACGCGAAAATGTAGGACACGTTCATTTCGATGTAGAACATAGTGAGCGCAGTCGTTTTTAGACGTTTACTATTATCTTTGCAGTGGTATGGATGCTTTCCTTTCGTCATTTTGTAGAAACAATGTACCATAATAGACTTTACTCTGGTTAAATGAGGTGTCAGCTAGCCATGTTTTAGTAATCGGTGATTATGAATGGTGCACAGAAATTACATTTTAACACTGTTACTGTTTAACCGTCGTTCCGTAATCTATGATTACTGCATTTTTAACCGATGTTGATGCACTTCGCCATGGGTCATGGATTTTCTCCGTTGGTGTAATCCTTCCACTCAGCTTCTGTCAGAAAAGAGAACCAGGGATATTTTTTTGGAGGTATAGTCCAGGCCAGCTTACTTCATACCTTAAGGGTGAAACCTAACCATATTTTCCTCATTACTACATATGCTAATGGATTGTGGATTTTCTAGTTTGCAGGTTGAATTTTGTTTTGCCAATATTTGTCGGTACTGGAGTTCCATGAAATTGAAATTGTACTAGATTACTGAACCTGTTACTGGAAGATAGTGAAATTTGAATATACTAATAATTAATTAATATCAGTATTAATATTAATACATAATAGTTATTTTATGTGTTGCGTTGTGGTTATAATTCAAGACTATAGTCAGGTAAGTTTTCAGAGTTAGTATTAATAAATTTCATGTGGTCAAACAAAATATATTTTATGCTCGACCATGCCGAAATGTAGTAATTATACACCTGGTAGCAGCCCTTTAATGGATCTCATTAAAGTACACCTATTCATTAAAGTTCAGGTGTTCCACCAATCAGAAAATACCATTGTAGCAATATGAAAGCGCAAGTATCGATTATCTCGGATATACAATCGAAAGACAACTAGCGCGAGATTAGACAATATTAAACTCAGTCGAAAAAAACAACACACAGATTAACATCAATTCACCGTCATCTTCCAGCCTTTCACAAAGCACATTCCCGCAGATTCATTTCACCAATTGCCGGAAAAATCATTATGGTCGAGCATAAAAAGTCGTATGAAACTTGACTATAATGGTAATTAAGACGCTCGTATGAAAATTATGAAACTCGCTTGCGCTCGTTGCATAATGTACTATTTAGGTTAGGTTTCGTGAGTCAGTTGTTTAGTCAAACCAATGAATTTCATAATGACCTAATATGTTGGCAACACTGACTAGACGGGAATATTTGCCGTTTGGGAACTGTTCTTATGTGATCCTCATTATAAATGCGGCGGGTTCGTATGACTGATATCCCTACTGCTATTAGTGCCGATTGTCTGTACATGTGGGAGCCTGAACATCCCTCTACTCTGTGGACCTTCATAGCTTGTAACGAGAGTGACTTAACTTTTAGCAATAGAATCTGGAAATAACAGCGAGAACAAAACGGTAACAGCAATAGAGCTGTATGCACGGTGGAAATGATGCAACTGTGAAGATTGAAAGGGACAATACAATAAGTTAAACAAAAAAATATACATCTTGATTACACAACTTTTAACACTGTATCACTTCGGAATATGTATAAGACTTTCTTCTGTTAAATTTTAACGAACCTATTAACATGTTGCGACCTATTTTGGGTCATCTTCTGAACTGGTCGTTGTTGGTCTTGGCGCCTCTTGTTTCCTGTGCGGGTGCGTTCGTAGTATAGAGTCAAAGAGTGTATGTGTTTTGAAATTGAGTTGTGTGTTGAGAATATCGTTGGGGTGTGTTTTCGTGTGTCTGTATATTTCATATTGTGTTGAGTTTCTGGCTTTTTGGTTGGATGTGCAGTATTTCCATGTCTGTGTTGATGTCTCTGTAGGTATGGTTGGCATCTGTGATCACGGATACCAACCACACTGCAATACTGCACATCCAACCAAAAAGCGAGAAACTCAACACACTAGAACAATATGAAATATACAGACACACGAAAACACACCCCAACGATATTCTCAACACACAACTCAATTTCAAAACACATACACTCTTTGACTCTACACTACGAACGCACCCACACAGGAAACAAGAGGCGCCAAGACCAACAACGACCAGTTCAGAAGATGACCCAAAATAGGTCGAAACATGTTAACAAGGTACGTTAAAATTTAACACAAGAAAGTCT
Source organism: Periplaneta americana (assembly GCA_025594305.2). Classification (NCBI taxonomy): domain Eukaryota; kingdom Metazoa; phylum Arthropoda; class Insecta; order Blattodea; family Blattidae; genus Periplaneta; species Periplaneta americana. The sequence continues at coordinate 193,580,528 of JAJSOF020000005.1, forward strand.
TATCGTACATATTCCGAAAAAAAATATATATGTTTTGTAATACTTTATGATATGTAAATGGCGTTTCCAAAACCCAAACAGAGGCTATTCCTATAAACAGACAGACCAAAATAGATACAAACTTCAGATGGCCAGGTTCTATTGGCGACTTCAGAAAATGATCTCCAAAAGTCAATATCTTCATTAAACCAGTGGGAAAAGACTATGATATGACCATTTCTGTAGAAAAGTCAAAAGTTATGGCGTTTAAAGGTAAATATCCAATAAGAAGTAAAATCTGTATTGAAAACAGAATTCTAGAACAAGTGAACACGTTTAACTATTTAGGGTACCGTCTCTCATATGAAAAAGAAAAGATATCGATTCTAAAATAACTAATTTTGTAAAAGTTATCGACATTATCAGTTGAATTTTAAAACCTAATTTAGTACAGAAACATACAAGATTAAAGATGTACAGCATTTTAGCACGATCTACTTTAGTCTATGGATCAGAAGCCTGGACTATGACAAAAAAAAAGATGTTCAACATATAAATACAAACGAAATGAAATTTATGAGAAAAATGGCGCGATACACAGTTTGAGACAGATAACGAAATACAGAAATTATGAAATAATTGAACGTCCAACCTATATTAAATTTTCTTTACATCTATAGAGTTAATCGGAAACAGTATGTCGAGAGAATGCCAACAGAAAGATGGCTAAAGGCAGTGCTACATTACTGATTTTCTGGACAACGATCTGTTGGAAGACCATTAAAAAGATGGCATGAGATCATTGAGACCGCAACAGACCACTACGTCTAGTGCTTGAATTGGATGATGATGATGATGATGATGATGATGATGATGTTTTGTAATATCTAACCTTGCAGATGGAACAAGTAAATAATTATGCAAACAACCTTCATTTGACTGTCATTTTATTATCAATCACTCAATACAGTATGTGAACATGTGAAATTAAGTAGAGGCCACGAGTATTTTCGCCCTTTCAGGCATCATCATGTAGCGTATGAAATAGATATATATCATCGTTGTTCCTGCAATAACTCCAATGTGCAAAATATAAAATTTTTCAGTAGGAAGAGAAAACACATTTATTCATCCTATGGCAGCCGTACATAGGAGACTGTGAATTCTTACATTTTCGAAACAAAGAAATATAATTACATAGCCTACAGGAGATTTTATTATTTGCTGTATCATTATTTAAGTTACTTAATAGAGGAAAAATCTGAAAATCGATAAATATGTCACATAGGAGTTATTGCAGGAACAACGACGATATGAACGTAATTGTTAACTATGTTAAAAAGTCATCTTAAGCCCGCCATCGGTCGCTATCCTCAGCAAGATTAATCCAGTCACTAACATCACATCCCACTTCCCTCAAATCTATTTTAACATTATCCTCCCATCAATGTCTCTATGACACTAATATTTTTAAAAACTGTTTCACTTTTTACTTCTATAACCTAGGTATTTTGAAGTATAGTATTCCATAAATTCCATATCGTCAGATAGTTTTGTTTAAAATTAAGCTGCTTCCATGTCACAAATTTAATTTTGATATTTTAAATCGCGTGATAGTTTAAGCATTTATTTGACTTTACACCAAATAGTTCAATTTCTGTATACCTTCTAATGAAATTTTAAGAAAATCCACAAACAGGAATATTATTGCTAACATGTTGCGAAAGAATGACACTGATTAGGCCTAATTTAAAATAGTTTGGCTTTATACTTCTGTAACCTTTTGAAATACATTATTCCATATATCTTCATTTAGCTTTGATTAAATTGTAGCTGATTCGATGTCACAAATTTCCTTTCGAGATTTTTAATCGCGGAAAGGAATTCTATAGCAATTAAATGCAATGTTCATTCACAATTGTATCCCTATCTGTGCCCAAGCCATTCCACCCTATAATTCAGTGTATGTAAAGTATGTGTAACGGCAGCAAAAAAGATTCAGCATTCGGTTGCCATGGCATCACGATACACTAACGGCGGAATTCTGGAGAAGATAACATCTTGTTCTAAGAAGGAGGCGCCGAGACACTTTCCCACGATCCCACAGATCCTTATCTATGACCAAAGACGCCTCTGTGTGCAGGCGCCAGAAGACCTCTGCAAGTATATATTAATTGCAATTGAACCTTAGAGCCAGTCTCGAGATGAAGTGATACAACTTTAAGCGTAAGTTACATGGTCGGTATGACTCATAATTGATATCAGAATTAGAATATCATTACTACATTAATTTAATTTCATTCCGGTAATCAAATTAACACAGGAAATGGCTGTTAATTTATTTTCAGCTTTATAGTAAAATTTATAGAAAGAAGTCGCTGTAATGTTAATTTACAAATCGGAATCAAATTGGCACATGGAAATCGCTGATCATTTAACTTCAGCATCATAACCAAATAATGCAAGAAAATTGCAAAGAATATAACTTCAAAATCATAATGAAATTGACAGAAGGAAATCGGTGATCATTTAACTTCAGCATCATAACCAAATGGATCCAAGAAAATTGCAAATAATATAACTTCAAAATCATAATGAAATTGACACAAGGAAATCGCTGATCATTTAACTTCAGCATCATAACCAAATGGTGCAAGAAAATTGCAAAGAATATAACTTCAAAATCATAATGAAATTGACAGAATGAAATCGGTGATCATTTAACTTCAGCATCATAACCAAATGGATCCAAGAAAATTGCAAAGAATATAACTTCAAAATCATAATGAAATTGACAGAATGAAATCGGTGATCATTTAACTTCAGCATCATAACCAAATGGATGCAAGAAAATTGCAAAGAATATAACTTCAAAATCATAAAGAAATTGCCAGAAGGAAATCGCTGATCATTTAACTTCAGCATCATAACCAAAGGGATGCAAGAAAATTGCAAAGAATATAACTTCAAAATCATAATGAAATTGACAGAAGGAAATCGGTGATCATTTAACTTCAGCATCATAACCAAATGGATGCAAGAAAATTGCAAAGAATATAACTTCAAAATCATAATGAAATTGACACAAGGAAATCGGTGATCATTTAACTTCAGCATCATAACCAAATGGATGCAAGAAAATTGCAAAGAATATAACTTCAAAATCATAAAGAAATTGACAAAGGAAATCGGTGAATATAACTTCAAAATCATAATGAAATTGAACAAAATCATAATGAATGAAAATCGGTGATCATTTAACTTCAGCATCATAACCAAATGGATGCAAGAAAATTGCAAAGAATATAACTTCAAAATCATAATGAAATTGACAGAATGAAATCGGTGATCATTTAACTTCAGCATCATAACCAAATGGATGCAAGAAAATTGCAAAGAATATAACTTCAAAATCATAATGAAATTGACAGAATGAAATCGGTGATCATTTAACTTCAGCATCATAACCAAATGGATGCAAGAAAATTGCAAAGAATATAACTTCAAAATCATAATGAAATTGACACAAGAAATCGGTGATCATTTAACTTCAGCATCATAACCAAATGGATGCAAGAAAATTGACAAAGAATATAACTTCAAAATCATAATGAAATTGACAGAAAATCATAATGAAATCGATCATTTAACTTCAGCATCATAACCAAATGGATGCAAGAAAATTGCAAAGATTATAACTTCAAAATCATAATGAAATTGACAGAATGAAATCGGTGATCATTTAACTTCAGCATCATAACCAAATGGATGCAAGAAAATTGCAAAGAATATAACTTCAAAATCATAATGAAATTGACAGAATGAAATCGGTGATCATTTAACTTCAGCATCATAACCAAATGGATGCAAGAAAATTGCAAAGATTATAGCTTCAAAATCATAATGAAATTGACAGAATGAAATCGGTGATCATTTAACTTCAGCATCATAACCAAATGGATGCAAGAAAATTGCAAAGAATATAACTTAAAATCATAATGAAATTGACAGAATGAAATCGGTGATCATTTAACTTCAGCATCATAACCAAATGGATGCAAGAAAATTGCAAAGAATATAACTTCAAAATCATAATGAAATTGACAGAATGAAATCGGTGATCATTTAACTTCAGCATCATAACCAAATGGATGCAAGAAAATTGCAAAGAATATAACTTCAAAATCATAGTGAAATTGACACAAGGAAATCGCTGATCATTTAATTTTAATATCATAACCAAATTAACACAAGGATTGCTGTACATAGGCAAACGGCATACATAAGACCAAGTTTTCGAAATCAGAAATGCTGAAATCGTATATATTCGCTAAAATCTCAATATATATCACTTGCAGTTTATCAATAATTTATGAAATGAAAACAAAAAAAGCTGCAGAGATTTCAATAGTTCCGTGACTTTCAGTTTCTCGCTATGTATTTACAATAATTGAGCCGAAGAGATTAATTAATATTGTATGACACAAACTGAATATGTGTAACCCGATAAGGTGCTGGGAAGTGTGTGACGCAGCCGGGGTCACGGCCCCCGGTTTGCGAGTGTGATTGATGCTAAACTTAGCGCGGCGACGTCTGTAATTACCGCGGCTTGCACTCGGCGGCCGTCATCTGCAGCCCTTGAGTTCGCCGACTCGATTCTAAGTAACACAAGCACCTCTTGTGACGGACGAGTCAAACACTACTTGGTCAATTAATTCAACTTTGTACTTTGATACTAAGGTTCCAAGATCACTCTCCTCATCCATTAACATTAGTAAACTGAAGTAAAAGGCTCCTCAGATTGGTGTCATACATAGATACATATTCAATTTCAATTCAATTCAATTTATTTGGCCATTAGACATACAGTTTTAGGCTTCGTCAGAATACATTGAAAAACATATAAATACATTTTAAAAAACACTAATAAAAGAAACAGTAAAATTTAAATAATACAATGAAAACATGAAATAATTTGAAACTTTTAAATTAAAGAAAACTAACTAAATTGCAATTAAACTTATTTATTAAAATACAATTTCATACAAATTTGTGTTGAAAAACTCAGCAACAGAATAAAAAGGATTACCTGTATTTAATAACCAATTATAAAATCTAGTTTTGAAGCTATTGATTTGTAATTTATAATATTGACTTGGGAGCTTATTATATAATTTCATCCCCATAATTAAAATGTTTGTGTTGCTCTTGTGTAATATACAATATGGAATATTAATTTGTTCACTATTTCTAATTTCATGACCATGTATATTGGCCACTAATGAGTAATTGTCGATATTTTGTCGAGTGTAAAGTACTAGATCATATATATACAAATTTATGATTGTTAAAATCCGTGATTGTCTGAAAAGTGGCCGACAATGTTCCAGATAGTTTGATTTACATAAAATTCTAATGGCTTTCTTTTATAAAATGAAGACGCTTCCAATTTTGGTTCCATTTCCCCAGAAAATTAGGGCATATCGGATTATCGAATGAAAGAAAGAAAAGTAGGCACATCTTAAATAATTTTGAGAAACGCAAGTCGTTAATTTCTTTAACAAATATAAAACTCTTGATAGCTTTGTGCATATGTGTTCGATGTGCTTATCCCATGTTAAACTGAAGTCTATAAGAAGTCCTAGAAATTTTGTGTAGTTGAGTCTGTTGTCCTTATTCAGTAGATAATTTAGGCTGAAAGTTATGTTGATAGTTTTTTCTTGATTAAGCAAGAAACCATTAGATTCAAACCAGAAAGCCATCTGTGATAGAGTGTCGTTGTTGAGAGCATGTAATTGATTTAGAGCAGAGGAAAAACATAGGAAAGTAGTGTCATCTGCATACATAATTGTTATTGCTTTAATGAATTCTGGAAGGTCATTTATTGCCATTAAAATAATAGAGGACCAATTTTTGAGCCTTGTGGAACCCCATAATGTGTAGTGGTGAGACTTGACCAATTTTCACCTATAGTAACTAATTGACTTCTGCCATGAAGATAGGTTCTAAAAATATGTAGTGTGTTTCCTCGAATACCATAAAATTCTAATTTTGATAAAATTAAATTATGATCAACACAATCGAACGCTTTAGTGAGATCACAGAATGTAGCATAAACTGGTGACCTATTTTCAAAATTTCTTAAAATTTCCGTTACTAAAAGCTCAATTGCATCATTTGTTGATTTACTTTTCCTAAAGCCAAATTGGTTAGTACTGAAGAGATTTGAATTTTCAAAATAATCATAAATTTGATTGAAAATTACATAGATACATACATACATACATACATACATACATACATATATACATATATACAGTATGAAAATACATACCTATTCATCCATTCATACTTTTCTGTCAAGGAACATGTTTTTCACTGCAAACCCAGCGTTCTCTAATCTTCCCCCTTCTCCGCCCTCCTCTTCATCTCCGCATATGATCCATATATCTTAATGTCGTCTATCATCTGATATCTTTTTCTGCCCTGAACTTTCTCCCGTTCACTATTCCTTCCAATGCATCCTTCAGTAGCACTTTCTTCTTGACCTGTGACCAAGCTTATTTCTTTTTCTCTTCCTCATTAGTTTCAGAATCATTCTTTCTTTACCCCTTTTTCTAGAACAGCTTCAGTTCTTATTTTGTGTGTCCATTTCACACACTCCATTCTTCTCCATACCTCACATTTGAAAATGCCTCCAATCGTTTGTCTTCTCTTCATCGTAATGCCCATATTTCTGTCCCATTCAATGCTACACTCCACACAAAGCACTTCACCAGCCTCTTCCTCACTTATCTTTCCAAACGTTCGCAGAAAATGCTCTTTTTCCTATTGAAAGCTTTATTTGCCATTGCTATCCTACATTTGACTTCCCGGCAGTAATTCATGTTACTATTAGAGTAGGCTACATATCGTCGTAAAACCCCTTAAGTCCAATTTTTACCGAATGTAGAAATCTATGTATATTTTCATAATATGTCTGCTGATAACACCTCGTAAGTCTGCAAGTGTTTCTACTGTATCTATTCTAAATAATAAATGCATAACAGTAGTTAGCTGGAGTATAAAACAATACGAAGTTATTTTGCTCTCGTGTACAATTTCCTCGAATGCAGTTACGAGATTTTAAAAGTAAGCATATTCAGTGGCGAAGCTAAGATGTAAATACTGGGTAGGTTGAAAAAATCTTCTTACCTTATATCTTTTTATAGAGCAGATGTTTCTCGGCCTTTTAATCATAATTTTTTGTGACACAGATCGCAATAGAATAATATGATGGCCACTCATTTTCATTCCCGAACAGAATACAGATATAACAATATAACTTAGTTGTCTCAGAGCACTCTGTTAGCCAAGCATATTTCTTATACTATGACAATTGAAAATTTCTATTTTGTCTTCCTCTATCCTCTATTTTAATATATAAATCTGGTCTCGATCTCATATCTTTGTAAGCACATATTATTTCAAACGTCCAACGGTTTCTCTTTCAATTCCACAAATAATGACCTCAATGTTCTCTCAGTATGAGCCATTTTACACACAATTAATATGTAACACACACACGCATGGACTTTCGATTAAACTAACATTCAACAACGTAGCGCATTCACAGAACACCACTATAGCGCAACGTAATTTTGTGAAGATGAGATTAGTCGCATTTCGTACCGAGGCTTAGCGAATCCCGGTCCTCCCCTCAAGCTTCCGAATCTGTGACTCATTAAGCATATTCACACCAAACTCGTACCATTTGTGATAATCATCTGGATGAATTGCATGTATTGTTATTGCAAGGAGTCAGATGAAAACATTTCTTTAAAGCTCGATGAACTGTTGTTTTTGGAAGTCCTAATTGTCAGATACATTTACGAACTGATTTTTAGGACTCTGAACAAATGGTCTTCGGATGGCTTCTACCGTTTCATCATTTGTCGATGGTCTTCCAGTAACCTTTTTCTCCAATTGGCTTCCAGTCTCTTTTTAACTGTATATATCAGTGGCGAACGTTATTCTTGTATGGTGGTTCTTCGTTAAATACGCGACGAAATTCACATCGTACACGAGTCACAGATTCAAATTTTGCCAGCCACAAAAAACATTGCACTTTTCTTTGGACAGTACATCCATTTTGCATAATTAATTGTAAAAATTGAAATTATTGCATATCTTCGATTGTTACCGTCTTTTGGTTCCTTCAGTTACAGACGAAAAACTTTGAGAGTTTTATTTTCATCTGGCACCAATATTACATTTCTACCTCTATTCATTCAAAAAATATAATCCTCTGAAACCCCACCAAGACTTTTAGGATTTAGTGTATTTATTCATTTTTATTCATTTCTTTTATTCCATAGATCTTACATGAGCAATGAAGCTTTAAGATGTGGAACAAGTCAAAATTTCACAATATTACAATTACAATTTTTACAAATTTTTATAGTTTTACCATTTAGTAATTTTCTACAATTTTTACAATTTTGTGCAATTTTTTACAATATTTTTGCGAGATGTAGAGATGAGGTGAGGTCCGAGGATTCGCCAAAATATTACCCGGCATTTGCCTTTTGGTTTGGGGAAAACCTCGGAAAAACCCAACCAGGTAATCAAATCAAAGGAGTTGCTGCCAAGGACTCGCCATAGACCATCGGCTTCAGTCCCACGGCTGTGGAAAACCTCGGAAGAAACCAAAGACCAAAGGGGGGAGGAGTGTAATGTTGAAAGGTACTTGTGCAGATATGAACATATCATACTCGTGGGTTTTAGTTCGAACTTAGGTTTAAGATACAGATTAGATTTATTTTAAATGTTATTTTAAGTGATCGTGCTTCATTTAATTTAGGATATTCCTTATTATTATTATTATTATTATTATTATTATTATTATTATTATTATTATTATTATTATTTATTGGTATTATTATTATTAACTGTATTTTTAATTAATAAGTTTATTATTGTCATTATTGAGTGTAATTAGTTACCACTGCCACCGGGTATGTACCCATTGCAGTGTGAATAAATACATACATAACCCAAGCCCGAACGCAGCTCCGGATCAGCAGCCCAGCGAGTCTGCCGACTGAGCTACATCACATTGCAATCCATCCCCTCCCTATGGATTAGAATAATCTCTTCTGTGTAGGATATGTAGGCCTATATGTGCGGATTCCCCTCGTTCGTAGGAATGGACTCGTTCACATTGTTATGTTTATGATATATGACATAAACATTTCCGGAAAGGCCCATTTCCATGGCGACCCAAGTATAATGACGTCAGTGTAATTTCTTTTCCAACAAACCCTTTAATTTTTTCTTTTAATTTAAGTGGATAGAATATTGGAAGGGAAACAGAAAGAAAAAAAAATATGAGGATGAAGAGCAGAGAACAGAAAAAGAAGCAATAAGGAATATCGAAGAAGAGAAGAATGTAGACGTTTGCGTGATGTGCAAGCGGTCCCTCTGCGATCCCTCCCCTGTCCTTGGGGGTTACCTCTGCTCCCGGAAGTTGTGCCTCCTCGTCTCCTCATTCGACGCGCCTCAACTTTTCCCTCTCTGAAACCATTTTCACGTAGGGAAGTTAAACTTTATGAATCCATACACACAGCGGGCTGCCGAAGTGCCGGAGTTCACGACAGCGTGTAGCGAGAGATGTGGAAATGGCAGTACCTTGCAGACAGGCACTCGATTCTACCCCAGGCGTTCATATGCACTTATTTGAGAAGACAGTCTTCTGATATTAAACAAAGCATATCAATCGTTGAGAAAGTTCATGATCGAGTTCATTAATGACCGCTTGGTATTCATGGACCAGTGAATGAATAAAGCAATGAAAGAATTCATGTACGAATGGATGAATGTCATAATAATCGATTTAGATACTCTCATCCTCTGAGGAGTTTAGTGCTGAGAGGAATGCGGTTCCGACTAGTCTAGAGCGGTACTGGAGTGGGAGGGAACAGTGACAGCGGCAGTCTGGAAGGAAGTACAATCATACTGAAAACATTCGCCCGATTTACGAGAGCAGTATGCCTATTAGTTTTCTAACGTATTTTTGGCGAATAGAGATTCAAGTATTGTAGAAAATTTTATTTATTTATTTATTTATTTATTTATTTATTTATTTATTTATTTATTTATTTATTTTTATTTATTTATTCTGGTGAAGTTAAGGCCATCACACCACCAGAAATACAAATACAATAAAATAAAAAGAAAAATCATAATAAAACTACAATAATCTTAAATGGAAAGAAGAATCATACTATAAAATTTAGTGATTAGTAGAATTGAATTAAATTTGTAAAGTAATCAATTTAAATATACTGTACTGCTGAACTCACTTGAGAAGTAAAACTACTTGATTTGTATTTTAAGATATCACCAACAAATAATTTTCGCATGACATTATAGGAATCTGTTTTTCACGATACCTATCACACACATTCTAAAATTCCCATACAATAAAACCAAAAACTTTTCCAAAGCATGTTTCCTTAAAAATGACTTGTAACGGTGAAATATTTAACATGAGTAATTCATATAATATTAACATAGCTAACATCAGGGAGATGTTTGAGCAAAAATTGCAACAATATATTTAATATATTAATAACAAAACCATATAGGCCTAGGTAAACAGTACTGTATGTATATGAAATATTCACACACTACCACAAACTGAAGACTGCATATTTTTAGACGATTAATACTTCCACTCCGCTCGCCTCGGCTTGGCTGTAGCAACAAAAGAATCTACCTGCAACCCCCCGCACCGATGGCAAGAATACCTCAGGTCCAGCGCTAAACTCGTCGGAGGAAGACAGTACATGGATGGATGCATAAGTAGATAATTTTATGGATCAATAACTCTTTTTCATTTTCATTTTCTTTCATTTAATTTATTGTATTCCATAGATCTTACATTAGCAATGAAGCTTTAAGGCATGCCTGCACAAGGTTTGCGCTCTCCGAGCCGGCTCGCTCACGAGCGGAATCCAGATATTAGCTGCGCTCTGTATAAGGGTGGACTGGAAGAAGGGGTGATCTCGTACAAAATATACACAAAAGGAAGTACTATTACGAGTGTTTATGAAATGAATTCCCGTTCAGTGTTTGCAAAACTATCTGGACTATTATTAATTAATAAAGAAATATTTATTTTACAGAAATAATAGAAATTCTATAGCTACTTAAATGCACAATATCATTTTGTTATATTTTTATTTATCAGTACATCAAAACGAGGTTTTATGCTGTTGGCAGCTGAAAGGAACAGTAGCCTACTGATCGTAATGAAACATCAGTTACAGATGGTCGATGTCTGCCTTTATTAAAGTTGATTATAGAAAACATTTGCTCACAAATATAAATGTTGAGCCAAACATATCAATCATTTTCACAGCCAGCCTGTGTAGTCGTGGATATTATTGCTAATGTTTAGTCGTGTAAAACTCAACCAGGCTAGTAATATTATTCAGACGATCTTTAGCCCTTAGGTCATATTGAAGATCAATAAGTTCGAGCTGTAAATCGTTAAATGTTATGTTCCGTCTTTTAGATTTCTCCATAGTCCATACTGTACTGTAGCAGTAGGTAAGCAACGTGAAACTGTTACTGAGAATAGGGCTACACACTGCACTCCACTAAATATAGATAACTGAGTGGTCGTTTCCCTCTCCTCTACCTGTAGCAAGTCTATGTCATTCTGACGTATCTTCCTCTCCGTTTCGGCGAGCGGTAAACACCGCTCTCCCGCTCCGAAGGAGCGCGCGCGCTCGTTGAGCGCTGTTTGGGCAGGTATCCTTTAAGATGTGGAATAAGTCAAAATTTTACACGATTACAATTACAATTTTTACAATTTTTTTACAATTTAAATTTTTTTACAATTTTTGGCGAGATGTAGTGAGATGAGGCGAGGCCGAAGATTCGCCAACAAATTACCTGGCACTTGCCTTATGGTTGGGGAAAACCTCGGAAAAAATCCAACTAGGTAAATACCAAACGAGGGTGAAGTGAAGTGAAGCCGAGGACTCGCCATAGACCACCCGGCATCAGTCCCACGGCTGGGGAAAACTTCGGAATGAATGGATAGATGAAATGATGGATTCACTGATTTGATGAATGGTGAATAATTAAGTACCTACAGCAATGATTGAATAGTTAAAAAAGGAGGGATGAATTAGTGAACAAATGATTTGAAATGTGATTATATTAATAAATTGAATTGATGATTCAGTGGTTAAATGAATGATTGAACGAAGTTTTGAAAAAATTAATTGTTTATTTATAAGAGTATTAGTGATATTTTGGAAAGAGTGGGTGAAGGAAGAATAATATTGAAACTAATCAGGAAGAGAAAAAGGAATTGGTTGGATCACTGGCAGAGAAGGAACTGCCTATTGGAAAGAATGGTGAACGGGAGAAGAGTTCGGGGCAGGAGAAGATATCAGATGATAGCCATTAAGATATATGGATCATATGCTGAGACTAAGAGGAAGGCAAAAAATAGAAATATTGGAGAATGCTGGTTCTGCCCTTGGGCAGAAAACTATGAATGAATGAAAGAGGATTAGTGTAATATTTTAAGTCAGCAATGTATGCAATTGAGGGGGAAAGGAACTGGCACCCATACCTTATTATCGTCTGGCTTAGTTGCCTCATGAGTGATGTAGTATCGATGTCACTTGTGAGTTTCAAAACTTCAAACCTGTCTTCGGACTTGAGTGAACAAGACGAATAGATTTAAATAAATGTTTGACTAAAACGAGAAATGCATAAATGTATGAATTAGTGAAGAAATGAATTAATGCTTTAAGAGATACATAAATTTATGGATTTCCTGCTGATCCAGAGTTGCTTTTGATTGTGAGTTCGATTCCAGCTTGCGGTGATTACCTTTTTGGGTTTTTCCGAGGTTTTCCCAATCATAAGGCGTATATCAGGTGATCTATAACGAATTTTCGGCCCCATCTCGCCAAATACCATCTCCTATCACCAGTTTTATTTCATCGACGCTAAATAATCCAGTACTTGATACAGCATCGTTAAATAACCAAGTAAAAAACTGGTGGATGAATGATTTATTGGTTTAAGTGTTATATAAAGGCTTGAATAATTAATTGACCTAACGGATAAATTAATTAATGGATCATTTATCAATTGAACGGATGCATAGATGAGTAGATGAATGAATGATGACATAATGAATAAGGGAATGCATAGATTAATGTATGATTGATTGGAGGACTGTATGAATCATTTATGGGTTGTAGGGTCACATAGATGAATATACGAATGAGGGATATTGAAGGAATGTCTAAATAATTCATGGATTTATGTATGCACAAATGGATGGTGACAGAAGAAACAGATGTAAAAGGAAGGTAACAGGAAATAGCAAAACAAATGAGAGAAAAAAATAATAAATATGGGAGGGAAAGAACGAAGAAAATAGAAGCAAGTCATTATCTGCAACAAGATACTGCTTACTTAATACTTCTGTGTACTGTATTATGTAATATGTTGTAAAGCATAGGAAAGTGTTAATTTAAAAATATTTTAATCCTGCTATACGTCTAGTATTTGTACGCAAAAAATGCATGAAAACTCTATTAAATTATGATTTTTGTAAATAATATTTTTTTCGCATGTTCTGTTGTAACGTACATTTTGTATAAGGACTCAAACTTCACTTATGAGAAATTCTGTGCCTATCCCATGTGATGACTTGCTCCTGATATGGACAATGCAAGGGCGCACACATCGCCTCGAGCCCCAAATTCGCCAGCGCTGTGAAAACGCATTGCTAAGCTCTTCTAAGAAATTTATAGCTCGCTGAAACTTTCAAATAAAAAGCACATGCTCTGCCTTGAAGGTTTCATGGTACAGGGTGTTTGTGTCGTAGAGCTCTGGTGCTGCTAAGATTAAACTACTTCTGCTGCTACTTCTACTACTGCTGATATTACTGCTACTATCACTACTACTGCTGCTGCTTCTACTACTGCTGCTATTACTGCTACTATCACTACTACTGCTGCTACTACTACTACTACTGCTGCTATTACTGCTACTGTCACTACTACTGCTGCTACTACTACTACTGCTGCTATTACTGCTACTGTCACTACTACTGCTGCTACTACTACTACTGCTGCTACTACTGCTACTATCACTACTACTGCTGCTGCTTCTACTACTGCTGCTATTACTGCTACTATCACTACTACTGCTGCTACTACTACTACTGCTGCTATTACTGCTACTGTCACTATTACTGCTGCTACTACTACTACTGCTGCTATTACTGCTACTGTATCACTACTACTGCTGCTACTACTGCTGCCATTACTGCTGTCACTACTACTGCTATTACTGCTACTATCACTACTGCTGCTACTGTTACTACTGCTGCATTTTATCACTACTACTGCTGCTACTACTACTACTGCTGCTATTACTGCTACTATCACTACTACTGCTGCTGACTACACTACTGCTGCTACTACTGCTACTTCACTACTACTGCTGCTACTACTGCTACTATCACTACTGCTGCTTGACTGACTACTGCTGCTACTACTACTACTGCTGCTATTACCGCTACCATCACTACTACTGCTGCTACTACTACTACTACTACTGCTATTACTGCTACTATCACTACTACTGCTGCTACTACTACTACTGCTGCTATTACTGCTACTAAACTACTACTGCTGCTATTACTGCTACTATCACTACTACTGCTGACTATCACTACTACTGCTGCTATTACTGCTACTATCACTACTACTGCTGCTACCACTACTGCTGCTATTACTGCTATGTCACTACTACTGCTGCTATTACTGCTAATCACTACTACTGCTGTCTACTACTACTGCTGCTATTACTGCTAATGTCACTACTTACTGCTGCTATTACTGCTACTATCACTACTACTGCTGCTACTACTACTACTGCTGACTGCTCACTACTGCTGCTGCTGCTATTACTGATTCACTACTACTGCTAATAAACTCACTACTACTGCTGCTACTACTGCTACTTCACTACTACTGCTGACTATTCACTACTACTGCTGCCATTACCATCACTACTGCTGCTACTACTGCTGCTATTACTATCACTACTACTACTGCTGCTACTACTACTACTGCTGCTATTACTGCTACCATCACTACTACTGCTACTACTACTACTGCTGCCATTACACTATCACTACTACTGCTGCTACTGCTACTGTCACTACTACTGCTGCTATTACTACTACTATTACTGCTACTATCACTACTACTGCTGCTATTACTGCTACCATCACTACTACTGCTGCTACTACTTCTACTACTACTGTGCTACCATCACTACTACTGCTGCCATTACCGCTACCATCACTACTACTGCGCCGCTACTATGCACTACTACTACTGCCATTACTGCTACTGTCACTACTACTGCTGCTACTAATACTACTACACTGCTATTACTGCTACCGTCACTACTACTGCTGCACTACTACTACCGCTGCTATTACTGCTACTGTCACTACTACTGCTGTTACTACTACTACTGCTGCCATTACTGCTACTATCACTACTACTGCTGCTATTACTGCATTATCACTACTACTGCTGCTACTACTACTACTGCTGCTATTACCGCTTTGCTACCACACTACACTACACCACTACTGCTGCTATTACTACTACTACTACTGCTACTATCACTACTACTGCTGCTATTACTGCTACTATCACTACTACTGCTGCTACTACTACTACTGCTGCTATTACTGCTACTATCACTACTACTGCTGCTATTACTGCTACTGTCACTACTACTGCTGCTACTACTACTACTGCTGCTACTGCTACTCACTACTACTGCTGCTATTACTGCTACCATCACTACTACTGCTGCTATACTGCTACTGTCACTACTACTGCTGCTACTACTACTGCTGCTATTACTACTGTCACTACTACTGCTACTATTACTGCTACTGTCACTACCTGCTACTACTACTACTGCTGCTATTACTGCTACTGTCACTACTACTGCTGCTACTACTACTACTGCTGCTATTACTGCTACTATCACTACTACTGCTGCTATTACTGCTACTATCACTACTACTGCTGCTACTACTGCTACTACTACTACTACTGCTGCACTACTACTACTGCTGCTATTACTGCTACTCACTCACTACTGCTGCTACTACTACTACTGCTGCCATTACTGCTACTGACTACTACTACTACCGCTATCACTACTTGCTTGCTATTACTGCTACTATCACTACTACTGCTGCTACTACTACTGCTGCTATTACCACTATCACTACTACTGCTGCTATTACTGCTACTATCACTACTACTGCTGCTACTACTGCTACTACTACTACTACTGCTGCTACTACTGCTACTATCACTACTACTGCTGCTATTACTGCTACTATCACTACTACTGCTGCTACTACTACTACTGCTGCTATTACTGCTACTGTCACTACTACTGCTGCTACTACTACTACTGCTGCTATTACTGCTACTGTCACTACTACTGCTGCTATTACTGCTACTGTCACTACTACTGCTGCTACTACTACTACTGCTGCTATTACTGCTACTACTACTACTGCTGCTATTACTGCTACTATCACTACTACTGCCGCTACTACTACTACCGCTCACTATTACTGCTACTATATTGCTATACTACTACCATCTCACTACTACTGCTGCTATTACTGCTACTATCACTACTACTGCTGCTACTACTGCTACTTCTATACTGCTACTAACTGTCACCACTATCTACTATACTACTGCTGCTATTACTGCTACTGTCACTACTACTGCTGCTACTACTACTACTGCTGCTATTACTGCTACTATCACTACTACTGCTGCTACTACTACTACTGCTGCTATTACTGCTACTATCACTACTACTGCTGCTATTACTGCTACTGTCACTACTACTGCTACTATACTACTGCTATTACTACTACTACTACTGCTGCTACTACTACTACTGCTGCTATTACTGCTACTATCACTACTACTGCTGCTAATACTAAACTACTGCTACTATCACTACTACTGCTGCTACCACTTTACTTCTACTACTACTGCTGCTACTACTTCTGCTACTATACATTACTACTATCACTACTACTGCTGCTACTACTACTGCTGCTATTACTACTGCTGCCATTACTGCACTACTTCACTACTACTGCTGCTATTACTTTATGCTGCTACTACTACTACTGTGCTACTATTGCTGCTATTACTGCTACTTCACTACTACTGCTGCTACTACTACTACTGTGCTGCTAATTTACTTCTACTACTACTGCTGCCATTACTGCTACCATCACTACTACTGCTGCTACTACTACTACTGCTGCTATTACTACTATCACTACTACATTACTGCTACTGTCACTACTACTGCTACTACTACTACTGCTGCTATTACTGCTAATTACTGATACTACATT
Organism: Periplaneta americana; assembly: GCA_025594305.2. Lineage (NCBI taxonomy): Eukaryota > Metazoa > Arthropoda > Insecta > Blattodea > Blattidae > Periplaneta > Periplaneta americana. The sequence goes on from JAJSOF020000005.1 coordinate 193,598,019, forward strand.
ACTGCTACCAATCACTACTACTGCTGCTACACTGACTTTACTACTGACTAACCATCACTACTTGCTGCTATTACTGCTACTATCACTTTGAACTACTTGCTGCTATTACTGCTACTATCACTACTACTGCTGCCATTACTTGTTACCATCATACTGCTAAACTACTACTGCTGCTATACTGCTGCATTACTGCTACATCACTACTACTGCTGCTACTACTACTACTGCTGCTATTACTGCTACTATCACTACTACTGCTTAACTGCTGCTATTAATACCATCACTGCTGACCGCTTTTTTAAACTACTGCTGCTAAAACTGCTACTACTGCTGCTACTACTGCTACATCACTACTACTGCTGCTACTACTGCTATACTATTAACTATCACTACTACTATTACTATCACTACTTACTACTGCTACTTCTACTACTACTGCTGCTATTACTGCTAACTACTATACTAACCACTGCTGCTATTACTGCTACCGTCACTACTACTGCTGCTAAACTACTGCTGCTATTTCTGCTACTGTCACTACTACTGCTGCTACTACTACTAATTACTGCTACCATCATACTACTGCTGCTATTACTGCTACCATCACTACTACTGCTAGGCTACTTCTACTACCGCTGCTATTACTGCTACTATCTACTACTGCTACTGCTACTACTGCTGCTGCTACTATTGCTACTGTCACTACTACTACTGCCACTGCTACTATCTACTACTATCTACTACTACTGCTGCTAATACTACTGCTGCTATTTCTACTACTACTACTTCACTACTACACTACTGCTGCTGCTACTACTGCTACTACTACTACTACTGCTACTTCTACTACTAGTGCTGCTACTAATGCTACTATCACTACTACTATTACTGCTGCTACTACTGCTACTTATACTACTGCTGCTACTACTGCTACTTACTGCTACTTACTTCTACCGCTACCACTCACTTCTACCGCTGCTACTTCTACTACCGCTAACCACTGCTACTACTGCTACTTCTACTACTGCTGCTACTACTGCTACTATCACTACCACTACTGCTACTTCTACTGCTGCTGCTACTATCACTACTACTGCTACTTCTACTACTGCTACTACTGCTACTTCTAGTACTGCTGCTACTACTGCTACTATCACTACTACTACTACTGCTACTACTGCTACTTCTACTACTGCTGCTACTACTGCTACTCACCACTGCTACTTCTACCACTACTTTTTTACTACTACTGCTTCTGCCACCACTTCAACTACTACTGCTGCTACTAATGCTACTATCACTACTACTACTACTATTACTGCTGCTACTACTACTGCTACTTCTACTACTGCTACTATCACTACTACTACTACTGCTACTTCTACTACTGCTACTTCTACTACTACTACTTCTACTACTACTGCTGCTGCTACTACTGCTACTACTACTACTACTACTACTGCTGCTACTAATGCTACCATCACTACTACTACTACTACTATTACTGCTGCTACTGCTACTTCTACTACTACTGCTGCTACTACTGCTACTATCACTACTACTACTACTACTACTACTACTGCTGCTGCTATTACTACTGCACCAAAATTTAAGAGGTGATTTGTAGAAACATACTAATGTGTGCAATAAGCAGTTTTGGGATAAAAATAACACAATATTAATTTGATATCCCTCAATCAGCTGTTTTTTCTGATAGTATAATTGTTGGTAGTATATCGATTTACCTTGAAAACAGCTGTTGTCGATGATGAAATAATTTGAAATGATACGAGGTTATAATATCCTTAATGCGATAAGAGTTTTGTTATGTAATATGAAAAATGCTTACTCTATTGTAAATTGGATACATTAATTACTATTACAAATTTACAATATTGCAATATTATAGAGGTACAGATAAACAGATTATATTATAAATACTAATATTATTTACTTAAAATGTATGAAATTGTGCTTATATCTCCATTAAAGTAGGTCATTCTCTACAGTTTCAATGGGTACAGATTTCCTGAAAATTTGAAGCAATCTGAACAATGTAGTATATAAAACTAAATACAAATATTTACATACGGAATACTAAATAAATTTTACAAGAGAAAGAGTTCATCCAAAGGGCTGGACTCGGGAAGAGTACCCAAAACGCTCATTGCATTTCCGCGTTGAATTGAAATACTTAAACGTTGACGGAAATAAGTAGTGAAACGATGATGACCAGTAATGGAGATCAAAATTTGGCCGATTTGAGATACTAAAACTTTAGCGTCATGACTCTAAGGACTCTTGTGGGATGTTGTTTGAACGTTGGAATAAAGAATCAAAATAAAGTGTCACATAGCTGAAATGTACAAAGCAAATACTGTACATAGCACTAGAATATTGGAGCTGTTTTAGAAGTGTCTAGAACTTGTGTGAATTTACCATTCAAAAGTTACAATTTGTTTATAATTAAAAAGGCATATTTTTTACAAGTGTTCGAGACACACACTTTATGACTATATACAGTAGCTATTTTTTTAATCAAAAGAATTTCAGTTTTTACAAAAATGTAGCATTTTAAAAGCTCTTCTTAGCCTATATAATATGATACTGCCGTAAACTACAAATTCGAGCAAAAATACAATGGCAGGTTACTAAAACTACTTTGGTGCCATTTTCTTTAACAGTCTCTGGATTGAACAAATTGAAATCACTTTCTCATTTAAAATTAATAATCCACAACTCATTTTGTAAACTCTCTACAACCTGTAAATGTCCTTGCCTGAAAGAATCTGTAGATGTGAAATACCTGGGAATTATTGTTGATCAGCACTTGAAATGGGATAGACAAATCACCTTTTTATGTAACAGGATACGTAAAACAATTTACAAATTTGTAAACCTTCGCCATTACTTGCCTACTCATGTATTACGTTTGGTTTATTTGGCTCTAGTTGAATCTGTTATCCAACATGGTATAATTGGATGGGGAGGCATTACAAAAACTGCTCTTTTTCCTCTAATTATGTTGCAAAAACGTATAATCAAAATTTGTTTGAAAAGGCGACTGGATTATCCAACAAATTTGATCCATTCTGAATTGAATGTTTTTAGAATTGACCAAATTTATAAATACTCTTTAATGAAATTCTATCATAAAAATAGAACGAAATTTGTAGCTCAGCCACATGCTCATAATACGAGACGAAATGAAATTCTTAAATTAGTTGAACCTAAATATTTCACATCTGCTGCTTTACTACACAGTACAAATTATGGTCCACGGCTATATAATTCGATAATAAAATTTCATCCAGAATTGACTACTTTAAGCAATGAAATTTTCAGATCCAGAATTTAAAAAATTTATATGGCAGACTTCCCTGTATTATATTATGTACCATGTATTGTAAAACAAGTTTATTTCTATCCTAAGTGTATTTTTCTATTTTATCTTGGTTACTATATCCATGACCTGCACTAATTATACTACTAATAATAATTTAATATTAATCCATCAATCTAAACATCGTCTCTTTTTTTCACTCAGTTATTACTAGTATTATTATTTACTAATTTTATTACAATCTTTATGTGAGCTTTTTTCTTAAGTATTTTGTCTACAAAGTATGTGTATCTATGTAACGGAACTGTCCCCGAACACGAGCTTTGCTCTTTCGGGGTATTTTAATGTAACGTTTTTATGTATATGTTATTATTAAATAAATAAATAAATAAAATAAATAAAGGTTACGTAATATGTTTTTTGAGCGGTGTTCTTATAGTATTAGTGAGCACTTGTATTGTTTCCGACAGTTTTTCTGTACCACACCTACATTATCCTACCTTTCTGTATAATGTAGAATGACTTCTCATATATTCTGCTATACAGCTCTGAGTTCTTCTCTACTCCTGTGGTCAGCTGGAATAAAATGTCCGGGAAGGATGAAGGCTGTCGTGCACAAGGGATGGGCGGCTTTTACCTGAACCCCTGGCTCTATTATCAGCCTTATAATGGGCTCCTCTTTTACCTGCTGTACAATATTTCAAGGGCCGAGTCTCTGATTGATGTGTCCCACGAGGTCACATGACCGTTTCAGGCTTGGCATGTAACATTGCACTGAGGATCTTCGGGGCAAACGGAGCTTACACGATCAGTACTTCCAACAGATTATTAAAGTCTGTTGGTCGAGCTCATTATTAACTATTATTAAAATTATTATCATTATTGTTTTATCGTAACAGGTTTTTCATGGTTTCCTTAGTTATTTCCAGGAAGAAAAATAAAGAACGTAAACTTGCGAATTCGAAATGAGGCAGTGGAACAAGTGGACAGCTTCAAATACTTGGGGTGTACTATAAGCAGTAATATGAGCTGCTGCCAGGAAGTCAAAAAGAGGTTAGCAATGGCAAAGGAAGCTTTTAATAAAAAAGGAGCATGTTCTGCAGACCTCTGGAAAAAGAACTAAGGAAGAGATTAGTGAAGTGCTTTGTGTGGAGTGTGGCATTTTTATGGGGCGGAAACATGGATATTACGACGAAGTGAAGAGAGACGACTAGAAGCATTTGAAATGTGGATTTTTTATATTATTTTTTTATTTATTTTAGTAGGTTATTTTACGACGTTTTATCAACATCTCAGGTTATTTAGCTTTTGAATGAGATGAAAGTGATAATGCCGGTGAAATGAGTCCGGGGTCCAGCACCGAAAGTTACCCAGCATTTGCTCATATTGGGTTGAGGGAAAACCCGGAAAAAACCTCAACCAGGTAACTTTCCCCGGCCGGGAATCGAACCCGGGCCACCTGGTTTCGCGGCCAGACGCGCTAACCTTTACTCCACAGGTGTGGACTGAAATGTGGATATGGAGAAGAATGGAGCGTGTGAAACGAACACACAATGTAAGAGCTGAAGCTGCGTTAGAAAGAGGGTTGAAGAGAGAATAATGCTGAAACTGATCAGGAAGAGGAAAAGAAATTGGCGGGTCAATGATTGAGAAGATGCTGCCTGCTGAAAAATACTTACTTACTTACTTACTTACTTACTTACTTACTTACTTACTTACTTACTTACTTACTGGCTTTTAAGGAACCCGGAGGTTCATTGCCGCCCTCACATAAGCCAGCCATTGGTCCCTAACCTGAGCAAGATTAATCCAGTCTCCATCATCGTATCCCACCTCCCTGAAATCCATTTTAATATTATCTTCCCATCTACGTCTCGGTCTCCCCAAAGGTCTTTTTCCTCCAAGCTCCCAACACTGTGATCGTGCCAGAGAATCAGTCCCATCAGGTTTCGTAACAAGCTGTTTTTACGGTGATGGGTTGTTAGCCCTTCGCCCAACCCCCAAGCTGGAGGACCACCCCTCATCGGCTGTCCGCGACTGATTATTGAATATATTCACAGCTACCCTCCATATCTGGACACTGAAAAGAATGGTGAACGGGAGAATAGGATATCAAGTGATAGACAACATTCAGTTAATATGGAACGTATGCGGAGGTGAAAAGGAAGGCGAAAAAGAGGGAAAATTGGTGAGTTGCTGGATTTGAATCTGCCCTTGGGCAGGAAACAACGAATAAATAATTAAAGCTTTTTCATCTCGTGGCTTCAGCTGGCTTTCTTTTCAATATCTATGTTCTTTCCCAATGCCTGTCTACGTAGCCTTCAGAATTAAATTTGCCGCTTGTTGTCTCTGATATTTGCTGATTTGTGGTTATTCTCTCTGTATTTTCTGTTACTTCCAAAACCATTTCATTATCGAAATTTTCCGTTTTCATATTTTCTCATACAGTAGAAGTAATTTGTCAAAAGCTCATGACATGACACACAGCAGTTCGTCCCCGAAAGGTATTACCCCCCGTGTATAAACAGATTTATTGAATCTTTTTGCTTTCTGGAGACAAATAGAAATAACAATTGCAAAGTAAAGGAGGTACACAGGTAGTCCGAGCAGCTCTGAAAGAGGAATCTGGCATTGTGTTCAAACGCAAATTCCTCTGCAGTGGAAAACATGTTTTGTGTAGCACTCGCAGTGAAATGGGCTTTGCAGAGCATCTTACTGTGAACCTTGGTCTGCGTTTATCTCGCCGCAATTGTCACATCTCTTTACTCGATAACAGAGGTGACTGCATGACAGGAAAAAGTAAAGATTTTATGCTGTGTGGACGCCACGATATTGAGTTCGACTTTTCCTGGGGCATGTATGTTTGTCTGCTGACAGTACGACGGTTGTGTTGTTCAGATCGATCGAGGGATATGAAGACGGTGAACAGATGGATAAACTGTTGGACAGATAGATACGAGGATGGTTGGATAGCTGGAGAGGTAAATGTGAATAAATGAATAGAGAGACATGTAGAATATATGGGTGTATTAATAACTGGATGATTGATTAGAAAGGTAGATAGATAATAGATGAAATAGGATAGTGGGATAAATTTATAAAATTGCAAGCAGGAAGTAAACAGATAAGTAGGTGGATGGATGGATAAACGGATAGATTGATGAATGGGTGGTTGCATAGATACATGAGTAGACGGATGGACGAAGAACGGTTAGGTAGTTGGATAGGTAGGTATGTAGACAGGCAGATAGACAGGTAGGTAGGTAGATATGAGAGATGGAGAGATAGATGGATGGATGGATGGATGGATGGATGGAAGGATGAAGAGATGAACGGATGGATGGGTGGATAGATGTAGAAATGGGTGGGTGGAAAGAATGATGGATAGATGGAGAAATGGATGGATGGATATATGAAGAAATGGATGGGTGGAAGGATAGAAGGATGAATGGATGGATGGATAGAAGGATGAATGGATAGATGGAGAAATGGATGGATGGATAAATGAAGAAATGGATGGATGGAAGGATATAAGGATGAATGGATGGATGGAAGGATGGATACGAGGATGGATGGATAGATGGAGAAATGGATGGATGGATGAAGAAATGGATGGGTGGAAGGATAGAAGGATGAATGGATGGATGGAAGGATGGATGAATAAATGGAGAAATGGATGAATGGAAGGATGAATTGATGAATAGAAGGATGGATGGATATATGGAGAAATGGATGGATGGATAGATGAAGAAATGGGTGGGTGGAAGGATAGAAGGATGAATGGATGGATGGAAGGATGGATGGATAGATGGAGAAATGGATGGATAGATGAAGAAATGGATGGGTGGAAGGATAGAAGGATGAATGGATGGATGGAAGGATGGATAGAAGGATGGATGGATAGATGGAGAAATGGATGGATGGATAGATGAAGAAATGGATGGGTGGAAGGATAGAAGGATGAATGGATGGATAGAAGGATGGATGGATAGATGGAGAAATGGATGGATGGATAGATGAGGAAATGGATGGGTGGAAGGATAGAAGGATGCTTGGATGGATGGAAGGATGGATAGAAGGATGGATGAATAAATGGAGAAATGAATGAATGGAAGGATGAATTGATGGATAGAAGGATGGATGGATAGATGGAGAAATGGATAGATGGATAGATGAAGAAATGGATGGGTGGAAGGATAGAAGGATGAATGGATGGATGGAAGGATGGATGAATAAATGGAGAAATGGATGAATGGAAGGATGGATTGATGGATAGAAGGATGGATGGATAGATGGAGAAATGGATGGATGGATAGATGAAGAAATGGATGGGTGGAAGGATAGAAGGATGAATGGAAGGATGGATTGATGGATACAAGGATGGATGGATGGGGAAATGGAAGGATAGATTAATGCATAGAAGGATGGATGAATAGATGGCTGAATGGAGAAATGGATGGATGGGTGGAGAAATGGATGGATGGATGGATGGATGGATGGAGAAATGGATGCATGGATGGGTGGAGAAATGGTTGGATGGATAGATGACTGAATGGAGAAATGGATTGATGAATGGGTGGAGAAATGATGGTTTGGTGGATGGATGGAGAAATACATAGATATATGAATGGATGGAAAGATGGACGGTTAGATGGAGAAATGATGGTTGGATGGATGGATTGAGAAATAGCTGGATGGGTGGATGGATTGAGAAGTGAATGGATGGATGGATGGATGGACAAATAGATGAATGGATGGACGGATGAACGGATAGATGGATCGATAGGTTGGTGTACTGTACTGATAAGACGTAATGGACGAGTGGTTATAAGTAGGCGGATATAGGTAAGTAGACAGACAGATACATAAACAGGTAGGTAGGTAGAAAAGAGAGATGGATGGATGGGTGGGTAGTTGGATAGAAGGATTGAGAGATGAATGGATAGATGGGATGGATGGATGGGTGGATAGATGAATGGAGAAATGGATAGATGGATAGAGGGATGAATGAATGGAGAAATGGAATAATGATGGATGGAGAAATGGATGGATGGATGGATGGGTGGATGCATGGAGAAATGAATGGATGGATGGGTGGGGAGATGAATATATAGAATAGAAAGATGGATAGATAGATGGATGGATGGAGGGGTGGATGGATGGACAGAGAGATAAATATAAAGAGAAGGGAATGGTTATACCTAGAAGTAGGTAGGAATAGATGTAGGATAGAGATGGATAGACAGGTACACATATGGACCCCGTCTTGAGCCTTGCAAATTGCCTATGTCCCCAGGCAGCTCGTGTTCCTATATAATTATTCTCTTTCATGTTCCCGCGATTAGTTCAGAGGGTTCGCACTGTACCTGCATAAAGAGAAAAGCGAACTCTGCCAGTTCTTCCCGTTTGTGACGGCCATAAAAATAGTAAATGCTTTGAAGCCCACAAGCATTGAATGATTCTGAAGGTCTTTGTAACGTCCAGGGCTACCTGTTATCCTACCGTTCTGTATAGGCAGGGCATTTACTGTACCTCCTCTGTATAAAGAGATGACAGTTATGGTGACCAGGAGGGTCCTACACATGAATTTCGTTCGTAGTGAGCATTGAAGTTTCCTGCATATACCCTCTGAGCAATATATATATATATATATATATATATATATTTAACGACATCATTTATTTTTACAACTTTTATTGTACCTGAGTTTTTTAATGTACCATCGGATTCTGTTCCAACTCCACACAGCCAAGACCGCAGATAGTAAGCAGTACTGAGCTGTACGTCGTTCTTTTCCAGTGAAAAGAGCTTAACATATTTTCGCCAGGTCTACCGTCACTCGCATTCCACCAGCTTCTGCTCCCCCTGTACCACTCTTTTCAAAACATTAATTTCAGGCCAAGTTTACGAACAGCTGTTTAATTTAACTTAAATAAAAGACCTGTTAGTAATTAACTGTCACGTGGTTTCTCTTTTCTACAATCCTGCGGCAGCAATAGATAGCATGTCTGAGTAATTTTATATTTTCGGGTCGGGCAAAGTGAAGATTGAATTTACAGTAAGAGTAGGTAAGAATTATTTCAACATGAGTTACTAGTACGAAGGACGAAACTGGCAATTGGAATTAGATGCAGTAGTCTATAGTGCGATAATATGCAGAAAAGAACTGAAGCCTGTATCGAAATGAACGGCCACCATTTTCAAAATTGTGTTTAAATATTTATATTATGATTATTTTTCAATTTAACTTCTTTCTCTATATTGTACGCTAATGTGCTGTAGACAGTATAATATACACTGCTTTGAATACGTACGCATGGATATCTCACTTCGTGAGTAAAAACACTTATTCTTAATACAGTACTGTACTTTGATTAAAGACAAACCTAATGAAAATTATCAAACTCAAATGGCGATATTTCCTAGTTTACGTAAATGGATGAACTTTTTCTTCCTTCCTATACCTAGTAAAGTGATTTGTGTTTTACGCCAGTGTCTTGAACTATCTTGGAGGGGGAGAAGCTGTTTCTTTCTCAAAACAGGTTAATATTAAAAATGTTAAAAAATAAAATGATGTCCATTTTCAGTAATTTGACAGGAAGGATATAAATTTATTTAACGGCGCTGTATCAACTATTGTCGGACCATCGGATCTGTGCCCCTTCAGCGCTGTCGTCGTTCTTGGAAAAGTTAACGCCTCTACTCACCCATTCCACCAGCTTTCCTCCCACCACGTCAAACTTTGCCGAATAGGGTGTTGCTGGAAACAGTGTCTTGTCTCTGATATTGTTATTAATAATGTGAGGTTAATTATAATTACTTATTAATTTAATTTAAGTAGATCTAATGACGCTGATTGACTTCACGATTAATTAGAGATAATTTTGATTACAGTGGATATTTGTTGGTTAAATGGAATTTACGTGAAGGGAATCTATTTCGTTTCTAAAAAGAATTTTTTCGTCATAAATACTTTTTCTTCACCTTATTATCTTATTTAGGTTTGGAACGTGATCTTGAAGGCCTAATAAAATTATAAAATTGTAGGAATGAATGAACACATAGTCATGTCCCTGGGCTAAGGACCGGCTATGGCGAAGTTAATACATACTACGATCTTATTTACATACTATAAAACATAAGATACTGATAATGTGCAGGAGTTCTAATTTATTCTTATGAAAATAATTTACATTTTACAAAAGACCAAGACTTGTATTATGCATGAAATTACAGAGGGCATATCCTTCATATTTGAATCTGAGTCACTACTATTGCTGCTGCTGCTGCTGCTGCTGTCTTCACCCAAGTTGATGTTTTTGTTTTCCATCTTGATTGCTTTCCCTAACCTTCAATAATTTCTTCAAAGTCGGAACTTCTTTCTGCATGGTATAAAATTCTTGTATGTTTCTTTTAAGATATCATCTACAAGAATTAAAGCATTTGATTCTAGTTTCATCTCCTGCACAGACTCCCTCTCGCCTGTTTTTCTTTATTAGAGCTCTGACCTGTCTTTATAAATTACATAAAAATGTTGTATTATATCAGTATTAAAAAGTAATTTTAATACGTAATCAATTAAAATAAAATAAGCTCATCTGTGATCGCAGCTCTCTTTCCGTTGCCTGATTTATAGGAAACAGATATTGACCTGTTTGTTTCTCTTCATCGAAAAATGCTATTACTTGCTTAATATTTTTTCATGTTACTATAGATGTCTGGACTGCAAGTGTTGAAGAAGGCTCAAAATTGTCTTTGAATGCTGAATTACTTTAGGGTTCTGTTCGCATATCTTACGGGGGCATTCCGATGGTCCGACTATATTTGCTTATTTATCGTCTATGGGATTGGTGATAGCGAGATGGTATTTGGCGAGATGAGACCGAGGATTCGCCATAGATTACCTGACATTCGCCTTACGGTTGGGAAGAAACCAACCAGGTAATCAACCCAAGCCGGGATCAAATTCGCACCCGAGCGCAACTCCGGATCGGCAGGCAAGTGCCTTAGCCGATTTAGCTACGTCGGTGTTCTCTAAGCAATATAAGCAGTTTCATATAACATAATGAAGGTTAATATGATTTAATCGAATGTACTCTGATGTAATGAAATCTTACGTGATATAGTATATTGGATCTTACCCCGTCTTATTATCAGAGAGCTTTCTTCCAAAACGAGTTAAGTCCACTTTCAGTAATTTGACAGGAAGAACAAAAATTATTTATGCCGTTTCGATTCATGCTGGATGTTTCCTGATGTCTTATTATTGTTGTACCCAAATACAGGGTGAGTCAGGAGGAAAGGTATATAGTGTGAGGGGTGATAATACTGGTGATTATGGACAAAAAAGTTTATATGAACATATGTCCTGTCCTTAACAGTATCTGACACACAGATATTTGAAAATCGCTTTTCTTCACTTCGTCGTAATGTCCATGTTTCCGAACCCTAACAATGTCACACTCCACACAAAGCATTTGAATAGTTTCTTCTTCAGTACTTTTTTCCAGAGGTCCACGAAGATGCTTCTTTTTCTATTAAAAGCTTCCTTTGCTATTGGTATCCTCATTTTGACTTCCTGGCAGCAGCTCATGTTACTACAGTCTTATGTTACTACAAGTCTTTGAAGCTGTCCTTGTTCTGCTGCCTCATTTCGAATTCGCACGTTTACTTTCTTTATTTATCTTCATCCCATTCTGCTCACGGCTGCCATTTAGTCCCAGTATCATATCCCTTAGTATCGTCTCCTCTTCTGCTAACAACGCTATATCATCTGCAAATCTGACGGACTTTATTCTTCTTCTTCCTACTATTACCCTTCCCATTACAATCGATATGTAGTTCTTGCATCTCTTCTCATATGATTAATTAAAGGACTGTAGGTTCCTATACGCCCTATGGCTCAGTAAGGACAAAATTTTCTCTTCCCATATGATTGATTAAAAGTCGTATTTATTTTATTTATATTTATTTATTTATTTATTTATTTATTTTAACTAGCTAGCTAATGAGTACAAATTAAAATTATAAAACAAAAATGTTTCTAGCCACTACCGTAAGAGCCAGTATGGGCAAAATTCTTTTTTTCCATACGATTTATTAAATAATTTTAGGTTCCTATACGCCCTATAGCTCCATATGGACAAAATTAATTTAAAAATTGTATGTTTCTATACTCTATATGGCTCCGTATGGGCAAAATTTTCTCTTATATATTTCATTTAAAAATCGTAGGTTACTATACGCCACATGGCTCCGTATGGGCAAAATTTCTCTATTCATTTTATAACCGTAAGTTTTTATACGCCGTATTGCTCCGTATGGAATTTTCTCTTCCCTCATGATTCATTAAAAATTGTAAGTTTCTATACGCTATACTGGGTGTATCTATATATGTGTCCATAAATGTGGGGGCGTATTCCTGACACTAAACATAACAAAAAGTTAATATGAACATGGGTCCGCAAACCTTTCGTTAGGGAGTTATGAAAGGAATTTCCTGTAGTGACCCTTGATTATGCAATTCACCTCAAACTTGCATTTTTCTCACTTTTTTTATTATAGTTGGTAATGACATTTGTTTTGTTTGATTGCCTTCTGGTGTATTGGTGTAAAAATCTAAAATCCTTGGTGTATTCGACACCTGTAGTTAATTATTTATTATTTATTTATTTATTTATTTATTTATTTATTTATTTATTTATTTATTTATTTATTTATTTATGTATTTATTTATTTATTTATTTATTTATTTATTTATTTATTTATTCTGGTGTAGTTAAGGCTATCAGGCCTTCTCTTCCACAACACCAGGAATACAAATACAATAATATAGAAAAACAGAGAGAAAAAAAATCGATGTTCTGAGGGAGCGTATCCAAAGTGGATTTGATCCAGGACATTTGCACAGAGTACGACAAAGCATGGAACGCAGGCTCAGAGCAAGCATCGAAGCAGGAGGAAGCCACTTTGAGCAATTTTTGTAAATGTATGTTGTTAAATGTATCACATTCAGGATTACCAATAAACCCAATAACTCCCTAACGAAGGGTTTGCGGACCCATGTTCATATGAACTTTTTGTTATAGTTTGGTATCAGGAATACGCCCCCACATTTATGGACACATATATAGATATACCCTGTATATGGCTCCGTATGGGCAAAATTTTCTCTTCTCATATATTTCATTTAAAAATCTAGGTTACTATAAGCCACATGGCTTCGTATGGTCAAAATTTTCTCTTCTCATATGATTCATTTAAGAATCGTAGGTTCCTATATGTCATATGACTCCGTAAGGGCAAACATTTCTCTTCTCATATGATTCATTTAAGAATCATAGGTTTCTATATGTCATATGACTCCATATGGGCAAAATTTTGTCTTCTCGTGTGATTCATTTAAAAATCGTAGGTTCCTATACGCCATATGGCTCCATATGGACAAAATTTTTCTTCTCATATGATTCATTTAAGAATCCTAGGTTCCTATACGCCACATGACTCCGTATGGGCAAAATTTTCTTTTCGTGTAATTCATTTAAAAATCGTAGGTTCCTATACGCCATATGGCTCCGTATGGACAAAATTTTCTCTTCTCATATGATTCATTTAAGAATCGTAGGTTCCTATATGCCATATGACTCCGTATGGGAAAAATTTTCTATTCTCATATGATTCATTTAAGAATCCTAGGTTCCTATATGCCACATGATTCCGTATGGGCAAAATTTTCTCTTCTCATATGATTCATTTAAGAATCCTAGGTTCCTATATGCCACATGACTCCGTATGGGCAAAAAGTTCTCATCTAATATGTTTCATTTAAGAGTTCTAGGTTCCTTTATCCATATGACTCCGTATGGGCAAAATTTTCTCTTCTCATATGATTCATTTAAGAATCCTAGGTTCCATATAAAATTTTTCTTCTCATATGATTCATTTAAGAATCCTAGGTTCATATATGCCACATGACTCCGTATGGGCAAAATTTTCTCTCCTCGTATGATTCATTTAAGAATCCTAGGTTCCTATATGCCACATGACTCCGTATGGGCAAAATTTTCTCTTCTCGTGTAATTCATTTAAAAATCGTAGGTTCCTACACGCATATGGCTCCGTATGGACAAAATTTTATCTTCTTTTATGATTCATTTAAAAATTGTAGGTTCCTATACGCCGTATAGCCCCTATGACAGCACTTTGGTAGAAAATACGAAGATATTATATGCTAGTGCAGACAGTTCTGAAGACGTTCGTGCATGGCATCGAAGCGTAAGTTACGGATCGCTTCTGAAAGCGGTAGTTGCCTTCACTGAAGATAAGAACTGTGAAATTATGACCACGATGACAACGAAGATAGCGACGCGACTGTAATATTAAGACTGATGACAACGATAAGAAGGTAGCAATATGATGGTGGTGATAATGATACATTCGAGGTTGAACAGTAGCTATGTCACAGTTCCCCTTGTTAACGACGTACAAGGCCTCGATGTGCATCTGTCTTGTTGATGTTGCACTCATGCATAAAATGCATGTCTGGATGTCTGTTCTGCGTGTTCGGGAGCACTTCCGGCAAGGCAACTCTCTTAACGCCGAGACAATTAAAACAGAAACAGACACACATCCGGCAATATCCCCAGTTCGAGCCCAGGGAGTCAATACCGCACGCTGTGAACACAGCTCAAGTGGATAGCACAGTGGAACCTCATTACAGCGCGAGTGGTTACCTTGTTCTCTTTTTGTTTACTCAAGTCTCTTTCCTACAACGCCACCCGCAGTGAGGACAACGATTAAGGGGCAACTTTAACGCTGTGAGATTGTACTGATCTGAATTCTGCCAAGACTGTAGATATTTCTGATAATTTAGTAAATTTGTTATACAAAAACTTTCCTGTGTTAATTAAAATTACTTAACCTTAATTAATGGTAGGTTTCGGCTTGATATCCGCCATCTTCAGATTTATAGTAAGGTCCTTCTCTTGTTTTCGGTTTGTTCTATTTGATGTCTTGGTGGGGATGCGTTTATGATCGGTAGCGTTGTGTCAGATATATAGTCTTAGAAAAAAGTTTTGTGCGAGATCGTGCGTATTTGCTTGGTTTCCGCACAAAATCAATCCGCGGAAAGTCTAAAATTCCACATTCAGTATTCCCAACCTAACACACATAACAATTTTCCTCTTCTTACCGCTTAAGTGACATATTGATTTTACTGCTTTAGGCTTTTAACATATTATTTTTAGCAGGTCAGAGACGTTCAATATAGTAATAATTATAAATTGAAACTTACCACTGCAATTTCACCTAAATTGCACTGTTAATTATTGTTTTTAAATATTTGCAAAAATTAAGTAAACTCTACAACTCCACTAAAGTTACTGCATTCGTGATGAAAGTAACATTAAGGAACCAGGAAAAAATCGACAAGATTCCAGATTCATCATAGACTGGGAAAAAAAAAATAATACAGACGTATATCACGGCCTGCTGGAGTATAGTAAACACAGAAAACATTTTAAAAATAAGCAACAATGTTGAAGATAGATATTTTTGTTTTGCAAATTTGCCGTCATTGAACAGAAACCAAGATGGAGATTTCATTGCAACTAATTAGAAATTCCTCTTTCAGGCATGTAATAAACAATCTTCGCACAAAATAATGTACGATACACGAGCGGTATGTTTTATTTCAATTCTCGGAAATTAAAAAGCTCAACTACATTTCGCTTTTTCAAACTTTTCCTCGAACATGAAAACTTCAACATACCGCTCTTGTAACGCATAGTACTATTGTCACACAGTTACTTTATAAGTCCCAGAAAGGAGGCATTGCTCATGTTCAGACATACAACGAAACAAAACTAATTTTAATACCTTAACTAGTCGTTCTCTTGTGAACCAGGTCGCCCGTCCTCTGATCATGCGCACTGCCTTCTTTCTTGGATTTATAAAGTATCTATGTGGCAAAACTTTTTTCTATGACTTTTCGGTTCAATATGTAGCATTTCCATGTCTATTTCTATGTTGCTGTAGTTGTGCTTGGTGTTGGTAATACGTTGTGCGTAGGTGGAAGTATTGCATGATTTGATTATGGCTGTGATGTGTCCCTTGTATCGTGTTTGAAAAAATCTCCGAGTTTGTCCGATGTAGAAGTCACTACACTATTATATGTTAATTTGTAAATTCCTGATAGGTTTTATTTGTCTTGTTTGTATGTTGAGATGTCTTTATAGTGTGTTTTGTGTTCTGTGCATAAGTCATACTTTAATTTCCAGAATAAAGATGAGATTTTGTGTATGTTTTTGTTTTCGTATGACAGTGTGATGTATGTAAAGTTACAGAACAATGTAGAACGTTACACAACACAGAACTGCACGCATTGTATCCTTTACCTAACACAATTAGGAACATTCAATTCAGACGTTTGAGATGAACGGCATTTATTTATTTATTTATTTATTTATTTATTTATTTATTTATTTATTTATTTATTTATTTATTTATTTATTTATGTCTATAACAGGGCAAAGCCCCAATTACAATAGACAGTACAGATATTTGTTAAAAAAACATAAAATTGCATATAACATGAAAAAGGAGATAAAACAGATACAAATGCAAGATACAAGTGTAAAAAAAAAAACAAATCGATACTACCTAAATAAAAGACACAGATATAGATATAAATGAAAAATACCAAATAAAAATAATTTAAAAAGAGTTAAGTATAGAACCATAGCCAAAAATGTAAAATGTAGCTATAATTGGCAAATTACAGAGTAACTATAACACTATATTAATAAATGTAGCACGTATGGGTGAATTAAAAGATACACATAGTGTTAGTTGGAAGATCAGAGAGAAAAAGATCTTTGGGAAGGCCGAGACGTAGATGGGAGGATAATACTCGTATTAAAATGGATTTGAAGGAGCTGGAATATAATGGTAGGGACTGCATTAATCTTACTCAGGATAGGGACCGATGGCGGCTTATATGAGGGCGGTAATGAACCTTCGGGATCTTTAAAAGCCATTTGTAAGTGTAATGTATGTACAATAATTGTAAAGTAGTGTGTCTATGAAAAGTCAGGCTTTGAATTTCGAGTTAAACTCTGTAACATGTTTTTATATATAATTTACCTTACACAGTTTTGAAAAGCAATTATTCTTCTGAGTCTAACCGATATGTTTACTTTATTTGCAGGCTTGGTAATCAGCAGTTTTAACATCCTTGGTAGCTACGAGAAACAAAGGACTACCTATTAATTATCTTCTGACGAAACACTCGGTGCAGCGTTTTCCTTGTGCGATACATTGAATCCACCAGTCACACGCCGCGGCCGTCACGTCCGAATATGGATAATGCAAAGGTAAGTCGTCTGCCAGATCTCCTTGGGTCTCTAGTAAGGGGTCAGGTGTTTGATTTCTGAAAAGTGTATGAGAATATCGATGAACATATTGGCTCCTTTCTCTAGTTGCCTTGAGTAATTATTCAGTCTTCCTTTTGACATAGAATACGCCGTTGTCCACACCTCAGTATAGGCCACTCATGTCAATTGATGCCCATAGGAGCAAGCGCGTGCTTTAGAGCTCAGGACTGAGCGCTTTACAGCGGAAAGGAAAGAGACAGACGAAAGAGGTATTATATGCCGCTTGGTCGAGCTGTATTCAGGGATGGCCAGCACTGATTCAGTAAATAAAGCGAAGAGAACTTATTAAAACTGTATCCATGTTAATTTTTAGATTTGCTGAGAAGTATAAATGCATTATAAGAATGTAAGTTTTAATTTTAATGCTCATTTTTTACAAGTTTGAAATTTTCAAATATAGTCCTATTTATTTAGTAGCCTTACAGAATGTTTTCGTAAATCTAATATACCGTAAACATGTATTACTGAAGATAGTGTATTGAAAATTTTTAAAATATTCGCATGGAAACTGTTTGTAAGGAAATTAATTAACAAAGCAACTACTGTTACATCATAAACAAAAGATACGTGCCCATGTGTTGTAAAAATGTCAGCTCTATAGCTTCAGCAAATTTCGAGAAAATAATTTAATATTCTGATGATAGGAAGTTCTCACCAGTATCACCTTAAAAGCATAATGCGATAAGAGTTTTGTTATGGAATATTAGTTACACTTAAAACATATGCAGCACCTAGGTAACTTTGCTTTGTACTGTAATATTGTTTCGATTGGTTTATTGATTACTTTTATAAGGCTAAAGGTACTATCAATATAAATTCCAACTTATCATGTCATACTCATTCTCTTTCTTTGGAATATCACTTTCTTTATGAATGATGTGTTTCATCCATTTAGTACAGTATCGTTGTACTACTATGGAATTTAAGTGAATATTCTTTCTTAAGTCTTTATTATGTTATTAACATTTAAAACACAAGTGCAATATTAAGAAATCAGTGTTAGTACTTTTGTTTTACAAACAATATAGATAATATCAAACAGAAAGAAGTCATATAAAAATAACGACATAAAATTTCATGTTCCGGTTGAAGTTTGTGCACCACTGTTTTCTTAATCCAACAGGCTGCTTATTCATATACACAACCCTTCCTCTTTCCATACTTAGTGCTTGCTGCCCGCGCACGACGTCAAGGTCAGAAAAATGCGCTTGCTTTGACATCACTGGTATAGGCTGACAAGTCATGAAATCCGGTGTCACGAAAATCATATAAATTTAAAACCACTAATATAAAACAACTAAAGTCTACGTCAATTGAATATTCACTGCAAGGCCAATGCATAGTTATCGCTTCGGTTCAGTCATAAGATGTTTACGGGACGAGTTCTAGCGAACTTAATGCGCTGCGTGCTATACCCATGAATGAAAACATTTACCTACATAATTATATTTTTACTACAGTAAATTATGCGTACACAAAATAGATTAATTCCTAGTATAATATAACCGTTCTTGAAGAAATATAACCCATTACGAAGACATTGACCCATAATGTTTAATATAATATGCCTGCACAAAGTAGTTTAACTCTCTGTGTAATACAATCGTTCCTTAAAAAATTAGAAATATCTACATTATGAAAACGATGGTTCATACATGTTCAATAAACGCCTCCTCAAAACAGATTAACCCTCAGGACAATACAGTCATTTTTTTAAATTCAGAAATATATCCTATGTTTTAAGACGACTCATATAATTATGTTAAATATGATACATCAAAGCAAAATAGATTAATCCTTAGTACAATATAAGCGTTTTTGAAATAACGTTAACTATACTCATTATGAAAACATTGGCCCATACATGTTAAATATAATACGACTGCACAAAGTAGAGTCATTACCAGTGTAATAGAGTTGATGTTGAAGAAATTGCAGCTGTATTAAGAGAGTCACATCATAGGTTCTTGAGGGGATTAATATTTTGGTATGGTTGAGCCTAAGTCCGCCTAGGGTGTGCCGTGATTAAAAAAGATTGCGGAACCGATAATGTAAAGTGTAAACAATTTTAGTAAAAATCCCTCCTTCACAAAATTCTGCGTACTGCACTGTACCTAGGGAATATGTCCAATATACTCCTATTACCCCGTTACTCTTTTTTTTATCTCTTCTTTCTTTATCAATCCTTTCTTTACTTTCTTGCTATTTTTCTTTTCCTATATTTTCTAACTTTCAATTTGTTTTGTAATTATTATTTAGTTAGACTATAACCTCTCCATTTCTCCTCTGTTTTATCCATTTGTCCATTCTTTTTTTCTGCTTGGTTTTCTTTCTTTCATCTTTTTCTTTAATTTTATTTTTCCTTCATTCTTCCAATTTATTTAGTTCTTTCTTTGTACTTTCACTCCATACAAAACTCTTTCTTATTTTTTTCTTCCTCTTAATTCCTGTTATCTATTTCCACTTTGTGTCTTCTTTCTCTTTTAATTTTTTATTTTTTTCTAGTCTTTATTTTTTCATTTTGTAGAATCATATTTTTTACTAATGTTTAATTTCCTTTGTATGGATCAGTAACAAACATAAATGACACTCGGGAGGAAATTAAATCAGAATAAATATGGGAAATGCCTGTTATTATTCGGTTCAGAAGCTTTTGTCATCCAGTCTGCTGTCAAAAAATCTGAAAGTTAGAACTTATAAAACAGTTATATTACCGGTTGTTCTGTATGGTTGTGAAACTTGGACTCTCACTGTGAGAGAGGAACAGAGATTAAGGGTGTTGGAGAATAAGGTGCTTAGGAAAATATTTGGGCTAAGAGGGATGAAATTACAGGAGAATGAAGAAAGTTACACAACACAGAACTGCACGCATGGTATTCTTCTCCTGACATAATTAGGAACATTAAATCCAGACGTTTGAGATGGGCAGGGCATGTAGTACGCATGGGCGAATCTAGAAATGCATATAGAGTGTTAGTTGGGAGACCGGAGGGAAAAAGACCGTTGGGGAGGCCGAGACATAGATGGAAGGATAATATTAAAATGGATTTGAGGGAGGTGGGATATGATGATAGAGGGGGGATTAATCTTGCACAGGATAGGGACCGATGGAGGGCTTATGTAAGGCGGCAGTGAACCTGCAGGTTTCTTAAAAGTCATTTGTAAGTAAGCAAGTAAGTTTAAAACGAAGTGCTGCAAAATATGTCAGCAGTTAAAGATCCAGCACTGCAAGCCAGCAACACCAAATGGAAGTGGGGAGGCCATGTTGCACGACTTAGAGACGGAAGATGGACGCAGAAAGTCACACTGTGGGATCCCCGCACTGGCAAGAGATCACCCGGAACACCAAGAAGAAGATGGGCCGACCTCTTCAGTGAACGAGTAGGAAGCCATTGGTCAAGCAGAGCAAGACATAGGGAAGACTGGAAAAACCTAAGAAGACAAGTGAACAGCGACTAAAACCAGTGCGACAGAAACAAGCGAACATTACGAATCAGTGCAGAATGTGAACCAAGTGAACAATTCCAAGGTTATAAACATCTCTTACGCGGAGTAGCTCACCGCGTGAGACAAATAGAGCTTTCCCTCTATAGGAGGAGTCCTTTGCCCTTAACGGGACATTTTTAGGCTAATCATTTCATCATTTCATTTCAAGTAAGTTTAATTTCCTTTATTATTTTCTTCTTAAACGATTTTTTTTTTGTTCTTTCTTCTTTTCACTTCTGGTAGTGTAGAAGAGAAGGCCTCTTGGCCTTAACTGTATCAGAATAAATAAGTAAATAAATAAGCGGACGCACGGACAGACAGGCAAATACATACATTTTTTCTCACATTTCCAGTTTTACCCTTCCTTCTTCTCTCTATATTCCCATTTTCCTTCATTTCTCTCCATTCTTTCTTACATGTTCTCATTTTCTGTTTCTATTATTTGTACCGCCTTTCCTTCTTCCCATTCGTTTCGTTCGCTGAATGATATTAAGCTCTGATTACGTCACGTAGAATACTGAGTTCTGGCTATAATTCGTACATTAGCTTGTCTAATTACAGCAATTACAGAAGAGCTCAAGTAAATGTTTCTAGAAATCCCGCTGAGCGCGTCTACATCCACTACGAATTTCATTTTGGATCGCCTGGGATTTGAACCCAGACTTCTAGTATAAATTAGCCACGTGTCCCCATCATTTGTACATCCGAGGTTACGTTTACCTATAGAGTACATTAGTATATTTATGTTTCCACAGTGTTTGATGTAACTTATGTTTGCTAATCCAGTGATAAGCCTGAAAATTTCAACGTGTTAAATAGCAAACAAGGCAGGAAATTTGCACGTTCACGGAACAGCTGCGTTGGCATTTTGTTATTGTTCTGCTCTTCATTGAAAACATTAGGATTGATTTTTAGAAACTGATAATATTGTTACGCGTTCACTATATGATTTCCATTCAGTAGGGAGGCATAGAGGTATTGGCTGTGAACATTTTTATTATTAGAGATGGGCTTAAGGGAAGAGGGTGGTATTTTTTTTAACGTTTTTCCTATTTGGTGTCAATATCAAGTGGTGAAAAGGGCGTTAATACAATTATTAATTTTTTGTATGTAGAAAGCTCATAGCTGTGGCAACTCAACCAAATAAAAATATTTCGAAAAAAAGAAAAAAAAATACCAAATGCAGGATTGTACTAAAACCGATATATCTAAACCGTTTTTAAAGATAGATTCAAACAGTTTTTCGCAATGTATTTGCAAAAGCATGTTCTACAAACTGTCTGTAACAGAATTTTGATGTTAGTCCCTATGTTTGTAAAATAAACAATTAAAATTTAGTAACAATTTCTGATTTCCTTTCTTGCAAAGAAACGGACGTATTTTTAAAATGAAATCAATTAACAAAATTCTGTTACAGAGAAAAGCTTCCTAATAGTCTAAAGAATGTGTGTTCTAAATTTCATGCATGTATCTTTAATAGTTCAGAAATTATATCCATTTTTGTCTGGCAATGTAGCAAAAAAAAAAAATGAAGTTACTGGAAACCGATAAAAGCGGGCGTGTGATTTAAAAATCCATAGCGCAGGAAGTTTAAAAATGACGTCTCAACATCCGATAAGGGCACGAATGCCCACAAAATGTTATGCAATGCATTCCACACATATCAAAGGGTATTTTAAAGAAAAAAAAAATTTTGAAAATATAATTTACCGGAAACAACAATAAAAGTGGGCGAGTGATTTAAAAATCCATAACGCAGGAAGTTTAAAAATGGCGATCCACACACATATCACAGAGTATTTTAAAGATTTTTTTAAAATTCAGTCATTTTTCATCAAAAATACTATTCTCTCCCCTTAAGGGGTGAGATACACCATTGGCGTGCAAAAATTTAGTGAAATTCTTTTTTTATATCTCAGCTACTATAAATGCTAAAGAAACAAAACTTTTATGCTTAATATACATACGTTACTAGAGACTGGATTTTAAAGGGAAAATTTTTCATCAAAAAAGGACAAAAAAAGTGAAAGTTATAACTAGAAGAAGGACTTGAAAAAGGACTATATTACTCCCCGAAACACACTTCAATACATTCTTGGATATACATGGCACGCACAATCTTACATTTATCTCTTCACAACATAAAGAAAGTGTTGTATTTGATATAGTCAGAAAAGGACTTCAAAAAGGACTATATTACTCCCTCAAAAGAGTACTATTTTAATTGAAGACACACTTCAGCACATTCATGGATACACATAGCACACACAAGCTTATATTTATCGCTTCACAACATAAGGAAAGTGTTGTATTTGATCACATTCAACATTTCAATATGATTCTGCCTCTTTGAATGCAGAATGTCTTTATAAACAGAAAATGACCGCTCAACTTCAACTGAAACCAGAGGTGAAAATTTTCTTTTTATCCTGAACTCTAAATCAGCAGACTTTATTAGTTTTTCAATGTCTGGAATCAGAAGAAGAACGATTTTTATTTTCGCTTGCTCAGGAAGTTATAGGCCTATCGGAAAAAATATAGGAAAATTAATTAAATGTTTGCGATATTCTGTCAAAAAAGGACCAAAATAAGAGATGTTTTAAAAAAAGGGTAAAAAAAAGGGAATATGGACTAAGGAAGGGGAAGAAGGGAATATGGACTAAAAGAGGGAAAAAAGGGAAGTAAAAACCACATAATTTGGTCGGTGGAACAAAGTTTTGAAGATCGTAATTAATTATTTCATCTTTCGTCTTGAAATAAAAAGGGGATTCCCTTTAAAATCCGTTCTCTAATCATTACATTTTATCACTTTATAAAACACTATTGGGAATATTAAAATAGGTAATAATTATCTATAAAAATAATATCAAATTCCCATAATTTTTACAATCATAAAGCATTTACATAACAATAATTCTAACTAGAAAATGAAAACGTGTTGTGTAGCTGGGGCTATCGTAGAATTCAAGAAATATATGTGAAAAGAAATACACTCAGGGACAAAAAAAACCGGACACTTTAATATTTGCTGGTATTTTGCAAAATATTATCTTATCATACAATATTATGGTAGCCAATCTGTTGTTATGGAGACGTGTATACATTGTTGATTGTTTGTTTTTTGTAAACGAAATTACAACCAAATATTCCAATTTTGCTTTCGCAGTCTCAGCTATAACAATTTTGTCTCAAAATTTTGTGCTTCATTGTCGTTATCATTCGTTATTTCTTTATTTTTACATTTTCTGAAGTTTAAAATGGGGTTGTAACATTTGTCTTAAAACAAGATGCGACCTGAAGATGTGAGCTCAATTGTAAATTTTACGATGATGGACGCAGTGTACGTTACATTGAAAATGTTATGAATATGGCTAGAAGCAAACCCATGATGCCATAAAACGGTATAGAGAGACCCTAGAATATACCAGAAGACCAGGTTCGGGTCGTCCAAATTTCGAGCTACAAATCCAAATGAAGACAGGTATATGGTGTTGAGAGTTCTTAGGAGCGCAACCTGCCAGCTACTAGTGTAGCCCAGCAATTTGTGAATATGCATGGACGCCCAATTCCGGCCAAAACAGTTAGAAGGAGGTTGAAAGCAAGTGGACTGATATGAAGTAGACCTGCAACTGGTCCCAGACTTCTCAGGATGCATCGAGTTGAACGACTGCGTTTTGCAAATGATCACAGGGATTGGAGAAATGGACAGTGGAGCTGTGTTCTGTTCACCGATGAGTCCCGTTTCAATCTGTGCTCACCTGATGGACGTGAAAGAGTTTGGAGAAGGAGGGGAGAACGATTTTCACAGTGTTGCATTTCCGAAAATGTGCCGTATGGAGGTGGTGGAGTGATGGTTTGGGCAGGAGTTTACGGATGCTCGTACAGAGTTATTTTTGTTGAAAATGGAAGACTAACAGCTGATAGGTATATAAATGAATGTTTGGCTGATCATGTGCCATTTGGCCAATTTGTAGGCGATAATTTTGTTTTAATGCATGATAATGCATCAACCGCATATTGCCCATGCGGTCGGAGATTATCTTCAAAAGTGGGAATCCATGTTCTTCCATGGCCAGCAAACAACGAGTCCAGACATGAACCCAATTGAACACTTGTGGGACATGCTGAGACGGCGTGTTAAGAATAGACGACCGAGACCAGAATCGTTACAAGAGTTGAGGCGAGCACTTGGCGAAGAATGGGAACTTATTCCTCAAGAAGACATTGCTAACCAAATTGAGAGCATGCCAAGACGTATGGATGCAGTTATTCAAGCCAGAGGGGGTAATACCCGTTACTAAAAAGAGTTTTTAATGTTTAAGGCACCATAAAATAAAAAAACAGTTAGACCAAACGATGCCATAGTTATACGCCCTTTGTAATTTTTGTAAATTTTCTCATCAGAGATTTTTTTCAAATGTTGTCGTATAAGGTGCTAAATGAAACATTATTTTGTTTAAATGGGTTTTGTTTCATTTTGAAATAATTGGCAACAAAATACAAGCAAATGTAGAAGTGTCCGGTTTTTTTTTGTCCCTGAGTGTATTATTATATAATATGAGAGAGAATATCATCGAAATGATAGCCGTCCAAATCTTGGATTTAAAATATCGGCATCCTAATCAATTCAAATGAACAAAAAAGAAAATGTAACATAATGTTAAAAAAATACATAATGAAATTTTATTCTGCGACAAGATGTGGTAGTTATCAAAACGATAAAAATTTATTTGAAAATAAATAATATTCATTGAATATTATAAAGTTGAATAGTGATGGTGATTGATGATGTTCAATGAAGATTTTAAAATGGTTGATGCAATTGTCTGAAGAGTCTTATCAGGAACCTTTAATTTTCTGAGTATCTCCGATGTAAATTTGGGAATTGTTCCTCCCGCACCAAACATAAGTCCAATGGCATTCCAATGTTCAATATTATATTTATGACAAATCATCACAGCATGGAAGGTAAATAGCGCGATTCTCTTCATGTACCTGCTTTGATTGATCTTCATTAATTTCGAACCTTACAGTGTGGTCAAGAATGAGATCAGTTTTTTTTATCTCGGTCAATTATTAATAATAATAATTTCAATTGCAAAGGAAATTAAAATAACCAAGGATAGCATATGTAGGTTACTGGAACATTTCGCAGTATATGGATGTAGATATTAACGTTAACAGTGGGGTCTTCGGTAACTGTCGAGGGTAAAACGACATTTTAAAATATATAAATACTCATGACTTTTATCGGTGATTTTGTCACATGTATCTGCAGATGAAATAGTATCCAAGTACAATGGAATGGGAATATGATTTCTCTAATCTCCACGGTGAATACTGAATACTGCTTACTTTCATTTACAACCTTCATAAATAATATCTGCAACAGATCAGTGGTTTATATTAGAAAATGATCTGCTATTATTATTTTCTTATAAACTTGCTTCAACGAAGTTAGAGGACTTTAAAATCTTCCTTCAATTTTGAATACTGTAACCAACCCTATATATTAACCCAACAGGAAACGCTAAAATATTCTACTGCCTTGTAACGATTTCGGATAAACACGAGGCCTGCATGTGTATCGATAAACAGACTCGCACAGGTTTTATCTACGACTGACAGTTTCAACTGAAACGTGTTCACACGCTCGAAATAAAAACATTTTAACGGCAAGTGTAGCGTGAAGCTTATTCTGATTGCCTCACTGTGACGTCACAACCGATCGTACTACAGTACAAACACGGTTGACGTCAACCCAGTCCTGTGTTCGTGGATTTATGATCGACTTCACGTTTAGCTTTGTCCATAACACGAGGAGATAGTTAATAAACTCGCAATGCGAGGAAATTTCTCCACAGAGGTGTAACAATAAACTAACAAGGCTAGTTGTCGCGACGTTATAAAAATAGTCAAGCTGTTTGCTGCTTGTGAAGTTGTGGTTGCAGTTAGTGCAACCAAAAATATCTCGCACGATAAAAAGCAACTGAAACCGTATAGGACAGGCATTCTCAACAGGCTCGCGAGCACCATGGTGCTCTTTTAATGGCATTTGGTGCTCTCTTCAAGTGAGTAAAAAAATGCGCTCGCGAGCACGAACGCTCCTGAGGTCCTTTTTTCAATTCAGACTCGAACAAAATCTGAATAATAGCTTCGTCTTTAACTTATCCTTCAAGTACGATCCGGAAAAAATAGTGTTCCTATCCATCCATTATAATATCTTACAGACCTGATAGGGGCTTCTCGTATTTCAATTCAACAGAGAAATCAAGGTTATTCAAGAGAATAATATGACTATTGCTAGGATTTTGATGACCTATCAATCATAAAAAAATGTCCTAAAACCAATGCATTTATGACCTAAAGATCTTTCAAAAATGCTCTTAAAAATGCCCTAAAAGTTCATCTTACATTCTAAAATTGGCTTAGTAGGAAAAGCAGTTTTGTGCTACTTAATATTTAGACTAATAATTAAATTAAATTCTAGTACCAACATTTAAGTTCATTTAATTTTACATAATTTTTTCTAAGTGGTACACTTTATAAATATTTTACCTGATGTAGTTTACATGTAGTCCATCACAAGGCCACTCTTATACGGAATTAGCAGGTATAGAGGAGTCTATATTGAAGGATGGTTGGACTGATCCATTACATGGGGTGTACTACGTTAAAAGGGCAATATTTGTGTAGAAAAACGATTAAAATATTATACAAAATAATGGGTATTAGCCACCGGCGTAGCTCCATCGGTTAAGGCGCTTGCCTGCCATTCCGGAGTTGCGCTTGGGCGCGGGTTCGATTCCTGCTTGGGCTGATTATCTGGTTGGGTTTTTTCCGAGGTTTTTCCCAACCGTAAGGCAAATGTCAGGTAATCTATGGCGAATCCTCGGCCTAATCTCGCCAAATATCATATCCTTATCACCAACTCCATCGACGCTAAATAACCTCGTAGTTGGTACAGCGTCGTTAAATAACCAAGTAAAAAATAAAAAGGGTATTAATGGACAAAATATGTAGACAAAATATCAAAGGAAATAAGCATTATCATATATTAAAAATGGGGATTTGTGGCCAAAATTAAATGAAAATGGCTGAAAAATGTCCGAATAACACAAAAGATGCTCTTATGAGTTGAAACAGGCAAAAAATGCAAAAAAAAATGCCCTAACAAATGTCTTAAAACACTCAGTTTATCACATAACATATAAATACTAAAGCGGCTATGTTTTTGGCTTACTAGAAAAAAGATGCAATTTCATCAAAAGCCTAGCCCTAAATATGACTGTACATGAGGAACTTGAATTGATAGGTCTCCAATCCTTTTCAGTTCTGAAATACTTGTTTTAAACGGAGAAATCATAGTCTTTGGGGAGCAGAAGACACATATGAGTGGTATTGAAATAAATATTTGTATGATTTAGAAACGCAGCCTTAGAGTTGGACTTCGAATATTCATTTTTATAGGATGGTAGCATTTGCAAAACACAACATGTGTCAGGTAAAAAGTCAAATTCGGTAAATTTTGGACTTGAGATTTTTGTCAATTTAGGTCTTCAGTTTTAGTATAATCATATGTGATATACCTTTTAAAAGAGTAAAAATTAAAAAGTAAATTGAAAAAAAAAAAATAATTTTCTGTCAAAAAAAAAAAAAAAATTTTCGGAAAAACTGTATATCTCTTCTCAGAAGAATCGAAATATTGAAATAGAAACATTTTAGTATAGTTATATGATATAGTCATTTTAAAGAAGAAAACAAAATAATAAATTGTAAAAATAAAATTAGGGCATACATAACAATTTTCACCCAAATTCTAATTCCATTCCCTCTTAAAATTATGATGCAGCATATCTACCAGAATGAATGAACAAGTAAATAAATTAATAATAATAATAATAATAATAATAATAATAATAATAATAATAATAATAGTAGTTGAGATGAGCAGGGCATGTAGCAAGTATAGGGAATCCAGAACTGCATATAGAGTGTTAGTTGGGAGGCCGGAGGAAAAAAGACCTTTGGGAAGGCCGAGCCGTAGACGGGAGGATAATATTAAAATGGATTTGAGGGAGGTGGGATATGATGATAGAGACTGGATTAATCTTGCACAGGATAGGGACAATGGTGGGCATATGTGAGGGCAGCAATGAACCTGCGGGTTTCTTTAAAGTTATTTGTAAGTTTATTATTATATTATTATTATTATTATTATTATTATTATTATTATTATTATTATTATTATCATCATCATCATGAAGAAAAGGAATTGACTGGGTCTCTAGTTGAAAAGAAACTGCCTACTGAAGGATAAACTGGAATAAATGATGAACGGGAGAAGAATTCGGGGCAGAACAAGATATTAGATTATAGACGAAATTAAAATATATGGATCATATGAGGAGACAAAGAGGAAGACAGAAAATAGGAAAAGTGAAGAATGCTGGGTTTGCAGTGAAAGACTTGCTCTTGGCCAGAACACCATTAATGAATCATCATCATCAGTCTTGAATTCATAATATGTAGTGTTTTGTAACATATTTTGTGCGAGATCGTGCGTATTTGATCGGTTTCCGCACAAAACCAATGCGCGAAAGTCTCAAATTCCACATTCAGTATTCCCAACATAACACACATAACAATTTCCCTCTTCTTACCGCTTAAGTCACATATTAATTTTACTGCTTTAGGCTTTTAACACATTATTTTTAGAGACGTTCAATATAGTAATAATTATAAATTGGAAACTTACCACTGCAATTTCACCTAAATTGCACTTTAATTATTGTTTTTAAATATTTGCAAAAATTAAGTAAACTCTACAATTCCACTAAAGTTACTGCATTCGTGATGCAAGTAACATTAAGGAAGCCGTGAAAAAATCAACAAGATTCCAGACTCATCATAGACTGGGGAAAAAAAAGATAGACGTATATCACGGCCTGCTGGAGTATAGTAAACACAGAAAACATTTTAAAGCAACAATGTTGAAGATATATATTTTTGTTTTGCAAATTTGCCGTCATTGAACAGAAACCAAGATGGAGATTTCATTGCAACTAATTAGAAATTCCTCTTTCAAGTATGTAATAAACGATATTCGCACAAAATAATGTACGGTACACGAGTGGTATGTTTTCTTTCAATTCGCGGAAATTAAAAAAGCTCAACTACGTTTCTCTTTTTCAAACTTTTCCTCGAACATGAAAACTTCAACATACCGCTCTTGTAACGCATATTACTATTTTTCGTGTCGCTTAGAATTACCTAATCATCTCCATAGAAACAAGATTTTGAACAGTTGACGACGCAAATTTCCATAAACCGTCTCTGTAATAGATGTTGTTTGGAAGTAAGATTCTGTAGTGGCTATTTAACACTGTTCAATACATAGCACGATAAACACTCGATCTTCATGTGTTTGGCAACTTGCGTGCGTGCGCGGACTTAGCAGCTTTTGTGTATCGTAGATTTACGACGTTGCTCTTACAGTTGCCACGTGACCAGGGTATTAAAGCTTCAGAAAGGAATTAATTTCATCTCGGACTATTTGGACGATCAACCAAGTTGTGATGTATTGTAAGTAACCCGCACACAATCTGTCAGGGGACCATCTCATTCGTGCGAACGGAATTAACTGGCAAATGCTTTGTGCTCTCCCCCGTTGCTGTGAAGAGGAGATGATAGCTTACACGATCTGCTTTGAGAGTCATTTATTTCGACGTGTCAAGAGATGACCCCAAAGTAGCAAGCCTGCGAGATTTTAAGCTTTCACGGTTGTAAACGTGGCACGAAAGCACCGGACACTTGCTTCGTGTTAAAGAGGATAACAGATTCAAATAATGAGTGCGATGTATATAGCACCACACTTAGTGGGATTTGGGTTATGATATAATGTATGGGAAGGATTTTGAAATACTGAATAATGTGTGGCTACATCTTCAATCATTTCTATGGAACAATATGCTAAACACTGGGGAAAACATTTCGTAAGTACGAGAGTTGGAGCATAAGTCATGGCAACTATTTTTTTTTTCAAAGTCAGTCGATGGTATCAGGAGACGTTGTATAGCGTGAACACTCACACTTAGCCTAGTAGAAGACATAACTCTCCACAGGTACACATCATGCATATCATGGCCCGTCGAAGTGATGTGTGCAACTTGAAAAATGGTGCACAGTCCTGCCATCCATCCGCAATATGGGAACCCGATCACGGAAGTGAAGTGGATAGGCATTGGGCGCGCTCGCATACACACACTCACTCTCTCTCTCTCTCTCTCTCTCTCTCTCTCTCTCTCTCCAAAGTTTGAATCAAACTACTGTTGTTTCAGCGTGCCTGGGTAAAACCCAGGAAGGAGAAAAGGGTCGTAACTTAAGGTATTTTTGGTTGCCTTTCACAAATAGTATAAATACCATGATATTTATAACAATTTAATATTAACAAACTGAGAGAGATAAGTTAATGTAAAGAATACAAAAACAACAAATTATAAATCTAATAACAATATAAAATGGTGAGGTAATGAAAGAGAGACAATTAATGTCTGCCATCAAAATGAATGTAAGAATAGCGATGTATAACAGAGTAAACTGAACACTCATTGAAATAAGACATATAAAGCTGTAGTCTCCAACCTTTAGCTGAATCAAAGTTCAAATCCATGAAAAGCACACGGTAACCAAGTAAGCCGTTATTTACATTAATTGCGTAACGACCGCAGAGAACTTCCCTGTAGGCTTATGGACGTCAATGATCCCTCGTGTGTACCGTAGAATATGAAAATCAGCAATGCTGGCCAGCGCACTGCTAGAAATGAAACAGTCCATCCCTTAGTCTGTAAAGCGATGATATCCAAACGATGTTCCACCGATGAATTATACCACACAAACGAAAGGCGCAGCTATCCAAATTAGCGGGTCACCTTGACCACCAGAACCACGTAATACGATGAGTTGACTAACTCAGCAGAGACGGGAGACTGCCCGTTTCTCTCTTGAAGTCGTAACTGCGTCGAATTGCCTCACCAACTGAACATTCGCTCGGTCTCCAAGCCGAGGCCGGCGGTGCGTGTCGTTCCGCCAGTCAGCGGAGGAGAAGATCAGGGTACGTTCAAGAAAAATATAGTAAACAGTACAGCCACCATAAACAATAAATTTGCCCACAGCATAAACTACATCACACTACTTAACGAATGTGAACTCGACGTAAGATTCATCAAGATATTTTTAAATACACAATGCCGGATTCAGATATACAACGGATTCTACTAGCTGCCACAGTTGTTGGGAAATATTAATTTGCAAGTGGAATCTTTATTTTGTAGGCAGAATTAAAAACTGATGCACAGAACCAGGGAATAGAGCATTAAATATCGCAAGTGTTCTTCTATTTTACTAGTATATACCTTCAGAGTCCCACAATCTTCCTATAATAATTTGTAAGAATATATCGTCAGAGAAAGTCATTGTATAATCTGGGAATGGTTCAGAAACGTTGAAATGCATACATTTTTTCTCAAGATTAAATTTTGGACGTAAAAATGATAACGCTTTACAGAATTTGTAAGTATAAGATTAGGGGAGAGTTGGGTAGTATCGGACATCGGGTAATATCGGACAGTGAGTTTCTTTCATCTACCACAAGATGATAGTACCTGAATGACATGGTTACGTTTATGTGATGTCGCATACAGAAACGTAACCATGTTTTAGTATGTTATTTTACGACGCTTTATCAACAGCTTAGGTTATTTAGTGTCTGAATGAGATGAAGGTGATAATGCCGGTGAAATGAGTCCGGGGTCCAACACCGAAAGTTACCCAGCATTTGCTCATATCGGGTTGAGGAAAAACCCCGGAAAAAACCTCAACCAGGTAACTTGCCCCGACCGGGAATCGAAACCAGGCCACCTGGTTTCGCGGCCAGAAGCGCTAACCGTTACTCCAAAGGTGTGGACCGTAACCATGTTATTCAGGTACTACCATCTCGTGGTAGATGAAATAAACGCACTGTCCGATATTACCCGATGTCCGATACTACCCAACTCTCCCCTAAGTATTTATTTAATTTGACCCTAAATAATCTTCTGTTTTGAGTTTCATTGTTGATATCAGTAGGTAGGCAATTAAACATTTTTACTGTCATATAACGCATGATAGACTTGCCGATGGAGTATGGAAGCCATTTTTTGATTCGTATTTATGCTATGGACTGTTGAATTAGTTACAAAGTGTTCATGATTACATAGAGGAAGATTATTAATGAAGAAATATACTGACATTATTTGTAGTTTTTTGAAGTGACATAGGGGTCAACAAACTACAAATTATGAAGGATGAAACATTAAACTATTTTTTGGAACCATCAACGAAATTTTCATTTTTTGAAGATTGTTTCACAATTCTCATCGATCCATCACCTTAAGTATCAGTACGGTAATGAAGTCGCAAGCAAAAGTATCGCCCAAAAGTGGGTAGCGTCTTAAGAAAAATTTGCGAATCACTGGTGTTGGTGTTGGTAGTGGCAGGAATAGCCCTGAATTCGAGGTCTGAAGTTGATCTGTGATGGCATAGGCATCCTCCATGATCGAGGTATACTGAAAGTACTGCAGGAATGTTAAGAAGCCATTATCAGATAACTCTCTTTATAAAGTTCTTAACAAGCGCGGACATTCCAGCCTGGCGGCGACTTCAAAGAATCCGGATTGTGGGAATATCGGTCGCGAAGGTGAGACTTGTCACCGCTGAAAAACAACGCCGACAACCAGCTGGGCAAGTCCATCCGTCTAGCAGAGTCGTCACGCTTCAGTAGTGATGATTCGACTCACCAACTCACTCACTGATTTGGTGCTAAATATATCACGCGAATTCGAGAATACTGGGATCAGTAAATTCAATTACCGAGTTCACTCTAATTCATTCATTCATTCATGCATTCATCAGCTTTTCTTCCATTTATTCATTTATTCACTCACAAGTTTATTCATCCATCCTTCCATTCGGTCATTCATTCATCCATTCATTCATTCATTCATTCATCCATCTATTCTTCCATCCAACCTTCCATTCATTCATTAACTCATTCATCTATTCTTCCATCCAACCTTTCATTCATTCATTCATTCATTTATCTAAACTTTAATTAATTAATTAATTCATTCATTCGTTCATTTGCATTTTAATTGTTTCATTCATGCATTCATCAGCCTTTCTTCCATTCATTCATTTATTCATTCACAATTTCATTCATCCATCCTTCCATTCATCTATTCTTCATTCATTCATTTCATTCAATTTATTTAAACATTCATTCATTCATTTATTCTTCCATCCAACCTTCCATTCATTCATTAACTTCATTCATCGATTCTTCCATCCATCCTTCATTTATTCATTCATTTCCATTCATTCACATTCATTCATTCATCCTTCCATCCAAACTTCCATTCATTCATTCATTCATTCATTTATTCAATCATTCATTCATTCATTTATTCTTCCATCCAACCTTCCATTCATTCATTCATTTATCTAAACAATTAATTAATTATTTCATTCATTCGTTCATTTACATTTTAATTGTTTCATTCATCCATCAGCTTCTTCCATTCATTCATTTATTCATTCACATATTCATTCATCCACCCTTCCATTCGTTCATTCATTCATTTATTCAATCATTCATTCATTCATTTATTCTTCCATCCAACCTTCCATTCATTCATTAACTCATTCATCGATTCTTCCATCCATCCTTCCATTCATTCATTTATTCATTCACAATTTCATTCATCCATCCTTCCACTCGTTCATTCATTCATTTATTCATTTACAATTTCATTCATCCATCCTTCCATTCGTTCATTCATTCATTTATTCATTTACAATTTCATTCATCCATCCTTCCACTTTATTCATTTACAATGTCATTCATCCATCCTTCCATTCGTTCATTCATTCATTTATTCATTTACAATTTCATTCATCCATCCTTCATCGTTCGTTCATTCATTCATTTATTCATTTACAATTTCATTCATCCATCCTTCCACTCGTTCGTTCATTCATTCATTTATTCAATCATTCATTCATTCATTCATTCATTCATCTATTCTTCCATCCATCCTTCCATTCATTCATTTATTCATTCACAAACTCATTCATCCACCCTTCCATTCATTCATTCATTCATTCAATAACTTATTCATCCATTCTTCCATTCATCCTTCCTTCCGTCCATCTGTTCGTACATGTATACATACATACATACATAAATACATACATACATACATACATACATACATACATACATACATACATACATACATACATACATACATACCTTAAATTTGTGACTGATTGAAATAGATGTTATTTTTAAACTCCTGTTAAATATAGGCCTAACTTTACTAAGCTTATATTCAGTATGTGGTGAAATAATTGTTTCCTGGAAGTTGGCAACACTGCGGAACACAGACACCCATTCAGCACAGCACAGAGTGCGACTGTGCCAGTTATCTGTTGTTGAAGCAGCGGCGCCGCCGAGGAACACAGTTCGTGGTGCGCGACCCGCAGCTGCTATGTCGACTGTCGATACTTAGACAACATGCAGACTGAAATCAGAATAAGTTTCAACGACGTAAAATAAGTGATGGACATTACATGCTGTCTCATTTGACGAAGAATTTTATTGTTTATAGTGTGCAGTATGGTCATCTAGGATCCTTCTGAAATTTCACTAAGAGCGGTACATGTCTAGAATATATTAGACATTATACGAGAACAAGAATCAGATAGTTGAGAAGATAGATAATAGTAATATGCGTTACAAGAGCGGTATGTTGAAGTTTTCATGTTCGAGGAAAAGTTTGAAAAAGAGAAACGTAGTTGAGCTTTTTTAATTTCCGAGAATTGAAAGAAACATACCGCTCGTGTATCGTACATTATTTTGTGCGAAGATCGTTTATTACATACCTGAAAGAGGAATTTCTAATTAGTTGCAATGAAATCTCCATCTTGGTTTGTTCCATGACGGCAATTTTGGAAAACAAAAATATCTATCTTCAACATTGTTGCTTTAAAATGTTTTCTGTGTTCACTATACTCCAGCAGGCCGTGATATACGTCTGTCTTTTTTTTCCCCCAATCTATGATGAGTCTGGAATCTTGTTGATTTTTTCACGGCTTCCTTAATGTTACTTGCATCACGAATGCAGTAACTTTAGTGGAGTTGTAGAGTTTACTTAATTTTTGCAAATATTTAAAAACAATAATTAACAGTGCAATTTAGGTGAAATTGCAGTGGTAAGTTTCCAATTTGTAGTTATTACTATGTTGAACGTCTCTAAAAATAATATGTTAAAAGCCTAAAGCAGTAAAATCAATATGTCACTTAAGCGGTAAGAAGAGGGAAATTGTTATGTGTGTTAGGTTGGGAATACTGAATGTGGAATTTTAGACTTTCCGCGGATTGGTTTTGTGCGGAAACCAAGCAAATACGCACGATCTCGCACAAATGTACTAGCCTATGTTAACAGAAATCATCCCTGTAAGAATTTTATATCCTTGAAGGTCCGACGTCATTCATTCATTCATTCAATTCATTCGTAGTTTTCTGCCCACGGGCAGATCTGGCACTGCAAACCTAGCATTCTTCAATCTTTGTCATTTACTGCCTTCCTTCTAATCTCCGTAGTCTATTTGATTCATGTATCTTAATGTCGTCTATTATTTTATAATCTTCCTCTGCCCCGAACTCTTCTCCCGTTCATCATTCCTTCTAGTGCATCCTTCAGCAGGTATTTTCTTTTCAGGCAGTGACGTCATATGGTATAAACGTTACAGAAACAGGTCGGCTTGTTTATAACGCCCTTCCCTTTATTAAGGATTTAAGAATAATTACTGGACCACAGAACTTAATGCACTAAAGAAATCTGAAAATATGTAGAATATGTTTAGTATAGAGCTCGTAGAATCCCTGTGTTTGCATGGAACTTTTAAGTGGCAGGTGGTGTCACTTGTAAGCAGTGAGCTCTATACTAATAATGGTTTACAGTGATCGTATTTCATAACTTCATAAATTAGTCTTACATTTCTCTTTTGTATTTTATAAAGATCCTGTGAACCATACCCCAGAAGCGAAACCCATGTATTAAATTACTATGAAATAGAGCAAAATACACAGTTTTCAAGATTTTAACAGAAACAGAAGTTTTTTTAATTTTCTTATTAAAAGCATATCTTGCAATAACTTGTATAACATATTTTCAATATGTAGCCATATCCCAAATCATACTCCCCTACAAGTCTCAAAATATCATTCTCCCCTATAAGTCCCAAATCAAACTCCTTACAAGTCCGTAATTACACTTCCTTAGAAGTAAAAAATCATACTCCCCTACAAGTCTCAAAATATCATTCTCCCCTATAAGTCCCAAATCAAACTCCTCACAAGTCCGTAATTACACTTCCTTAGAAGTAAAAAATTATACTCCCCTACAAGTCTCAAAATATCATTCTCCCCTATAAGTCCCAAATCAAACTCCTTACAAGTCCGTAATTACACTTCCTCAGATGTAAAAAATCATACTCCCCTACAAGTCTCAAAATATCATTCTCCCTATAAGTCCCAAATCAAACTCCTCACAAGTCCCAAATCATACTCCCCTACAAGTCTCAAAATATCATTCTCCCCTGTAAGTCCCAAATCAAACTCCTTACAAGTCCGTAATTACACTTCCTTAGAAGTAAAAAATCATACTCCCCTACAAGTCTCAAAATATCATTCTCCCCTATAAGTCTCAAATCAAACTCCTTACAAGTCCGTAATTACACTTCCTTAGAAGTAAAAAATCATACTCCCCTACAAGTCTCAAAATATCATTCTCCCCTATAAGTCCCAAATCAGACCCATTACAAGTCCGTAATTACACTTCCTTAGAAGTAAAAAATCATACTTCCCTACAAGTCCGAAATCATACTTTTCTATAAAAGTCCCTAGTCATACCCCATAAAAGTCCGTAATTCCACTTTCTTAAATGTAAAAAATCATTCCCCATACGCGTCCCAAATTATATTCTCCTACAAGTCCCAAATCATACTCATCTACAAGTCCTAAATCATACTCCCCTACAAGTCCGAAATCATACTTTTCTACAAATCATACTCCCCTACAAGTTCTAGA
Organism: Periplaneta americana; assembly: GCA_025594305.2. Classification (NCBI taxonomy): domain Eukaryota; kingdom Metazoa; phylum Arthropoda; class Insecta; order Blattodea; family Blattidae; genus Periplaneta; species Periplaneta americana. The sequence goes on from JAJSOF020000005.1 coordinate 193,636,471, forward strand.
TCACATACTTCTCTACAAGTCCCAATCATATACTCTTGTACTACAAGTCCCAAATTACGCTCCCCTTCAAGTCCCAAAACACAGTACAAATTCCAAATCATATTCCCTTACAAGACATACGACTAAATCGCATTCCCCTCCAAATTCCAAATCATACTTCCCCACAACTTCCTAACCATATCCCTAAAATTCCGTAATCACACTCTCCCAAAAGGTAAAAAATTACACTCTCATACAAGTCCGTAATCACACTTCGTTAGAAATAAAAATAATATTTCCCTACAAGTCCGAAATCATACTCTTCTATAAGTCCCTAATCAAACCCCTTAAAAGCCCGTAATCCCATTTTCTTAAATGTCAAAAATCATACTCCCTACACGTCCCAAATCATGTTCTCCTATAAGTCCCAAATCATAGTCCTCTACAAGTCCCAAATTATACTCCCCTAGAAGTCCCAAATGAGACCCATTACAAGTACGTAATTCCACTTTATGAGAAGTCAAAAATCATACTCCCCTACAAGTCCGAAATCATATTTTTCTATAACTCCCAAATCACACTCCCCTATAAGCTCCAGATCACATACTTCTCTACAAGTCCCAATCATATACTCTCCTACAAATTCCAAATTACGGTTCCCTTCAAGTCCCAAAACACAAAACAAATTCCAAATCATACTCCCTTACAAGACCTACGAGTAAATCACATTTCCTTCTAAGTTCCAAATCATATCCCTTAAAATTTCGTAATCCACTCTCCCAAAAGTAAAAAATCATACTCCCCTACAAGTCCGAAATCATATTTTTCTATAACTCCCAAATCACACTCCCCTACAAGCTCCAGATCACATACTTCTCTACAAGTCCCAATCATATACTCTCCTACAAGTTCCAAATTACGGTTCCCTTCAAGTCCCAAAACACAAAACAAATTCCAAATCATACCCCTAACAAGACCTACGAGTAAATCAAAGTTCCAAATCATATCCCTTAAAATTTCGTAATCCACTCTCCCAAAAGTAAAAAATCATACTCCCCTACAAGTCCGAAATCATACTTTTCTACAACTCTCAAATCATACCTTCCTACAAGTTCCAAATCATATACTTCCCTACAAGTCCCAAATTACGTCCCCTTCAAGTCCCAAAACACAAAACAAATTCCAAATCATACCCCCTTACAAGACCTACAAGACCTACGAGTAAATCACATTCCCCTCCAAGATCCAAATCATATCCCTTAAAATTTCGTAATCACACTCTCCCAAAAGTAAAAAATCATACTTCCCTACATGTCCGAAATCATACTTTTCTACAACTCTCAAATCATACCTTCCTACAAGTTCCAAATCATATACTTCCCTACAAAACCCAAATTACGCTCCCCTTCAAGTTCAAAAACACAAACAAATTCCAAATCATACTCCCTTACAAGACCTACGAGTAAATCACATTCCCCTCTAAGGTCCAAATCATATCCCTTACAATTCCGTAATCACACTTTCCCGAAAGTAAAAAATTATACTCTCATACAAGTCCGAAGTCATACTTTCTTACAACTCCCAAATCATACTGTCCTACAAATGGGACTTTGTTTTGTCGAAAAATCGTCCAAACTGGCAACCCGGCTCTGGTGGGAGCAATTTTTATGCGTGCTTTTAAATTAGACGTGAGTGTTCAGTTCTCTGTAGAAGTGAGTCACGCTTGTAACAATTTCCAGAACCGAATTTCTGTCGCATGGCGTCATGGATCGTACCCGTAGAAATAGGTAAAACAAATTAAGAGCGATTGTTGGCATTTTCCACGCACGGCGGTGATTGTTCACGGTCAGACAGGTGACATCAGACCCGCGGGATGAGCCTGGGCCAAGGAGAGGCTTTCACGAAATAAATCAAACTACTGCTTGATGGACGTTTCATTTATTTTCCAAGGTAACACTTACAGAGCGAGGCGACGTGTTTACACAAGAAAGGAAGCGGGCGGGACGTTATTTTGTTTAATATGCCAGCCGAGATATTGAACACTGCATGTCCGCGAGCCGCGTGAGGCCCGTCACTTGTGAGCTGGAACAGAAACTTGTATCATAATTTTGAAGTGTATACAGATATCATAGAAGTACGCTAGAATACTTGGTGCCATGCACATGACACGAACATTATCGTGATAAGTAGGGCTAGGATTTTGATGACCTATAAATAATGAAAAAATGTCCTAAAAACAAGGCATTTATGACCTAAAAATCTTTCAAAAATGCCCTTAAAAATGCTCTAAAATTGATCTTACATAACTGCCTTGGCAGGGAAAGAGGTTTTGTACTAAATATTTAGACTAATAATTAAATTAAATTTTACATAATTTTTTCTAAGTAGTACACTTTAATTAATTATTTTATCTGATGTAGTTTCCATGTATGATCGTTCACCTCTGCGTCGGCATGTGGACGTGAGGTCAGCAGTCGGCTGGTCGGTCTTGGCCCTTCATGGGTTGTAGCGCCATGGATTTACTTTACTTTTAGTTTCCGTGTAGTCCACCACAAGGCCACTCTTATCCGGAATTAGCAGGTATAGAGGAGTCTATATTGAAGGGGTGGTTGGACTGATCCATTACGTGGGGTGTACTACGTTAAAATATCAATATTTGTGTAGAAAAACGATTAAAATATTATACAAAATAATGAGTATTAATTGACAAAATATGTAAAGAAAATATCAAAGGAAATAAACATTATTTTACATTAATAATGGGGATTTATGGCCAAAATTAAATGAAAATGGCTAAAAAATGACCGAATAAAACAAAAGATGCTCTTATGAGTTGAAACAGGCAAAAAATGCAAAAAAAAATGCCCTAACAAATATGTCTTAAAACACTCAGTTTATCATACAACACATAAATACTAAAGCGGCTATGTTTCTGGTTTACTAGAAAAAAGATGCAATTTCATCAAAATCCTAGCCCTAGTGATGAGTTTTACTCATTTCGTAACTTCACACTTCTCTTGTATGCAGACAGTGTTGTTGTTACGTGGTTCATAGTTTATTATTTATTCTTCAAAAGGAATACCTGAATGAAAAGACTTACTATCACGCAAATAAAAACTTGAAATTTTGTTCTAAAAACTCTACTTTTCACTTTTCTCTCATTTCCTTTCTTCGTTCCATTCTCCTCCTCCTGACACACCTACTTTTGTCAGTTTCTCTCTTCTTTTGATTTTCCTCACTTCCCCTCCTTCTACCTGCTTTCTTATATCCCTTCATTCTACTATGCCTTCGCTCTTTAATTATAATTGATCTTATTTCGTTTTGTAATGCACGCAATTTATACAGAGTTAACCGTAAGTAATGTCATTATCATTAGGGGAGAGTCGGGTAGTATCGGACATCGGGTAATATCGGACAGTGAGTTTCTTTCATCTACCACACGATGATAGTAATTGACATGGTTACGTTTCTGTGATGTCGCATTTTACTACCATATGGGGTAGATTATTACTACCCGATGTCCGATTACCCGACTCTCCCCTAATTTCAAGGGGTTATTCTTTGAGATATTTCAAACTAAAAAGTTTAATATAATTTTGCTCGTTTTTACTTCTTTTTTGAGAGAAAAAAACTTATTTTATATGAAACATTTCGTATCCGATAGCGTATTTTGGGAAAATTATTGAATTAACTCCCGATATGATCAGTCAATTTAAGAGAGTAGTGTATTATGATGAATTATTGAAAGAATTTTAGTTTTGGTCTTTAAATGTGCAGAAATTTTATCCCAACAAATGTAACTTTTCGTTCTGCAAGTGAATTTTGAAACTTGATGCACTCTGACAACCCTGTAAAGGTTATTGCCTACAGGGCAGATGCAGCTCGCTTAATAGGAGAGATGGATGAGACAACGAGAAATGTAAACGTAACACACACAATTGCTTTTAAGGGAAATTTTATTTCTTGTGAATTTACCGGCTACTACTTTAAAAATTAAAGCGGGACCAATTCTCATTGGTTGAAGAAAAGGTTTGTAGTGCGACAAACGGAGATTTTTTGAATCATCAATCAGATTTATATAACGTAAAATAAGCTTTTCTTATCTGTGTTCACCGATTTTTAGTAGGTTATTTTACGACGCTTTATCAACAGCTTAGGCTATTTAGCGTCTGAATGAGATGAAGGTGATAATGCCGGTGAAATGAGTCCGGGGTCCAGTACCGAAAGTTACCCAGCATTTGCTCATCTTGGGTTGAGGGAAAACCCCGGAAAAAACCTCAACCAGGTAACTTTCCCCGACCGGGAATCGAACCAGGGCCACCTGGTTTCGCGGCCAGACGCGCTGACCGTTACTCCACAGGTGTGGACGTGTTCACCGATTATTTAATTAAAATTAAATGGAAGAGTTTAAAAATAATATTTTTAATTTAGTTTGTTTAACGTAAAATAAGCATATATTACTTTTATTTATTCCTATACAGGTTTAAGTGTTTTTAAATGTTGTTTTTATAACGTGGCATCATTATTGTTTACGTTCTCTGGAATTTTCAATTGAAATGGGAGAATAGAAATAATGTCTTCATTTTTTCAATTTAGTTTGAAATTAGCGTATTTTTTGTCTGCGTTTTCTAAATATTTAATTCAAATCAGGCTGTAGAGTTTTTTCTTCAATTTTCCAAGTAAAACCTCGATAAGACGCGCCCGTTTATTACGCTATCCCGTATAATACGCTTTTTTTGTCAGGTTCTTGCACATTTCATATATAACGCCTTTATAAAATACACCATTTGTTGTGCTCAAGTCCCCCATAATACGCTGTTTTGTGGAATATTTTCGATGTAATTTTCATCAATGAAACATTCTGGCCATTGAAGTCAATGATGCCATTATCCTGAAAAGTAGTCTGCTGGTATTCGATCCTTTACCTGCGCACTTATCTACATACTGTACAATACCCCACCCTCTTTTTACGCGCTCTTATTCGAATCTGAGCGCATACTGTTACAATACCTCACCCTCTTGCTAACCCTCTCTCTCAAACAACATTGCTCACTCGGCCGTAATAAAATTCTGGAAATTTTGCAGGTCAGTTTGTTGTCCTTTAGTCTAGTGTACTGAAGTGTCTGTGTGTGATTACAATGAGTGTTAAACGAAAAGCGTTTTCTGTGTCGGAAAAATTGGAAGTATTATGAAAGTACGATGAAAACAGTACTCTTACTCAGAAACAACTCTCTGATTCATTAGGAATCCGATCATCGATATTAAGGAGGATAATAAAAAAATCACGACTCAATTACTGCAGCTGCGACGTTGGGAGGAAGTGTGGTAAACAGGACTTGGAGAACACGCAAACGACAAACAACTATAAATTACTTTTTTCGAAAGAATTAAGTACAGTAGGCCTACATATTGTAAATGTCTTTGACGTACAGAACAGTAATTACATAATGAAATAATACTATATTACTTTTCATGAATCATGTGTTTAATAAAGAAAAATGCTAATAGATACTGTTTATAAGTCAAAATTAGTATATCCGATATATTATATAATGTACCGAAGTACATATGATATTTCCATGCAGATATTCTGTGTCATCATACGATGAAAGAGTAATGGAACGGAGAAAAATTCTCTCCGGCGCCGGGATTTGAACCCGGGTTTTCAGCTCTACGTGCTGACGATTTATCCACTAAGCCACACCAGATTCCACCCCGGCGTCGGAACAATCGTCTCAGAGGGAACCCAAGAGTTGGAACTTAAAACTGAGACGATTCTTCCGACGCCGGGGTGGAATCCGGTGTGGCTTAGTGGATAAAGCGTCAGCACGTAGAGCTGAAAACCCGGGTTCAAATCCCGGCGCCGGAGAGAATTTTTCTCCGTTCCATTACTCTTTCATAGTATATCCGACTAATATGCGGTCCCGGTTAATACGTGGTTTACACGCGGTCCCTTGAACAGCGTCTTATCGAGGTTTTACTGTATTTTGTTTAATGTGAAATGAGCAGTGTTCATTCTACGCTCTCTGACAGAGATTAAACACAAAAATTAAACTGTATATCATCTACATTTTTCTTACGAGTTTAAAAACAATGTACGTGGCAACGATCTTCAACTTCTCCGTTCATAACAAGCCAGGTGAAGGGGTTGTTCAGAGCAACACAGTCTTATGTGCACTCCTTACTCATTACACAGCGTTGCACGATCTCGTAATTCATATATTTTAAAATACCGGTACACATTTTTTCTGGAAAACTATTCTAAGTACAGAGAAATGTTATTTGACTTTTTGTTGGCGTTTACTAAAGGAATCACCACCAGAATTAATGACATTATTTATTTTATTTATTTATTTATTTTGCTAATAATTGTAACATAAAAAATAATATATACAGAAAAACTTTAGCTCGCCACTGAAAGAGTAGAACTCGTGCTCAGGGGTGCAAAAGCTTACGGTTCACATGTATTTTCATATTATCCTTTTTTTTTTTTTGCCTTTATAAAAAAAAAAACAATCTCGAGCAAAAACTTTGATTTTTTTTTCAGGAGTGAGCTAATTATAAATTAGGCCTAACTTATATAATTTTTATTTTTCAATAAATTTATTATTATTATTATTATTATTATTATTATTATTATTATTATTATTATTATTATTATTTGCGGCGTTTCCTCTTCAAAATTATCTTAAGTTCTTTAAACGAGTCCACACCTGTGGAGTAACGGCTAGCGCGTCTGGTCGCGAAACCAGGTGGTCCGGGTTCGATTCCCGGTCGGGACAAGTTGCCTGGTTGAGGTTTTCCGGGGTTTTCCCTCAACCCAATATGAGCAAATGTTAGGTAACTTTCGGTGCTGGACCTCGGCATTATCACCTTCATCTCATTCAAACGCTAAATAACCTAAGATGTTGATAAAGCGTCGTAAAATAACTTACTTAAAAAACCTCTTTAAACGAACAGTGAAAAACGGGTTGAGACAAGTGGCGAACAGGCTCACATAGATTCCTTTTTCACAACCCCAAATTACATCATCATCACCATCACCATCATCATCATCATCATCTGGTTGATTCGAGTATGTGAATATAGGATAGAGTAGCATAAATCGCACCGCTTCCTAAATGGCACCACTGCTAGTTTAAAACAAATTACTGTAGTAGTGTGGCATCTAGTGGTATTGTTACAATCTACCATATGAACTTCCACCATGTCACTTGATTTCTGCCACTTCTTTGTGTCAGCAGCGTGGCGATAGTGTATTTAATATAATCGCTCAGGTGGTTGTATATTTAGCTAACATTTTGTAACTAAATAACGGATTTGTATGCAAAGGAATCCATAATCTTAAGACGTTATTGGTTAAAAGAAATATTAAAGAACATTTAACTTAGTACGATTTTCGAACATGTGGTGATTATAGGCTAGAATGGAGGAAATAATAACTTATGACGTAGTTTCTTAATTCGCACCACTTTGTAGGTGCCTAATTCGCACCGGTGCGATATGAGCAACTGTAGCAATTCTAGCCGTACAAAAGAAGGCCCAAAAATTTTAACTGAACGAGGAATGCATCAGGTGGGTGCAATATCAAGTGGTGAAAAGGGCGTTAATACAACAAGTGTGTGTTGTACAAACGCATCAGATATTTTGTGCCACCTATGAACATTTTTAAACGTCAAACAGTGCATCCTACATTATCAGCTGGTGTTCTTCCAGGATCGTTATTTATTTGCTCTTATTCAGGTTACATCAACAGCGAACTATTTGTCGAATAGCTCAAACATTTTATTTGCCACTCAAACCTGCCAAAGAAAAAATTGCTGCTTCTGTATGTCCACCTATTCGAACCATTCCAAAAATTTAGAAGCTAGATTATCTCGGGAAAATGATGTGCTCCTATTTCAGCTTCCTCGTCATAATACTCAGAGGGCCAGCCTTTAGATGTTTCTATCTTCAAATCATTTCAGACAGCTAAATCATGATGCAGTTCTTAGGTGGCTTCGAGATAATCGTGGAGAAAAGGTGACGCAGTTTACAGTCTGAACTGCCTGGTGAAGCACATGGCAAATGTATAACAATAAAAAACGCATTCAGGAAGTTTAAATGTTAGGTAATTTATGCTCTGTTTTTTCAATGTCATTTGAAGATGCGTTACTCTCTTTCATTAATTTCAATAAACTTGTAATTTGCATTTATTACATTATTCATATTAAATACTGTTCAATATGTTCAAAATTAAAAGCTTTCCTTCATCCTGTTCCCTGCAGTTAAAGAGTGCGATTTAAGAAACCGTAGGTGCTATTTAGGAAACTAGTTGCCTAAATGGCACCATTGACAAGTGTTTCGAAAATGTCATTCTGCTTCAAAAATATTAAATCAAATTCAAGGATTCATTTTCACATGAAAGGTAAATGTTCTGGGAATGTATTTCTGTATAGGAATGCAGAAAATAAAAATTGTATTGTTCAATAAAAATTATAAATGCTAAAGTGGTACGATATAGGCAACCTTACCCTTACTTACTGGCTTTTAAGGAACCCGGAGGTTCATTGCCGCCCTCACATAAGCCCGCCATTGGTCCCTATCCTCAGCAAGATTAATCCAGTCTCTACCATCATATCCCACCTCCCTCAAATCCAATTTAATATTATATTAGCTTACCCTATTACTATAATTATGTATACAGGATGTTTCAAAAATACGGGGCATAATTTCAGGTATGTATTTCCCACATGTAGACAATCAAAATAGTTCATTATAACATGTGTCCGGAAATGCTTTATTTCCGAGTTATGTCCTTCACAACATTGAAATTCACCGGAACGTTTTTCTTTCCGCAGGTCGTTGCCGTCAAAGGAGACATTAAGAGGACACTCTGACAGTTCATTCCGAGGCGAAGGTTACATTCAGTGTTGTGTAGGTACTTGGATCGAAGGTTTCCTGATCGATGGATAGGTAGAGGTGGCCCAATTGCTTGGCCTCCACGCTCACCTGATCCGAACCCTCTCGATTTCTACTTGTGGGGCCATTTAAAATCATTGGTTTATTCGTCTCCGGTGCCTGATTTGGAATCCCTTCGGAATCGAATTGTGGCATGTTCTGAGGACATACGCAATACTCCTGGATTTTGGGATCGTGTTCGCAGGTCAATGAGACATCGATGTGAGGTCTGTATTCAAGCAGGAGGTGAACATTTTGAACATCTTCTGTAATGTTAACGACCTGCCGAAAGAAAAACGTTCCGGTGAATTTCAATGTTGTGAAGGCCATAACTCGGAAATGAAGCATTTCCGGACACATGTTGTAATGAACTATTTTGATTGTCTACATGTGGGAAATACATACCTGAAATTATGCCCCGTATTTTTTAAACATCCTGTATATTATGTATATGTAATTATGCATAGTAGAACTGTTTAGCTGGGAAGATAATATTAAAATGGATTTGAGGGAGGTGGGATATGATGGTAGAGACTGGATTAATCTTGCTCAGGATAGGGACCAATGGCGGGGTTATGTGAGGGCGGCAATGAACCTCCGGGTTCCTTAAAAGCCAGTAAGTAAGTAAGAACTGTTTAGCATATTCAGGTCTATTAGGAATTAGGTCTACTAGAGCTTATAATTATAACATATGTTCAATTAATAATTATTAAATAAATACTCAGCCAAATTCATTGGTAGGATCCCGGTGCACATGTGGTCTTGAGCTGACTAAGATATGATGCATGCACAGGAGTGAACTTTTCCACTGCTGGTGCATCGATGTCTCCGAAACCACGCGACTGGAAGAGCCCGTAGCCTGCACTTGTGCAAATAAGTGCATTTCTGCGCGAAATGCGTTTGCAAATATTGCAACCTATACCACACACTTGCGGGGAGTAGTTAGGTAATAATCCGGAATGAATGTTTGCTCTTCGAGAAATAGGCTATTTCAAGAGATCGTCCTTGGTGGTATTGTGTTACTAGACCACGGGACTTCACGCACTAAAAAACCTGAAAATATAGTAAAAACTGTTTAAATGTGCGCTAAAAATTTAAATATATGCAGTAAAAATTACACTTTAGATCAGGGGCGACCAAACTTTCTGCCATAAGGGCCAATAATTACTCTAATGATTGACATCGGGCCACAGTACACGTACAATACACTCAGGGACAAAAAAAAACCGGACACTTCTATATTTGCTTGTATTTTGTTGCCAATTATTTCAAAATGAAACAAAACCCATTTAAACAAAATAATGTTTCATTTAGCACCTTATACGACAACATTTGAAAAAAAAAAATCTCTGATGAGAAAATTTACAAAAAATTACAAAGGGCGTATAACTATGGCATCATTTGGTCTAACTGTTTTTTTTTTCATTTTATGGTGCCTTAAACATTAAAAACTCTTTTTAGTAACGGGTATTACCCCCTCTGGCTTGAATAACTGCATCCATACGTTTGGCATGCTCTCAATTTGGTTAGCAATGTCTTCTTGAGGAATAAGTTCCCATTCTTCGCCAAGTGCTCGCCTCAACTCTTGTAACGATTCTGGTCTCGGTCGTCTATTCTTAACACGCCATCCCAGCATGTCCCACACGTGTTCAATTGGGTTCATATCTGGACTCCTTGCTGGCCATGGAAGAACATGGATTCCCACTTCTTGGAGATAATCTCCGACCGCATGGGCAATATGCAGCCGTGCATTATCATTCATTAAAACAAAATTATCGCCTAAAAATTGGCCAAATGGCACAACATGATCAGCCAAACATTCATTTATATACCTATCAGCTGTTAGTCTTCCATTTTTACAAAAACTAACTCTGTACGAGCATCCGTACACACTCCTTCCCAAACCATCACTCCACTACCTCCATACGGCACATTTTCGGAAATGCAACACTGTGAAAATCGTTCTCCCCTCCTTCTCCAAACTCTTTCACGTCCATCAGGTGAGCACAGATTGAAACGGGACTCATCGGTGAACAGAACAAAGCTCCACTGTCCATTTCTCCAATCCCTGTGATCATTTGCAAAACCAGCCGTTCAACTCGATGCATCCTGAGAAGTCTGGGACCAGTTGCAGGTCTACGGTCTACTTGATATCAGTCCACTTGCTTTCAACCTCCTTCTAGCTGTTTTGGCCGAAATTGGGTGTCCATGCATGTTAACAAATTGCTGGGCTGGCAGGTTGCGCTCCCTAAGAACTCTCAACACCATATACCTGTCTTCATTTGGATTTGTAGCTCTTGGACGACCCGAACCTGGTCTTCTGGCATATTCTAGGGTCTCTCTATACCGTTTTATGGCATCATGGGTTGTGCTTCTAGCCATATTCATAACATTTGCAATGTAACGTACACTGCGTCCATCATCGTAAAGGGCTACAGCTCGAGCCACATCTTCAGGTCGCATCTTGTTTTAAGACAAATGTTACAACCCCACTTAAACTCAGAAAATGTAAAAATAAAGAAATAATGAATGATAACGATAATGAAGCACAAAATGGTTGAGACAAAATTGTTATAGCTGAGACTGCGAAAGCAAAATTTGAATATTTGGTTGTAATGGCTTGTTTATAAAACAAAAAACAATCAACAATGTATACACGTCTCCATAACAACAGACGGCTACCATAATATTGTATGAGAAGATAATGTTTTGCAAAATACCAGCAAATATTAAAGTGTCCGGTTTTTTTTGTCCCTGAGTGTATTTAAAAAACGCAGGTGTAATTTTTTGTTAATATTACGACAAAACAGACTATAATTAAATTAATTAATTAATTTTATAAAATTTGGAATACTTAATTTTTAAAAATATTTAAATAAAAGGACATGCATAAGTGCTCATTTAATGAGAAGTGTGGAACTGGTGTTTGAAGAAAATAAATTGTCGATATCCGGTCTCTGCTCTCTGTAGCTCAGAAGTAGGCTACTACGTCTTGGAGATACTCATCATTTAAGCTTGATCTTAATCTTGACTTCAGCCACCGGCGTGGATCAGTCGGTTAAGGCTCTTGCCTGCCGGTTTGAAACTGCGCTCGGGTGCGGGTTCGATCCCCGCTTGGGCTCATTAGGCTTATTACCTAGTTGAATTTTTTCCGAGGTTTCCCCCAACCGTAAGGTGAATGCCAGGTAATCGATGGCGAATCCTCGGCCCCATCTCGCCAAATACCATCTCGCTATCACCAATCTCACCATCGACGCTAAATGACCTCGTAGTTGATACAGCGTCGTTAAATAACTAACTAAAAATATCTTGATTTCTGAATTTTCATTTTCGAAAATGGTTGTTCACATGCATATGTTGAGATCAAACCCCGAGCTTGCTTTTTCACGTTCGTTTCCGTTGAATTTATCAACAGTAATCTCACTAGACGTTTTGATTTATCTAGAGAAAATCAAAACTCGAGTGGGATTTAATTGACTATTACACGATTAGAAGAAAGTATATAAAGATTAGAAGTAACGAAGTACTCCAATACAATAAAATATTAATTGACTTACGAAAATACAACTGTCTTTAAATGTATTATTGTACCATCTCAATATTACAAATATTACGCTAGATGCATGCTAGATGGCAGTAGTGAGCAATGCCTTCTCGTCGAGAAGTTCTCGATCTATTATACACGATGGCAATGTTACTATGTTACTATAGTCAAGAAGGCTTTGTTAACTCAGTTTCATTTTTATTAACATGCAACATTCCACTTCAATTATCCGAATCCCAGTAATCAACGTCACTTGACAGATGATTTTCAATAAATCTTAATATTAAACAATCTCTGATACGTGACTATCCATAATATCACATAGCAGAAGCTATAACATAACCTAACTGATATACTGTACACAAGTGTTAGAAAGTTTTAATTAACGACGATGACATAAAAAATAAACATGAATAATTTTAAAAGGAATAATTATTGAATGTACAATTTTCAAATTTGAATGTGGTTGGTGGTTCAATTGATGTTATATTGGACGTGTGCGTAATAGAAGTGGAATTCGTTGATTTAGGCCTACATGGTGTATTCAACTTATTCAGGATTTACGAATGGATAATTTTAAAAGGAATAATTATTGAATGTACAATTTTCAAATTTTAATGTGGTTGGTGGTTCAATTGATATTATTTTGGACGTGTGCGTAATAGAAGTGGAACTCGTTGATTTAGGCCTCTTATTCAGGATTTTCGAATGGTGCTCTTTATTTATTTGTAAATCGGATTTCAGAAGATGCATAGGTAAGATCAGTGATTTTTATTAATTCTTGTTCTTGAATCCCAATGCGAGTCATATTTGAAACTGCTGTGCATCGACTGGAGTGGTTTGTAATTATATATATATATATATATATTTTTTTTTTTTTTTTTTTTTTGACGTCCAGACCAGCGCAGTTTCAAATGTTGGCAAACTAAGAAACAAATGCTAGGGACGCGATAAAATTAAACAAATGCTAGGGACGCGATAAAATTAAACAAATGCTAGGGACGCGATAAAATTGTGGGATAAGCAGCCATGATTGGTTGAAATACGTCCTTTCGTACCGTTTTATTGGTCAAAAGTAGTATTATGTAGTAAGAGTGTAATGGTCAAAATAATGAGTGTGTTTTGTCTGCTAATGTATTTTAATTATTATATTCCTTCATTACAGCTACGACATCGTTGCAAATAACACAAATAACTTTGTTTTCATGCTCTTTCACAAAATAATTACCGAGGCAATGTTCATTATACTTTCTACACTCACTATCGACTTCGCTAAGGCAAGCGCCTTAGCCGACAGAGCTACGCCGGTGGCTTATATACATATATACAGTGTATGTGTATACACACGCACATAGGTAGACCTTCTTACATTATATGCACATACATTTTAAAATTTATTTTACATGTCTTTTAACAAATTAATTTCCCACATTCGTTTTTCTCTTACTTCCCAAAAGTATGTTCCTAACGATTTTATTATTTGTTCATTTGTAATTCTTGATATCTTGGCTAAAACAAGATCATTTCAAAGGCATGTTGGGTCCGATAAGTATAATTGATGAAATTTCAAATATATATGGATTTATTACCGTCAGAATTACTTATCAATAATTCCATACATATTTGAAATTTTAAAACAAGATGTCTAATATGGAGGAACGGGGAACCCCGAGAAAAACCTCAACTATGACCTTGATCGCCACAAGTTCGCCTGACCGGGACTCAAACCAGGATCGCCTGCGTAACAGGCGGAAGGTCTGACCAATCAGCCACCGCAGACCACCATAGTGTAACGGTATCAATGGAGGGAATTCATGACCACATCGGAATCGAACCCCACTTTAGAGTTTATAGACTACCATCTCAATCACTTTGAACTTTATTACGCATTGTTTTAATAATGGATCACATAACAGAAACTATCGCGTGAGTCCAGACCGGAACTTCTTTATTCCATGGGATCACGTGAGCATAGGACAGAGAGGTGCATGTATGTGATTCGCCATCTCGCCTTGTATCCTTCGATTTGGATGCGATTTCCCCAACTCCGCCTGGTAATCTGTCTGGCGCGTGCTAGATAAGATATTGAGGTGTTTACGCAGCGTCGTGACAGCACGTGTGCATTTTTATGCATTTTGTATTCAACATGTGGAGCGATGTGTCGCACCAACACCGGCCTGCAAGGTTATCTGAGTTACAATGTTTGCTTAAAAAAAGTCGATTTCGAAATTTTTACTGAAATACACGTTTTAAAACGTCGTAGGATTTTGTTCATATTCATTAATTCATTATCTACGAGTCAATTTATACGGGAAAGAGAATGTGAAGTGTCTGTCAACAGTAGGAAAGAATGGCAAAGCAACTGGCCCAGTAGATATTCCTTTGGAAATGTTATGAAGGAATGATGTACGTAAAATATAATAATTCTTATAGATTTATTAATTTGTCATACAGAATAATATCTGTAATATTGACAATCAATATTTGAGGAGAAAAATTCGCTCCGGCGCCGGGGATCGAACCCGGGTCCTTGGTTCTACGTACCAAGCGCTCTGACCACTGAGCTACGCCGAATTCAATACACAGCACCGGATCGAATTCTCCGCTTTCATTGTTTCCCTTTACGGCCTGACTCCATGTTAGGCATATATGTTGACTTTTTCTATGTCCAATGTCAACTGCCATTATAGCCTACTACAGTCGAGCCGTTCTTATTTCCGGCAGCAAATCACACGACAGCTGCTGGTCAGCTGACACGCTGCTTCACTGGCAGTGGTTGTCGTCAAGGTTATGCAGACGACATACCGCTTCTCGCTCACGGTGGATATTACTGTGTTGTCAAGTCTACCTTTGTACCACAGTCTAATATATACAGTCGCGCAACTTCAACACTTTTTTTGCCAACATTCACGACACTAGCGCTCAAGCGGCAGGCAAGGCACTGGTCATTTGATACAGCCAGCACGTGCTTTAAAGGTATGCGAGATGTTATAATAATGTTTTAATCATGCGTCGGAATAAAGGCATGTGTGCAATGACGAAAATTGCAGTAACAACAAGTTTAAATTCCGAATTTGTCGTTCTTCAGATTCCCTAAAGACTAAGAGAAAATCATAACTCAGTCATAACGTATAATCCACGCTGTAGGTAACGTATTGTGTTCTATAAAACATTTATTAGTTATCAGTTACCTATTTGTATGTCAGGAAGGAGAGTTTAAATAAAAACCACCTGTTACAGTATATTATTGTTTTGCAAGATCATGTGTAAATTGTAACCATTCCGATTTTGGATAATGTATCTACAGTTTTTAATGCCAGTAATTCCATAATTTTTGTATTCGTGTTTTTTCTTTATATTTTTCAAAAGTTGAATGTTATTTGCATTCAAGTAGGGATTATGGTGTTAATTTTTCAAGAATTCATGGCGTATTATAATCCTTTTGCAAAATATTCACTTTTGAATAAATCCAGACTGTGTCGATAAATTTCTGAAATGTAGATTCATGTGACAGACGTATTAGGTTCTCAAGAAATAAAAGAGCCTTTTAAATTTAATATAAAAAGCAATCTTTTCTGTAAAATTTGCATAAATTTTAATTACCAGTGATTTTTGAGCCGTGAGCAGAAGTGGTATATAAAAATTAGGTAATCTAAAGTAAAAATTCTGTAAAATATAACAAAGTAGCAATTAATATCCTTCGTAAATAATAGCTTAAATAAAATATTAACTGCTACTTTGCCCTGTATTTTACAGAATGTTTACTTTGTCACCCATTTTTGATACAGTTCTGCTCTGAAAATAAAATTAGGCCTACATTTTCTGAGTTAATTGAAGTTACAATTTTTCAACAAAATTGTGTATTCATTTATTCTCACCTACGCCATAATAACAGTAAGTGCATGAAAATTACGTGTTATATAGGTACGGTAAGTTAAAATTAAGTTTATTTGTGAAAACTGAAAATGTAATGTAAAATGCGGTAAACTTTCCATAAAAATTTAAGCCATAATATCAGCACTATTAGCGACTCAAAATAATAATAATAAAAAAATGAAAAATAATGAAACAATGTCTGTCAAATTAAGGTTTAAATCTTCCCCTTTTTTATTTTTAAGTTTACCTCCGCCAGTTTTAATTTGCTGTATGGAAAACAGTTAATTTCTCAGGAAATCACCACGCTGTTGCTACGAGATTGCCCTACAATTTTGACTCTTCTCACAGGAAATATAGAGTTTCAATGGTTCATAAATATTTTAGGAATGAATTGAATTAAACCGTCCACGTACAAACAATTATATTATTTCAAACCATGATACGTGATCAGGGCCATGATTCAGTTGTAAGGAGCAGAAAGAATTACGTTTATTCCCAACTTCTCTTGAAACTTGTAAATTAACTGCGTTTATTTTCTTGCCGGATTCTAAAGTAAAATTAATAAGAACCATATACTTGTTCACCAAACCCGTTTTCATGTGTTATCAGTCGTTCTTTTAGCTTGCCTGCCGCTACTCTTGCATTCAAATGTTGCAATTTTATACTCAGTTTATTTTTAGACTGTGCTTGTACTCTTAACGAAGTTGTGTCTAGTCTTAAACATCGAACGAAAAATTATTTCCTACGATAAATAATTAGTAATATATGAATACATAATATTGTATATTATTGTTATTGTTGATCCTAGCATCCCAGGACACAGAAGACTTACCATGTTGTGCTATAATTGGTTTTTCCGACCATTTGAAATAACGATTTTCGTAAATACAGAAACAATATTAGAAATTATTAAAATGGGAGAAAGATGTAAAATATAATAAATAAACATTTTTATGTGAATGAATAACTAAAACCACACAACCTGTAAATTAGCATGATTTATTGCTACATAAAAAATTACACCCTCTTATTGTTCAATTAAAGGCAAACCATTTTACTCAGTTTATTTTCTTCTTTGCCGGATTGTCCGTACTTCTCTGTCGTTATTTGAGAAACCGTACACTTGTTCACACCACACGCATCAGCTGTTCTTTGCACCACTTGCATTAAAGGCAATAAACTACCCTTATTTTCACGTTCATTTTCGAAATAATCTCTAACGCTAAGAATCATTTCTCTGCTTTGCGAATTGCTGGTCTTCCGACTCCTCCGCGTCATTATGATGCTCAAACCTCAGCACTAACAACAATAACACTGCACTACCGACTGATTGTTCGACAACCAGCTATTAGAACTGCGTTCGTTCACTATTGGCTTGACAGAGATTTAGCAACACCGCTATTGCCTACCTTCGTCGCGCCAAAAGTCGAGAAGGCGTGGCCACGCCGGAAATAAGAACGGCTCGACTGTAGAAGCGCACTCAGCTGAGTGACTTGTTTGGCCGGGATTCCGCAGTTAAGTGCACAGTAATCTGTACAGACATATGCACTGCAGCTATGAGAATATTATACATTTATTAATTTGTCAAATATTAATTGTCAATATTACAGATATTATTCTGTATGACAAATTAATAAATCTTTAATATTCTCATAGCTAGCAGTGCATATGTCTATACAGATTACTGTGCACTTAACTGCGGAAACCCGGCCAAACAAGTCACTCAGCTGAGTGTGCTCCTAGTATAATGGCAGTTGACATTGGACATATTAGTCAACATGCCCAACTTGGAATCAGACCCTAAAGGGAAACTCTGAAGGAGAAGAATTCGATCCGTGTTGTGGATTGAATTCGGCGTAGCTCAATGGTCAGAGCGCTTGTTACGTAAAAACAAGAACCCGGGTTCGATCCCCGGCGCCGGAGAGAATTTTTCTCCTCAAATATTAATTGTCAATATTACAGATATTATTCTGTAGGACAAATTAATAAATCCATAATAAATTGTAAATGTTTGACTCTTAGAATTACATGTAACTAAATTTATTTTCATTTTATTATTATTATTATTATTATTATTATTATTATTATTATTATTATTATTATTATTATTATATTGTTTCTGTATTACTATTAGCTATTTTTATATTTAGTGCTATGTGTTCTTATGCAGAGCTATTTTTAAGTCCGTGAAACATTAAAAAAATTCATAACTACTAAACTACACAATGGATAACAAATTATTTTACACTAAAATAAAGAGAAACTTCCAAGTTTTTTTACATATCTCACAGATGCTTAATGTGTTCACCTTTGCTAATACGGCATACATCCATGTGGTAATCCATCTCGTCCCGTACACGCTTCAGCATGTCACTGTTGACCAGAACCACGGCAGGCTTTAATCCGGTGGCGAAGCTCCTGGACATTAGCGGAGCCACATAGACAATATCCTTCAAAAATCCCCACAAGAAAAAATCACACGGAGTTAAATCCGGTGATCGTGGTGGCCACTTCATTAACGCGTCATTTTCTCGTCCTGTGCGACCGATCCATCTTGTTGAAAATTTTGATTGAGATACTCTCGCACGTTGCTGTGGTAGTGACATAGACATCCATCTTGTTGAAAGATGAAATCATTGCTGTCTTCAGTAAGCCAATTTTGTAACATGTCCAAGTAAATCATTCCAGTGACGGTGGGCTCTGCAAAGAAAAATGGTCCATACACCTTCTCTTTCGAAATCGCACAGAAGACATTCACCTAAGGTGAGTTTCACACATGCTCTAGAACTGCGCGGGAGTTTTCAGTCCTTCATATGCGCACATTGTGCCAATTAACGTTTCCGGAGACATGAAAAGTTGCTTCGTCGCTAGCCTAAAGATGAGCAAGTCAGCAAAACCGTCTACTTCAAATCTTTGACGAGGTCCTTGCATATTCCAACACACAAAACGAATGCTTACTTTAGTAAACGTTATTTTGCCACTATTGATAACTACTGCCACCTAGCGATAAATCATTGCAACTAAGCGCGGGCGTTTATTATTAAAAAAAAAAACTTGACGAGTTTCTCTCTCTAACAGCATAACAATAGGAATATCCTGAACTAGCACCAACAGATAGCGCACGTGTACTTTGAGGGATGCGCTTTGCGTGTGCATTTGTTTTCCGGTATATAAAAATTGAGGATATACGTAGTGTATTAGTGCATTAAATACTCTTAAAAACAACTCAAAATGCCAAATTTTTGTTGTATTCCTATTTGTGAAAACCAGGGAAAGTCTTTTATCTTCATTCAGGTCCATAAATATTCTGAATACATGCTTTAAAAAAAATAACTAATTAAATTGTTCTTACAAAAATAACTACTTCAAATAAGGAACTGCTAGCTATACTGTTTTCGCTGTAAGAAAAATCCTAATGTAAACACAAGCACGTGGCTGTCATACCCGTGATTGGCTCATAGTCGAAACACTCACATGACGCAGGAAAATATAGTCCGTATTTGGAAACTATCATCTTGCATTATTTGAAAATAAAATATTGAATTCTAGTTGTTAAATACAATTAAACATACACGTATAACTTCACTCATATGTAAAACGATATGTAAAAAAAAAAGCTACTTTTATATTTTGTTATGTACTATCAGCATGGATGAATACAAACAGTAATACCGAGGTAGTCTGTTCTTGTAACAAGCTGGCGTCCCTTGAGCTTGTCGTTCACGTTAGCACGTGGTACTGAAGTATGGCTTCTGCATCCTCGGTGTGTGTGGTTATTAAACATAAGAGTGGAAACCCTCTCAAAAGCGGAGAAAAACAGTCTTAAATGTACATAATATGTTATGTGAGTTTTAATTAGAGTAATTATAAAGTAAATGTTTCCTAAGCAAACGAATGCAGAGTAGTGAGGTTAGGCCTACTTGACGAGTAACGGGAGATGTTTAACATGAAACAGAATGTACAACAGTAGGCGGGAACATGAACTGGGAATCTATGGCGTCAAACAGCGGCCAATGAAGCCTCACTTCAGTCACGTGCTATTGTTTATATTAGGATTTTTCTTACAGCGAAAAGATTATACACTTTAATTTTGGAACAGGGAAAAGAAAATTAATACAATCATGTGCAACCTCGACAGCAAGCTATGTTAGCCTAGATTATATTCAGTACTTCTAGGAGTCTCCAAAGTTTACGCCAGCATTTTACGCCTGCAGTAAAGTCTCGATTAACTGGGATGTTTATTATCCAGGACGATCCATAGTGAAATCCATTTCGTGAATAATGTTTTTAATGTGCTCTAGACTAATTATTAAAACCATGTTTTAACTTCAAATTTTCAAAATCATCCTACATAGTATTCAAAACTGCATGCCCTTAACCTGCAAAACACACGACCAATCGTGATACTACTGCGATCATATTATATCATCTTATTAAAAATTGCATTTGATCTTTCTGCAACTACAGGAAAAAAATACAAGGAATTCAATCTGGATAGTTCCTTCCCTATAAAAAAACACATTGGTGGCTGCATATCCTGTTTTTAGCATATGGTACTTACAATACTAATGATTAAAGATGTAATATCACCTTCGACAAAGTTCCTATTTTTATTTATTTTTATTCGTACACCTCGTTCTCAAAGTTCTCGTTTAGGTTCATGAACATTCAATTTACTCGTGTCTGTATTCTGCATACTGCATCCATTTCTTAAGGGGAATCGCTCAGTATTATAAAAGTTTACGCTATTATTTACGGTAAATTAAATTAAATTAAATTATGAGGTAAAAAGTTACTGAATTATATTAAATTATACTAGGTTATACAAAATAATTATGAATATAATTTTGACACGTATAGAAAACCAACAAGCGGGAAATCGTAATCAACTGTAGCATATCAGCGTATTCCGAATCTCACCGGTCCGGTGGCATCAATGACGTCACGTTGCAACGAAAATAAGGAACAAAACTGCTGGAAGAATCGATGCTGTCATGGCGACTGTGTAAGTGGTTATCTGTGCTACGCTAGCAAAATTTTGCGAAATTTCCGTACTGCCATTTCGTTCAAATAAAAGAGATCATAAACAATTTATTTCTTGAACCGGTAGTAATAACTGGTCCGTTGACATGTTCGCTCATAAGCCATTAACGTATTGTTTTTACGTTGTGCTTATTACAAACAATACAGCAGAACTAAAGCAGAACACACCGCCATGACATAACAGTGCACGATGTCATTCGTCTGCTAATTCCCGCCCTATACAAGAACCAATCTGATTCACTGATGGAGACTGCCACCACCTCTGCAAGTTGATGGCACCGGTGCGACACCGGTGGAGCATCAATGACGTCATCGGTGGAATTCGGAACACCGTGATGCCATCGGATTGCTCACCGGTGAGATTCAGAATACGCTCTATGACATAATATAGCCCTACAACAAGTTGTGCCGCATGGAACGCTCCTGCCATCTAACGGCAAAACTTCGCATAAGATATCCCTATTACCATGATCTGTTGCATAGTTTATTTATTATTAAACTTTAAAATGTTTCACGGACTTATGAATAGCCCTGTACTTCACTGTCAGTAAAATATATCTATTGAATAATAGTACATTATGCAACGAGCGTCTTAATTACCATTATAGTCAAGATTTCATACGACTTTTTATGCTCGACCATATTTCTAACTTGAAATTATTCATAAGTATTCATGTTATTCTTATCTGATTGAGGAGCGGAACTGACCTTGTGCAATACCTCGTAAATTGTGAGATGTGCGCAGACGCGAAAGTATTGATTTTTTCCGAGAAACAAATGTCGACATTGACCTTGATATAATCTAGAGAGTAAAATAGTTGTCTTTCGATTGCATATCCGAGAATAATCGATACTTGCGCTTTCATATTACTACAATGGTATTTTCTGATTGGTGGAACACCTGAACTTTAATGAATAGGGTTCGATCCCCGCTTTGATTACCTGGTTGGTCCATTTTCCCCAAAGGGCTGCAAGGTAATCTCTGGTGTATAATTCATCTATCATTTCGACGCAAATAACCTGGTCGATACAGATAAAAATAAATAAAAAACATATTTAACGGACCTAGAACTGGGACCTTTCAGTGGTCGAGAATAATAATGCCAGCTATAAATGAATAATAATGCCAGAAAAATTAAAAACTTATTTTTCTAGAGTATGTATTATTAGATCTGCTTTAAATTTAAATGGAGGAATGCGTCAACTCTAGTTCTGTGTGTCCCCGCAACAGGCTGCTACTAACCATACTGTGTCAGCTGCTGCTTAAATAAATTGGGTTTCTGAAGTGTCTCTTCGCGGAAGCTCTGCACTGACGTCATCACACACATGAAATATATGGAATCCATCGCAGGTGTTTTCAGTTTGCATTGTGTCGAAATGTTTCTTTGTAGCTTGAAGACTCAGCAATGTCAGACCTGTCCAAGACACGACGTGAAATATGTGACACGGGCCACGCGTTGCAAACCTGTTACGGGAGTTGACAATGGAAGAGGACAAAAGGAAACGTAAATATAATACGAAATGATGGATAATTGCGAAGAAAGAAAAAAATATGGTGCAACAAGGTGTTTAAAATTAAGTTCACATAGTAATTAAAATTAATCCTTGTCACGAAAACCACATTATACTTTCGCATTGTACCTTCCACGAAGTTAGCAAGTTAATCCTAGACAGATAATAAACTATTACAGAATTGTTGTATATGAATTTAAAATAGTTCCTGTATTAAAGGAGTAGGAAATTTATGAAAGAAAATTCTGAAAATGATAATTATAAATGTATTTATATAATAAAATCTATAGAGCACATCTAGGTCAGAAAGCATGGGTAGACATAACGGCTCGGTTAGAAAAGCCAACGTACTATGGTAGGAACGATCATGATTTTAAAATCAAATGTAGGAAACAGAAAACGGATGTAGGTAAATTCTCATTTTTAAATAGAACTATAAATGATTGGAATGACCTACCTGCAGCGGTCTTTGAGGGCTGTCCTTCCTTAAGGAGATTCAAGAATAACTTAAAAAGTTGTGTATAAAGTGTAAATGAAAATTAAGGGACATTTATGCTTAACATTTAATTTTTTAAAGTGACATGTGTTTATTTAGCCTGACGAGTTACTTCCTTGGTTTGAATTGTAAATTATTTAAAAATAGCGTGTATGAGGGTCTTAGACTAGAAATGTTTAGCTTAAATGTAGTTCTGTTAATAAGTATGCATAAGAGTGCAAGTATTTGTCTTATTTGAGCTGTTTTATCAGTGAAGCGTGGTGAGTCAGTGAAGTTATGGTTTTACAGTGCAGTGAATAGTTCCGATCAGTGATAATTTATAGCGTCAATGAAATGTGTTCTATAGTGTCAGTGAAATGCGTCATAGTGCCACTACAGTGAGTGAGATGAGAGTAAAGTGAAAGACTATTATCGGTACCAATGTGAAACTTATGTAGGGCCTATACATATGTAGGTTGTATTGTAAAATTAGGTTCACTTATTAATTAGGTTATTTTATGTTTTATTATTAATTGTAATTATTGTGTTCAATTGTTTTGTGTATATAATTGTATTGTGTATTGTATAATTGTATTTGTATTGTATAATTGTTTTGTGTATTGTAATTTTATTGTGTATTATTTATATTGTGTATACAACGGCCACGGGGTGCTTGCCCATTTGCAATGTAAATAAATACATACATATATAGGGTAATTCATGAAGCTCTCCTCCTGTTTAAGAAGGTGATTCCTGAGATTATTTGGAATAAAAAATGTAAATAAATTAGTGGGAGAAAAAATGTATTTTGGCCGGATGCAAGAGGCAAAAATAGGGCTGAAAGAAAGAGGAAAGAAAGAATTCAACTGGATGGATAGGGACCAGTGGAGAAGAAAGATAAAACTTCAGGCACAGAAAGATTTATAAACATTGTTATTCTGTACCTATATAAATTTATTATTATTATTATTATTATTATTATTATTATTATTATTATTATTATTATTATACTTGATTATTTAAGAACGCTGTATCAAATATCAAATATCCTAATCTTGTCAATTCGAATAGTTCTAGTATTAAATTTAAAAAGTTATGTATGAATTTTATAAAAATTTAAAAACTGTAAATTTGAATTTATATACTGTAATTACAAATTGTATTGTATAATTATTAATTATAATTGTATTGTGTAATTATTAATTTCAATTCAGGAATCCGCCCCTGAGCACGAGTTCTACTCTTTCAGGGGTGAGCTAAAGTTTCTTTGTATATTTTATATTTTATGTTACAATTATTAGCAAAATAAATAAATAAATAAATAAATAAATACTAGGTTGTTTAGCGTCGATGGAATTGGTGATAGCAAGATGGTATTTGGCAAAATAAAGTCGAAGATTCGCCATAGATTACCTGACATTTGCCTTATGGTTGGGGAAAACCTCGGAAAAAGCTAACCAGGTAATCAACCTAAGAGGGAATCGAACCCACGCCCGAGAACAACTAGATCAGTAGACAAGCGCCTCAGCGACTGAGCTACGCCGGTGGCTTATTGTTATTATTATTATTATTATTATTATTATTATTATTATTATTATTATTATTATTATTTAACAACTCTGTATCAACTACTAGGTTATTTAACGTCGATGGAATTGGTTATAGCAAGATGGTATTTGGCAAAATAAGGCCGAAGATTCGCCATAGATTACCTGACATTTGCCTTATGGTTGGGGAAACCTTGGAAAAAAACTAAACAGGTAATCAACCTAAGAAGGAATCGAACCCACGCCCGAGAACAACTAGATCAGTAGGCAAGCGCCTCAGCGACTGAGCTACGCCGGTGGCTTATTATTATTATTATTATTATTATTATTATTATTATTATTATTATTATTATTATTATTATTATTAACAAGTGCACCTAAAATGAGAGACAGCAAGATTTACGGTAGCATTAAATATAACAAAGTGAGCACGTGACGGGGTTTCCTGTTATTTTATCTGCCTTTATGAGAAGTGGATTCATTTGTCCTCTGCTTGTTGTTTTCGCGTTTATTTTACGTCTTTGTTCCTTGATGGACACTTCAAAGCAGCTTTGTAGTAGATAGATATGTAACAACGGACGTAAATTATAAGAGGAGCAAGATAGTGCCATCGTCAGGTACAGTTAGATAAGAACAAAGGAACATACATAAAATCCCCATTACATATTTAATAATAAAGCATCTGCAGTTTCTTGTAACCAACGTTACAAATGTCTTCCTGTTCGCGAATTCACTATTACTCTATTAACAATATTTAGTGGCGTAAGAAAAAGAAACCGTGATTTGATGAAGATTGTTGCATGGTAGTAGAAAGAAGGAAACAGGCAAAATTGAAATTCTTACAGGATCCAGTTGAGGAGAAGAGAGATAATTATTTCAATCAAAGACGGGAAGCAAGTCGTACACTTAGGAATAAAAAGAGAGGTTACTTGAAGGAAAAACTGAATGAGGCAGAAACAGATAGTAAGAATAAAAACATTCGAGATTTATATAAAGGTATAAAGGAATTTAAGAACGGATATCAGCCAAGGGTAAACGTGATCAAGGATGAGAATGGTGACTTGCTTGCAGACTCACCATCAATCCTAAACAGATGGAAAAACTATTTTGTGCAACTACTAAATGTACATAGGCCAAATAGAAATGATCGGGACGAAATTGAAATACAAACTGCTGAGCCATTTATTCCCGAACCCACGCTTTCAGAAGTCGAAATTGCTATAGAAAATCTGAAAAAGTATAAGTCTCCAGGTATCGATCAAATTCCAGCAGAATTAATACAAGAGGGTGGAAGTGCATTATATAGCGAAATTTATAAACTTGTACTTGCTATTTCGGAAAAGGAAATTGTACCAGAACAATGGAAGGAGTCCATAATTGTATCTATTTTTAAAAAGTGGGACAAAACCAACTGTGGTAACTTTCGAGGAATATCACTTTTGTTGACGTCGTACAAAATTTTGTCAAATATTCTTTTGAGAAGATTAACTCCGTACATAGATGAAATTATTGGGGATCATCAGTGCGGTTTTCGGCGTAATAGATCGACTATTGATCAGATTTTTTGTATTCGACAGATAATGGACAAAAATGGGAGTATAAGGGTACAGTACTTCAGTTATTCATAGATTTAAAAAAGGCATATGACTCGGTTAAGAGGGAAGTATTATATGATATTCTTATTGAATTTGGTATTCCCAAGAAACTAGTTCGATTAATTAAAATGTGTCTCAGTGAAACATACAGCAGAGTCCGTATAGGTCAGTTTCTATCTGATGCTTTTCCAATTCACTGCGGGTTAAAGCAGGGAGATGCACTATCACCTTTACTTTTTAACTTCGCTCTAGAATATGCCATTAGGAAAGTTCAGGATAACAGGCAGGGTTTGGAATTGAACGGGTTACATCAGCTTCTTGTCTATGCAGATGACGTGAATATGTTAGGAGAAAATACACAAACGATTAGGGAAAACACGGAAATTTTACTTGAAGCAAGTAAAGCGATCGGTTTGGAAGTAAATCCCGAAAAGACTAAGTATATGATTACGTCTCGTGACCAGAATATTGTACGAAATGGAAATATAAAAATTGGAGATTTATCCTTCGAAGAGGAGGAAAAATTCAAATTCTTGGAGCAACAGTAACAAATATAAATGACACTCGGGAGGAAATTAAACGCAGAATAAATATGGGAAATGCGTGTTATTATTCGGTTGAGAAGCTCTTATCATCCAGTCTGCTGTCCAAAAATCTGACAGTTAGAATTTATAAAACAGTTATATTACCGGTTGTTCTGTATGGTTGTGAAACTTGGACTCTCACTCTGAGAGAGGAACATAGGTTAAGGGTGTTTGAGAATAAGGTGCTTAGGAAAATATTTGGGATTAAGCGGGATGAAGTTACAGGAGAATGGAGAAAGTTACACAACACAGAACTGCACGCATTGTATTCTTCACCTGACATAATTAGGAACTTAAAATCCAGACGTTTGAGATGGGCAGGGCATGTAGCACGTATGGGCGCATGCAGAAATGCATATAGAGTGTTAGTTGGGAGACCGGAGGGAAGAAGACCTTTAGGGAGGCCGAGACGTAGATGGGAGGATAATATGAAAATGGATTTGAGGGACGTGGGGTATGATGATAGAGACTGGATTAATCTTGCACAGGATAGGGACCAATGGCGGGCTTATGTGAGGGCGGCTTATGTTAGGTGAAGAATACAATGCGTGCAGTTCTGTGATGTGTAACTTTCTCCATTCTCCTGTAACTTCATCCCTCTTAGCCCCAAATATTTTCCTAAGCACCTTATTCTCAAACACCCTTAACCTATGTTCCTCTCTCAGAGTGAGAATCCAAGTTTCACAACCATACAGAACAACCGGTAATATAACTGTTTTATAAATTCTAACTTTCAGATTTTTGGACAGCAGACTGGATGATAAGAGCTTCTCAACCGAATAATAACACGCATTTCCCATATTTAATCTGCGTTTAATTTCTTCCCGAGTGTCATTTATATTTGTTACTGTTGCTCCAAGATATTTGAATTTTTCCACCTCTTCGAAGGACAAATCTCCTATTTTTATATTTCCATTTCGTACAATATTCTGGTCACGAGACATAATCATATACTTTGTCTTTTCGGGATTTACTTCCAAACCGATCGCTTTAATTGCTTCAAGTAAAATTTCCGTGTTTTCCCTAATCGTTTGTGGATTTTCTCCTGACATATTCACGTCATCCGCATAGACAAGAAGCTGATGTAACCCGTTCAATTCCAAACCCTGCCCGGTATCCTGAACTTTCCTAATGACATATTCTAGAGCGAAGTTAAAAAGTAAAGGTGATAGTGCATCTCCCTGCTTTAGCCCGCAGTGAATTGGAAAAGCATCAGTTTTTAACTTTGTGCTTAGTGAAAAGAGGAAGTAAAGAAAAAAACAGTTGAGGCAGGTAATGTCTGAGTAATTTCTTTTGTTCTTCCTCATTATCCCCTTGTCATTGCACTTTTGTGATTTTATGACAAATCGTCAACTCGAAACAGCTTTTTTTGTTATGTGAAATGCATGTTAAATAGACAATTACGGCTAGAATTTCCGCCGACAGATACAGCAAACACCTGCGTTTATTGCATCAGTGGTTCACTTCTAGCAGCGGCGATAAGAACTTTCCCAGACTGCTAGATAGCTTATATTGCATAAACATACGCTCCTATGCTAATAAGAAGCTAAATGTGTGGGTTTTCCTCGTAATCTTGAACCAGTATGGCGGGAACAACGTGGTTTTAACGCGAAATAATTGAATAGATATTGCTCTTCCATTCCACGGAAAGCAGAGGAAGTTTATTTATTTATTTATTTATTTATTTATTTATTTTGCTAATAATTGTAACATAAAATATAAAATATACAGAGAAACTAATTGATGAACTAGTGGACTTACTCGTGTTAAATATGTAATATTTGTCCGGCTTACAGCTGTTTCAGTGCTTCACGCACCATCATCAGAGCCTACTAGATCGTGGCGTCATCTCGAACTTCTCTGCCTGTTAAGAGGGTGTGTTTTATTGTTGGAAGGTGTTGGAGTGTGGAGTCGAATAGTGTGTGTGTACTGAAATTGATCTGTGTGTTGAGGATTTGATCAGGGTGTGTTTTGGTGTGTTTGTATATTTCGTATTGTTCTAGTGTGTTGAGTTTTTGGTTCTTGGGTTGTGTGTGTAGGATTTCCATGTCCGTATTTATGTTATTGTATGTATGGTTAGTATTGGTTATGTGATCGGCATATGTAGATGTATTGTGTCCTCTGGTTATAGCTTTAATGTGTTCTTTGTAACGTGTTTGGAATGATCTGCCTGTCTGTCCTATGTAGAACTTGTTGCAACCATTACATGTGAGTTTGTATACACCTATGTGGTCGTATTTATTTGTTTGTGTTTTTTGTGTGTTGAGATGTCTTTGTAGTGTGTAATGTGTGTAGTGAGATGAAGCAGCGATCTAGTAGGCTCTGATGATGGTGCGTGAAGCACTGAAACAGCTGTAAGCCGGACAAGTATTACATATTTAACACGAGTAAGTCAACTAGTTCATCAATTAATTATATTCAAGTGTTAAAAGTGGTGTACGCAAGATTCAAAATGGATTACAGAGAAACTTTAGCTCGCTCCTGAAAGAGAAGAACTCGTGCTCAGGGGCGGATACCTGAAATTAATAATTATACAATACAATTTACAATTATAGTATATAAATTTAAATTTACAATTTTTCAATTTTTATAAAATCCATACCTAACTTCTTAAATTTAATACCAGAACTATTAGAATTGACAAGATTAGGATATTTAAATATAAATTTGTTATATATTCTTGGGCCTAAATTAATGTTATGATTAAATACAGTAACAGTGTTGCATTTTGGTTCAAACAATCTTAAAGAATTCATACCTTTTGTTTCATAAGTATGAGAATACAATTCAAAATTATTTCGATTTTTATGTATGAATTTTATTAATACAATATAATAAATTTTTCTTACGTTAAGTACATTAAAGTCTAGAAACAAATTTTGAGATGAAAAATCAATAGGTTTATGAAGACATATTTTAATTATTTTTTTCTGTAATAAATAAAGTGGATTAAATTGGATTTAAATGAGCTACCCCATCCTATAATTCCATACATAATTACCGATTGAAATAAAGTTAAATATATTGCACGTAATAAATTTATTGACAAGTAATTCCTCAATAAAACAAAATAGTATACTATTGTACGTAATTTATTACAAAGGTAATTAATGTGTTTGTTCCATTTTAAATCACCATCATTATCACTAGCGATCAGCACAAGGTGAAAATTTTGCTGAAATATGAAATTTATTTTGAATATGGAAAATCTGAAATAAAATCATATAATAATAATCCGTGGCGCTACAGCCCGTGATGGGCCTGCTGGCCTCACGTCCACATGTCGAAGCAGAGGTGGACGATCATCCAACCAGAATGGAGGTATCGTGTGGTTAGCACTATGATCCCCCAGCCGTTATATCTGGCTTTCGCAACCGGATTTCGCTAGGTATCGTAGCTCCCCAAGTGCATCATGATGCTAGGTGGGCACCGGTCCCATACACTGGCCGAAATTTCATTAGAAAATTTCTTCCCCCATGAGGACTCGAACCAGCACCTGAAATAAATATTTCACTGCTAAAATATCTTCGTTCCAATACCACTTGCAACAAGTTTACATAATTATTTACTAAATCAGTTTTTAGAAATTAATAGTTTTGTCTGTATTTAATATTATACCAAAAAAAAAGAACAGTGCTGTCTAATCAAACATTTTTCATCATCAAACCCTTACCTCAGTGTAAAAATTAGGTAACTCAATTTATTAAATTGGAGAGAAAAAATATGGTACTTGCTTTGCTGGACTCAACACTGTTACAATACAACATCTGGTAAAAGATTAACACCTTCTGTCAGTTAATATTGTTTTGTACGACGAAAAACTCATATAGTTTAAAAAAAAAAAGAGTAGATATTAAATAGAAAGTAAAATTAATTGTTGAAACCCGTGTGAAACATTAATTTACATGTATTTAAGTAGACATGGCAACACTGAAAACTCGCAAATATTTCTACAACAGAATTTCTAAATATCTTATCCATATCAAATACTCTATAACAATAATACTGGAAAGCTTGCCTGTTTAGCATTGCAAGCGACGGCGAAAAGTGACTGTGCTGCTATCTAGCGGCTTGGATTGTTTACACACTTCTAGCTGCGTGTTGGGTCACGTGAGGAAAAACGGAGAAGTGTTCATTTGATGTCAATAAAAGATGCAAATCAATAGTTTTATTTAGAGTCACAAGTTTCACAACATTTTAAATTAATAAGAAGTTACAAAGTTATTGGAGTAGAAATGAAATGGAACCGTTCTCGTCTTTTCAAATGTAAATATGATTAAGTTGTGCATGACTTTAGAAAGTTTTGTTCCTTGGCTAATGATTATCCATTTTATTTTTGATGTAACAATTTACTAGCACATTGAAATATTTATCAGTGAAGATATGGCACAGTCGCTGCTTTAGGGATAAATCCTGTATCTTGTATAAATAATAATAATGAAAACCAGTGCTTGGTTTTCAAATGGTACTTCTGAAATTTTTACGTCAGTTGAAGTCTGTTGATTATGCCTATCTATATCTAATTCAATGAATCCCTCAAAGTGTCTGCTTTAGCATTATAGTTGTGTTTTTCTTCAAAGGCATTTCATCTTAAACAATAATAGTTACAACCTTTTCATTCAATGGTACAATATCGGATTTTATTTTTAATAATTAATTGTAGAATGATGCGATTTATACCGGGCCTATATCAAATTCATGAAGTCAATTTTTGAGAGATCTAACTGTTGGTAAACATAATTTTCTTCTTAAATATCTTTCGTATTGAGGTGAACATTAATGGAATGTTACGGCAAAATGTTTATCGTAACTGGAATATCGTTTCCCCATTTCCTTCTTTTTAAGCACACTTATGACTAATGAATTCACCATCTTGAACAATTTTAATTAAATCGGCATTTGGACTTGCTGTGTTTAGAGCTGTCATCTCCGGTTGAGGCAGTTTTTATCTTTTAGGATTTCTTGCATCGTAAAAGAAATGATCTTAATTTAGTGAAATATTAATAATGCCTTTAAAATATAGGACTAGGCAAATTATTTGTCCGAACAACTACCTGAATCACTTATTATGAAAAAAAACATGAGTCCACTTCTTCACAAAATCTACAATTCACATTTTTATGTTACGTATCCCAAGAAACATTATTTGGATAAAAAAGTAAAGACTTTCAATTTTTTATACGGGGAAACTAGAAACAAATTGTGTTTTATATGAACAAGGTAAAGTAGATTTATGCAGCTTAGTAACTGTTTCAGTTAACACAGAGAATAATATAAATGACAATTAAAATTTATTACATGTGCCGTCTATGCTTATCCTTATTTAACAAATATATTGGTTATACAATATTTTGTTACATAATATATCTATTTAAACGTTTTCGGCTCTATGGAGCCATCATCAGAAACAAGTAAGCCCATACTGGGTGTTCATTTCAAAGTGTGTCATGACGTCACTGTTGTTGGGTCACCGATTTGAAGCGAGTTTCAGCTTATATGTTAGAGAAGTTGCCTATTATTTAAGGCGTTCCTCAATCTGAACTTGAGAACGTGTACGGTATAACTTGAACGTCGTAGCAACAGATGGCGGTCTGTACGGTCTGTATGCTACCATAACCTCTTTCGAACTGTGTTTTGCGCCGGCAAGTCGTACGCAGGGTATTTGTTATCATCGGTTATCATCGAAGTTAATGTCAACAAATACATAAGTAATCGTCTTAACCCTCTCCCCATATCCCGACAGTACGTATTTCCAAACAGTTCACATTCCTGCCACTACCGGCGTTACCGTACGTATCGGCACGTACTCTTCAGAATGAACGCCGTACTTGCTAGCCAACTTCTCTGCCTCTTAGATTATACACCTGAGCTGCGGAAGTGTAGGAAGATTGAATTCTCTAGGCTCATCAGCTAGCGACATGACGGCATACAGCGAGCCAAGACACATTTTGAACTGAACACCCAGTATGTATGGTGTGAGTACACTATATGTTGCCGTACAAGTAAACTCAATTAATGTTAAAATTAGAAGGCATGTTTCTATTTAAAAACAATAATTGTAAGGCAGAAATTACAATGTAAATACAAAGCGGCTCTATGGGCCGTGATAAAATGATACAATTGCTGATGATAAAATTAACTAAAATACTTTAAAATTGTTAAGATCAGAATTAGTAGTCGTCCAGTTTGATGGTTATGTAGCTTTCCATGATTGGTAGGAGCTGGGGCAACAGCTGTGGGGAAGAAAATATCAAATGTAATATCTATACTCAAAAGTTTTCAATGATGCTCGTTACCAGAACAAAGTATATACATATCTCAATGCTATTAATGCCAAGATCTTAATAATTCACATGAATCTATTACAGAACATCTCGTGT
The DNA here is from genome assembly GCA_025594305.2 of Periplaneta americana. Classification (NCBI taxonomy): domain Eukaryota; kingdom Metazoa; phylum Arthropoda; class Insecta; order Blattodea; family Blattidae; genus Periplaneta; species Periplaneta americana. The sequence goes on from JAJSOF020000005.1 coordinate 193,669,946, forward strand.
AGAGATCTTATATGTACGTAAGCGCACGGAACAGCTGTTTATTAGTTAAAAGTTTGAACTATTAATTATTAAGAGGGCAAATTTATACAAAATTAATGAGATAAAACGTAAATGACTGTGTCTTAGATTAAAACTGTATGAACTGTAACTTACTATGATGGATGAGGATATGTTCTTGAGTTCACTGGAGGCAGAAAGCAACTGGTCGGTGCGCTCCGTGTACAAAAATTACGTAAACTATGTCACAGCTGATGGAGGAAGGGGGGGAGAATAGTGGTAGGTTGAAAACCCATCACGTGTACTGTGTGCGTTCAGATTGAATAACGGATTATATAAATTTGGAATGTGCTCATTTAAGAGAGAATACCTAATTTTAATGCCCGGATATGAAAATCTTCTGCTGCAGTGATATGCGCGCAATTATTTAAAGGAGAATTACAATAATGTTTCATTGATATTGGTTAATTCAGGGCCATTCTCGATAAGGTGGGTCGCGAATTTAGATTTTCTCCTGTTGTATTTGAAATCTGCGACATGTTCATTGAATCTGGTTTTAAAATTCCTACGAGTTTGTCCTATGTATTTGTGAGGGCAATTTTTGCACTGTAGCATATAGATCCCCCTGTTCTGATGCTTGTCGATTACGTTAATTTTATTGGGTAAAATATTATTGAGTTTATTACTTGTTCGGAACGCTAGTTTAATGCCATGTTTTTAAAAAGGTTATTAAGTTGGTTGGAAACTTTACCAAAGTATGTCATAGGGACTCGTTTTTTTAGGTGTAGTGGGTTCAATGGTTGAAAGTGTAGTGTGTTGGTTGTGTAGCAACTTGTTTTTCCGTTTTTGAAACAGCTTATTTATTTCTTGTTTATTAAAGCAGTTGGATCTTGCTAATTCTGTAATATAAGTGAGCTCTTTGTGGAATCGTTTTTTACTTAAAGGCACCATTAATAGTCTATCGATGAGGTATCTGAATTTGCTGAGTTTGTGTGTCTCGGGGTGATTAGATTCCTTATTTATTGTATGATTTGTGGAGGTAGGTTTTCTAAAAATGTCAAAATTTATCTTGGAATTCATATTTGTAATATTTCATAGAACCGCTTTGTATTTACATTGTAATTTCTGCCATACAATTATTGATTTTACATAGAAACATGTAATTTTAAATTTTAATATTAATTGAGTTTACTTGTACGGCAACATATAGTGTACTCATACCATACATACTGGGTGTTCAGTTCAAAATGTGTCTTGGCTCGCTGTATGCCGTCATGTGGCTAGCTGATGAGCCTAGAGAATTCAATCTTCCTACACTTCCGTAGCTCAGGTGTATAATCTAAGAGGCAGAGAAGTTGGCTTGCAAGTACGGCGTTCATTCTGAAGAGTACTTGCCGATACGTACGGTAACGCCGGTAGTGGCAGGAATGTGAACTGTTTGGAAATACGTACTGTCGGGATATGGGGAGAGGGTTAAGACGATTACTTATGTATTTGTTGACATTAACTTCGATGATAACCGATGATAACAAATACCCTGCGTACGATTACTTATGTATTTGTTGACATTAACTTCGATGATAACCGATGATAACAAATACCCTGCGTACGACTTGCCGGCGCAAAACACAGTTCGAAAGAGATTATGGTAGCACACAGACCGTACAGACCGCCATCTGTTGCTACGACGTTCAAGTTATACCGTACACTTTCTCAAGTTCAGATTGAGGAACGCCTTAAATAATAGGCAACTTCTCTAACATATAAGCTGAAACTCGCTTCAAATCGGTGACCCAACAACAGTGACGTCATGACACACTTTGAAATGAACACCCAGTATGGGCTTACTTGTTTCTGATGATGGCTCCATAGAGCCGAAAACGTTTAAATAGATATATTATGTAACAAAATATTGTATAACCAATATATTTGTTAAATAAGGATAAGCATAGACGGCACATGTAATAAATTTTAATTATCATTTATAGTAATTAGCTTATCGGCCCCATCATGCCTCTTAAATTTAAACAGAGAATAATGTTATTGCTAATGCACAATCTAATTACACGATGGAGGAGTATGGACTATCGTTTCTGTCTAATATCAGAAAACCCGCACCTTCCTCGATGCAAGATCTAATTCGTTTATTTGGGACCTTCGCGACTCTTTTATTGTGCTTTGATTTTGATTCATATTTTCAGTGAAGGAATAACTATTATCTTCAGTCTGTTATTAAAACCAGAGTATTAAAAATTAACAGTCCTACGACTGATTTAAAACTTCGGTATACTTTTCCAATTTATTACACCCTATTTTTACTTTCCCCTATTGTTTCGAATTATTGACGTCCGATAATCAAAAGTAATCCGAATATATTTTGTGATTTTTGTACATAATATATTCTACCCCTCTAGTTTTAAACGTTTGTCTAGAACTGTTGACAGCGTTTTTAGTTACTGCTCACATTTTGCTTATGATATCGTTTGTGTTTTGTTTTTTAAGAAGTTCAGATAAGGACGCAAATAGCGATAGCCTGACGCGCCCTATTAAACCTCATTAACTAAAGTCTGTCTGCGTTTGTTTACCTATATGAGCATGGCACACCTAGAAGACAAATGCAAATAACTAGTAACGCCGGTAGTAGAAGCAGTAAAATAATAATAATAATAATAATAATAATAATAATAATAATAATAATAATAATCAGCATCATCTTGTAACAGAAAAGTATACTATTCTATATACTGGTGTTTACATGACTACTCCCAATCTCTATCTTTTGGAAATCTGAAGAAAGTTCTAGCATATTTTGCTAGGCATAATTTTTACGAAACAGAGTACAAACATTTCCACATTTAACTGACATTGTGAAGGCTACAACTATAATGAGAATAATCCTTAGGACATCATGTGTTTTTGAAGAATAAAGCTCTTATCACAGTTCATTGGCAATTCGTCAACGTCATCCTCGCTGCCTCCAATCCCTGCCGCTAGATAGCACTGGCGAGTCATTCGCCACTTTTACCGTGAACTTTCCAGTATTATCATTGTATTAGTATTAGTATTTATTTATTTATTTAACCTGGTAGAGATAAGGCCGTCAGGCCTTCTCTGCCCCTCTACCAGGAGATTCCAACTACAATATCAACAATAAAATTACAATTAGTATTAAATTTACAATTACAATTACAAATAACATTACAATTAGTATTAAATTTACAATTACAATAAAATCAAAGTACGAAAAGATTACCTGAATAATTAAAGCTAGATAATTTATCATAGAGAAACAAAGAATATTTTATATTTACTGAATTACAAATTAAATCTAGAATAACAAAATTGTATAGTGATGAAATTACTGAATATTGAAATATTTTGTGATAGATTAAAGAAACTATTTACAATTAATCAATTACTGACCAAGTGCCTAAAAGTTTTCGTTTGAATTCAATTTTATTTCGACAGTCCCTGATGCTACTTTCAGGTAGCGAATTCCAGAGTCTTGACAGGGCTATTGTGAAAGAAGATGAGTATGAGGAGGTGCGATTTTTGTTAGTATTGTTTCATGACGAGAGCGTGTGTTCAGATTATGGTGGGAAGAAAGGTAAGTGAAGCGAGACGACAGGTACGAAGGAATAGAAGAGTTCAAGATTTCGAAGAGAAAGAGAAGTGAATGTAAATTTCTTTTCTTATCTAGTTTAAGCCAACCTATTGCTTCCAGGGATGGGGTAATATGATCATATTTACGAACATTGCTTACAAAACGTACACACAAATTATGAGCACGTTGAAGTTTCATTTTGTTGTCGCTGGAGAGGTCAGTCAGTAAAATGTCCGCATAGTCGAAATAGGGAAATGCAAGTGTCTGCACAAGGGACTTTTTTAAGCAAGAGGGGAGATGAACATTTATCCTTTTTAGCACATGGATAATAGAATATACTTTTCTGCAGGTTTCTGTGATTTGCATGTCCCAGTTGAGATTATTATCCATGTGAATGCCAAGATTTTTTACTGAAGAACTGAAAGGGATATGCACTGTACTTACTTTAACAGGGGAAATGTCGAGGTGTTTTACAGCGTCGGTTTGCCGTTTGTGTCCTAATATAATTGCTTGTGTCTTTCCAGGATTGATTTTAAGACGGAGTTTCTTTGTCCATGTCACAATCGAGTCAATGTCTTCGTTCAATTTAGAGTATTTGTCTGTATAGAGTATATGGTAAGATGGAAGAAGAGTTGGAAGAGGTACAATTTGGCTTGAGGAAGGGAAAATGTACGAGAGATCCAGTTGTACTGCTACGAATGACCGGCGAAAGATACGTACAGAAGAATAAAAAACTGTATGTAGTATCTGTCGACATAGAAAAGACTTTTGACTGAGTGGATTGGAATAAACTGAAGGGGATTCTAAAGAAAATTGGTGTAAATTGGAAAGAGAAAGGCTGTTCAGACAGAAATCTTTATGTGAAACGAGTCAAATTCAGGATAGGAGAAGAAATGTCAGAAAAAAGTGAAATAGGGACTATTACATCGAGAATGTCCTTTATCATCTACCCTGTTCAGGATTTAGTGAAGAACTGTTTTCAGAACATGGGAGGAGTGATAGTAAGAAGAAGAAAAATAAAATACATGAAGATTTGCTGATGATACGGTGTTGTTAGCAGAAGAGGAGATGATACTAAGAGATATGCTACTGGAGCTAAATGACAGCTGTGAGTAGTATGGGATGAAGATAAATGCAAAGAAGGCGAAGACAATGGTCATAGGAAGAAAAATAAAGAAGATAAACTTGCCATTCTATTTGAGGCAGTAGAGCAAGTGGGCAACTTAAATACTTGGGGTGTACTATAAGCAGTAACATGAGCTGCAAGGAAGGCAAAAGAAGGATATCAATGGCAAAGTCCACACCTGTGGAGTAACGGTCAGCGCGCCTGGCGGTGAAACCAGGTGGCCCGGGTTCGAATCCCGGTCGGGGCAAGTTACCTGGTTGAGGTTTTCAACCCAATACGAGCAAATGCTGGGTAACTTTTGCTGGACCCCGGACTCATTTCACCGGCATTATCACCCTCATTTCATTCAGACGCTAAATAACCTAGATGTTGATACAGCGTCGTAAAATAACCCAATAAAATAAACACTCAATGGCAAAGCAAGCTTGTAATAGAAAAAGGAGCATCTTCTGCGAACCTCTGAAGAAAGAATTAAGGAAGAGACTAGTGAATTGCTTTGTATGAAGTGTGACATTTTGTGGGGAAGGAACATGGACATTACGACGAAGTGAAGAAAAACGATTAGAAGCATTTGAAATATGGATGTGGAGAAGAATGGAACGTGTGAAATGGACAGACAGAATAAGAAATGAAGTTGTGTTGGAAAGAGTGGGTGAAGAAAGAATGATGCTGAAACTGATCAGGAAGAGAAAAAGGAATTGGTTGAGTCATTGAAACTGCCTACTAAAGGATGCAGTCAAAGGAATGGTGAACGGGAGAAGAGTTCGGAGCAGAAGGAGATATCAGATGATAGACGACATTAAAATATATGATTATATGCGGAGACAAAGAGGAAGGTAGAAAATAGAAAAGATTGGATAAAGCTGTGTTTGCAGTGAAAGACCTGCCCTTGGACAGAACACTATGAATGAATGAATTAATCCTATCTTTCAATTCACTAAAACTGCCGACTTATATAACAGTAAATACGAATCATTTAATTTATTGATTTGTTTTTGTATAATTTTATAATATACAGGGTGTATGCAAATTGTTGTCAAATATTTTGGGGACGTATCTCTAAAAAGAAAATATTGAAAACTTTTATATAAACACGGTTTTGAAATGCTTAGTTTCGTAGTTACGCCACTTTATTGATAATAAACAAGCTTAAAGTATAAGCGATATTAAGAAACTTATTACAAAAATTGCTCAAAATGCCCTCCTCCTTCGTAGATGCGTTGCATGCTTTGGCGTACTCCGTCGAAAACGCCTAGATTATTTCGCATTTGTTCAAACCCGTTTAGGACACGCTCTATCAGAACGTCAACATAAGACACGGGAACTGCATAAACTATGGACTTCAAATGTTCCCAGAGATAAAAATCCATTGGATATAAATCTGGCGATCGGGGAGGCCATTTATTGGGTCCCCTTCGACCAATCCATCTTTACGAAAAACGAGAATCAAATAAACTCTCAGGCAAAGTGAGCTGGAGCGCCATCATGCAGATGCGACATTCGGCTAATTATACCCAGAGATACATTATTAAGTGTTGCAATTCGTTTCTGAAAATTCACCAATGTTTGTCACTTCACTCACTGAACACATTTTTGTTACTATGCAGAAAGCCAAATAAGAGACAGTTAAACAAAGTGAAACAAATATCATGGGCTGTTCTAAAGAAAAAATTACAACATGAATACAATTTTGAGTTGACTACTCTTTAAGAGTAAATGTGAGAACAAAATCCTTACTCACTCTGAAAGTAATCATTTTCAGGACCATGTTTATACGAAAGCTGTTCAATGTTTTATTGTTAGGAACACGTCCCTAAAATATTTGACACCAAACAGCATAGGCCTACACTCTGTGTACCAGAATTATTTTAACTTATACGAAACACAACACGCTGGCATGCGTATGTATTGCCTTTTCTCGTGAAGGAAGAATACTGAGAAAGGAGAGTAATCCATGGTTCTCGGACGTCAAGATGAAAACCACCAATTTTCTGAAACTCACTCTCGTGATGCGGGACTCAATCAGGAAATGCTTCGGTTTTGTGCGGTCTTGCAGGTCGATGAAATCTCAGGTCTAGGCCCAGGGCATTTTCTGGCTTTGCCAATACTCTGTACGGCAATTTAGAACTTCAGGTCAGAGATCTGCCGGTTCCGCCCCTACCCGGGCACTTGCCGCAAACCACGGAGGCCAGGGATCAAGATCGTGCCCCGGGTACTCCCTGAATTCAGTGTAGATCCTCTGCATGAATCCCAGAACTTGTAAATGAAGTAAAATGTCTTTGCGGTTATAATAAGAATACATTTTGTGCATAATTAAAAAAAAGTATAATTCATATTCTTATATGGGCGTGAATTTCATCATTTCATTTAAGTGCATATCTTTGAATAATAGGTACCGGTAATTTAAGAAAAAATAAGGATGCACTGGAAGGAATAGTGAATGGGAGAAGAGTTCGGGGCCGGAAAAATATCAGATGATAGATGACATTAAGATATATGAATCATATGAGGAGACAAAGAGGAAGGCAGAAAATAGAAAAGATTGGAGAATGCTGGGTTTGCAGTGAAAGACCTGCTCTTGGGCAATAATAATAATAATAATAATAATAATAATAATAATAATAATAATAATAATTCACTGGAAGGAATGGTGAACGGGAGAAGAGTTCGAGAAGAAGAAGATATCAGATGATAGACGACAGTAAGATATATGGATCAAATGAGGGGGCAAAGAGGAAGGCAAAAAATAGGAAACATTGGAGAATAATGAGTTTCCAGAACACTATTAATAATAATAATAATAATAATAATAATAATAATAATAATAATAATAATAATAATAATAATATGCTTTCAAAAAACTGAGTTAGAATTTATAAAACAGTTAGGCTATATTACCGCTTGTTCTGTATGGTCATGAAACTCGGACTCTCACTTTGAAAAAGAAACAGAGATTAAGGTTATTGGAGAATAAGGTGCTTAGGAAAATATTTGGGGCTAAGAGGCATGAAGTTACAGGAGAATGGAGAAAGTTACACAACGTTGAACTGCACGCATTGTATTCTTCACTTAACAATATTAGAAACATTAAATCTAGACGCTTGAGATGGGTAGGACATGTAGCATGTATGGGTGAATCCAGAAATGCTTATGAGTGTTAGTTTGGAGACCTGAGGGTAAAAGGGCTTTGGGGAGGCCGAGACGTAGATCGAAGGATTATGTTAAAATGGATTTGAGGGAGGTGGGATATGATGATAGGGACTGGATTAATCTTGCTCAGGATATGTACCAATGCCGGGCTTATATGAGGGCGGCAATGAACCTCCGGGTTCTGTAAAAGCCATTTGTAAGTAAGTAAGTAAGTAATAATAATAATATCATCATCATCATCATTATCTTGAGTCTTGAGTCTCAGTGGATCTGTGGTGTGGTGCCAGCGTTATTGCGGTCGTCCTTCTTCGGCCTCTTTGGACATAAGATTTTTTACGCCGTCTAGTATGATCTATCCACTTAACATGCTCTTTCTATTTGAGTCTATATTTCTGTGGATAATTGACGATGGGATCAATTTTAAGTTCTTTGAGAATGTCTTCATTCTGACGGTGGTCAAGTAATGAACTTCCTGCAGTTCTTCTTATTGTTATTCTTTTACTTGGTTATTTAACGACGCTATATCAACTACTAAGTTATTTAGCGTTGATGGAAATGGTGATAACGAGATGAGGTCAAGGATTCGCCATAGATTACCTGACATTGGCCTTACGGTTTGGAAAAACCTCGAAAAAAGCCCAACCAGGTAATCAGCGCAAGCGGGAATCGAACCCACGCTCTAGAGCAGCTCCGGATCAGAAGACAAGCACCTCTGCCGATTGAGCTATGCCGGTGGCTTATTATTTTTGCTATATTGACAACTTTACCGTGCATTTTCAAATCTGCGTGTATGCATTATTTTCTTTCGGATAACTGTGGGCCAAAACCTGTGATATAAGGAAATCCTAACAACATCCGGAGATTGAGGTCATGAGAAGAATTAAATATGGCGGAGTACCTTGACCTCCAGTAATTATAGGGTGGGGCACCCTCTTGTGCAGGGCGAGGGTCCGATGTTGTGTGGTCAGTGCAGTTGTAGCCGAAGATACAGGGTTCAGTGGCGTGTCAACAGTAACGCTACCTTGACAATGAAAAATTTAATACAGTTTGATGTTAACAGAAAATTAGAAAGAACGTCTGGGAATTGAGAATGTGGAACGTGTAATTCGTAAAAGAATATTTGATTGCCTTGATTGTCGAGTGGTTTCATCGATTGATGGAAGAGATTATAGGAAGGATTTCATTGTTTGTTGTTACCAAGACAGCAACTTTTGCATCTCTCATCGCAACTCCATTGAAGTTGTGGGACTAATGATTGAAGCTGGGGGCAACTTCTGCAAGAAGTTCAGTTAAACAATGACTTCATTCGTGATGTTACCCTTGCTGCCATCAGAGCATCTCTTGCCATTTTAAAATATCATCTGTACTTTGTGTCCTAACGAAAACATTTCTTTGAACGTTTAATCTCTTTGTATACTACGTTTAATTCTTAATATCTCTTATGTCGAAAACGCACGGACTTAATCTAAATGCAAGTAAATCGCAGGCTATTTTAATAGAACATCAAAGATCGAAGTGTGACAAACAAAATTTGCCACCGATAATTGTAAATAATACTACTATTCCATACAGCTCGACTGTGAAGAACCTTGGCATTTATATGGATTGTCACCTGGAATGGAACGAACAAGTGAATCACACTTCCAAAAAAAATATTTTCTATTATTGACTCATTAAAGCGACTGAAGCACTTTCTTCCTGGTAAATTAAAATTAATCCTTGTGCAAACACTCGTGATGCCACACTTCGACTACTGCGATATTATATTAAGTAACCTAAATGCAAATTTGAGCAGCAGGCTACAACGTGTGCATAATGCGTGCGTCCGTTATATTTGTAATATTCGTAAGTATGATCATGTTTCCCGTCTTTCCAAACTCTGTCTTGGCTAAGGCTAAGCGATCGACGAGCCCTGCATTCTCTTGTTCTCTTATTTCAAATTCTGCGCACCACTACCCCAATCTATTTGGCTTCTCGTTTTCAAAATTTATCCGCATATCATCAGCTAAGTACAAGATCCCATCATAACAATTTACTCATTATACCCTACCACAAGACATCTTTATATTCTTCATCTTATACAGTTTCAGTTGCTAGAAATTGGAACTCGCTACCGAATGATGCAAGGGGTTGTTGGACAATAACTTCATTTAGGTCAAAAATACATAAATTTTTACATAACAAATTAACTGCTCATTAATATTTATTACATATAATGAAACTAACATCTGTCCATTCTTATTATTATTATCATTAATTTCTCTAAATAAATTTACAAAACCTCTAATGGCAATTACATTAATATTCTCATTATAGAAATGTATTTTAGATTTATATATATATTTTTTTTCCATGTAACATAGTTCTAGTAAGCTTATATTAAATTAATTTTCATCATTTTACTAGCTATCTCAAATCTCAAATTAATTATAGTTGGTTGATTAAATTAGCTCATAAATTAAGTTACTACTTTACCTTATAGGTTTATCTAAATTTAAATAAATATGTAGTCCACTAGTCGTTAACTTAACTGAAGAATATTGCTGGAGAACCTTTTAAGTGTAGTGTAAATATTCGTAATTTAAATATGTATTGTATTCATTAAGGCTGGTTGAGTGGAAGAGAAGACCTTATGCCAACTCTGCCAGAAAATAAAACATTATTATTATTATTATTATTATTATTATTATTATTATTATTATTATTAATGACTTTCAATGGCTTTCAGAATCCAGAGGTTCATTGCCGCCCTCACATAAACCCGCCATCGATCCCTATCTTGAGTAAGATCAATCCAGTCTCTATCATCATATCCCACCTCCCTTAATACTATTTTAATATTATCCTCCAATTTCGGCCTCCCCAAAGTCTTTTTCCCTCAGGCCTTCCAACTAACACTTCATTTCTGGATTCGCCCATAGCGTGCTACACGCCCTGCCCCAGTGGCGACTCGTGATATTTTTGGTATGTAGGATATGAGATTGACGACTAATGATCAAGACAGAAACTAATATAAATAATAATATATATAATATTAGTAATAATAATAGTACTTACTTACTTACAAATGGCTTTTACAGAACCCGGAGGTTCATTGCCGCCCTCATATAAGCCCGTCATTGGTACCTATCCCGGGCAAGATTAATCCAGTCCCTAGCATCATATCCCACCTCCCTCAAATCCATTTTAATATTATCCTTCCATCTACGTCTCGACCTCCCCAAAGCCCTTTTACCCTCACCTCTCCCAACTAACACTCTATAAGCATTTCTGGATTCACCCATACGTGCTACATGCCCTGCCCATCTCAAGCGTCTGGGTTTAATGTTTCTAATAATGTCAGGTGAAGAATACAATGCGTGCAATTCAGCATTATGTAATTTTCTCCATTCTCCTGTAACTTCATCCCTCTTAATCCCAAATATTTTCCTAAGCACCATATTCTCAAACACCCTTAACCTATGTTCCTCTCTCAAAGTGAGAGTCCAAGTTTCACAACCATATAGAACAACCGGTAATATAACTGTTTTATAAATTCTAACTTCCAGATTTTTTTGACAGCAGAATGGATGATAAAAGCTTCTCAACCGAATAATAACAGGCATTTCCCATTTTTATTCTGTGTTTAATTTCCTCCCGAGTATCATTTATATTTGTTACTGTTGCTCCAAGATATTTGATCTTCTCCACCTCTTCAAAAGATAAATTTCCAATTTTTATATTTCCATTTCGTACAATATTCTCGTCACGAGACATAATCATATATTTTGACTTTTTGGGATTTACTTCCAAACCTATTTCTTTACTTGCTTCAAGTAAAATTCCTGTGTTTTCCCTAATCGTTTGTGGATTTTCTCCTAACATATTCACGTCATCCGCATAGACAAGCAGCTGATGTAACCCTTCAATTCCAAACTCTCTCTGTTATCCTGGACTTTCCTAATGGCATACTCTAGAGCAAAGTTAAAAAGTAAAGGTGAAAGTGCATCTCCTTGCTTTAGCCCACAGTGAATTAGAAACGCATCTGACAGAAAATGACCTATACCGACTCTGCTGTATGTTTCACTGAGACACATTTTAATTTATCGAACTAGTTTCTTGGGAATACCGAATTCAATAAGAATATCATGTAAAACATAATAATAATAATAATAATAATAATAATAATAATAATAATAATAATAGAGCATGCAAAATCATCAAGACCATAGATTAGATTACTTCCTTGTTACAACACAGCGAACTAAAATTTTGTTCCAAAACAGACATTTACTTAATGAGACCATATCTAAGTAACGTACCCTTTGTGTCTCAGAACTCAGTGTGCTCTATCATTTTTACCCTGGATTCAACTAATAATATGAACATTTCAGGTACGTATCTGAAGGGACCAAACTAATATAAACCCACATTTTTACAGCCTACAAATCTACCAGAAGGCAACATTAATTCCGAAATAAAAGCCATGGTATGCATTTTATCGCCCCTGGCTAGGTATGAACACCAGAACCTTGGCTTCTCTTCAGAAGCAGCGTGTTAACCATTCGATCACCGCAGGGGGCAAAACATTAATTTGATGTCGTGAGCAATGCCACTATTGTCCTTGTTTACTAGTGGCCTCGGGTTCGACCTTGCTCGTTGTTCTCCAAGTGTCAGCAACCTGTGGAGGTGTCATGTGGTACGAGAGATACGAGTGAGGGGATTTATGGCGCTTCTACAAAGAAGTGATCCACTCGGCTGGTTTTGTTTCATAAGCGGAAATTTTGTGAATCGTCCAAGAACGCCGAATCCCAGTTAGGGTCGTACACGCCCCACGAATTATACAAAGTGGACCCGTTACCCTGGAACTCGTTCCTGGAAGCTTTCCGCACTGCGCCATTCCCGCCTGAGTCAGTCTCGGAATTCCACGGTGTGCAGCGCGTGGCCCGCGTGACGTCATTGCCCGCGTTACGGTATTTTCACCATAATTAAATCGTCAAGCGTGATTAATCTTTTGTACCTCGAATTGGAGGCTTCCGAGAACACAAGAACCGATAATTTGCTGTGAGATATATGGAGCCAGTGCATAGTGTGGTCAGAAAGTTATTGCTTCCCATACAGTGTGTTTCATAATTTCAACACAACACTAAAAACCATTTTTGCCTCTGCTTAAGTTAAACTTTGTCAAGTAAGTCTTGAAATAAAACCACAGCTTTGTATCTTTCTTGGTTCTGATTTTATAGGACATTTTCTATTTTTAGAAACTCAAAAATGTTTTATTTCAGGAAAAATATTTTTATACAAAATACAGATCAATAAGAAAGCAATTGGAGTACACTATTCCGTCGATATAGGAGAAAGCGACTGTTTGCATACTTAGATATAACATGTGGAACAAGTCCCCTGCAATCGGTCCCTATCCTGAGCAAGATTAATCCAGTCTCTAACATCATATCCCACCTCCCTCAAATCCATTTTAATATTATTCTCCCATCTACGTCTCGGCCTCCCCAAAGATCTTATTTTCTCCGGCCTCCTAACTAACTCTATGTGCATTTCTGGATTCCCCACACGTGCTACATGCCTTGTCCATCTCAAACGTCTGGATTTAATGTTCCTAATTATGTGAGGTGAAGAATAAAATGCATGCAGTTCTACGTATAATAAAGGTATCCCCGTAACATGCCATGAAGGCACTTGGGGGGCATGGAGGTAGAGTCCCATGCTTTCCATGACCTCGGCACTAGAATGAGGTGGTGTGGTCGGCACCACGCTCTGGCCGCCTGTTACCCCCGGGAAAGACCCGGTACACAATTTAATAGGAGGCTGAGTGAACCTCGGGGCCGTTCTGAAAGTTTGGCAACGAGAAAAAATCCTGTCGCCACCTGGGATCGAACCCCGGACCTTCCAGTCCGTAACCAGCTGCTCTGCCAACTGAGCTACCCGGCCGCCGCAGTTCTACGTATAATAATAATAATAATAATAATAATAATAATAAATATAATAATAATAATAATAATAATAATAATAATAATAATGCTGTTGATCGATCAAAATATTTAATCGATTAACTATTTGAATTTAATCGATTAATCGATAGATTAATCGACTTTGATCGAGTTTGAATAATGTTATATTATACTGTAATACACAATAATTGTTAAATTTAACTTGTGTTCGGTGATAAGCATAAGTATTAAACGTTGTATATCTGTATATATTGTATCGTTATATTACAAAACAACAATTTTAATTACTTACTATCATATTTATATGAGGCTTATAATTTATTGTGTCAATTTCTCCGGGAATTTTTGAGACAAACATAAATAACAAAAAGTATGAAAACTCACTCACTTAATACTGTTTAATCCATGATTTTAAACATGTGAGTGCATTCACATGCTCCGAATTAAGTGCCGCTCTACGTTTATAACAATGTTTCCTGCATCACTAAACACGAAAAAACTTTTTTTTTCTGTCAAGCACTTCTCCACGATCGTTCAATTTAAATCCAAACGTTTCACCGAGTTTACCTCTCAAATTCTCATATGACATAATGGAGTTCACACTTTTCACAAGCCACAGAAAACTGATTATTTTTCTTTATCAAACTAAACACACAACCTTCATATACAAACTCAGTACAGAAACTGCAACTGCAGTCGAAACAGAGGACTGGCCCCTATTGTAATCGAATTACCAGATTTAGAAAGAGAAGAAAGTACGAGTAGTTACGCTCTCACTTGCACGCAGTGTAGACTTGGCTATTTTATAAGGGATGAGGAGGACGAATCCCAGGAAAGTATGTATTTCTTATGCTAGGAAGATGAGCTGACAACAAGGTGGAAGTTTTCTTGCAAAACCATAAAACTTAATAAGGGTTTCGCATTGTGTTTCAACTTTCAGTAGAGGTAGACTAGGTCTCTGTCCTCATATCTCCATCTCTTTCTGAAAGTTTGTGCAAAGATTTTCTCTACGCTACCTGGTTTACAGTTAGAAAATAACAGTATTATTGTGCTTTCAAGGAAGCAATTTCCGAGAGAGAAATATTGTTGGAATTTTTAGTATGAGTTTGTATTAACAAAATAATAACTAATATCAGCTACAACCGATTAATTTTAATCGACTCGAATATTCGATTAAACATTTTTGATCGATTAATCTTACAACAGAAATTGATCGATTAATCGATTAAATCCCACAACACTGGTAATAATAATAATAATAATAATAATAATAATAATAATAATAATAATAATAATAATAATAATAATAATAAATATTAAGCTATTAATATACGCTGTAAATACGAGTTTCCAAGAGACACAATGGAAGATTTCCTAGTCGGATGTACGTGGCTTGCAAGAGAATTGAAGACATTTGAAGGAATAATGTCATTGGAAAATCCTTACACCCGGAAGTTGCTGAGAAATACGCAAATTAATTCTGGATGTAGTACATTCACAACCAGCCCATGTCCTAGAGAGTGATCAGTGCAAATACAAAGTTCGCTGTCGGAATGTCCTTCCCCCTGTGTAACTCTATCACTTCGTCAAATTGCATCTGTTTCAGCACATCGTAAGTCAGAAACTTGCTCAGCGACATGACATACGGCTTGTAAGTTAATTGACTATCCTTGTTGAACACGGAGCAGTGAACAGTCATTGCTCATTGCTATGAAATGGAATGCAAGCATTATATACTTAACACGCGCGTTTTCTTTTCATCTACAGGGTGTAACAGAGTAACTATTCCTGATTTTCTGATGTGACAGAGAACATGAAAATAAACGCTTTTTCTTAACCACTTCCCTGATTAACCCGAGTTAACTCGTGTTGCTAACTTCCGTCAAAATTTATTAACCCGAGTTAACTCGTGTGAGTCCCATTTTCGCTGCTAAGGATTATTATCCCGAATATATAAGTTTCCATCATTTAATTAACCTTTTCCTGACTAGATGGCTACAGAAGTTAGTGATATTGCCACATCTGGGGCCTGTTTCTCAAAACTCATGGACAAGTAATACTAGTCTGTACAGTAGTATTATTAGTTTATTTTATAAGTTTGTGTTTCTAGAAACTACAAGGGTAAAGTAGTAGTTACCAGTTCACAGACTAGTAATGTTGGTCGACTTTACCAGTTCATAAGTGATTCTGTTTCTCAAAATGCTAATCTACTTGATTATACTAGTATTCAACAGGAATATTCCTACAAGACTCTAAAGACTGGTGATATCTATATTGTCAGTTACCAGTGACAACCTTTCTCAGAAAATTGAAACAAAATATTGTACTTGTTTTTTTATATGTGGTTTAGTGATTCCGATTGAAGTGATGAAGAAGTTGTTGTTTGAAGAGCTAAAACTATATCGAGAAAGAACAATTATTATTCTTTTAAGGGAACATTGTTTAAATAAAATGAACGGTTTAGGTAAAGTCCTGAAAAGCTTGAAGTGTTGTTAAATGTATTGGGACCTGCCATAACAAGACAAATAAATAGAAGTCATACATTATCAGCAAAGCTTCAAATACAAATTGTTCTACAAATCGGGATGTTGATTATTTTCCAATGCCATCTGGTTTTTCTGCCCTAGACCAGCAACACATGCAGAATTTTTTTCCTAATAATCTAATACCAATCCATCAACTGCAATAATTTTTGCTGGCTTTCCTCCTCCACTGCCAGTTCTTGTGACTTTGTCAACTTTAGCCTTCAAATTAAATATAAAACGACACTAATTTAAGAATGTATCAAAATTAAAGCTAAAAAAAATTAGCGAATTTTTCATCAAGTCATAAGTGGCACTCATGTCGGCAATAGACCCACTACCTACATGAAATGTACTGTGAACTTGAATTCGTATTTATCGAAGTTGCTTTCTTGATGTTGGGCCAGTAAGTGTCCCTAATGTATGCATAATCTTTGTTCTGAGGTATCAGTTCCCTGTCCTCACACATTACAAAATTTTTTGTCCCTTCGTTTATTTTATGATTTTTTGTTAATATGCTTAAAATCACCGAATAATATATCCTTAGATTCATTAATCATATTGAGTATAGTTAATTTGCTTTCAGTTGATGGAATTTCAACCGAAAAGAGAACTCAAAACCAAAACAACCAACTTAGCTTTCTAACCTCAAATAACAATACCTACAAATGACTATAAACAAATGAACTCAATCAACTGACTAGTAAAACAGATCATGTGACTAGTGAAAAATTGTCACAAGTTACTAGACTGGTGAAATAGTTTGAGAAACAGAATCTACTAGAGCTGGTGAAATATACTCTAGTAACTGGTGAACTACTAAACTAGTATTTTTGAGAAACAGGCCCCTGGTGGTGGGATTCCTACGTTTGGTATACGATATCTGAAGGCAGGAGATACCCTTTGACTATCGAATGGTGGTAATTCGTAAGATTTTCGAAAAATATACCCCGAATGTCCTATCACTCAAGGCAGGATGGTCAGGTAAATCGCCCAACCCACTTCGGCTTACAGGTAGACATTTTCCAGAAGTTATTCCACGAATTCTGAAGAAGAACAACCAACCAGACAGTGTTTCATGTGTAGTATTGCGAGAGACTCAAAATGCAAACAAATTCGACACAAGAGCAGATACTACTGTCCGGAATGCAATGTGCCACTGTGCGTAAACCCTGCTTTCGAGTCTATCACACGACAAGCAACATTTAACGCCTTGATAACAGCACTGGTATTGTACCTCATAAATTAACCCATAAAAACATAAGTTGGTAAATAGTTCAGGAGAAAATCAAAGTGGGACAACTACCAGAGCTGGAATCAAGGTGCACGAGATAACTCGGGATAATAATTCAGGTATGAATGTGTGTCTATTTTGTAGTGATTTTTAGGTATGTAAGAAAATTAGTGATGTACAGTGGTTCTGTAATATTAAATGACCTCTAGACAAAAATAAAAAAATATGATTATTTTTTTCACAAAATTGGTAAAATATATTAAGAGTCCACTGCAAGAATGATGGATGTCATTTGGAACACATTTTCCAGGAGAAGTAATTGAAGGTTTGAAATTCTTAATGCTCAAAGCTAAACTGTGATTTTCCGATCATTACTGGACAATGACTATCAGTGTTAATGCCATATAACTCTCTATGTACATTCTGTATGTCTTAAGCTATGCATTGACAGTCTTAGTTCATTTTCGACAAGATAGTGACATCCATCATTCTTGCAGTGGACTCTTCATATAGTGAGGAAAAGGTTAATAAAGTAGTGTTCAGAAATGCATTGTATGAAAGACAAATCTCATCACTCACATTATGGCTGAATTTTATGTTTCAGCTGTTCTTGTTGCCATGGTAATAATAACTGAAGTTAGTTTGTTGTTGTAGGTATGTCACAAAATATCGTAACACGAATCATAAAGCTGTGGAGAATCTCCATAATCAATTAAAGTTTTCTGTTAATATTTTGGTTTGATTTGTTGATAACTATCTAGTGGGGTCATATCTTATGCCTGCACGATTGAATGAACATGTTTATGGTATTTTTCTTGCGGAAATTCTTCCGGAGCAACTTGAAGATGTCCCGATTAATATTCGGAGAAACATGATCTTCCAACACGACGGTGCACCCGCACATTTCGCCTTAAATTGTCGAAATTATTTAAATGTACATTTTCCAACTCAATGGTTAGGAGAGCAGGTCCAGTTGCTTGGCCGGCACGTTCCCCAGATATGACTCCAGTTGATTTTTGTGTTTGGTGTCATATTAAATCAATTGTTTATTAAACATCCATTGATTCCACACCTGTGGAGTAACAGCGCGTCTGGCTGCGAAACAAGGTGGCCCGGGTTCGATTCCCGATCGGGGCAAGTTACCTGGTTGAGGTTTTTCCGGGGCTTTCCCTCAACCCAATATGAGGAAATGCTAGGTAACTTTCGGTGCTGGGCCTCGGACTAATTTCACCGGCATTATCACCTTCATCTCATTCAGACGCTAAATAACCTAAGATATTGGTAAAGCGTCGTAAAATAACGTAGTAAAATAAATGTAAAAAAATATAGTAACAAGAGAAAAGCGCAGTACAAGTAATTAACATTTTTAAAACTGTATTTCGCTTTTCTCAATTGGCATTACTGAATAACATTCAATTTCTTTGTTGCAGTAATCGTTATTCATCTAGGCCTATTTCGACTTCACAATGTCTGAATAGGTTAAGTCCGTTAAGTATTCATAAATATACAATTATTAGCATTTTGTGAGCGTATTGTGACAGCGACGTGAGATTTGAACTCTCGACCAGCGTCCCGCAAGAAAGCAGATCGCGCGGAGCACGGAGGGACGGCGCGCGGCGGAGAGTAGTGGGGAAAGGGGCCTACACGCGAGGGGAGGCTGCGCGCGCAGCTGCTACTTATCGCAGTGAATGGGGAACGGACCTTCCCGACTCTTCCAGAAGTGCGTCGAAGTGGAGATATCCAGATAATTCTCTACACACCTGTAGAAATTTCTCGCAACTATGATTTTGCTATAAAAGAAGAAACGCCAGCGAACTCGAGCAGTTTTCAGTTTTCAGTTGATTAATCAGCCAGTCAGTGACTAAGCCAGAGCAAGCAAGCCAGTCTTGTGTACCGGAGTTCGACTCGAGTGTGCGTCCGCAACTGTTGTCAGCATCCGAGGACCTGAGTTCGAGTGCAGTGGACCGCAGTTGGAGGGACCTGAGTTCGAGTGCAGTGGACCGCAGTTGGAGGGACCTGAGTTCGAGTACAGTGAACTGTCTCTGAAGGTCTGTGGTTCGAGATTCTGTGAACTCGAGTGACTGAGCTAGAAGAACTGAGAACTGACAGTTCTGATTTGTAAATAGTGCTTTGTAAATATTAGTTAAGATTAACAGTTCACTGTTGTTCGTAATAGTCCAAGTAAATTGTCATTGCCGTCAGTGGAGTGCTATAACGAATACTGTGTTGAGTGAAAAACCTATTGTTGACGAGAGCGTTTAAGGTGAATTGTAGAAAGGAATTATTGTTGGAAGAATACAAATCCTATTGTTGAGTGAAATAAAATTCACAGTATTTTAGGGATATATTATTTACATTTTTATTTCATTCACGAAATAGTCCTAATAAATGTCACTCGAGGTCTGAAATTATTCTGATGTGATTAAACTATGAGTGTAATTTAATAAGATTATTCAACGAATAAATTTAAATAACTTGCAAAACCGAATTACTTACGTAAATGGTAATAATTAGGCTATTATAAAACACATCAATAAGACATTAATGTGTTTTCTTGTAATGAAGTTCAAAAACAAACTGCTATTTATCACGGCATACTAAATATATATTTTTTATTTTAGTAGGTTATTATTACGACGCTTTATCAACATCTTAGGTTATTTAGCGTCTGAATGAGATGAAGGTGATAATGCCGGTGAAATGAGTCCGGGGTCCAGCACCGATAGTTACCCAGCATTTGCTCGTATTGGGTTGAGGAAAAACCCCGGAAAAAAACCTCAACCAGGTAACTTACACCGACCGGGAATCGAACCCGGGCCACCTGGTTTCGCGGCCAGACGCACTGACGTTACTCCACAGGTGTGGACCATACTAAATACTATTGCCAACTATTGAGAGCGGAAATACGAAACAACAATACTTAACCTCAAAAATAAGATAAGCTAAACGTTAAATAAACAGAATAAAAACACGAAAGATTTTCACAGACATTTATTTATTGCTTGAAGTTACAGTTATTGTTGGCTTTTTCTGATTTTCTGTGATTGACACTGAAGTATTGTACGAGGCATCTTATCAAGAAACGTGATTGGTTGATTTTAAGTCGGTTCTGAAACGTTATTGACAAATTCATCCTATAAATTGGATAGTGACTCTAATATTGTGAAACTCACGATTAGAAATCAAACGAGTGGTGCACAGATCTGTAGCTGCAATCGATGCCAAGATATTACTGAGAGAGGTCACGCGACACGGTTAAATTTATACGTAACTTCGGCGTCCTCATGCCCGAAGCGAGGGAAGGTGGCGTCTTTGAGCGTGGTCAGTTTTTTTTTTTTTAATTTATTTGACAATTTTTGTTCATTGGTGCTATCAATTGTGCTTAAATAATTAATATTTCAACAATATGAGACTTGTGGAGAGGGTGACGTCCATTAACGTTCCTCAAAGCATCAACAAATCAGTGTGTCTTTTCCTCTTGAGGCGACGACCAGGCTGTGCAGGGGGCAGGTTCCGAGAAATCTGGTTGATTAAGTTGTTAGAATGTGTTCACAATGTTGCATATAATCGTGTGTAGGAAGAATAAATTACAGTCTCTATTTTGGCTAGGTCTAGATCTGAATAAAGTGTTTCATTTCTGATGTACCATGATGCTCCAGTGATTATCCTTAGTGCCCGATTTTGGAATGTTTGAATACGCTTGATTTGCCTTATAGAAGCCGATCCCCATAATGAGCATCCATAGTGCCAAATAGGTTTGAGAAGCATTACATATATTAACCTTTTGTTGGAAAGGGAAAGACTAGAGCTGGAAAGTATTGCTTTCAATCGATGAAGTCTGTATCTTAATCTCTGGAGGGTGTAAGTGAGATGTTTATTCCAGGTCAAGCGACTGTCTAGGATGAGTCCAAGATATCGTATTTCTTCATGCTGTGGTACTGGTGAATAGTTGAGGTATACTGGAAGTGCTTTTTCTTTTTTGAGGTATGTGAATGTTACTGTTGATGACTTATTTGTGTTCATGGCTGTTCTCCATTTTTTGTTCCATATTTCAATTTCTTGTAGAAAGTTTTGTAGATTGGTTGTCACTTGTTCACCAGTATCGCCTTTGCTAAGGACAGCAATGTCATCAGCGAACTGAGTTACAGTTAGAGAAACTGATTTAGGTGTTGGTATATCATGAGTGTAAATTAAATAGAGAAAAGGGGCTAGAATGCTCCATTGAGGTACACCTGCAGAAATATATCTAATCTGAGACTGTACACCTTCGTATAGCCTATTACTGAATAAGTTCGTCTTCTAAGAAATGATTGAATTAAACGGTAGTATGTGTCAGGAAGATGGTTTTTAGTTTGAATAAGAGGCCATTATGCCACACTTTATGCGTGGTCACATAAAGTTACATTTGTTCATGGCCTAAGTATTAATAACATTAGCATTCAGCTGTGGCTCATAGTGTTGTTAGAGTAAGCATTTGACATTCTGACATTTTCTGTTTCACCACCACTGATTCCGAAACGGGTGCCCATAAAATCGGTGCGGGGAAAGATAATGATTCGACGTCAAAAGTGGTAAAAAGGTTTTTAATAGCTTATGAATGAACCTAATATATGTCAAAACAATACCGGACTGTAATTCTCATGAATGCTAAGCAGGAAACAGAGATTTGATTTTCTATTTTGTGAGTTTTAAAGTTACACGTACAGCGTCTAGACTGACGCCACCGATGTTAAATTTCAACTAAACAGACTCTCCGTAACTTCTCCAGGTATTACAGTCAGACGGACAGACAGACAGAGAATATAATGGACACTCAGTAGGAAAGAGAACACGTCTAAAATGGCGTCTCATTGTTATTCAACGGTGTACACAGAAAATGGCGTATCATTGTAATTGAAAGTGTTTGTTTCTTGATGCTGCAGGACGTTTCAAATGGCAACTCATTGCGAGAATACAGCCTGCACAAAAAGTTTGTTATCGCTCTGTTTCAGCTAATTTTACACTTATACTAAAGTCACTGTATAATGCATTCACAGTCATTATTATTATTATTATTATTATTATTATTATTATTATTATTATTATTATTATTATTATTATTATTATTAATTGCTGTAGTTTATTTACCAGACGTCAAAATCTAGATTATTTATTTTTTGTGAAGTCATTAAGGGTGATATTGATTATGAACCATTCATAAGCAATATCAGTCTTCGTATTCCTGCTAGGGGTTTAAGATTTCATAACATTTTTTATGCTCGACCATGCCGAAATGTAGTAATTATACACCTGGTAGCAGACCTTTAATGCATGTCATTAAAGTACACCTACTCATTAAAGGTCAGAGCCACCGGCGTGGCTCAGTCGGTTAGGGCGCTTGCCTGCCGGTCTGAAGTTGCGTTCGGGCTGATTACCTGGTTGGGTTTTTTCCGAGGTTTTCCCCAACCGTAATGTGAATGCAAGGTAATCTATGGCGAATCCTCGGCCTCGTCTCGCCAAATATCATTTCGCTATCACCATCTCATCGACGCTAAATAACCTAGTAGTTGATACAGCGTCGTTAAATAACCAACTAAAATAAAAAATAAAAACATTAAAGGTCAGGTCTTTCAGCCAATGACGACTCAGGTTACAACTGTTCAGCCAATGACAGGTCAGCTTTCTACCGTTATAAAACCGCAAGTATCGATTATTCTCGGATATGCAATCGAAAGAGAATTAGCGAAAAGTCACGGAGGCTGGAAATCCAATACTGTCGCAGAAGGTTATGTTCTGTTACTATAATAATTAGCGTTAATTGTAAATAATATTCAAATAAATTCAATTTGTCATCTCGTTTTTCAATGTGTAATTTAATTTCAATGTTATCTCTGTAGGTTCTTATGGCCTAGCAAGGTCAATGTGCACATCTGTTCCTCGGAAAAAATCAATACTTTCGCGTCTGCGCACATCTCACAACATACGGGACATTGCTCCAGGTCAGATACAATAAAATTAATAATATCAAGTTAGAAATATGGTCGAGCATAAAAAGTCGTATGAAACTCGCCTATAATGGTAATTAAGAAGCTCGTATGAAAATTATGAAACTCGCTTGCGCTCGTTTCATAAATATCCATACTCACTTCTTAATTACCTTCATTATAGGCTCGTTGCATAATGTACTATTATAATAGAAATTCTAAATCTCTCTCTCTCTGCTCTGTAGATGTATAAAATATGCAAATTTGCATGGATTGAACTTGGATCCATATATACTGTAGTATAGTAGTATATACTTTTTTTAGTTTTGTGTCAGTTATTAATTTATGTCTTTTGTTTAGATATGTATTATAATATTATTCTCGTTGTCTTCCATAGCATTTGTATTATATTCATTTATATGATTCCATCCTTTCATTTTCAGTTATCATTATTTTTAATTGTCATTATTTCAATAATTATTCCATTGTGCTTTTTATTAATTTTTTGTAATAAATTATCTTGTGCTGAAGTGTTATTGGCCCCCGGCTGTTGTACAGCATATTAAATATTAGTAAGTAAGTAAATAAATAAATAAAAATTATAATTATTGAACTATAAAATCGTCTTCTAGTATGGTTAGTTAAAAATGTCAGTCGGCTACAAGTAGTAATAATATGCACTTTTTTTCACCTGGCCGTGATTAAATGTTGGCAATCCTCTAGGAGAGGAAATATGTTATCAATGGCTTTCAGTTTAATGTTAAACTATTCTATTCATATGCGTATTATGTTAAACTAGATGTGGTACCCATATTGTACCTAAATAGTAGCAGTAGTAGTAATAATAATAATAATAATAATAATAATAATACAAGCAATATTATTATTGCTTGTATGATGAATACCTGAATACAGATAGCTGTGTAGCATGAGATGTAAGTTCCGATTTTTACCACCATTGGCTTGACTTAACATTTCATTAGTCTCTCGAATGTGTACATTCAGATGGAGGTGTTTCTATGGTAGGAGAAAACGTTTATACAGAGGACCTTCCTACATACATAAATACATACATACATACATACATACATTTTTAGTAGGTAATTTTACGACGCTTTATCAACATCTTAGGTTATTTAGCGTCTGAATGAGATGAAGGTGATAATGCCGGTGAAATGAATCCGAGATCCAGCACCGAAAGTTACCCAGCATTTGCTCAATTTGGGTTGAGGGAAAACCCCGGAAAAAACCTCAACCAGGTAACTTCCCCCGACCGGGATTCGAACCCGGGTCACCTGGTTTCGCGGCCAGACGCGTTGACCGTTATTCCACAGTGTGGACTTTCAGTTTAATGTTCAACTAATGTATTCATATGCGTATTATGTTAAACTAGATGTGTTATCCATATTATAGCTAAATAGTAATAATAATAATAATAATAATATTATTATTATTATTATTATTATTATTATTATTATTATTATTATTATTATTAACATTGCTTGTATGATGAATACCTGAATGAGGATAGCTGTGTAACAAGAGATGTAGTTCTGATTTTTGCTACCATTGGCTTGACTTTAACATTTCAATAGTCTCTCGAATGTGTACGTTGAGTTGGACATGTTTCTGTGTTATTTGTCTATGGTAGAAGAAAACGTTTATACAGAGAATCTTTCTACATACATACATACATACATACATACATACATACATACATACATACATACATACATCTTCTTCTGCCCCGAATTATTCTCCCGTTCACCATTCCTTCCATTGCATCTTTCAGAGGCAGTTTTTCTTAGCCACGTGACCCAGCAAATCCCTTTTTCTCCTCCTGATCAGTTTCAGCATCATTCTTTCTTCACCCACTCTTTCCAACACAGCTTCATTTCTTATTCTTTCTGTTCATTTCACACTTTCCATTCTTCTCCATATCCACATTTCTAATGCTACTACGGTCCGTCCCAGGAATCTGTGGAGTAGAAAGACAAAACAAGACCTCAGCGCATGTGCTATGTGGGAGGGTTAGGGCCAGTGACTGGTCTGGGGGGAGGTGTTGGTTGAACGAAGCGAGCAATTGCTTGCAGGAAGGGGATTATTTCTATCTGAACTCTACTACTGGACGTTCATTTCAAAGTGTGTCATGACGTCACTGTTGATGAGTCAGCGATTTTAAGCGAGTTTCAGCTTTTGTGTCAGAGAAGTTGCCTATTAATCAAGGCGTTCAATCTGTACTTGATAACGTGTACGGTATAACTTGAACGTCGTAGCAACAGATGGCGGTCTGTACGGTCTGTGTGCTACCATAACCTCTTTCGAACTGTGTTTTGCGCGGCCAAGTCGTATGCAGGGTATTTCTTATCATCGGTTGCGTACGGCAACATTCCACAACACAACTCAAATGCTCCGTGTCCATGTTGACCGTCGAAATTAATGTCAACAAATACGTAAGTAATCGTTTTAACCCTCTCCACATATCCCGACAGTAAGAAAAAACTCACCTCAGTACATGTTTCGAAACATTTCACATTCCTGCCACTACCGGCATTACTGTACGTATCGGTAAGTACTCTTCTGAATGAACACCGTACTTGCTAGGCAACTTCTCTAGCACATAAGTAATACACCTCTGCGGAAGTGTAGGAAGATAGAATTCTCTAGGCTCATCGACTAGCCACATGACGGCATACAGCGAGCCACGACACACTTTGAACTGAACACCCAGTATACCTTCTACGACGAGTATCTTACCCCTTAGCGGACTCGAGCTGATGCTGCCCGCAATACACTCCGGCACAGATAGACTTCCCCCCTTATGCTCGAAGTTACTTCACAGATTCTTGGGACGGACCATAGTCGCTTCTCTTCACTTCGTCGTAATGTCCATGTTTCTGCCCAATACAATGCCACACTCCACACAAAGCATTTCACTAGTCTCTTCCTTAGTTCTTTTTTCAGAGGTCCGTAGAAGATGCTCCTTTTTCTATTAAAAGCTTACTTTGCCATTGCTATCCTCTTTCTGACTTCTCAAGTATTTGAAGTTGTTTACATGCTTTATTGAGAATTCGTACATTTACCTTCTTTATTTTTCTTCCGATAACCATGATCCTGGAAGTAAATCCGGAAAAGGCTAAGTATATGATTATGTCTCGTGATCAGAATATTGTACGAAATGGAACTATAAAAGTTGGAGATTTATCCTTGGAATAGGTGGAAAAATTCAAATATCTTGGAGCAACAGTAACAAATATAAATGACACTCGGGAGGAAATTAGACGCAGAATAAATATGGGCAATGCCTGTTATTATTCGGTTGAGACGCTTTTGTCACCTAGTCTGCTGTCAAAAAATCTGAAAGTTAGAATTTATAAAACAGTTATATTACCGGTTGTTCTGTATGGTTGTGAAACTTGGACTCTCACTTTGAGAGAGGAACAGAGATTGAGGGTTTTTGAGAATAAGGTTCTTAGGAAAATATTTGGGGCTAAGAGGGAAGAAGTTACAGGAGAATGGAGAAAGTTACACAACGCAGAGCTGCACGCATTCTATCCTTCACCTGACATAATTAGGAACATTAAATCCAGACGTTTGAGATGTGCAGGGCATGTAGCACGTATGGGCGAATCCAGAAATGCATATAGAGTGTTAGTTGGGATGCCAGAGGGGAAAAGACCTTTAGGGAGGCCGAGACGTAGATGGGAAGATGATATTAAAATGGATTTGAGGGAGGTAGGATATGATGGTAGAGACTGGATTAATCTTGCTCAGGATAGGGACCAATAGCGGGCTTATGTGAGGGCGGCAATGAACCTCCGGGTTCCTTACAGGCCAGTAAGTTAATAACCATGATACCTGTCTTGCTAATTTATTTATATATCTCTATATAAGTTTGAGATATGTCAATCCTGTAGTAAAAGGCGTTTTGCCAAACATCCGTGCTCGGGTAATGGCCCTCTTTAAACCTACCAGAGAGGTAGAAAGCACAGCTACATACAAGCTTCCTTTCTACTTCTTGATAGTACGTATAAACCCATTGCTGGAATTAGTGCGGTTTCTCTTTCAGCTTGGAGGACTGCGCTTGACTGACGCAACCGCTCATTACATAGATATCGACGCAGCGATGACTTGTTATGTGGGAAACCCCGGGATCGATCCTCTTCAGGGACGTCATAAGGTAAGCGACCTCGACAACAAAACATATTTGCACGTAGCAACTTGAAGTGAACTTTTATGCCTACGCGCACTCAAGTGTTGATGAAATTTGTTTCTGCTGAACAAATAGAACTAGTTTCGGAGACAACTTCATGTTTCCGTGACAGATACTAAGGGCGATTCAAATTGAAGAGTGTGATCTCTCGTCCAGTCCATTAGGCTATTTTTATAATTCATACATATATGTGTGATTAAGGGGAGGGGATGGTATTTTTTGGTGAAAAATGAGTAAATTTTCAAAAAAAAAAAAAAAAAAAAAAAAGATTCTTTAAAACACTCTGTGATATGTGTGGAATGCATAGCATAACATTTTGTGGGTATTTGTGCCCTTATCGGATGTTGAGGTGTCATTGTTAAACTTCCTGCGTTATGAATTTTTAAATAACTCGCCCACTTTTATTGTTGTTTCCGGTAACTTCATTTTTTTGCTACATTGCCAGACAAAAATGGATAAAATTTCTGAACTATTAAAGATACATGCATGAAATTTAGAAGACACATTCTTTAGACTATTAGGAAACTTTTCTCTGTAACAGAATTTTGTTAATTGATTTCATTTTAAAAATACGTCCGTTTGTTTGCAAGAAAGTAATTCAGAAAATTGTTATTAAATTTTAACTGTTTATTTTACAAACGTAGGGACTAATATCAAAATTCTGTTACAGACAGTTTGTAGAACATGCTTTTGCAAATGCATTGCAAAAAACTGTTTGAATCTATCTTTAAAAACGGTTTAGATATATCGGTTTTAGTACAATCCTGCATTGGGTATTTTTTTTTAATTTGGACCCCCAAATATTTTTTTTTTCAAAATATTTTTATTTGGTTGAGTTGCCACAGCTATGAGCTCTCTATATACAAAAAATTAATATTTTACACCAAATAGGAAACAAGTTTTAAAAATACCATCTTCTCCCCTTAATGATTATGTTTCAGACTTCTATCATTATGTTTTAAGCTTGATTTCTTCCAAAACAACTCCAATTCTTATCTAACATTTTGTGTTATTGTGCATGTCACTTGAAAACTCTCTCATTCCGTAGGCCGATGGATTAAAAAAACTAGCCCTGTTCTTATGTAAAAACGGACTTAACGTGTTTTGGAATCAATTTCTTCCAATTATATTCCCGGAGTGTCGATTTTCTGAGCTACTTTGTCTTCTGCAGCTTGGCGAATGTACATCCGTATTTAAAAATGAAGAGCACAGGAAAAAAAAACGTGATAAGTCCAAAATTATCGATTTTCTGTTTTAGATGTCTTGTAGCGCATTTTTGTGTAATTTAACTGTACAGAATAACAATCTCATTAGTGCAAAAAGAAATTTGAAGAATGATAACCCCAAAGACAATAGACTGTAATGGGTCTTTAAACTTTTAACTTGCTCTCCTGTAAAAATAGTAAAACGTGACTTATCAGATTTCCCCTCTTACCCTTCATGGCAGAATTAAATTCCTCTGAATTTATTGAAATCTCTGGTTGTGGGGGATTTTTTTAATTATCACTTCGAAATCTTCTCGAAAATGTATACAAAGAGACTTAGGCGAAAACTTACATTTATTTATTTATTTGTTTATTTATTTATTTATTTATTCATTTGTTTATTTATTTATTTACTTATTTATTTATCTATCTATCTATTTATCTATTTATTTGGTTATTTATTTATTATTTTGCTAATAATTGTGACATAAAATATAATATATACAGAAAAACTTTAGCTTGCCCCTGAAAGAGTAGAACTCGTGCTCAGGGGCGGAAAAAATTATTGGAAAAAATAATCCAATTCGAACTGTGAAATGCAAAATTCAGCTTTCGAAATTAACATAAAACTGGCATTTTCAGTGGGTCTTGTCAGGCATTATATTCTTTACAAGTCTTCCGTTTTCTCATTAGCTAGACCTATAAAGCAAATAACTGACTTTCTTTGCTGGACCTTTCCTGTTAAACTGGGTTATTCAATCGAATTGAATTTATTGGCGGGGAGCGGCACTACGACCCAGCACTGCGACCTTTCACAATCTATTACGCTAACACTCAAGCTAACCAATCTATCGGTTAATCGATTAAATATTTTAATCGATCGACAGCACTAGTAATAACCCTCGTCGTCAACTTGAAGCGAAGGGTTTCTGTATTCATAACAACAGCAAAATATCCTTAAGACGTTTATGCCTTAAGAAAAAGCATAGTGTCATCATAATTGAGACAAAAAAATTAGAACATCGGATTAGCTTTAACAGCAATAACGTTATAAGTGAATGCAATTGAATTCCGCACAGGAAAATAGTTCGAGTGCTGTCCCGTCATCGATAACCTATAATTTATTAAACACGACCATACGTATCGAAGTTATTTTGATTTGTTGGTGAATTAACAGACTTACTGAAGACTGTGAAGTACATAAATACAGTGCGGATCAAGGCACGTTGACGTCCAATGATGTCTAATCAGAGTTCATACATGAGCGAATTCCCTTCCTTCTAGACCAGAGCGCAGTGGTTCCCGAACTTTCTGAAGGTACGACCCATTTTTGGACGATACTTCCGTTTGCGACCCCCAATTATCGTACCGGTTCTTGACCCCATCCGAAAAATACAAGTTCCTGTAAAATTGCAAATAACTATAATTTTGCTCAAAACCAGTCATACCACTCAAAGTGCGATTTTAAATAAAACCTTTTGAGCGTTTTCCAGAAAATCTCAAAGCAAATATGACAGCCGCAGATGAATCCTCAATCAGTTCGTTCAAATAACTGGCATCAAAAAAGGTAGAGGGGGGAGCAAACTCATTGAAATACGTACCTACTGATGGACTTATTGAAACTAGACATTTTTTTCGCAGAGCTTAGACAAGTTTTATATTAAACGAATACCTCTAGCTTGCAAAAGAAGTTCTTAATTTTTTATAACATTTTCAACTTTTAGAATTTTTTTATAACATTTTCAACTTTTCGGCTTTCCGTCAACTAAAACAAGACATGGATTGCAGAAGATATTTCAAGAAAGTTCGGAAGAAATTATGGCATCAGTTGGCGGACACAAGAATGAAGACATCTCTTTTATGTAAGTAATCCATTATATTTGTAAATTCAATAAATCAAGTTTGTAATTAATTTAGTCTTGAATCTTAAATTACCTGAATTAAAGAACCTGCCCATCTCAAACATCTGGATTTAATGTTCCTAATTATGTCAGGTGAAGAATACAATGCATGCAGTTCTGCGTTGTGTAACTTTCTCCATTCTCCTGTAACTTCATCCCTCTTAGCCCCAAATATTTTCCTAATCTTATTCTCAAACACCAGCTTAATCTCTGTTCTTCTCTCAAAGTGAGAGTCCAAGTTTCACAACCATACAGAACAACCGGTAATATAACTGTTTTATAAATTCTAACTTCCAGATTTTTTGACAGCAGACTAGATGACAAAAGCTTCTCAACCGAATAATAACAGGTATTTCCCATATTTATCTGCGTTTAATTTCCTCCCGAGTGTCATTTATATTTGTTACTGATGTTACAAGATATTTGAATTTTTCCACCCTTCGAAGATAAATCTCCAATTTTTATATTTCCATTTCGTACAATATTCTGGTCACGAGACATAATTATAAAATTTGTCTTTTCGGGATTTACTTCCAAACCGATCGCTTTACTTCCTTCAAGTAAAATTTCCGTGTTTTCCTAATCGTTTGTGGATTTTCTCCTAACATATTCACGTCATCCGCATAGACAAGCAGCTGATGTAATCCGTTCAATTCCAAACCCTGTCTGTTATCCTGGACTGTCCTAATGACATATTCTAGGGCGAAGTTAAAAAGTAAAGGTGATAGCGCATCTCCCTGCTTTAGCCCGCAGTGAATTGGAAAAGCATCAGATAGAAACTGGCCTATACGGACTCTGCTGTACGTTTCACTGAGACATTTTAATTAATCGAACTAGTTTCTTGGGAATACCAAATTCAATAAGAATGTTATATAAAACTTCTCTCTTAACCGAGTCATATGCCTTTTTGAAATCTATGAATAACTGATGTACTGTACCCTTATACTCCCATTTTTTCTCCAATATCTGTCGAATACAAAAAATCTGACCAGTAGTCGATCTATTACCTTAACAACCATCTCCCCTTAAATCTTGTGCCTTACAGTTCAAAGTCATGGCAGAAATTTAAAAATCTTTATTATTTTTTGTAGCATCACATAACTCTCTGTTTATTACACTTAATTAATTTAGATATTGGAATTATAATATTTGAACAATGATGTCTTTAAATGAGACGCCCTGTACCTGTTGGCTAATGAGTTTCGGATGTCGTGCTCTGAAGTAATGCATGGAAAACAGTTGGGCCAGGTGCTTCAGTTGTTGATTCACCACCGAGCGGGGTGAGAGGGCCGCAATCATGATCCACTGCCACAGAAATCGCGAGTACGACGCATGCGCATGGGTGGCCAAGCGCGACGTGGTCCAGCGCCCACTTCCGTTACGGAGTGGTGGTGAATCATCGTCATCTGTACTCACGCAAAGTACCGCGACAGAGCGTTCACCCGCTGCGGCTGTTTAACCTTTCTGAGTCAGTCTCCGAGATCCGCTAACTTTGAGTGGTAGTACACCTATAAGAGTTCTGGTTCTCTCAGCGAATCTGTTTACAAGATCAATTTAATGTTCTCGACCACCTGCTGATGAAATATCTCAGACGTTTCCGAACTCGGATTCTATTTTCGGGATTGTATTGCCTGATTCAGGATGTATAGCCTAAATCTTGCAAATCTATCTGGCTCTTGTGAGGAAAGAGAAAAGGGCTATGATTCTGATCCATTTCTTTCTGAAGATTGCACAGTGGACAAAGTGGTGAAGAAAAATCCAATTTCCGACGACCCAGGTCGATGGCATTTATATTGTTTAAATACAGGCTCATGTCAGTGATTTTTACTGGCATGACAAAAGAATCTTTCTTTGGACAAAATTCAGGCACACCGGCGACGCTGAAATAACCTCTGCAGTTGCGAGCGTCGTTAAATAAACCATAATTTATTTTTTTTTTCACACAATCTATGCAAGGCGTGAACGACACACATTACATGAATCTGTTAGGATAACTTACACAAGGACCTTCAGCAGCTTTCTTCATTGTTTAGTAATAAAGTTAATTGCATTTACATAATGTCATATCACAGTCTATTATATAAGTTGTTATAAGCTTGATTTTGAGGTGCTAGAAACAGAGACTGTGCCGGTATATTTTGCATTGCCTGTAATGAGGCGATATTAGCGATCCTAGTGGTTAGCAACTATCTATGTTTGCATATTTACTACGTATTGAGCTTCGTGACTGTATATACTAGACTGTGGTCATATTTCACACCATTCGGGTACAAGATCTCCAAAGATGGACTAAATAGCTTAGCTATTGTTACATGATTTGCAGATGGCATTTCTTTACATCGTAGTAAGAAAAATTGCTTGGAAATGATTTCGTCATTTTTAAGTACACCTACTATTACATTTCTCACTTTTCGACCACTGGCATCGGTAGTTTCGTCAATACTCAAGATGACTTTTTTATTTTCACATATATCTAATGTTTTGTAATGTTTTATCGTAACTCTTTGGAAGAAAATCTTTCTTTAGCGTCGACTCATCAGGAGGAGTCGTGTTCGTATATTTAGCAAGAAACTTTCTGAGCTCGGGATTGTTCGCCTAATAAAGAGGAATGCCAGCTGGAAGAAAAACTGTACATAAATATAAACAACAACCTGAGTGTTCTGGAATGATGAAAGATGAGGATGACATTGATTCTCCTATAAGAAATTGTCTCGACGAAACACGCGATGCAGCTGCGATGTGCTTACTTCTTGAGGTATGTTGTTTTAGTGTTTTGACGAATAATCATACTCTTTGAATAATCAAGAATGCAACTGCACTTTTTTCTATGATACTCTAGAATTATATTTTGTACATTGAGACTCCCCATCTTTTATTATTTGAAATTTCGTGGAAATGGTGGATGTTTTTAATTGATTAATCTTTTTAACCCCTTGAAAATGATAAAGTTGACATTTTTTTTTTTTTATTAAACATGTTTCATACATAGGGTTGCCAGATGGGTATTCTAAAAGAAAAATTCGGCAAACCACATTTTAGACATTTAAAATTTATCACGCTGTTTATTTAATTAAATAAGGTTAATTTCTATGTATTATGATTTTCTAAAAGTGATTTTGTTAGAAATAATTAGAGTAGCCTTTTTTTTCGAGATGCTCATTGTAGTACAGGTGCTGTTCAAACATTTTAATTTCAACAGATAACTAAAATTTGATTTACTTGTTTTATATTTTTTTATTTATTTTTAGAAATTAATTAATTAATTATTTTTATTGTAAACCAGTGTTTTATAGATGCTCATGATTGTATATATGGTATTGGAATGTTTAAATTTAAAGAATTTACTGAAATTATTTTCAAATTATGTTATAGTACTGTGACTTCATTCTTTGTAAATGTGTTTTCCACCACGAGGAGTTTATCTTGAAATGGAAGAGGGCAAATTCAAATATATTGTGTATGTTACTTCATAGTATCACCAGTAATACATCTAAAGTTCATTAATTTTGGTTATACGTTTCCAACAAAATGGAAGAGGACTTTTGAATCACCCAGTATTTTTTTCAAAATATTTATATACTTGTTATATTTTTACATTTTTGTAAATCTATAGTCAATAATACGTAAATTGATTATATTTCTAATCTTTAATAAAATTCGGTTTATGATTTTGATTGGGATAATTCTATTGCCTTCCTTAGTATCACCAAATGTGTCCCCGATTAAAATATACGGCACTGAAATTCCGTTCAGTGAATCAGTAAAGAATCTAGGTATTTATATGGATAAAAGTTTAAATTGGAACATTCAAGTTGCAGAAACCTGCAAAAAAGTATTCTCATTAATCCACTCGTTTAGGCGATTGAAGAATTTTCTACCCTTTTCCATGAAAAAAAATGTTAGTGCAAACACTCGTGATGCCCCAATTCGATTGCTGTGATATTCTGCTTACTGACCTAAGCGTTACTTCGGCGCAGAGACTACAACGTGTTCATAATATGTGCGTCCGTTTCGTCTGCAATATTCGCCGGGCTGATCACGGAACACCATCCCTCGAAATGTTGTCCTGGCTCCGTCTAGAAGATCGTAGGAAAATCCACTGTCTTTCCCTTCTCTTTCACATATTGCATTTCTCCACTCCTGTCTATCTTGCGTCTTGTTTTCAAAATTGATCCACCCATCATAACCTAGACACACGATCACAACACTCCTCAATATTATCCATTCCCCCCCCACCGAACATCCTCATATTCATCTTCTTTCACTGTGGCTGTTCCTCGACTTTGGAATTCCCTACCGAGTAATGTCAGGGACTGTCAGACATCAAACCAATTTAAGAATAGGCTAACGAAATATTTTTCTAGCAATTCTTTGTTAACAATAATAGCTGTTTCAGGTTTCTCAATGTTTAATGGTTATATATATCACAGATAAATATCTAAATTATTTCATTATTATTATTATTATTATTATTATTATTATTATTATTATTATTATTATTATTATTATAACGTATTTAAAAATAGGCTTAAGGACTTTACTAATAGACGATAATTATACACAGTATGTAAAGGATCTAAACGATATTTTGTGTTTTATCAGTGAAGAATTATGTCGTGTCAGTGAAATGTGTTGTGTCAGTGAAACGTGTTCCTGTCAGGGAAGCTTTATAGTTTATAGTGGCAGTGCAAATTATTTGAACAGTGAAATGTTTTTGAAGTGTTAGTGAAATCAGGATAGAATCAGTGAAATGTGTCGTAGTTCCAGTGCAGTGAGTGAGTTGACAGCGAAATGAGTGTAATGTGGAAAGGTACTTGTGCAGATGTGAACATATCATACTCGTGGGTTTTAGTTCGAACTTAGATTTAAGATACAAATTAGATTTATTTTCAATGTTATTTTAAGTGATAGTGCTTCATTTAATTTAGGATATTCCCTATTATTATTATTATTATTATTATTATTATTATTATTATTATAATTATTTTTAGTATTAATTATTGGTATCATTATTGAGTGTAATTAGTTACCACTGCCACCGGGTATATACCCATTGCAGTGTGAATAAATACATATATTATTATTATTATTATTATTATTATTATTATTATTATTATTATCATCATCATCATTATTATTATTATTATTATAACTATTTCTTACCAATGTTTATTATTATCACACTAACATTACTTATCCAACTTTCATTATTTACTTTCATGTTGTTTTATGGTCTAGATATTAATGTAATAACTATGTAAGCAATTGTATTCAATTAGAATTAGAGTCTGGCTGGGCGGAAGAGAAGGCCTATTGGCCTTAGCTCTGCCAGATTAAATAAATACATTATTATTATTATTATTATTATTATTATTATTATTATTATTATTATTATTATTATTATTAGCAGTAAATTGTGAAAAACCTTGGTAGAAGGAGGTTAAACATGCCTACCCTGAGAATGGTAGCATATGAGTTGCAACTGAGACATGAAACATGAAGATATGGTAAAATCCGCCCCCTACTTATGTCATATTCAAAATAGTTGAAGTTGGTTATCTGTTCTGTAATGAGGCTCCTGTTGATAGTGTACTATTTCACTGAGTGCGACAAATAGTGTGTTAAAACATACGTGTACGGCAAAAGTCTCATCCCTCATGACCCGTGAACTTGTCCCAGGGTACGTTCGATTAGGCTTGCCCTTGTAATTGACACCACAACAATGACACGGCGTCGGACTGTTGCTTCTACGCGGAACGACGTTTTCCTCCGCGTGATAATGGCCCCTACCGAGAAGCGTACAATGTCAGACGCTTCCACGGAAACGATTCACTTCCCACACCTGCGCGCCTCTCGGGTTGCCTGTCCCCAGGAGTAACTCAGGTTTTTCCCATTATCACATTTGAATACAACTGCGCAATTTACTTAGCGATTGTAATTACAGACTTCCATCAAAGTTATCGGCAGGATACTAGGGTTCAAATCCCGGTGTGTTGTCGTCTTCCTCATCATCATCATCATCATCATCATCATCATCATCATCATCATCATCATCATCAGTGAGGAGTATAATATCAAAGTTAGACAACTCCATGTTTTTTTTATTTCGAGATATCGATTGTTTCTCATAGAATTTTGTGTGCTGAATGCTATTCTGGAACTGTTTAGGTTCAAAAACGGACAGAACAGAGCGAAAATGGCACTTA
The DNA here is from genome assembly GCA_025594305.2 of Periplaneta americana. NCBI lineage: Eukaryota > Metazoa > Arthropoda > Insecta > Blattodea > Blattidae > Periplaneta > Periplaneta americana. Next base: position 193,707,015 of record JAJSOF020000005.1, read on the forward strand.
ATTGTGCGCTTTAGAATCAAAACTAGTGGCTTGTGCAGCAAATGCTGCAAACTAAGCTCATTAGACGTTCAAATAAACATTTTTCAGATTTATTTTCAATGAAGGATACCAGACATTCTGAAAGTTATTTGATTCCAAAATAATGAAACATACTCTCTCTCGAGCCAATACTGAAGAGAACCACGCATATAAATATCTACAACACACCGCCATTAAATTTATGAAAAAGACCCAACCCCACTTGATTAATAACTATAAAAATATTTGATTTTTAATAATATTATTATCTTACATAAGTTTTATAGCTTTCAGTAACATATACTATATAGCCGCCACTCAGTAAAATATAGAAATCAAAATCTAATTTAAGATATTCTCTACATCTGCTTACATAACCCGAATAGTTCCACTTCCATATCATCAATATAGCATTAATATGTATAATTAATGAAAAATAGTCACATCATGGCATTAACTACAATAATATTTCATTTCTAATGGTAATAATGCCATCAAACCACCTCAAGTTTTGTAGTTTTTTTAATATCCAATACACAGCTGAACCCAGAAAATTACACACCAGAATCGATTTGATTTTTAATAATATTATTATCTTACGTAAGTTTTATAGCTTTCAGTAACATACATTATATATACTATACAGGGCGTTTCAAAAATACTTGGCATAATTTCAGGTATGTATTTCCCACATGTAGACAATCAAAATAGTTCATTACAACATGTGTCCGGAAATGCTTCATTTCCGAGTTATGGCCTTCACAACATTGAAATTCACCCGTGAGAATGTTTAAAAAAAAATGTACAGTACATATAACGGAGACGTTCGTTTCTAAGCATTTAGTTTTTCCCCTCTTCTGTAAAAAAAAGCCAAAGTGGGGTTGTCCAACTTTGATACCAAACTCCTCTCTGCTTCCATATCTTATGTTAGTGGCCCGCGAACCCACGGTGGCCATATAATCAATCCAGAGAGGCCATAATACCATTCATAAGGAAACGATTTTCTTGACGTACAGAGTCGTACACAAGGCGGAGTTACCTGGTTTGAACCCCCAGAACTTAAAAAAAAAATACTTATTTAGATTTGAGTATATTTATCCATAATCGTTTCCCCTTCTCTAATTTTTCACTGTCAGAGCAACAAAACCTACATCGACATAAGGCATAGTCCTCTTATCCCTCCTTCAATATAATCCCTGTGCTTGGAACTGCGGCACGTTCGAATTACAACAATGCTATCTTTATTATAGAGAGACTTACCGCTTTGTAATAAAATGACGCCGACACAATATGAAATTTAACACGTTGTGAAACCTATTGAAAAGGTTGCTTTGGCAGTTCTGCAGTGCAGATGTTGTTAAATATTGTGCATTGTCGATTTTTAACTCATTTTCAGAGTTTGTTTTACTCGTTTCCAGTGGCGTAGCATGAAATTTTGAGTAGGGGAAGCTAACTCAAGTTGTCTTTCATGCAATATGAGAAAACGTATTACAAAAATACAGTCTTAAAATAAATAGTAGTCAATTTCAAGTCAGCAGTCGAAGATTGTTTGGAACATCGTAAGTAACACCAATAAGGCATCACCTCAAATGGTACATAGTAAAATATGATTTCACAGTTTACACATATCTCTTAACAAATAGACACGTATACGTATAACATTAGCTCACTCCCTGTCATACTTAGAGAAATCACAATATTAGTATCATTACGTAAGTATGCGTCTGTCTTTTGGTTGTGTCCTTCATTCACAGCAAGGGAGTCGGTCATTTGTTTTTTAAATCACACTTTTGTTCGTAAGTCAGTTTTGATAATACAATTGTCCTAAAAATATCCAAGTAAATTAGTGTCAGGAACTGTTATTTCGCTCATTATTTATTAGATCAGCCACAATGAACACTAACACTTCAACTGAACACAACTGACGAAAAGGGATAACGCGGAAACTACTTATTTTAAATGTTAAAGCTAGCTTCTTGCGAGCCTTGCGACTAGGGTAGTTTAGTTAGAAAGGGATGGAAAATCTGCGGGGTGGATTACACAGAAGAAACCGGTCTGCTGGAAGCTGGTGTGTGCAGGCTTCTTGTTTACTGCTGCATCACAAATCATCCTGAGCTGCCGCATCACAATATTTAACGCGTAAATATAAATTCTATTAAAATTAATAAATAATTTTCTTCATAAACTGCAGGTTTATTATGAAATTATTATTAACTGGGGAAGCTAAGCTTTTTAGATTACATTGACGCTACGCCACTGCTCGTTCCTTAGTTTGAGTTCTGACGTTATTGTGAAACGTTCGTTTAACGTTTTGTGCATTTGACAGTTCATATTTTTAATATAAACTTCACATTGTCGTTACAGATTCTTTGATACGTGTAAGCTATTCCAAAGTTCAATTTTACAATTTTTTATAAAAAAATCGCATAGTGATTCTAGCGAATTTAGTGAAAATTTCACATCGGCAAATGTGTCTTTGCAGCCGCAGCGTAACGATGTTGTCGCGAACGTTCTTCCGGAACTAGTTTCACATCCCCTGAGAAAATTAAGCTGATAATAATAATAATAATAATAATAATAATAATAATAATAATAATAATAATAATAATAATAATAATAATAATACACAAAATTTTAAATACCCTTAATGTATATTGTAAACAACTTTAATAATGACCCCCCTCTTGACAAAATTGTGCGTACGGGACTGTTTACGTAGAACTAACTTACGTCTTTCTTTCACTAGATCGTTTTAATGTTATTTTATATCAGGAATCACCTTGTCCGTCCAATATTAGTGTGTTTTAATGTGTCAAAGTTTTTAGTCAGTGTGAATTTTAGTTATACAATAATGTAATTTCACCACACAAAAAGAAAAACAATAGGCATGGGTGCAAATAGCCATTGATGCTGACGCGCCCTTCAAATTTCACTATCTATCTTTCACTAGATATGGGGGTGGGTAATCTTGGAACTGGCTGTAACATAAAAATTTCAACTCCTTGTTCACCTTGTTTACCCTATTTTCTCCTTGTCTTTCTCTTTTTCTCCATGTATGCCTCTGCTCCGCGCCGTTACCGTATACTCTTGTCCCCTCGCTCCGTACCGTGCTACAGCTACTACCGAAGCTCGAGTTTCCGTTTCCCCGCGCCTTCCTTCTCGCTAGATGCGCGCGCACACTCCTGACGCAACCAGAACATTCCAGACTGATGCCACAATTTAGTAAGGAAATTGTGTGTTAAAAGTGCTGTGACAACTTGTTAGCTGAACATCACTAGCGCCTTTGGTGGCGAATAAATATAACTAAGCAAATCAAGATTTCAGGTATAACGCGTTGGTACGTTAAACCAAAGGTCCCGGATTCGATGCCCGGCCCCGGAACAATTTTTCCCCGGAAATTATTCAAATACCTTCTCACGATGTCTATTAACTTGGAAAAATAAATAAATACATCGCAAAATATATAAAATGAAATAGAATTTGTACAGAAGTATCTAGTGTGAGTATCTTTTGAAAAGCTCTTAATGAGCATTATTCGAAAATATAAAAATTATATTAAGTATTTCGTTTAAAATAAGATAGTTCGAGTTACTTCCGGTTAAACCGGAAAACTCGGTAATAGCCTACCATTATTGAATTCTTAGTATACTGCTTTCCCCCCACACCGAGTTTCATGTCACTGAATCACATGCTGCAAAAGTTATTTAGGTGGTTCAGGACTTTTTACTAGCCCTGTATAATACATTTTGTGTAGTCTATATGTTTTGAATAATAGTTCAAAGAAAGTAATCTAGTAACAATGATGTTATTTGCAACATGATAAAGGGGCTGAATTCTTAGGAAACTCGTGAAGTTCATAATTAGTACGTACGTATCAGTTTCGTGACAGTAATTTTTTCTCTGATTATGTGCCAAACAACACTTTTATCTAGTGCTTTAATTGTTCTAGAACGGTTATCTATGTGCGACCCATAATTACTTCTGCCTTTTTCAAAGTTACTTAGACTAGTACTCATAAACTTGTAAAAAGTATTGGCGAACAGTCACAAGTTTATGAAGGGTAATAGAAAAACAGGCGGTGGATAGCTGTTGGTGGACTTGTTTGGGGGAAACCCCGTGTTCAAACGTTACCAAACATCGAGAACGGCCCCGAGTACACTTAACCTCCTGCCAGATTAAGCAACGATACCAGTTTTTAGTAATCTTCTACTTAAACGGGGAAGTACATCATTGGTCTGCAAAAATTTAGTGAAATTCATTTTTTACATCTCAGCTACTACAGGGTTGTTTCCGATCTCTGATGACGAATTTGAATGACGTCATTGCGTCAGGAATCACACCGACAGCTGAATTGCGGCGAGAGGTGACAGACCAGTAGTGAGTGATTTCATAATCAGAGTTCACGGCGTATCACAGTAGCAATGCCCAAGAAAATCGAGCCTTTTTGGTAGGGGTAGGCTACGTAACAACCCTTTCTGATGCCAAGTACAGTTACGTGAAAATCATAGGAGCCTGCAAAAAACGTGATTTCGTTATTTTCAAGAAAGGTAACTTGTGTGTACCTAATAAGACTGGCAAAGCTCGGATGGGATTATTTCCGGAGTGGAAAAAGTAAGTAAATCCACCCCCTTCACAAGTCGCCGCACCCCATGAGATGATACAAATTAATTCCATTTTAATTTTCGAACGAATGTGTTTTGGAGCTTTTTTACTTGCGTTAGTTTGTACTCTTCATTTGTAAATTATTGACCACCACTTTTAAAACACTCTGTATATGAATGACATTTTTTGTCATTGAATGATTGAGTTAGTTATTGTGTAAATGAGTAAATGTATGCGTAATTGATTGAGTTTTTGTGTCGTGACACAATTACGCGTATGTGTGACTTTTTATTTTGTAAGTTTTTGGGTTAATCCTCGTTATGGTATAGTTGCGCCCCGCGGTCAATTCGGAGATCCAGGCATGGCATAGTTGCGCCCCGAAGAAATCAGGTAGCAGAATGGACATGGCATAGTTGCGCCCCGAAGAAATCAGGTAGCAGAATGGACATGGCATAGTTGCGCCCCGATGAGCATAGTACATACGAAAATGATTGTCATAAAATAAATAAATTACTTTAAAATATTATAATGGTAGCTGCATTTTTAAAGAACATCTGCCTATTTTTACCGCTTCTCAATTCATCGATCACGTGGTTTAAAAAGCGGAGCCTATCGATATCGGTAGGCTATCGATCATCACTGGATAAACAGTAGAAAAACAGTTAATAAAGTACTGCCAACTTCATGGTGTTCATTTTAATGGTAGGCTATCGATAATCACTGCATAAACAGTAGAAAAGCAGTCAGTAAAGTACTGTCAGCTTCATGGTGTTCATTTTAATGGTAGGCTATCGCTAATAACGCATAAACATCAGAAAAACATTAATAAAGTACTGCCAACTTCATGGTGTTCATTTTAACGGTAGATTATCGATAATCGCTGCATAAACAGTAGAAAAACAGTCAGTAAAGTGCTGTCAGCTTCATGGTGTTCTTTTTAAAGGTAGGCTATCGCTAATAACTGCATAAACATCAGAAAAAACATTAATAAAGTACTGCCAACTTCATGGTGTTCATTTTAACGGTAGGTTATCGATAATAACTGCATAAACATCAGAAAAACAGTCAATAAAGTACTGCCAACTTCATGGTGTTCATTTTAATGGTAGACTATCGATAATCTCTGCATAAACAGTAGAAAAACAGTCAATAAAGTACTGCCAACTTCATGGTGTTCATTTTAATGGTAGGCTATCGATAATCACTGCATAAACAGTAGAAAAACAGCCAGTAAAGTACTGTCAGCTTCATGGTGTTCATTTTAATGGTAGACTATCGATAATCACTGCATAAACAGGACCAAAAACATGTCAATGCAAAGTGACTGTTGGCCAATCTTCAATAAGGCCGTCTTAAATCACGCCAATGGTTTAGGCTATCGATAATCACTGCATAAACTAGTAGAAAAGAGTTGGAGTAAAGATACTGTCAGCTTCAAGAGTTGGTGTTCATTTTAATGGTAGGCTATCGCTAATAACTGGATAAACATCAGTACAAACATTAATTCAAATACCGCCAACTTCATGGTCCGTTCATTTTTTCACGGTAGATTATCGATAATATCTGCATAAACATCAGAAAAACAGTCAATAAAATAATGCCAACTTCATATGCGTAAATCATTTTGATTTAGACTATCGATAATTCACTGGATAAACGGCCAACTAGTCAATAAAGTACTGCCAGCACATGTGTGTTCATTTTAATGGTTCAGGCATCGATAATCACTGCATAAACAGTAGAAAAACAGTCATTAATACTGTCACGATTCTAACCGGCGTCATTTTAATCCGGTGTGGCTTATGGATAAAGCATCAGCACGTAAAGCTGAAAAACAGTCAATAAAGTACCGGCGCCGGTGATTCATTTTAATGGTAGGTTCCATTATCTTTCATAAATCAGAAAAACAGTTAATAAAGTACTGCCAACTTCATGGTGTTCATTTTAACGGTAGCTTATCGATAATAACTGCATAAACATCAGAAAAACAGTCAGTAAAGTACTGCCAACTTCATGGTGTTCATTTTAATGGTAGACTATCGATAATTACTGCATAAACAGTAGAAAAACAGTTAATAAAGTACTACCAACTTCATGGTGTTCATTTTAACGGTATCGATAATGAATATTAACTCAATAAGAAATCAATAATGTTGGTTGATTATGAGCCTCGAGTTTCCATAATGTCTTTTTCTCTACCTATTTCATCGGGGCGCAACTATGCCGTGCTCCTTTTTTGTACCTGATGGGAACGGGGCGCAAGTATGCCCACAAAACAGGGACCCTTTCTTATCTCTGCATTTTACCTGACCGTGGGGCGCAACCATGCCCTACTCTTAATCCTTACGTGATTATTTTAATTGTTGCTTAAATGAGTTAATGTGTGCGTGAGTGATTGAGCGTTTATTTCGTGACTGAGCGTGTGTACGAATAATTTCTGCTGTGGCTGGTTGAGTTTAATTGTTACGTGGTTGAGTTGCAGAAAGGAGTTAATGTGTGCGTTAATTATTCAGTGCAGATTGTGTTAGCTTCTGTGTTCATAAATTTCTTGTGTGTCCATGAACGAATTAATTGTTAGTTATATGCTATAAATTAGGTACTGTGAATAAATGATTGAGCGGATATCTGAGTGTAAATATCAATCGCTGAGTTAGTGTGTTCGTGATTGACGGTAGTGATGGTGTGGGCATCGTCGTGAGAACCATCTGCTGGCCTCGTCCTTGGAGCTGCTATCTACTTGGACTCTTGCCTCGCCTAGCCTCGCCTTTTCTGGCTTTCTTTCCTTTTGGTTTTTATTGTTCCTATTTCATATCGTACTTGAATGTTAGTTCATTCTGCAGCTTTTATTTTCTTCGGTTAGATGTTTTAACATACGAGTACATACTCTTCCTCATCCGTATTTTACGTCAACAGTATACGATATCCCTTTATCACCTACCCTGTTCAATATCTATCTACTTGGAGAATTTAATGAAGAACTGTTTTGAGAACTTGGGAAGGATGACAATTGGGCGAAGAAGAATAAAGTGCATAAGATTTGTTGATGATATGGAGTTGTTAGCAGAAGAGGAGATGACATTAAGCGATATAATAATAATAATAATAATAATAATAATAATAATAATAATAATACATGTAGCTTCCCTTATGAAAAGGTTGCCAGATTTGACAAAGTTAATGTATTACATATAATTTGGAAACACACTCTAAAAGGTAAAATGATATACATTTGTGCGAGATCGTGCGTATTTGCTTGGTTTCCGCACAAAACCAATGTGTGCGTTAATTATTCATCCGGGAAAAGTCTAAATTTCCACATTCAGTATTCCCAACCTAACACTTACTTACTTAATTATTCAAATGGCTTTTAAGGAACCCGAAGGTTCATTGCCGCCCTCACATAAGCCCGCCAGCGGTCCCTATCCCGTTGCAAGATTAATCCAGTCTCTATCATCATACCCCACCTCCCTCAAATCCATTTTAATATTATCCTCCCATCTACGTCTCGAGCCTTATCTAAAGGTCTTTTTCCCTCCGGTCTCCCAACTAACACTCTATATGCATATCTGGATTCAATAATACGTGCTACATGCCCTGCCCATCTCAAACGTCTGGATTTAATGTTCCTAATTTTGTCAGGTGAAGAATACAATGACTGCAGTTCTGTGTTGTGTAACTTTCTCCATTCTCCTGTAACTTCATCCCGTCTTAGCCCCAAATATTTTCCTTAGCACCTTATTCTCAAACACCCTGAACCTATGTTCCTCTCTCAGAGTGAGAGTCCAAGTTTCACAACCATACAGAAGAACCGGTAATATAACTGTTTTATAAATTCTAACTTTCAGATTAACACACATAACAATTTCCCTCTTCTTACCGCTTAAGTGACATTGTTTTTACTGCTTTAGGCTTTTAGAGACGTTCAATATAGTAATATTGGAAACTTACCACTGCAATTTCACCTAAATTGCACTCTTAATTATTGTTTTTAAATATTTGGAAAAATTAAATAAACTCTACAACTCCACTAAAGTTACTGCATTCGTGATGCAAGTAACATTAAGGAATAATAATGAAAAAATCAACAAGATTCCAGACTCATCATAGACTGGGGGAAAAAAAAGACAGACGTATATCACGGCCTGCTGGAGTATAGTAAACACAGAAAACATTTTAAAGCAACAATGTTTCGCTTTTTCAAACTTTTCCTCGAACATGAAAACTTCAACATACCGCTCTTGTAACGCATATTACTATTGAAACGGTTAGGGAATCGAATATACAAAATGTCAGAAAAATTTACACCTAAGTAGCGTTTGTGCTCATTTACAGTTAAGAAAGTGGGGGAAAAAATATCATCAGATAGGTTAGAATGGTTGGAATGCCATATACCGCGAGAAAAATAATAGTACGGATTTATTAGCATTGATATCTAAACCAATCAACAGCCATCGGTTAAGATAACTTCAAATTTCCATTATCACTCCCATAAAAATGATTTCTCAATATCTGAACCGATCCTTTGAGGGCACTAATGGCTATTTCCTTCACAATGCTGTGTGTTAGGCCCAGGTTTTTACATTTGTTGGCAAAGAAGGAGGGTATGGTACCTCGTGCTCCCACCATCAGACCTATTACATCAATGTGGGACAGGCTATATTTATCTTTATAGAACGGGATTGTTGGTTCATAGATCCGTTTGTTTTCACTGTCCACCTCATGCGGTCGATCTGCATGTGTCTCAAATCTGATGGTGGGATCGAGAATGTATGCAGAGTTGTTCTTAATGGCAATGATATCAATTCGCCGAACACTTCCTTGTGTGGCTAGTCCCTGCACCTCTTGATGGACAATGACAACTGGGGACAGTAGAGGGGATTCGGCTAATTCCGCAATATTAAGAAGTAAATCTATCATATTTTTATTAAAATGTTTATTGAAAAATATTATCAAGGTATGTAGGCATGGACGAAACCTTTCATTACCAAATGAGATAAAGAGACCTATTAAAATGCAAATATATTTAATTGTACATACATTACAGTTGAAAAAGAACAACTCGGGTAATTCCGCAATAGTGCGGATAAATCCGCAATAGGACTTGGCTAATTCCGCAGTAGTAAATAATTATATGTAACAATGCTCACTTTCTTCACAGCTATGTAGCAAAACACGAAAAACAGCCAACTTTCGATGTTTCACTGTATTGCCGACAGAGGTGTCGACCAATACCCTTGATTTTTTTCTATAGCACTGCAGAGGACATGCCTCCTGTTGACAGCCTCTCAAAACTTACGTTCACGCTATTGTAAAGCCGCAGTAAAATCATATATGTACTATGCGGGATTACCCGTACTGCGGATTAGCCGAGTTTCCCCTATGGGATGAAAATAAACGCAAACAATACGAAGACCATGGTTACGAAAGAAAAAGAAAGAAGGTTTTTTTTAGTAGGTTATTTTACGACGCTTTACCAACATCTTAGGTTATTTAGCGTCTGAATGAGATGAAGGTGATAATGCCGGCGAAGTGAGTCCGGGGTCCAGCACCGAAAGTTACCAAGCATTTGCTCATATTGGGTTGAGGGAAAATCCCGGAAAAAACCTCAACCAGGTAACTTGCCCCGACCGGGAATCGAACCCGGGCCACCTGGTTTCGCGGCCAGACGCGCTGACCGTTACTCCACAGGTGTGGACACACAGAAGAAGGTTAACGTGCGAATTCTAAATGAGACAGTAGAGCAAGTGGACAGCTTCAAGTCAAAAGGAGGATAGCAATGGCAAAGTAAGCTTTTAATAGAAAAGGGAGCATCTTCTGCGGACCTCTGGAAAAGAACTAAGGAAGTGCCTAGTGAAGCGCTTTGTGTGAAGTGTGGCATTGTACGGACAGAAACATGGACATTACAACGAAGTGAAGAGAAATGACTAGAAGCATTTGAAATGTGGATATGAAGAAAAATGGAGCTTCTGAGATGGACAGTCAAAATAAAAATGAAGTTGTGTTAGAAAGATTGAATGAAGAAATAATATTGCTGAAACTGATATCAAGAAGAGAAAAATGAATGGTTTTGTCACTGGGCGAGAAGAAATTGCGTACTGAAGGATGCATTTGAAGGAATGGTGAACGTAAGAAAAGTTCGGGGCAAAAGAAGATATCAGATGACAGTCGACATTATTATGATAATATAAGCTTATGGATCGTATGCTGAAGACAGAAAATAGGGAAGATTGGAGAATGCTGGGTTTGAAGTGTAGGAATTTGGTGCAATTTTTCATCTTCATTCCTTTTCTATGCGTAAATATCCTTCTAACATGACGGGAATTATATAACCAACGAACAAGCGAAGTCTGTTATCGTAATTTTCTCGTGAAACCATCATCCGGTATCATTTTGGTCAAATGAATCGACTCACTCATTTCTGACTTGCCATTCAGTCGAGAATCGCTCCACTGAGTCGTGAGTCGACATGTTTTATTCATGCTCTGCGACCTTCGCCTCCAAATGATCCAGTGTTATGCGTGGTTGCACACAGCTCCTTGATTCTTGTTGTGTTTTTTCTTCCGAGGCAGGTACTCCGGTCCTATTGCTGTTTCTGATAATGGACAGATGCTCTCTTCATTGTAACTCAACTGCCCAGACCGGATGTAGCTCCATCTTTCGGAAAACAAACCGGTCATATCTTCATGTTATTTAGAACATCTACTTTCTCATTTTGGCGGCCGGGTAGCTCAGTTGGCTACGGACTGGAAGGTCCGGGGTTCGATCCCAGGTGGCGACAGGATTTTTTCTCGTTGCCAAACTTTCAGAACGGCCCCGAGGTTCACTCAGCCTCATATAAAATTGAATACCGGGTCTTTCCCGGGGGTAAAAGGCGGTCAGAGCGTGGTGCCGACCACACCACCTCATTCTAGTGCCGAGGTCATGGAAAGCATGGGGCTCTACCTCCATGCCCCCCAAGTGCCTTCATGGCATGTTACGGGGATACCTTTACCTTTTACCTTTACTTTCTCATTTGCTATATGGATAGTGATGAATTCCTGGGCCCTATTTCACGAAAGTACAAATTACTGAGAGAAAAGTTACGAATCTTTGAATAACCACGGTTTTCTTCTCGTTTGAATTTCTTTTCATCCCATATAAAATTGTTTGTACTCGTATATATCTTAAGCTACTCTTGAGGTTCCATCCTGTCTTCGGACAGTTGACTGAACAATAGGCCCAATTTCCTTTATATATAGACAGTCTTACTAATAAAAACTCTATATACAGACCTTTAACTGCCTTATACTTATACAATGAGTAGCTCGTTTATAAGTCGTGTGTAAATTCCTTACTAATAATCAGTACATACGTCGTGTATAACAGTATAACTGTTACACAGCTACGTCATAGTTTCGTCATTACTTCGTTACGAAAGGTAATAGAATATCTGAGGTTCTCTATTGCATCCGGTAGAGCGCTCTAGTGTGGCGTGTTAAGTATCGATAGTACAACTGGCTCTAATCGATTACCACACTATATTTGGTCAAGGAGTACAAGCTACAGCAATATTATTCTAATTATTCTGTGCTCTTTGGATTGTTCTTCTGTGGTTACAAGGCAACCATCATCATAAAATGACAGTCGATACGAACAGCTGTTAGAAGGGCGGCCATTCTCTCTCTCTCTCTGTCTCTCTCTCTCTCTCTCTCTCTCTCTATATATATATATATATATATATTCACGCTTAAACAAGGGGCTTCGTGTATATAACTACTGCAAAGCAATTCTCATTGTATAGTTACAGACTATTTATACATCCAACGCTTATGCATGGTTTATTAGTAACGTTTTCTGTCTCAACTCTGCATAAGTTTCGTATAAAAACTATACACGGTTTATTAGTAAGACTGAGAGTATATTGAGTATCGTACAGTCAGTGAACACGAATTTGTGCAATTGAGAAAGTCGACTAATACTTATAAAATAAACAACAGAGACATAAATAACAATAAAATTGTATCAAAAACACTCAACAACATTGACATTTAAAAAACTCATTAATACTCATAAAAGGGTTTGTTGATTAACCAACCAAAGACAAGTCTGTTGAAAGACTTCTTTTCTAGATTGAAAACATGTGTCGGAAATTTATTTGCAATTTTTAAAGACATAATAAAATAATTATTCATTGTTTTGTTAGTCTACACTTTGGTATATCAAAAAGGTCACGGTTTCTGGTGTTGTATAGGTGAACATCATTCCTGTGTCACCAATTGTGAATTATCTTTGACAAAATTTAGGGCTTGATAAATATACAGTTACGTTACAGTCATTATTTTTTCATTCACAAATAACTGTCTGCAGTGTGCCTTCATTGATGAATTTGTTATAATTCTAATAGCTTTTTTTGTAACATAAGAACCTTATTAATATGAGTACTATTTTCCCATGAAAGAAGTCCGTAAGAAAGTATAGGCGTACTATGAAAATAAGAAAAATAGACAACTCTAATGTAATTTTTGGGAACATACTTTTCAATTTTCGCAGAAGAAATATTACTCTTGAATAATTTCGAGGAAAAATTGTTCCGGAAAATAAGAAAAAACGCTCTACCACTGACAAACTCTAATGACACCGATAATTTTTCCCTTATATCAAGACCTCAAAGTTCACAACCGTCAAGCAACCAACTTCGAGTGCACACTAACTTAAATTGTGGTTTTCTGTTAACGAACAGTGACGTGTATTATGCAAATCAAGATTTCAGGTATAACTCCCTGTAAAGTTGATTGACGGTTGTGAGCCCACTTTGAGGTCTGTGGATATAGAGGGAAAAATTGGATCGGTGTCGGTTAGAGTTCCCGAGTAGCTCAGTGGTAGAGCGTTGGTACGTTGAACCAAAGGTCGCGGATCGATACCCGAACAATTTTTCCTCGAAATTATTCAAATCAACTTTACAGGGAGTTATACCTGAAATCTTGATTTGCAAATATTACTCTTGACAATTTTTTACAAATAAAATCAACATGGTCTGCCCAGGTAAGTGTGCTGTCCACAGTAATACCAAGAAGTTTGAAGTTATTATTTTCCATGACTGTACTACTAAATAACAGAGATGCAGTTTTACTTTCATTTAAAAGAAATTTATTGGAACTAAACCATTTCTTGGCTTCATTAAAAACTGAATTAGTAAGAGTTTTCAATTCGTTAATATCACTATGACTTGTCAAGAAAGTGGCATCATCAGCGAATACCACAGAATAAGCAGAGACATTGCACATCAAATGATTAACCATCATTAAAAACAGAATAGGACCCAACACTGATACTTGAGGCACACCATATTTTAAATTCATGAGGTTAGATTTATTGCCATCAATGAAGACACACTGCTGACGGTTACTGAAATAAGATACTCGTATAATTTCAATTCATTCCCTATAATACCATAATATTGTAATTTTTCTAATATATCATCACAGTCTACTATATACAGTCGCGAAGCTCAATATGTAGTAAAAATGCAAACATGGATAGTTGCCCACCACTAGGATCGCTACTATCGCCTCATCATCGCAGATCTCTCTCCTAGCAGCCGACAAAATATGTTACACTTTCGTTGTGTTCTTTTGGAAAAATTAACACCTCCCTTCCATTATTGAAATATTAAATGCATAAAGTTAATTTATTATTTTAATGAAGTATATTAAATTCCACCATAAACTCGACGATACCTGCAAGAAATAGGTTAATATTATTTTTGTTTGTGCAAAACGAACTCAAATTTACTATAATCGCTTCACTCATTCAAGATTATAGCGATAATTAACTATGAAACCAATAAATATTAATTTGCATTTCCCTTTACAACAATAATAATGGAAATATGAATTAATGGATTAACTTACGTGTACCGGTACTTGTAGTGTAGGCTTACGTAGTTAACAAAGTGGGATAGGTTAAAGCAATAATAATCACACCAGAATTGGAAATAAAACGTGATTAATAAATTTTATTGTAACAGACTTTTTCTACGTCTCTAGTAAAGTAACAAATAAAAATAACAACAAAATTAAGAGCTATAATTAAAAAATATCTTTTGAAAAAAAAGTAGGCCTAAGCAATAATAATCCCACCGGAATTGAAAATAAAACGTGATCAATAAATTTATTAAAACAAACTTAATTTTTCTACGTCTCTAGTAAAATATTATTATTCCAATTATTGTATTTTAGTCATTAACATTTTCATTACAAACAATAACGAAACATTTCACAAGCATCAATGTGAAATACGCAACGAGCTAGCACTCGATGGAAATACGATTCAGTCCAAAGTCGACCGTGGACAGTCTATTGTTTCTAGTTGCTAATCGCTTGGAGCGCTTTATCACGAGATTTGCAAAAAAATCACCTCAAGCTTCACGACTGTATATAGTAGACTGTGATATCATCATGCGAAACACAGTCGAAAGCCTTACTTAAATCACAAAATGTAGCAGACCTAAATTTGTGGTCCTCAAGAGCTTCTAAAATATAACTAATAAAACTAATAATAGCTTTGGTTGTATTAGAATTGGATCATACACGGTAGAGTTCGTTAGGTGTAAAGATTTTTGGGATTTTGCACCATGTGAGATCCAGAAACAAAAAAATTCTAAGTTATCTAACGGTGATTTCAAAAGTGTTTGAGTATTGAATGAATTCATACATAAAAGCTCTAATTCTTTGCAAGTTTATTTCATTTTTAGTCACATAAGAATCCTTATTCATTGTTGTAAAGATGTTCTTCTGGGAACTGTTGCTAGATCGGTTCGCGAACCCCTGTTTATGGGCCATTTCACTGGGTCAATGTAGATTAACACGTGCGTGATACCGCATTCATTTGTTCAGACACGGCGCAGAATATCTGGCAGTTGATTTCTCCTGTCCCAGAGCAATATATCATTCCGCGTGAGGGTGCAATTGACATGTTAATTATTTGGAAGGTGATGAGTGATTTGTTGTCGGCTCACAGGTTTAACACTAACGACACTAATGCATTACACGCCGGGGAGGAATCTGTAATTTATCCAATAAGCAGCGTGGAATCTGCAACGCAAATCGGCGCTGTGGCTCAAGTCACTCTTTTGTGATCGGCACGTCGTCGGAAAGAGGCGCAATTCAAAACGTTTCTACCATGTAATCAATTGGCGTTGTTCGCACCATTCGTTTTAGTCACCTAGCTTTGTTGCTATGCGATATTTTATTCTGGATTGTGTTCATAGAACTTTACGTTAAAACAATAATAATGATGATGATTTAATAATAATAATAGTAATAATAATAAAAATAAATAATAATAATAATAATAAATAATAATAATAATAATAATAATAATAATAATAATAATAATAATAATAATAATAATAATAATAATAATAGGAGAGTTTGGGTAATATCGGACAGTGAGTTTCTTTCATCTACCATCAGATGATAGTACCTGAATGACATGGTTACGTTTCTGTGATGTCGCATACAGAAACGTAACCATGTTATTCAGGTACTACCATCTGGTGGTAGATGAAAAAAACGCACTGTCCGATATTACCTGATGTCCGATTCTACCCAACTCTCCCCTAATAATAAATTTACAAATGACGTTTTTAGTGAACCCAAAAGTACGGGTATACTCTATTTTATTTCAAGGAGTGCAGTTCGGTGGCTCCTTTGAACACTCGCTTACAGAATTATGATTTCCTACACAAATATCTCTGACAATTCCAGCCTGTCCCCTCGTCCCAACATTGCACAGTTGCCACAATCCTGATGACACTCGAAATTATGCAGTGAAACTGACGAGATTCTTGGAATTCGGAAAAGATGCGACAACTCTGCCTCCACGTGGATTTGACGGGAGACTGTCAATTCTTCTGAACGAAGGTTGTGATTGGTTACTGACAGGAGAAGACAAGATTTCCGTCACAGTAAGGAAGACATTTATTTATGACAACCAATTAGTAGGGGGCAGTAGAAGGTCTGTCGGCAAAGTCCTTTCTTTGAAACTGCACTCCATGAAATAAAATAAGGTATACATAGAGTAATATTATGTGTAAGACTACATAATTCAAGACAACAAAAATAGTTTCTAACTATAATTTTTACTGTCTTTGTCACTGTATACCATAATGTCTAATACCGTACTCACTAATTAATTGCATTTTTATAGTTATAGTAGTTTCAGTAGATGGAAACATATTTTAGGTGCATAAAATCAATTTTATGTGTGCTGAAATTATATTTTTAGATGCCTAAAATTTATTTTCACGCCTATTTTGACAATTCTAGAGTCTATCTTAGGTGCCTGAAACTTGGTTTTTTAAGGCATAAGAATCCGGCGTCTAATGACAGAACATTGCGAGATTTTTTTTTTAAGGCCGCCTGTTTCTTACACACACACGCCAGACGGCAATTTTCATAGCGGGGAATCAAATTTCGGAAACATAAGAATCATTCAATTCCTTTGAAACTTGAGTGTCATCATTAACCCTTTGATAGACAATGGCTTCACCTTGTACCACCCATCTCAAAGAAGGCGACGAAAAACCAGACTCACCGCATTGTTTAAGGCACAAATGGGACACAAAGCATGGACCGATATCAATGCTAGATTAGCAACACCATCATACTTAGGCAGGGCTGATCATATTAGGAAGTTTAAATGTAGAAAACAAAGAACGGACGTGGCAAAATTTTCCTTTGTTAACCGCACAATAGTAGACTGGAACAGCTTACCTGCGGCAATCTTTCAGGGTGGTCCTCTTAAAATCAATACATTTAAGGGAAGGTTGAGAAGATTAGACTGAAAATGTAATTGGAGGTGCAGTGTAATTATTTAAGTTGTCATGTAATTAATTAAGTTGATATATAATTAATTAAGTTGATATGTAATTAATTAAGATGATATGTAAATAAATTAAAGTGATATGTAATTAATTAAGATGATATGTAATTAAGTTGGTATGTAATTAATTAAGGTGATATGTAATTACTTAAATTGGTAATAGTTGGGTGAAATAGAAGTAGTTATAAGTTAGATTTACTTTTGCTTACCGTAGGCTTTATTATAGAATAGTTTTTATTTATAGTCCTAGAGGGTTTGGAATTGAACGGGATACATCAGCTTCTTGTCTATGTGGATGATGTGAATATGTTAGGAGAAAATCCACAAACGATTAGGGAAAACGCGGAAATTCTACTTGAAGCAAGTAAAGAGATATGGTTGGAAGTAAATCCCGAAAAGACAAAATATATAATTATGTCTCGTGATCAGAATATTGTACGAAATGGAACTATAAAAGTTGGAGATTTATACTTCGAAGAGGTGGAAAAATTCAAATATCTTGGGGCAATAGTAACAAATATAAATGACACTCGGGAAGAAATTAAAAGCAGAATAAATATGGGAAATGCCTGTTATTATTCTGTTGAGAAGCTTTTGTCATCTAGTCTGCTGTCAAAAAATCTGAAAGTTAGAATTTATAAAACAGTTATATTACCGGTTGTTCTGTATGGTTGTGAAACTTGGACTCTCACTTTGAGAGAGGAACATAGGTTAAGGGTGTTTGAGAATAAAGTGCTTAGGAAAATATTTGGGGCTAAAAGGGATGAAGTTACAGGAGAATGGAGAAAGTTACACAACGCAGAGCTGCACGCATTGTATTCTTCATCTGACATAATTAGGAACATTAAATCCAGACGTTTGAGATGGGCAGGGCATGTAGCACGTATGAACGAATCCAGAAATGCATATAGAGTGTTAGTTGGGAGGCCAGAGGGGAAAAGACCTTTAGGGAGGCCGAGACGTAGATGGGAAGATAATATTAAAATGGATTTGAGGGAGGTGGGATATGATGATAGAGACTGGATTAATCTTGCTCAGGATAGGGACCAATGGCGGGCCTATGTGAGGGCGGCAATGAACCTCCAGATTCCTTAAAAGCCAGTAAGTAAGTAAGTAAGTAGGTTTATTGCATCTACTTATTTATAGTTAGAAATAAATTTACGTTTATTTTATTTTATTTCATTTTTTTATTATTGCTGTACTTATTGTATTATTGTAATTGTAATTACTGTATATTATATATCACTGCCACCGGGTGTATATCCAATTGTAGTCTTAATAAATACATAGATACATACATAGAAAGAACTCCCTGACCAGCAACATAATCTTCATATCGGTGGAATAGAATTGACCGCACCAGCATCGTTATTACACGTGCGAGGGTGAGAAGGGTGTATG
Organism: Periplaneta americana; assembly: GCA_025594305.2. NCBI lineage: Eukaryota > Metazoa > Arthropoda > Insecta > Blattodea > Blattidae > Periplaneta > Periplaneta americana. The sequence goes on from JAJSOF020000005.1 coordinate 193,725,900, forward strand.
AAGCTGCTAAATGTTGTTGTAGTCCCTTGAAAGATACTTCCACCCTAATTATTAGGAGGGTTGCACTGGAATTTCCTTAATTACAATGTGGAACCACATCAGACAACAAGACAGATTAACAGAGGACGGACGGACGGACAGCCAGGGATCTCATCAGAGTCTGAAAACGCACCTAACCACGCTCACCACCCCTCAGGGGGATGTCGACCTTAATTGAGAGGGTGAGCTGGAATTTCAAACGACTTGTCAATCCGCACTACCACCGAGTTGTGGATATGGAGTGGACCTCCCACCTAGAGGGCCTAGTTCAATAATTGGCCAGTATATTCTGTCACGTGCCTCAGAACTTCAAATCTCATCTCCTGTATCGTAGCTGTGCATCTGTTTAAAGTCTCGCAAGCAGAGATTCTGAAATAAAACCTTAATCTTCGGTACATTGGTTGGGAATGAGATGAACAGCAAGTCGAACCTCTATTCATTAAGAAAATCTTGAGGAAGACAAATTTAGAAAAGGGTAGTGTCGTCCGTTGCTAGAAAACAGGCAAAAAATCACATGCAAATAAAGGGAAATGGTTCTTCACATCGAAAACTCGTCCAAAAGGTTGTACGGTAGGAGACACAAAATCAGAAGAAAAAAACATTTGCTCATCAGACAGAAATCAATGAGAAACAGACGAAATAGTAATATACGTTACAAGAGCGGTATGTTGAAGTTTTCATGTTCGAGGAAAAGTTTGAAAAAGCGAAACGTAGTTGAGCTTTTTTAATTTCCGAGAATTGGAAGAAAACTTACCTCGTGTATCGTACATTATTTTGTGCGAAGATCGTTTATTACATACCTGAAAGAGGAATTTCTAATTAGTTGCAATGAAATCTCCATCTTGGTTTCTGTTCAATGACGGCAAATTTGCAAAACAAAAATATCTATCTTCAACATTGTTGCTTTAAAATGTTTTTTGTGTTTACTGTACTTCAGCAGGCCGTGATATACGTCTGTCTTTTTTTTCCCCAGTCTATAAATGCGAATTTAAAACAAACGGTAAGGTTATGTAATGATTTATTTTTCATATTAATATTTTAACAATATTATTTATATAACATATTGCAGTAATAACATCGGCATCTGGAATCTTGTTGATTTTTTCACGGCTTCCTTAATGTTACTTGCATCACGAATGCAGTAACTTTAGTGGAGTTGTTACTTAATTTTTGCAAATATTTAAAAACAATAATTAACAGTGCAATTTAGGTGAAATTGCAGTGGTAAGTTTCCAATTTATAATTATTACTATATTGAACGTCTCTAAAAATAATATGTTAAAAGCCTAAAGCAGTAAAATCAATATGTCACATAAGCGGTAAGAAGAGGGAAATTGTTATGTGTGTTAGGTTGGGAATACTGAATGTGGAATTTTAGACTTTCCGCGGATTGGTTTTGTGCGGAAACCAAGCAAATACGCACGATCTCGCACAAAATCAGATGAAAGGCAAGAAACACCGTTGCTGTTAGCCTAGATCATATATGTAACAGATAACCCCTCGCTACGTTAAAATCGGCAGCACTTTGAAGAGAACAACCGCCAGGATCGCCACCCGTCCGCCGTAAACGAACACGAGATGGCAGCACAGTCGCTAATGCAATTCAAATGGGTATTATGACGTGACTCCTTACGTAACAACTAGATGGCAGCGTAGTAAACCTGACAAAAGTTGTTAACCTCAAAGCCTATAACTCCGCCATATCTGTTACATATATGATCTAGGCTGTTAGGAAACTGCCCGAGTATCAGACTGAAAACAAGATGAACCTTTTTTTATGTACTGAAAACTCACCTACATCAGACGATAGCAATGAGAACTTTTCTCTTGTTGAGAAGTCAGATTTGAAAGCTAACTTATTAAATTTCAGATGGAAGGAAAAATGAACTTTTCTTTCGATGGACAACTGGATCAAAATAACACAGAAAAAATAGAACTGTGTATATTGAAGAAAAACTGGCTCAAAATTACGTGAAAGCAAGAGAAATATTTTCTGTTGACGGGAAAGTAACACAAAACCAGATGTAATGCAAAGAAAGTTGATCTATTGATCTGTAGAGCCCAGAAACAGATTAAATTCAGGAGATACTTCTTTGTTAATAAAGAACTGGTGCAAACCAATATGAAAGGCAAGAGAATAGGTGGGTAGGTAGATAGGTATACGTAAGTAGTTAGGTAGGTGAATGGACGGACGGATATGAATAAATTAATAACTTAGTAAATAAATAAAACAGTAAATATGTCAATAAATAAATGAGTAAATAAATTAGTAAATAAATGAGTACCGTAAATAAAGGATTGAATAAATTAGTACATAAATGAATAAATAAATTAGTACCGTAAATAAAGGAGTGAATAAAGTAGTAAATAAATGAATAAATAAACCAATAAAAAATAAGTACCGTAAATAAAGGAGCACATAAATTAGTAAATAAATTAATACAGTAAATCAATAAATAAATGACTAAATGAAGGAGCAAATGAATTAGTAAATGAATGAGGAAATAAATCAATAAATAAATTAGTAAATGAATGATTAAATAAATCGGTAAATAAATGAGTACCTTGAATAAAGGAGTGAGTAAATTAGTATATAAAAGAGTAAATAAAGATGTAAATAAGTAAGTAAATAATTAAATCAATAAATAAATGAGTACCGTAAATAAAGGAGTAAATAAATTAGTAAATAAGTAAGTAAATAAATCAATAAATAAGTAAATGAATGAATAAATAAATCGGTAATTAAAAGAGTACCGTAAATAAAGAAGTAAATAAATTAGTAAATAAATAAACCAATAAATAAATGAGTACCGTAAATAAAGGAGTAAATGAATTAGTAAATAAATAAATCAATAAATAAATGAGTACCATAAATAAAGGAGTAAATAAATTACTAAAGCAATGATGGAAAAGCTATCACTCAGCGTCAAAAAACTGATAAAAGAAGAAATAAAAAACGCGACACAACAGGCACAGAATCCTACGGAGATGGATACAAATGAAGACGAAACCAGTATACAAAGAGAATCACACAGGCCGAACATAGGGGGAGGGGAAGACCTCACCCGCCCCAGCATAGAACGGAAACCAACTCCAGCGCTACAAAACTGCGACGAGTCAACATGGACAGAAGTCGTAAATCGAAGACGTAGCCCCAAATCACCACTCATCCAGACTCCAACAATCGTAGGCACCAAGCACACCTCGGAAGCAACAACAGCAGCACCCGACAATGAGCTCGAAGCGGCATGTCACAGAGCATGGCTATATATAGGCCACCTGCACCAAAACTCGACCCAGGAGAAGTTAGTGAGACATCTGAAGAAATTAAACGTAACAGAAATACTGGAGTGCGAAGAAATCCAAACGAGAGGCTCACTAAAAGCCTTCAAGGTAGGAATACCTCTCAGAGACCTACATAACATCACAAACCCGGCATCATGGCCAGAGGGAGCCGTCGTCAGACGATATCGGTTTTTTTCGCCCCCAAAGTCAGGAAGCAAGATTCGAAAATTAACCTACTGTTATGGAACGTCGAGGGGCTAAGAAGCTCCCTCCAACTAACCACGAGCGAATGGCTAGACAAGTACGACATCCTGATCCTAAACGAGACCTTCGCGACTAGCACCATAGATATACCGGGATTCTACTCAGAACAAATACTCGCCACACAAGCTCCAAGAGGAAGACCCTCACAAGGATTAGCATGCTACTATAAACCCAAAATTGGTAAAATCTTAACAACCGAACGAGACGAAGACTACTTAATTATCGAAACCGAAAGGCTCGCCGTAATAGGAATATACATGAAACCACTCACACCGATAGAAGACATAATAGCCACAATTATGACAGCCCTCACGAAGATAACGTCTGGATGCAACACCATCATAGCCGGAGACATGAATTGCAGAATGGACGTAAACGACAACAGGAGCAGAGAACTACTGCAGTTGATGGCAGAAGAAGGCTTTACGTTAATAAACAATAAAAACGACAAGACTTACCTTGCTCACAATGGAAGCAGTACAATTGATCTAATTTTCTACAAGGGTTCAGAAATCAATTTGATAAGCCACAAAGTAGGTTACTCAATAAAAGAGGCGCACCTGAAGAAACACATTCCTGTAACAGCAAATTTCAGTATAAAACAACAAGCTTTCCTCACAAAAGAACGTAGCATAACTAAGCCCAGATCGAGGAAGTTCGACGTCCACTCTCTCTCACAACAGCAAACAAAAATAACGGACCTACAAGAGAAGATAGAACAAAACGACATAGATGCTGCCGCCGAGATCATGGAGGACATTATCAAAGGTGCAACTTCCCCAATAAAGAAACGAAGATCTCAAAAGTGGTTCGACCGAACATGCTACCTGGAAAGGAAGCGAGTCATCCAGGCACTGCACAAGGCAAGGATCAGTAACTCTCGTGAAGACCTAACTACATACAGTGCTCTCAGAAAGCAATACAAAACTCTCCTCAGAAACACCCGAAATAACTACATCGAATCGGAAGCAATCAGGATGGTGGAGGAAACAAGAGAAAACCCGTACAGAGCACTAAAGCCCCGAAAAACACAAACAGTTAGTAAAATAGACATGGATATATGGGAAGAGCATTTCACAGATCTTCTTAACCAGAAAAGATCCTTACAAGCATACCCAATAAAGACCGTAGAGCCAAACAGTCCCCAAAACCCTTTCACCTCTGAAGAGATAGGCGCTACCCTATCAAAACTCAAAGACAGGAAAGCTTGCGGACCCGACGGCATCTTTAACGAGCACATCAAGTCATCAGCCGAGATACTACTTCCAACACTAACAAACCTGCTGAATGCATGCCTGCGAACGGGAAACATTCCAACAACATGGAAAACGTCAACAATTAAAGTAATGTACAAAGGCAAAGGAGATCCATGCGACCTAACTCTTATCGAGGGATCGCCCTAGAAAATAACCATCTGAAGATACTGACAAGGCTGATCACACAAAGGATTACGGAAGAGATAGAACAATCAATCCCAGAAGAGCAGTTTGGGTTGAGAAAGGGAAGAAACACAATCCAAGCCATCAGAAACCTACTGGACGACATAGATACCGCTCTACGACACCCTCGAGGAAAATTCCATGCAGTATTCATCGATTTCTCAAAAGCATTCGATAAACTGAACAGGAGCATCATCTCCTCAAAACTAGAGTCCATAGCCATGGAAAATAAAGACCTCACATGCCTGATCCACAACATCCTGAGTAGTAGCAGTGTACAGATCTCAGACAGCATAACCTTGTCAACAAACATCACTCAAACAAATGGAGTTCTGCAGGGAGACCCCCTCAGTCCTCTATTATTTAACATCGCCACCCACGACGTCGTAAAATCAATAAGAGAAGAATCTACAGATGTCAAGATCTATATCTATGCCGCCGACATGATCCTGGGATCTCATGACAGGAGTGAACTCCAAAAAGCAACCTACGCGCTGGAAAAGTGGGCTGACCAAAATGAGCTGGAGATAAACATGCAGAAAACCGAACACATGATATTCAGGAAAGGGGGGAAGATATCTCAACAAGACAAAATCTTCCTGAAACAAGAACCTCTACAAACAGTAAACCAGGCCAAATACTTCGGTCTGAACCTACAGACCACAACAAATTCATTCAGGGTACACACCAAGCAAAGAGCTACAGCAGCCACAAAAGCCATTCATGACATCAGAGAACTAACCAAGCTATCTCTCAAAACAGCGATGATCATCTTCCACACCAAGATAGTCCCCATACTTACATACGGACTAGATCTAACGTGGGACAAACTGCGCACGAAAGACCTCCATACCCTAGAGAACGTCAAGGCTCGCTTCTTGAAGGCTGCACTAGGAGTATCAAAACACACTCTATCCAGGCTGGTGTACGTGCTCGCCCACGAGACCTTCTTGATAGAAGAACTCAGAACAAAACTCGATCTGCCCTCCACTTCCAACTGGAAGAAAGCTCTAGACGAGAGGATAAGGAAGAGGGAAGACATCTGGGAGGATTTCTACACAACGGAGGCCATGATAAACCGGACCTGGACAGACACGAACCAGAAGCTCCGCCACTTCGTGACATCGCTGGCGGTTCATGGATACCACCACAAGATATGCAGAATTCAGTGTTTCCACGAACCGGACGACAACTGTGGGTGTGTCCTATGCAACAAGACATGTGATAGATACCATATCCTAGTCTGTGGGAATCGGCAGCTATCAGTCATTAACTTTGTTCAATCCAAGTGACTTTCATTTATGCACAATTTGTGCGCTTTATTATTATTATTATTATTATTAAATAAATTACTAAATAAATAAATGAAGAAATAAATGAGTACCGTAAATAAAGGAGTAAATGAATTAGTAAATAAAGAAATCAATAAATAAATGAGTACCGTAAATAAAGGAGTAAATGAATTAGTAAATAAATAAATGAATAAGGAAATCGGTACTGTAAATAAAGGAGTAAATAAATTACTAAATATATAAATGAAGAAATAAATGAGTACCGTAAATAAAGGAGTAAATGAATTAGTAAATAAATAAATCAATAAATAAATGAGTACCGTAAATAAAGGAGTAAATGAATTAGTAAATAAATAAATCAATAAATAAATGAGTACCGTAAATAAAGGAGTAAATAAATTACTAAATAAATAAATTAAGAAATAAATGAGTACCGTAAATAAAGGAGTAAATGAATTAGTAAATAAATAAATCAATAAATAAATGAGTACCGTAAATGAAGGAGTAAATAAATTACTAAATAAATAAATGAAGAAATAAATGAGTACCGTAAATAAAGGAGTAAATGAATTAGTAAATAAATAAATCAATAAATAAATGAGTACCGTAAATAAAGGAGCAAATAAATTACTAAATAAATAAATGAAGAAATAAATGAGTACCGTAAATAAAGGAGTAAATGAATTAGTAAATAAATAAATCAATAAATAAATGAGTACCGTAAATAAAGGAGTAAATGAATTAGTAAATAAATAAATGAATAAGGAAATTGGTACTGTAAATAAAGGAGTAAATAAATTACTAAATATATAAATGAAGAAATAAATGAGTACCGTAAATAAAGGAGTAAATGAATTAGTAAATAAATAAATCAATAAATAAATGAGTACCGTAAATAAAGGAGTAAATGAATTAGTAAATAAATAAATCAATAAATAAATGAGTACCGTAAATAAAGGAGTAAATGAATTAGTAAATAAATAAATGAATAAGGAAATCGGTACTGTAAATAAAGGAGTAAATAAATTACTAAATAAATAAATGAAGAAATAAATGAGTACCGTAAATAAAGGAGTAAATAAACTACTAAATAAATAAATGAAGAAATAAATGAGTACCGTAAATAAAGGAGTAGATGAATTAGTAAATAAATAAATCAATAAATAAGTGAGTACCGTAAATAAAGGAGTAAATGAATTAGTAAATAAATAAATAAATGAATAAGGAAATCGGTACTGTAAATAAAGGAGTAAATAAATTACTAAATATATAAATGAAGAAATAAATGAGTACCGTAAATAAAGGAGTAAATGAATTAGTAAATAAATAAATCAATAAATAAATGAGTACCGTAAATAAAGGAGTAAATGAATTAGTAAATAAATAAATCAATAAATAAACGAGTACCGTAAATAAAGGAGTAAATGAATTAGTAAATAAATAAATGAATAAGGAAATCGGTACTGTTAATAAAGGAGTAAATAAATTACTAAATAAATAAATGAAGAAATAAATGAGTACCGTAAATAAAGGAGTAAATAAATTACTAAATAAATAAATGAAGAAATAAATGAGAACCGTAAATAAAGAAGTAAATGAATTAGTAAATAAATAAATGAATAAGGAAATCGGTACTGTAAATAAAGGAGTAAATAAATTACTAAATAAATAAATGAAGAAATAAATGAGTACCGTAAATAAAGGAGTAAATGAATTAGTAAATAAATAAATCAATAAATAAGTGAGTACCGTAAATAAAGGAGTAAATGAATTAGTAAATAAATAAATCAATAAATAAGTGAGTACCGTAAATAAAGGAGTAGATGAATAAATAAATGAGTACCGTAAATAAAGGAGTACATAAATTAGTTAATAAATAAATAAATGACTAAATAAAGGAGAAAATAAATTAGAAAATATGTGAGTAAATAAATCAATAAATAAATAAGTAAAAAAATTAGGAAATGAATGAGTAAATAAATCGATAAATAAATGAGTACGGTGAATGAAGAAGTGAATAAATTAATAAATAAGTCAATAAATAAATGAGTAAATAAATAAATGAATAAATAAATGAGTAAATAAAGGAATAAATAGATAAATTAATTAATGAGTAAATAAATAAAAAGGTAAATGAATGAATAAGTAAAACAATAAATAAATGAGTACCGTAAATAAATGAGTAAATAAATAGGTTGGTAAGTAGATAAATTAGTAAGTAAATAAATAAAAATACACAAACAAATAAATAAATACTGTAAATAATTGATTAAATAGAAACTAGGGAAAGACACCTTTTCTCTTGATGATAAATTGACTAAAAATCAGACGAAAAACAAGAGAAAGCTTATGTGTTGACAGAAATACTGACACAAAATTAGAGAACTCAAAAGTTAAAACTCTTCTGTTAAAATAGAAAAGGATATAGAATCAATAAATGCAAAGAGGAGTTGATAGGAAACTGGCATAGAGTCAAATGAAAGCAAATTTTATCATATTCCATTCTTTTCCGCATATGGGAATCTAAAAAATATGATAACTTAACAGCGGTATGAATCCTCTTCTGTTCGTAGAATGACCCAAACTTTTACGTCATTCTGCATATTACTACAACGTAGTAGCGAACTGTCCTTCACATATTTCACACGTTAGCTGTTTCGGGCCCGATAGATAAGGCTGCGTCGACTACAAATGAGTGGGCGATACGATGGCCATGATGCAACACACTGACTTCGATTTCGGGCGAATGCAACACAGGTGGCGCAACTGCAGTGCCTACGATTTCTATCCCACAGACAAACTTTTGGCTAGCCATGGAATACTGCTGATTCCGTTCACAACTTACTGCCAAAATTAACAAAGTTAATGGCCCCTAATTTGCTCAGATAGTACATTAGTGGTTTCATTCAAACATAACGATGTAATTTAAGCCACTGGTTTCGATTGTGTAACGTCACAACACTACACAGAAGACGCACTGACCGACGACAGCCCCATTCTTACTAATTATTAATACATTAAGGGGATTGGATTCCTTCTATCTTGACAAAGTTAAATTTATAAAGTTTTGGTACGCTCAGCTCTTAAAATATTAAAGACAGAAAGTTGAAATTTTACGTCAACATTGTTGATCCCTCTACCTGTCTATTGAATAGGTATAATAGAATTGCTATTACTCATGTTTCTTTTCTTCCTTAATTTCTATTGCAGACATCTAAAATTTTACTTTTTTTTTTTTATATATTTTTTAGTTCAAGTTTACATAATTATTATGATGAATTAATATTTAATATTAAAGGAGGAAAATTCGCTCCGGCGCCGGGGATCGAACCTGGTTCTTGGTTCTACGTACCAAGCGCTCTTACCATTGAGCTACACCGAAGTTCAATCCACAGCACCGGATCGAACTCTTCTCCTCCAGTGTTTTTTCCCTTTGTGGCCTGAGTTCTGTAGGACCAAAAATAATAATCTTTATGTAGATTCTTTCAGCAACAGTGCATATTACTGTACAGATTACTGTGCATATTACTGTGGAATCCCGGCCACCAAGTGACTCAACTGAGTGCGCTCCTTGTATAATGACAAGTCAGGCCAAAAAGGGAAAACACTGAAGGAGTGGGATTCGAACCGATACTGTGGATTGAACTTCGGCGTAGCTCAATGGTGAGAGCGCTTGGTACTTAGAACCAAGGATCCAGGTTCGATCCCCGGTGCCAGAGCGAATTTTTCTCTCTAATATTAATTGTTACCATAACATATGCATTCTGTAGGACCAAAATAATAATAATCTTTACGTAGATATTGTGATGAAGACTATTTTATATTTAACAGAAATAACACATCACAGACAATAACTAGTAAAAAAAATATGTTTCCATCTTTAATAGTTTCAGCACTGATCCTACTCAAAGATTAAAAAATATCGAACAGGGAAAAATTGACTAAAAATTCTAAATGAACAGTTGCTACTGTTGTTTCCAGTAGGGTTGCCAACTTTTTTAAAAGAAAATACGGGAGACTAAGGAATCGAAAAAAAAAATGTTCATATAGAAAATAGACAAATTAGCCTATTCCGTTCAGTTACTGAAAAAAACTTTATTCTACATTTCGGCAGATAGGTTTGAATTAAGAGTATATTTTGAGACAGATTTTGTCTCGCGTAATACGGTATAAACAATGATTTACATCAATTGCATTGTCTATGTTTAATAAACTTGCTTATAGTGCACATATTGTTAATTTTAATAGATTTAGGTGTATATTATATATTATTTTAATGTACCGAAGTACATATGATATTTCCATGCAGTTATTCTGCGTCATCATACGATGAAAGAGTAATGAAACGGAGAAAAATTCTCTCCGGCGCCGGGATTTGAACCCTGGTTTTCAGCTGTACGTGCTGATGCTTTATCCACTAAGCCACACCGGATACAACCCCGACGGCGCTTATTCCGTCGGATCCCGGCCAACTAGTCACTCATATCGAGTGCACCCCAGCACATGTGTGGACTTCGGTCCTGCGTTCATAGACATCTATGACGTAGTGCAGAGGGCGGCCACTAGAGGGAACCCAAGAGTTGGAGCTTAATCTGAGACGATTCTAACCGGCGTCGGGGTTGTATCCGGTGTGGCTTAGTGGATAAAGCATCAGCACGTAGAGCTGAAAACCCGGGTTCAAATCCCGGCGCCGGAGAGAATTTTTCTCCGTTCCATTACTCTTTCATCGTATGATGACGCAGAATATCTACATGGAAATATCATATGTACTTCGGTACATTAAAATAATATATATGATATGTGTAAATCACTTCGTGATTTAAGACGGCGCTTATTCCGTCGGATCCCGGCCAACTAGTCACTAATATCGAGTGCACCTCAGCACATGTGTGGACTTCGGTCCTGCGTTCATAGACATCTATGACGTAGTGCAGAGGGCGGCCACTAGAAACCCAAGTGTTGGAGCTTAATCTGAGACGATTCTGACCGGCGTCGGGGTTGTATCCGGTGTGGCTTAGTGGATAAAGCATCAGCACGTAGAGCTGAAAACCCGGTTCAAATCCCGGCGCCGGAGAGAATTTTTCCATTCCATTACTCTTTCATCGTAAGATTTAGGTGTGTTATTCGTGACTGGCTATTCAAAAACCCTTTTTTATTATGTAAATGAATTTATGGAAAATAGTGTTGATATAGTATTTTAATTTGTTTATCTTGTTTTTCTTTTGACTTTGTCTATCTATCTGTGATACCATGACTGTTTTTATCAATAAATCAAAATCTATTGTCACCTGCCGAGTTTGAACCAGCGAACCTTGGATCCAACAACCAGAATGGTAACCGTCGGACCACCGAGGACGACAGAAATGTGAACAGAATACAATTATGTTCACAGCAGCTGTATAACATAATTCAACATATACTGAAATGGTGTTAAATTTGATGCTTGTAGTCTAGTTTGATAACTGACGTAAGCAGAGGAAGTGGCTAATCTGGGCAGCTGCATGGAAGTTTCGTGTCCATTTGTTTGCTGATGCATCGCTTCTACCTGGCCATATTATGAATCATGCAGTGTATACACTTGGCGCACGGAAACTTGTAGACTATCACGTAAGCCTGACAACATCGACTAAAATTCTTATCTGCGATATGTGAAGATTACCGGATGTTACGTATTACTTAAATGTGTTTACTTTTATGTAGTCACATTTGTGCGATTCATTTGTCTTAGCTCGTGTGAGCTTGCACATCTATTTGTGCATGTTTATGCACATACACGTGTAGATTGTGTTTGAATATGCCTACGGAGGCTTGCTTTTCAGGGGCCTGACAGAGAACATATCTTTGCGTTTATACCTAGTAAGGTTTATCTTGTCTCAGTAGCAATAAAACCAATTCCCTTCAAATGAAGGTGGAGATTATAGGAGGGTTGTAAATTTTCATGATTCCTTTCAAAACCTTATTGTACAGGCTGCCGGAACTCAGTTTCTTGAAAGGCAAGCTCAGAGCGTATTCCGAATCTCACCGGTGAGCAATCCGATGGCATCACGATGTTCCGAATTCCACCGATGACGTCATTGATGCTCCACCGGTGTCGCACCGGTGCCATCAGCTTGCAGAGGTGGTGGCAGTCTCCATCAGCCGCCATCAGTGAATCTGATTGGTTCTTGTATAGGGCGGGAATTAGCAGACGAATAACATCGTGCACTGTTGTGTCATGGCGGTGTGTTCTGCTTTAGTTCTGCTGTATTGTTTGTAATGAGCACAACGTAAAAACAATATGTTAATGGCTTATGAGCGAACATGTCAACGGACCAGTTATTACTACCGCTTCAAGAAATAAATTGTTTATGCTATCTTTCCTTTGAACGAGATGGCAGTACGAAAATTTCGCAAAATTTTGCTAGCGTAGCACAGACAACTTGTACAGTCGCCATGACAGCCATCGATCCTTCCAGCAGTTTTGTTCCTTATTTCGCTGCAACGTGACGTCATTGATGCCACCGGACCGGTGAGATTCGGAATACGCTGTCAGTGACGGAACTACACAGTACGAAGAGAGATATTTTGTTATTTTATTTTGCGCTACGGAATGTATCAACTAGTCCCTTCCGCCACTGGATGGATGGACGGCATCGCTCCACTCCCCCATCGCCATAACAACACAGACGAAGTAAGACATATCTCCTTTCTCTCTCTTTTCACAGTGAGACAAGATACATCCCACAGACTTTAGGCTTGAAATGAAATGCAATTTCAGGATGGGGGCACTCTATGGCCCAACAATGGGAGACATTTCAAGATCTACAGACGTGGACAAATTATTAGCAAAATTGCGATTTTTATTATATATTTTACAAAATATGATTCTTCAATTTAACTACAGTTGAGTGTATTTGCAAATTATTAAAAACTGAAGATTTCTATTGTAATTTTACAAAAATTTAACTCTCAATTTGGAAACTCAAATTATTAGTATTGAAAAAAAGTTTTTATTGATATTTTTACAAAATTGATTCTTCAAAGCCAGTTGACGTATCAAGTTAAAAACTGAATTCAAGTCGCAAAATTCAACAATTTGGATTCAATATTTTTGCATTTTACAAATTATTAGCAAAACTGAAGGTTTTTATTGTATATTTTACAAAATGATTCTTCGACTACAGTTGACATTTTGGATATTTCCAAATTATTAGGAAGATTTTTTTAATTTTTACAATGAATTTGACTCTTCAATGCAGTTGACATTTTTGCTAATTTACAAATTAGCAAAATTGAAGATTTTGATTATATATTTTCCACAAATAATTGACTCTTCAGTTGAGCAAGCCTGTCTGCTGTATGCCAGGGAAATGGTAAATGTAAATTTTGAAGAAATGGAAAACGCCACGTTGTAAATCAAACCCTCAATAGGAGTCAAACCCATGAGACTAACTAAAAGTGGAACAGTTTATTTGAAGCTGTCGATCACAATTAGGAATTTCTGTGAATATATTGAAGAAATGGAAAACGCGTTGTTCAGTATGGAGTAGAGATGGGTTAAATAAGATGGGTTTCGTGATATAACCTGTTCCAACTGTTCCAAAGAGTGTTACACTGCTCCTGTGATAACTTCAACGTTCCACGTGGTTCCAAGAGATAAACAGTTCAGTTTCTGAACAGTTTTCCTCTTCTTTGCTGTCTACAAAGGCCACGTGTAGCACTATCATTGACCTCCAATCGAAAGTAGATAATATAATATCCATGTTCCACACGGCCTTCGTGCAACAGTAACTTATGTAGGATCGCGCAATTTAATTGTACGAATCAAATTCCCTAATAAATCTCGTAATTATTGTAGCTGTCCATTGAAGGAGAATATGTTCATGGTGCTCTGACATAGTGTTAATCTATACTAATAATAAATCTGCAGCCGAAATTTTTCTGGTAATTTTCGATTTTCCAAAAATAATTGGTCCTAACATATATAATTAACCACCCTGAAACCGAAAATCGCTTTTTTGAAATTTTTGTCTGTCTGTCTGTCTGTCTGTATGTTTGTTACCTTTTTACGCGATAATGGCTGAACGGATTTCGATGAAAATTGGAATATAAATTATGTTCGTTGTAACTAAGATTTTAGGCTATGTGGCATTCAAAATACATTATTTAAAAGGGGGGTTATAAGGGGGCCGGAATTAAATAAATCGAAATACCTCGCTTATTAATGATTTTTGTGAAAAATGTGACATAACAAAAGTATCTTTAAAAATAATTTTCGATAAGTTTTATTCCTTGAAACATTTTGATAGGATTGATATTTAATGAGATAAATGAGTTTTAAAATTAAAATAACTGCCATCTAAGGCCGTATAATGAAATAAAATACAAATGACTTCGTCTATAAGGGGCCTTGGATAGCAACAATCGAAAGCTATGAAAGATAGCCTACAGAGAATGTTTCTGTGTTTGTATGAAATAATATCGGAAGCTAAATTAACCGATTTGTATAATTAATTATTATTTCACCATTGGAAAGTGTAGTTTCTTTAGATGGACATAATTCTATACTGTTATTACAGTAACTTCTGATATGATATGATATAATATAATATAATATAATATAATATAATATAATATAATATAATATAATATATGTAATGTAATATTATATAATATCATTTAAGTTATTTGAAGGGTTCAGAACCATAGTGGACCAAACGCCATTTACTGAATATGTAGAAAACAAGGGTTAAAATTAAGTTATTACCATAATTCAATGGAAACCTATAACAAGTAAAATAAAGTATACACATTAAATCTAAATGATGTCAATGTTCATTAAACTATGGTTGCATGTAATAAAAATTAGAAACATGTTAAAGGAATTGTCATTGCACCAATGAGTGGTCTCTGGACCAAAATGATCGCATTTTAATTATTTGGATCCAATTTAAATTAAGTAACATATTAAACGATTTATCCTTCTATCAAACACGAATGTTCCCTGGATCAAATGTCCTATTTTAATTCAACGAGAATGGAAATGTTGTTAGAATAAATGTATTTCCGTTCTCGTTCTCGTTGTCGTTTCCGTTGCCGGTTTATTGTGAACTAGCCTTTACTTGAAACGTGTGAACGAGGCTTAAGGTTCGCTGCATACCCAGTTTTCGAGCAGGCAACCCTCCTCGTCCCTAGGCCAGCCCCCTCCTTGCGTCGCCAGCCGGTGTTCGGGGAATGCTACGAAATGATGAGGAATGGAGAAATGGTGACGGAATGATGTAGATGCCTAATATGGGAAAATGGGAGAACCCTGAGAAAACCCAACTGCGACCTTGTCCGCTAAAAGTGTCGCTATGGATTCTTTATCTAATTCCTAGGCCTGACCGGGACTCGAATCCAAGCTGCCTACGTGACGTCTGATCACTCAGCCACTGCAGGGACATTAAGGCTTACATTAGTCCATCGTGCGTTTTATATGCAATGATTCTCAAAGTCCGACGGGTGACTGTGAATTCGATGCTGATAGGTGGGTCATCTTGCCTAATTTCTGATAGAGCCAGGTTCTAAGTATGACAAAGTGTGTGTCTTGTTTCTGACACGAATATTTTCATTCGCTGATAATCTTTATCTATAACTTAAGTTTATTGTACAGGGTGAGCACAAAGTCCCGTTACCTCCTATAAGTACCTCAAATATACAAACTATTTATGTAATTTCAGTCATAATTTTACACTAACTGTGTGTCGTAAGTGTTCAAAGGGTCATTTATTCTGAACAAATTAACATTGTAAAATTCCTTTGCAGAACGAAAAGTTACATTTGTTCTGATCAAATTTCTGCACATTTAAAGAACACATCTAATATTCTTTCAATTATGTATTATCATAATACTCTGGTCTCTTAAATTGACTCAGAATATTGGGAATTAAATCAAGTCTTTCCCAAAACACGTTACGAAATTTTTCATATAAAACTATTTTTATCTCAAAAAGAAAGTAATAACGAGCAAATTTGTATTTAACTTCTTTGAATGAAATATCTCAAAGAAACCCCCCTCCCTGAAATTAATGACGATCTATTTCAGTATAGTTTTCTATGCTGTGTGTGTTACTCTGCAATCGCTGAAGTTAGTTTACCAAATTAATTAAAAAATCGCTCCTCCATATCGCTTCTGAAGTCAACACTACGTTGCCCCTGTTTGCTTTGCGCGGCAACTGGCAACACATCCTCACCTCAATTTAAAGTTGGACGTACGTAAATGCAATCGAGACTGTTAGAGCAAGTAATTTTCTGAAGGGAGAAAAAAAAATAGATGTTTTCTGAAAGTTCCCTCTAACAAATTTGATACCCTCACTACAGAGTGGTGGGAGAGCTTATCATGCTTCTCTTCATCCCCTCGAAACCGCCACTGACTAATGTGTAAAAGGTATAACGCCGAGAACATGCGTACACAACGGTTGGAGATATACTACGCACTCTGTGTTTTCACGTCAGGTCTTGTCTGACATCTGGTGGTCTTAATACGCATTATTTAGGCGCTCCAGCGGAGAACAGATATATCTGGGATAAAGCTTCACAATTCGTCTGACCGTCGAGGTGAACAGATCGGAGGTGTTATGTGGGACTTAATTTGGGCGGTTAATGCTTGGAAAAATACAGAATTTTATTATTTTCAAGTTAGTTATTGCAAAATATACCTTTTTTAGTAGGTATTTTTAATATGTTAGTGTCAAAATTAATAACGGATTGCAGGTATTTTAGCTAGTCTGAAACTGATTATAGTTAGCGTGGATTAAAATACATGTAAAATTGTAAATATATGCGGTCCGCAATCGAAAATAGTTGAAATTCTCTTTATTTTGCTCTTAAACTGTGTAGTTTCTGGTTTTGTGTATCAAAACAGAGTGATCGTACAGCTTTATATCGACTAGGTGTGATTCCCACTTGAAGCGGCGTAGCTGCTCCTCCTCTCGATTGTGATTGGCTGTAAGCGGTGCGAGTGCGGCTGTTGGTTGGTAGATATGGATAACACAGACACGAGGAGCTTCAGTCGTCGTCTTTCACTGACAGGAGGAAGAAATAGTCTGGATGGATGTGTGTGAGTGCAAGACCGTTTGACGGGGAATAGCCCGGAAAAAAAAAGTCCCGTGAAGTGTCTGTCAGGGTAGCAAAGGCCCTCTCCGCCGTGGAATTGTTGTCATTAAGAGATTCTTGTAGTACGAAGTGTTCAGTAATTGTGTTGTCAGTGCAAGGTGTTTTTATTAAAGATGGTGCCGCAGCAGAACGATACGGGTCGATCCAGTAGCCCTACGTCCAGTGGATTACCCATGTTTGGATCTCAGCTTATAAACAAGAATTCTTCAACACCCTATACAGATGCGACACAGGTGAGTCTCAGCTACACCCCTAAGACTCACATGATCAGAAAAATTAAATGAAAAATTTTCGTTATGAGCGCCATAGGACACTTGAATTCGAATTTCGAACGTTTTCAAATTCATTTCATAACGTGTTGAGTGTTATCATGGGACAGATTCTGTCTCTTTCAATTGTTTTAACGTTGAAAATAAGATATTAGTTATGATTGCCGTAAAAAAGTGAAAATCTAGTATTCGAGCGTTTCTAAGGCAACAATGTGTAGTAATCGTTTTTCAACTGTTCGATCACATATAGCATGTTTTCCAACTACGAGTTGTGCAATAAACTTATTTTACATGCGAGATTGTGTTGCTAGGCGACGCTCTTGGTTTGTTTTCGCCGAGACTTTTGACAGCTTAGTGAAAGAAACCGAGTAGTTACCTCGACTTACGAATATCCTTGATCTTAACGTACTTTAACGATTCCATAGCGTAACTTAATCCTTTATTTGATAGTGTTGAAACTTTCAGTATATGAGTACCTCGCTGACAACAATTATCTTAAAATACGAAGAGAGCAGATTTGTTTGTTTTTGTCGAATGCACATTATCATGCTTATGTGAAGGCACTTTTCAGTGTACAGAAATTTATTTTGTGTGCACAAGGTTGGAATTTTGGAGTAAGAGGGTAAGGAAGGTATCCGTATTCAGAAATGTATTCGATTTTAGTTGATTGACGTAAAAAATTTGAAAATTAGTATTCGAGCGTTTCTAAGGTAATCTTTCAAATGTTCGATCACACGATGCTTTCCCATGATGAATTATGCAGTAAACGTAATATATTCAAATATGAGATTATGTTGCTAGGTGACTATCTTGGTTTGTTTTCGTTGCGATTTTTGACAGCTTTGTGAAGAAAATCGAGTACTCTGGATTTACGAATATTCTTGTTGCGTAAACCTTACCGATGGTAGCCCATATTTACGTACTTTAACGACTTTAATGCGCTTGCCGTATTTTTTACGTTACTTTTATATGGTTTTACGGAGTAATATTGAACGTGTTTATAGCGTTTTTAGTATAACCCCGCTGGTTTTTTTTTTTTTTTTGCGCCAAATAACTGCAAACTTCATTAGACTTGTTACGTATGAAAGTACTATTAGGCCTTACAGAATTTGTTATGGTTAGGTAAATCTTTCGGCAAAACATTCACTAAAAGGTGTGATTATTGCAACTTTTGAGGGTGTTTTTATGAAGTTATAGTTTGATCCACGGAAGTGGTTGCGAAGGGTTGCCTGCGCGCACAGAGTGAAAGTCCCCCCAGAGTCCCACGCTCGAATCTGACCTTCGCTCCGTCGCTTGTGTGTAAGTGATGCCAGTTCTCCAAGGCTATCCCAGATCCGTAAGTGATATGCTTAACTTCCGCATTATCGCTGGCTGAATGATTTATTGGTTTGGTTCGGACAGATAATTCATGTAGTAGGAAAGTTCAGCTATTGTCACGGCAAGAAACCAGTAGCAATTACCAGTCAGAAGTGTAAATCGAATTGCTGTAATTGTGATGTATGCTAATGAGTCCGTTTTGATCACTGGTCACGTATTAGTAATTTGTGCAGATTGTACCTGTATTAAATTTAGCCTGTGGGAAGGGAGAGAGCTCTATATGTAATAGCCTAGAACTGATTAAAAAAATCAGCGTTTTGCCAGGGATATTTGGATCAAATCGTTCCACACGAATAGACATACATGAGTAAAACACTTTTAGAGACAAGAAAACTATAAATAGAGGTAATGAAAATTTAGATGGAATTCTTTCTATCATGTCGGAAAAATACGAAATCAGAAACCGGAAAAAAAAAAAAAAAAAAAACTCGATCTTTTCACCAGACTTTACTAAATAAAATTAATAGTACGTTAATTTCCACTGAATAAGGTGCTAAAATATCAAATTCGCGAAGTGAAAATTTTTTCAGTCTTCCCATGATACAACGAAGAAAATGATGTAGTAAAAATTTTTTCGTACCAGAAGTGAGAATACCGAGATCAAAAGTGGAAAATATTAAACTTTTTAGAGCACAAAATGCGAAAGAAAAACACAGCAAAGTTCTTCTCTAGAAGATAACCATAATATTGTCTTAGAACTAGAATGGTTCCAAAATTTCGATCATGTAGTGATGGGAACGATCAAATATTAGAATACGAAGTTACGAGTCAAAAATGTTAAGACGAATAAAAGTGGCGAAATTTAAGTTTTTCGGCGTTTACTCTAAGTCCAAAAACCCAGTGTAAAACTCGAAAACACTGAAGTTAAACTAAAAACTAATTTGGAATTGTTTTTATCAGGGTGAGTAGACATTTCAATGAAAAGCATGATTAAAAAAAATCTGTATTAAGTGTAAAATATTACCCAGGAACTAGAAATTTTCAAAATTTCGGCCAGGTACGTATTTTGAAGGGAACTGTTCAGCGTTGAAGATCTTCGTACTGGACATTGGACATGTTTTTCGTTACTTTTCATATTCCCGGAGAAATTAGTGTAGGCACAGCTCGGAAATTATCCAGATATGCACGACTTCGACGTTGTTTCAGCAGGATAAACATGTTATGAAAATATGTGGTTTATAAACAACGTAAATTCGTGCAAGTGTGTCGTACTTGCGAACAGTGGAGTTTCGATTCGTAATGGTTGTACATCCGTTGAATCGGAAATGTAAAATTTTACACTTTATCTAACGTCTAATCCACAGAAGTACTATCCTCATATTTAGAATGAATTTTCGTGGACTACTGTCGAATCTGTTAGAGAAAAAAAATATATAATTTTTGTCCTTTCCAGAACTTTACGTTAAACTTGTGCCAACAGTTTAAGTTCCTATAATAGTATCTGTCAATTTAGTGTTTTGAGAATATCATCAGAGTGAGTCCGTAGTTCGAATCCCGTATCGGACTAAAATGGCTTTAATTGTTCATATAAGTTCAACGGTAGCAGAATCCGCCTTTCGAATCTCACCACAGTGATGAACATAATAAACGATTTATATAGTATTCACATAATAAGTTTTGGGTTAACAGAGTCCATATTTCGAATCTCATGTCACATAATGAAGACTTCAGTTTTATCTATCAGTATCCGTCGATGAATCTAAGGTGCTAAATAAAGTGTTCACGTAGCGTTATCAGAGTCCGTCTCTCAAATCTCCGGCGCATGGGAATGACTTCGAGTGTTTTAACGTTATCAGAGTTCGTATTTCGAATCTCATGATGCATAAACGCCACTTGGTGTTAAATATAGGTTTAGCGTTATCAAGAGTCCGTCTTTCGCGTCTCATGTCGCATATGAACTGCTTCTAGAGTCGTTGTTTATACATGTCTGAATTTTGCTACAGGTTTTATGTTATATTTCGTCTGCGATAGACATAATCACGGATATCTGATTTCAAAACGATTGTAGCTTCGAATATGTGACTGAGTTACAAGATAACATCGACCTGTGAATAGTGAAGCATCAACATTCGAGTGTGGGTATTGAGTAAGGAATCGAAATTCCAATTCTATACTCGTGTTTAATAGTGTTAGAATATCATATCACAAGAGAGCTGATCTTGATAAATTCTGTGACGAATTTCAATACCAGAATTGGCATTTGGTGACGAATATGTGCTTCAAAAGTAAGTCACAGTTCGTATTGTGGACTCATTGTTGCGAAGAACGCGATACTATCAGAAATGTGTATTTGGGTTTAAATGTCGTGATATAGCCTTTTAGTAAGAATGTATAGTTCAAAATTATATTTCCGATTCTGTACAGACCATTGTGTTGTGAGAATGACAGGCCTACTTGCCAAAAACACTAATTTTTGGCTTTAATTTTGAAGAATAGCTACGTAGTAACGAATATGAAATCCAAAATTAAGTTCTACGTTAAGTTTTCAGGAGTAAAGCATTTGGTAGGAACAATTAATTTTCGTTAATAGTGCTTCAATTCTAGACTTAAGCTTAATGTTGAGTATTACATTTAACCGAGCCAGTAGAAATATGAGTTTCATGTTAAGTTTCGTAGGTTAGGCATGTAGTACGAATGCAAGAAATACGACTTGTGGCTTGAAGTGTTAAAAAAAAAGTGACGAGAAATATGAATTATTGTGGCTTGAAATCTTACAAAATTGACTTTTCGTAACGAATATATGTGTAAAAACGAGTTTTGTTTCTTATTAAAAGACTCTTTGAGAAATAACGCATTATCTATACTCGTTAAAAATACGAATTTTAGATACAAGTTTCTAGAGTAATACATTTGGGACGAATATGTAACTTAATCTGAAAAATGTTGCTAATCGAACTCCAGACTCCTTGAGAAATGTTCGACTGAACTACCAGAATCGCGATTTTGCGTTACATATTCTAGTGTAGGTACCAATTTGTGGTTTAAAATCAGTTCAGATTTCTTATTTGTTATTTATTACTTAGGAATGCATGAGAGAAATATAAACTTTGGTTCTAATTTTAAAAAGTGGGAATTCAGTGACAAATATGTGGTTCGAAATTAATCTTGCCAAATTCTGGACACATTGTTGCACACAATTCATAATTTCCCTGCCAGAGAGACATAGCAATAGTTACGAATATGTGGTTTGAAAATGGAATTTCGTTTCAGAATCTAGACTCGTTTAAAATTAAGCGTTATTATGACTTCCATAAAAGCGAATCTGTTTAAATTTTCGAAGGTGGGGACATTTAGTGACGAATGTAAGGTCAGAAAAAAGTAAACTTGCGTTCAAGAACAAGAATATTGGCAATTTGTAGTGGCCACTGCCTACTGCATTTTTATCGTGTTCTCAATCCAATAAACGCATTTTCATTTCAATCAGAGGTCCTTGCAACTAGATGCCATATGCTTTTTTAGTATATCGATCCTATGAGACAAGAAACAGGAAATCGTGGTTTATATCTTCGTCGTTGGAAGATTTAGTTTATTGTGAATATTCTAAAACTTCCAAGTTACAAGTTTGAAATGAATCGCTTCCGGTTTGAAACTGGCACCGACCTCATAATCTAACGGCTGCGCGATATGTTAATGAAAACAATGTTTATTTTCTTTCGCCTGGGAATCGGGAAACTCAGGGCTGGCATGAGTCATGTTTTAAAAATTATAAACAAATGCGTAGAAGCAAATAGGAAGGACAAGACGCCTGCATGGATTCGATCTCTGTAAATTTCAACAAGTGTCAAGAGTTGAAAATAAACGCCAAGCTTGGCATACGATGTGATATATAATAATCAGTGGAGTCACAATTTTGTTAAAACTTGACATGTAGGTCTATCACCGTTACCATTCCAGTTTTCAACTACGAAATGTGTATATGACCATAATTATAGCAGTATTGGATTTATGGTAGAGTTGTAGTGTAAAATCCAAATAGAAACAAAATAATGCATCCAAGTCAAAAAAAGTTGTCAAATATTACCAAATTCTAATTTTTGGCTTTGAGTGGAATTATCAAGTGCTTTTTGATGCTGTGTGTAAAATCGATTTACACGTGACATTTTTACAATTGTTCCGTGAAATTCTAAATGTATATTGATGAGCATGATTATTTTGAATTCATACATGTAGAGTATCGAAAAATATTGTCATATAGGCCTAATTATAATATTTGTAAAATCTCACTGTGTAGTGTATCTTTGTGTGTGAATTTTGTTGCCAGGAAAAGCACTTACTAGGGACCGATGTGTTAGATCCATTACCAAAAGTTATTCTTCCAGATTCTGGCAGCGAATCCAAAGAGAAATGACACCCTTCCCGTGTTTTCCCTAGCTATGGGAGCTGTTTATGTAGCTCAGAAACGATGGATGTTGCTATATCTAAAGTATGGTGCAAAAACCCAAATATGTTTTTGCAATGAGTTTAATCTGAATTTCATCAGCTATTGTTGATTTCCGTACTTTAATGAAATCCAACACGTTTCGATTCTTAAATTCGTCACTGAATATACAACTTCGAAAATTTAAATCGAGAGTGGCGTGGCAAACATAATAACTTTAAATGTTGAACCATCAACCATTACGTCTTGATTTTGGAATGGAATTCTATTGTAAACCCATATTCGTCAATGAAGTCTTTCTGTAAGCAATAATTTAATTATATTTAAAAAATTAATGTAAGTTCAGTACAACGATGGATAATTTGAGCTGGTAATAACTGCTAAGATGTGCGTTATGAAGATAATGATCAACTATTTAACTTTAAATACGAGCTCACAAGTCATATGAACTGCTGCAACAGAGAGCAGAGCATAATTTCATGACTTGCTAAAGTTCCGTTTAAATGTCAATTATTTTTTAACGAAAATTACACCACAGTGTAATATAATTCTCAGAGAATTTCAGTTTCAGAGTATTACATTACACAAGAATTTGGCTTGGAATCCAACTCGTTTTGATTCTTAAATTCGTCACTAAATCATAACATGGCAAATATCACTTAAATTTTCAGCAATCAGTCCGGAATATCTACAATCCAAAATTCTATCTTGAACAACATATTCGTCGATAAAGTCTTGCTGTAAGCAATTTTAAATTTATATTTCAGGAAGAAAGGAAAATTCAGTACAACGGTGGATTATTTCAGCTGGTAGTAACTGTTAATACGTACAAAGATCATGATCAGCTGTTTACGTGAAATTTGACCTCCAAATGAACTGCTGAATGGTGAACAGAACAGAATTTGATGACATGCTAAAGTTTCGTGTAAGTCTGAATTTTAGCTTGAAGTCCAACACATTTTTGATTCTTAAATTCGTCACTAAATTACAACTTAGAAAATTTAAACGTACGAGCAGATTCGCATGGCAAATATCACCTAAATGTTCAACAATCATTCCAGAATTCTATCCTGAACCACATATTCGTCAATACAGTCTTGCCGTAAGCAATTTTTAATTTATATTTCAGAAAGAAAGGGAAATTCAGTACAACGGTGGATGATAATATGTATAACGATCATGATCAGCTGTTTACGTGAAATTTGACCTCCAAATGAACCGCTGCAACAGTGAACAGAGCAAAATTTGATGACTTGCTAAAGTTCCATGTTAAGTCTGAATTTTGACTTGAAGTCCAACACGTTTGATTCTTAAATTCGTCACTAAATCTACAACTTAGAAAATTTAAACGTACGAGTAGATTCGATTCGCAACAGTCAATCCGGAATTCTATCCTGAACCACATATTCTGGCAAATATCACTCTAAATGTTCAACAGTCAATCCGGAATTCTATCCTGAACCACATATTCGTCAATACAGTCTTGCCGTAAGCAATTTTTAATTTATATTTCAGAAAGAAAGTTTAGTACAACGTTGGATGATAATACGTATAACGATCATGATCAGCTGTTTACGTGAAATTTGACCTCCAAATGAACAGCTGTAACAATGAACAGAGCAGAATTTGATGACTTGCTAAAGTTCCATGTAAGTCTGAATTATTTTTTAATGAAAGTTACACCACAGTGAGTAATATAATTCCCAAGGAATTTTAGTTTCAGAGAGTATTACACACGCAAGAATTTGGCTTACGGAACTTAGTCATGTCGCGAGTTTCCTCGGAGACGCCGCGAGGCAGCCCGGGGTGAATAACGCTCTCCTGGCGAGGCTTTCCCCGTGATGGGCTAGCACGGTGATTCGTCTCGGCAGACTCACCGTCTGTCGCTCGCCCGGGATTTCGCAATGACATAACAGTTGAGTGTGTAGCGCTGAATGTGCAGCGACCGCTGATCGAGCGAGCTGGCGAGGGGGAACAACTGCGCGCAGCTCTGATTACACTTCGCGGAACCGATCGTCAGCTCTTTTCGTTGCTTTGCTTGTCTTTATGGCCTACAGATCTCTTACAGCAGTTGTCTTAAGTTTTATATTCCTTATTCATTTACATGGCAACCGTTGAAGAAATCGCAGATGTATTCATTTTCCGTTCATATAGCAACCCCGAACCCTTTGAACCCTTAGCTATGGCTACCTGAATCCCTTGGATTAGTTACACTAGCAGCTGTAATTATTTTTTTGCCTTCTCTGACAACCTGAACGCGTAGAAACGATCGCAGCAGCTATGTTCATACTTCGTTGTAAGGCAATTCGAACCCATAGAAGCGATCGTCAGCTGGATTCAGTTGTCGTGTGTGCACGTGTGTGAAGAAAAGAGGTCTGACTACGTAAACCTACGTCCATTGAACCAAATTCATAAGTATCATGGTTCAATAATTTTATTGTAACGCCTGACTTGGTCATCAGTTCCTTGGAAAACCGATGTGATACTTAATTTTCTAGATGACAGTGAATGGTCTAATGGCTGACGGGAAACGGGAGTGCCTCAAAATCTACACTGTATTTTGGCACTCTGAGATTTGAACCAGGATCTCTGATATGGAAAGCCCAATGTTGTGTGTTATATTCTTTGGGCCTAAAAATTCTAGTTGCTTTAACTATGCGGTCACTCCTAGCCAGCTATATTCAGTTCTTCGTTTCTGTAACAATTTCAACTCTGAAACAATAGCGAACTGTATTCAATTTTCGTTTCTATGATAAATCCAAGTCTGAAACAAGAACGAGATGTATTCAATTCCTCGTTTCTGTAACAGTTTCAACTCTGAAACAAAAGCGAGGTGTATTCAGTATTCTAGATGACCGTGAATGGTCTAATGGCTGACGGGGAAACGGGAGTGCCTCAAAATCTATTTTGGCACTCTGAGATTTGAACCAGGATCTCTGATATGGAAAGCCCAATGTTGTGTGTTATATTCTATGGGCCTAAAAATTCTAGTTGCTTTAACTATGCGGTCACCCCTAGCCAGCTATATTCAGTTCTTCGCCAGCTATATTCAGTTCTTCGTTTCTGTAACAATTTCATCTCTGAAACAATAGCGAACTGTATTCAGTTTTCGTTTCTATGACAAATCCAAGTCTGAAACAAGAGCGAGATGTATTCAGTTCTTCGTTTCTGTAACAGTTTCAACTCTGAAACAAAAGCGAGGTGTATTCAGTATTCTAGATGACCGTGAATGGTCTAATGGCTGACGGGGAAACGGGAGTGCCTCAAAATCTATTTTGGAACTCTGAGATTTGAACCAGGATCTCTGATATGGAAAGCCCAATGTTGTGTGTTATATTCTATGGGCCTAAAAATTCTAGTTGCTTCAACTATGCGGTCACCCCTAGCCACCTATATTCAGTTCTTCGTTTCTGTAACAATTTCATCTCTGAAACAATAGCGAACTGTATTCAGTTTTCGTTTCTATGACAACTCCAAGTCTGAAACAAGAGCGAGATGTATTCAGTTCTTCGTTTCTGTAACAGTTTCAACTCTGAAACAAAAGCGAGCTGTATTCAGTTTTTGTTTCTATGGCAACCCCAACTCTGAATGAAACTGCGAGCTGTATTCAATTTTCGTTTCTATGACAACTCCAAGCCTGAAACAAGAGCGAGCTGTATTCAGTTTTCGTTTCTATGGCATCCCGAATCTTACATGTTTTTCTGTTTTTCTTATTATTGACGCCTGTAGTATGTGTAACTTTTGAACACAGACGTGAATTTCGGACAATGTACCAATGTTAGTGTGGTGTTCTGTGTTAGAGTATCGTAGGTGGCGACTTGGATCATGTTGACCCTAGCTAGAAGATGCTCCCACTCCTTGTTTGTCTAGTGCACTTCGAAAAACCTAAATGTCGGTTTAGTGTATACACTGCTAAGAGTATAAAATGGACCCTCGGAAGATAATTGCAGACGTACTGAGTTCACTTGCTGAAGAGACATCTCAGTTCTGAAAACGTGATTATTCTGTACATATACAGCAGGAAATATTTACTGTTGCTATTCTTGACTCTCGGTTTGACAGCAAATGACATGAAGATTATATTATGGTAATCGAAATATGTAGTTTTGCGTAAATTTATGTTGTGAAAGGAGGATTTTTTTTTTTAGTGTTTTCTGCACCTATTACCAGTTTCGTTTTGAGAGAGGGAAATTAATTTTTGCGTAGTTTTATTAATTCTTTTTTGTTATTTACGGTCTAATTTCTATTACAGCTGTTGGCAGTTGTGGAATAGGATTAATTTATATACGTCAAACTGATTTAGTAGGCTTTTTTAAATTGCATATTCTGCGTCAGATGTATTACAACCGTCACTAAGATTAGGAAGGTCAACACGTTATTAGAAGCTATCTTGAATATTATTAGTATTTTATTGCGCAGCTCAGAAATTATTTTATCGTTCACTTGTTTTTCTGAAGTCTGTAATTAATTCCTGTACATCGGGAAACTTGGAAGATAACGTCAGCTGACATGTTGTTCATGGATATAAATAGAACAAATGTAATTTGGAAGGTTTTTAACATCTTAAATAAATGAAGAGATGTCATGGGTGACATTTGTTTATGATTTGTGATTATGTAGTGCTGGTAAAGTAGGAAATGCGATGCATCGTTCGCCAGTGAACTTTGGTAATCTATAGTAGAAGCTTGTTGATGTCAGAAAACTTGGTAGGATGACTATAAGCTTGTTGATGTCAGAAAACCTGGTAGGCTAACCTAGAAGTTTATTGATGACAGAAAATTAGGTAGATTAATCTAGAAACTTGTTGGTGTCAAAAAACTTGCTAGGCTAATCCAGAAGTTGATGTCAGAAAACTTGATAGGCTAATCTAGAAGCATGTCAGAAATCTTGGTAGACTAACGTAGAACTCTGTTGATGTCAGAAAACTTGGTAGACTAATCTAGGAGCTTGTTGATGTTAAAAAACTTGGTAGGCTAATCTAGAAGCTTTTTGGTGTCAACTTGGTAGGCTAATCTAGGAGCTTGTCATAAAACTTTGTAGGCTAATTTAGAAGCTCGTTGATGTCAAAAAAACTTGGTAGGCTAATCTAGAGATGTCAGAAAACTTGGTAGACTAATCTAGAAGCTTGTTCATGTCAAAAAACTTGCTAGGCTAATCCAGAAGTTAGTTGATGTCAGAAAACTTGATAGGCTAATCTAGAAGCATGTCAGAAATCTTGATAAACTAACCTAGAATTCTGTTGTCAGAAACTTGGTAGAGTAATCTAGAAGCTTGTCAGAAAACTTTGTAGACTAATCTATAAGCTTGTTGTCAGAAAACTTGGTAGGCTAATCTAGAAGCTTACTGACGTCAGAAAACTTGTAGGCCAATTTAGAAGCTTGTTGATGTCAAAAACTTGGTAGGCTAATCTAGAAGCTAATTTAGAAGCTTGTTGATGTCAAAAAACTTGGTAGGCTAATCTAGAAGCTTACTGACGTCAGAAAACTTGTAGACTAATCTAGAGATGCCAGAAAACTTGGTAGGCTAATCTAGAAGCTGTTGATGTCATAGAACTTTGTAGGCTAATTTAGAAGCTTGTTGTCAAAAAACTTGGTAGGCTAATCTAGAAGCTTGATGCCAGAAAATTTGTAGGCTAATCTAGAGATGTCAAAAAACTTGGTAGGCTAATCTAGAAGCTTGTTGATGTCATAAAACTTTGTAGGCTAATTTAGAAACTTGTTGATGTCAAAAAACTTGGTAGGCTAATCTAGAAGCTTGATGTCAGAAAATTTGTAGGCTAATCTAGAAGATTGTTGATGTCTTAGAACTGTGTAGGCTAATTTAGAAGCTTGTTGATGTCAGAAAACTTGGTAGGCTAATCTAGAAGCTTGATTGTATCAGAAAACTTGGTAGGCTAATCTAGAAGCTTGTTGATGTCATAAAACTTTGTAGGCTAATTTAGAAGCTTGTTGATGTCAAAAAACTTGGCAGGCTTATCTAGAAGCTTGATGTCATAAAACTTTGTAGGCTAATCTAGAAACTTGATGTCAGAAAACTGTAGTCTAAACTAATGTGTGAGAAGGACCATCTCAGAACAGTGACCATCTTGAGAATTCCAGTTCTCTCCTGAAAGTCTGACTGACCAGAGATGGATTAGCGAAAGGAATACGATTTTTTAATGGTACCATTACTAAAGTACAGTGTTTGTAGAATATACTCAGATATAAATTTTGATTATATTGCTTTTGAGAAAGCAAATCTTAAGGGTTTACTTTTACTAGGATATAGGGTAAGAAAATACTGACCTTAAAATAACTGAAATTTGCATGAAAAATCAAGTAGCAATTGATAATGATATCTTGAAGTTCAGTTTTATAAGCAAAACAGTTTTTCACCAAAATATCCTTGTAAATAAGAAGTACACGGTGTTGGCAATGGTCAAAATAAAAATTTCACTTTGTCTCATAATTTTAAAACTTCGATGAAATATCCCACTTCTCATGGAATGACTCATAAGTTTTATAGCAGTAAACAGCCTGCTATTTTTGAAAGTGATATCTTAAAACTGTTTCTAGACTGCATATTAATTGCATTTAGTACTTCATCAATGGGCCAGCTGAGTGGATAAATATCACAGACAAATATGCATATGATTATATGACCAAATTCTTCTAATTCCATTTTTTTTTTTCATTAATGTTTCGGTTTAAGTAAACAATTTTACATTACCACGCAATTTATGTAGTTTTATTGACAAACATTTAAACATATCACTCCACCAACTGAGAAAGTACACTTTCTCCACTATAATTTAATGTTATAAATCGACGATGCCTTGAAAATTTGATAGGTTAGAGTAAAGAATATATTAGTCTAATAACAAATAACGATAGATTTACGGGGATTTGCACGTAAAAATATGGAAAATCCTTCTAAATTTGTTAATATTTGAACAGCGGATGTACAAACAAAGCCATAATTTGATGTAATTTTTACAACGTTATAATACATCGTTTAGGAATATTTTAAGGGTTAGACATAAGTTTTAAGTGCATAGATAATTCATTCACTATTACATAGTGTGAAAAAAATATTTTTTTTTTTTGTACGATCGTGTTTTTTTTAAAGCTATTGTTTTTAGGCCTTGAAAGTTAGAATTCCCCACACAGAAACTTGTTGCTAAGGAAACCATTCTTCATAACACGTATATTGAAATAGACCCATTACAGTGCACTTATTGCTACTTAGTTACCAGTACAGTATTGAAGGCTTTAGAATAATATTGCTCTAAATTTTCAATGCAAAATATATTCTATTCGCAATGTTTAAAATATGATCGTGCAAAAAATGTTGTACAATAGACGTTTGTCAAGTGCATTATAAAATCTCGAAAGTTTTAAACCTCACTCTGATCGTTTTCAAACTTTTCCTTGATTTTGTAAAAAGCATTTCCCAATCTTGTATCATAATATACCGTATCATTTAAATTTACTTATTTTATTATGTGTGCAGACATTTACAAATCATGTAAGGAGATCTATTTTTTAATTAGTAGTTCTTAGTATGTAGTAAGTTAAGGTGATTAATATTATGCTGAAAGAAAACCGTTTAATTATAAAAAAATCAGTAAATAAATTTCATAATTTCGTAAAAATACTTGAAATTCTTATGTCAATACTACAGACGTGGACAAATTATTAGCAAAATTGGAGATTTTTATTATATATTTTTACAAAATATGATTCTTCAATTTAGACTACAGTTGACATCTTTGCGTATTTCCAAATTATTAGAAAAATTGAAGATTTGTATTGTATATTTTTACAAAATTGGACTCTTCAATTTAGACTACAATTGATATTTTTGCATATTTACAAATTATTAGCAAAAGTGAAGATTTTTTTCTATATTTTTACAAAATTCGGTTCTTCAATTTGGACTACAGGTGACATTTGGATATGTCAAATTATTAGCAAAACTGAATATTTATATTATATGTATTTTACAACATTTGAGTCTTCACTTTAAACTGCAGTTGAAATTTTTGCATATTTACAAATTATTAGCAAAATTGAAGATTTTATTATATATCTTTTAAAAATTTGACTTTCAATTTAGAATAAAATATTTATATCTACTGTAATTATAGAAATATGCAAAATTTTCAACTGTAGTCTAAATTGAAAAGTCAAATTTTGTAAATGGAATTATCATAAAAATCGTCAATTTTGTTAATAATTTGTCCACGTCTGTATAATAATCTTTATATAACGCAAGTGTCTGCTGAAAGTATACATAAAATTTCAGCTTTGTAACGTCTTTTGTTTTTAGATGTGCGCCCTACATTTATTTAAGTGTGTGTTGTAGTAAATTGGCTGAGAATTTCAAGAAAATTGCTATTTCGGATAAAGCTGTCCTAAAGAATCTGCCCATCACCATCTTTCGACGATCGAACCCTATACTTTTTGATGAGGAAAATGCAAACAGCTATGCTCATTATGCAAATCTAGTCTTTCAGGTAAAGCTTCCTGTAAAGCAGATTTGAATAATTACAAGGGAAAAATTGTTCCGGGGCCGGGTATCGATCCCGGGACCTCTGGTTGAACGTTGATCGATGTCGGTTGGAGTTCCCGGGTAGCTCAGTGACAGCGCTGGTACGTTCAATCAGAGGTCCCGGGATCGATACCCGGCCCCGGAACAATTTTTCCCTTGTAATTATTCAAAGCTATGCTCATTGTTCCTTATGTCAAGAACACTTGAGGATCGTTTGTTTGTGATGTATAGTTTTTTTTTTCCCGAAAAAAGAAATCCCATTTTAGTAAATTTACGTGTTGAGTGGAGGCATTATTGGGTTAAGAAATCGCCTCATTGTTATAAAGTAGTGATTTTCTTTCGACCCAATCTTACAACAGCAAAAAGTACCGTTACACTATATAATTATTTACGATTGTCACTTTTTTTTAACAGCCATAAGAAGTGCTTGTACACAACCGCAAATTGAGATAAGAATTCATTCCACTGTTACGTAAATGTTTCCGTCATACTGTTATTATGAGAAAAGATAAGTTAACTTTCTGATCCGTGATGCCCGGCAGCGTGTGAAGTTTTCACCATTCTCTCTGGCTGCCTGCACTCGATTTTCAGCTGTCTGTGAATGGTACAGACTTGGTTGCCATGGAAATGAGTCTCCTATCGGATAATGCGCTCCAGTGATAGTTATTTGTTTTTAAAAATGCAGCGTTTGTTTTATAGCTATGTTTCTTCAGCGTCTTGTAATAAAGTACGCCTATTGCTTTTTTGTTTATGAAGTATTGTGGAAAATAATGTAATCAACACTGACTTGTAAATACTGTTACTCGTGTAAATAGGAACAGATGGCGTATTGTGCAGAGAAACGTACTATATCCACCATTTTAAGAGGAGAAAGTATTTTACGGTTATAACGTAAAATAAAGATCTAACTAAAGAATTGGAAATTTTAAGTGAAAGGGTTAAGAAAAGTCTGAAAAAAGTGTTGGAGGAATGGGGAATGAAAAAAAATTTCTAAAAAGTAAAAAAAAAAGAAAAAGATTGCGAATAGATGGTTTTCTAAAGACACAGAAACAAAAACTGGGGAGCCTTCTAGGAATGCGTTCTTAATTGGCTTTAAAGATTACTGACAATAGACAGGTTTTTTCTCCGGCATCAATGATACGGTTGAAATCCACAAGACACATGAAACACCGTATCAGACTCGGAATTCTCACTTAAATGAAGCCTGTTTATTAAATTCGTTACTAATTCTTATGCTTCAACTTTTTAAATTGTCAGACTTTACTATGCTCCAAACGAGAAAGTCTGCGGAATGAAACGAAGCAGAATGCTGTGAATGAATGTTGATGTCATAAGATGTCATATTTTCAATGGGTACTCGGGCTGCAGAAAACAATAACATTGTTACAACATATTTATACGTTACAAAATTAGATCACTGTTAATCTCCTGAATTCATCGACATTTAGCACGCGCTCAGCGTACTGTACTATCCACTGGTTACTTGTAAGAATTCAAATCATATTATATCGTTAACACTGGTTTATGAATACGAAAACGCTGGTCATCCACATTCGTAAAAATGTCTATGATTACTGCCCATAGTCTTTTAACCTCTATATGCCACAACTTTTCAAATTGATTATAACGATAATATTATCTTTACTTCGTGGATTTGTAGTTTTTCACCGTTGATCTCCTGGTTGGAGGCTGTTTACATGAAGTCGATTGTTGTCGGAATGTTTTGCTCAACGCAAAGATCTTCGTTTGTTGTCAGGCTGTTTGCACCACATCTCAGTTTTATTGTCGTCAGACTTATGTATAACGTCTTCGTTTGATTCTCGACAGGCTGTTTTATATATCTTTATTATTGTTATTTATTCCTTTATTATGATTTATAACTTATTTTATGTGGTATGAGTTTGATTAAACTACAATAAGTATGTAGCACGTAGAACACCGTGTTATACTTGCTGGAATTCTCATTTCATTAAAGCTAAACTGCTTTAAGACCCTTTATTATGTGTTATTGCAATTGCACCTTAATATGCCACATCTTTCCACTGTTGTCTGACTTTTATGTGATGCTATCGTTTGATTTTTGCCCGGCTGTTTACATGAAGCCGATTGTTGTCAGACTGTTTTGCGTGTTTTCGTTTGATTTTTGCCAGGCTGTTTTTATATGGCATCGTCATCTTCAGGCTGTTGTAGGGTCTATGTGATATCAGTTGTATTTGCACGTACAATATCGGAGACGAAAATGTATCTTTAAAAAGTTCACTGAAGTGTTTAAAAAGTTACAAATCTCAGCGATGTATACAGTGGAGGAAAAGAAACTGGCAATCTCACCCCATTATCACCTCACTTAGGTTCCTCATGAGTAGGGCTAGGATTTTGATGACCTATAAATCATTAAAAAAGTCCTAAAAATAATGCATTTATGACCTAAAAATCTTTCAAAATGTCCTTAAAAATGACCTAAAAATTGATCTTACATTCTAAAATTGGCTTAGTAGGAAAAGGAGTTTTGTGCTACTTAATATTTAGACTAGTAATTAAATTAAATTCTAGTACCAACATTTAAGTTTATTTAATTTTACATATTTTTTTTCTAAGTGGTAGACTTTAATTATTTCACCTGATGTAGTTTCCATGTAGTCCATCACAAGGCCACTCTTATACGGAATTAGCAAGTATAGAGGAGTCTATATTGAAGGGATGGTTGGACTGATCCATTACATGGGGTGTACTACGTTAAAAGGGCAATATTTGTGTAGAAAAACGATTAAAATATTATACAAAATAATTGGTATTAGCCACCGGCGTAGCTCGGTCGGTTAAGACGCTTGCCTGACGATCCGTAGTTGCGCTCGGGCGCGGGTTCAATTCCCGCTTGGGCTGATTATCTGGTTGGTTTTTTTCCGAGGTTTTCCCAACCGTAAGGCAAATGTCAGGTAATCTATGGCGAATCCTCGGCCTGATCTCGCCAAATATATCACTATCACCAACTCCATAGACGCAGAATAACCTCGTAGTTGGTACAGCGTCGTTAAATAACCAAGTAAAAAATAAATGGTATTAATGGACAAAACATGTACAAAATATCAAAGGAAATAAACATTATTTTATATTAATAAAGGGGATTTATGGAAAAAAATGAATGAAAATGCCTAAAAAATGTCCGAATAACACAAAAGATGCTCTTATGAGTTGAAACAGGCAAAAATGCCCTAACAAATATGTCTTAAAACACTCAGTTTATCACATAACATATAAATACTAAAGCGACTATGTTTCTGGCTTACTAGAAAAAAGATGCAATTTCATCAAAATCCTAGCCCTACTCATGAGTGATGCCTTATTGGTGTCACATGAGGTTTCAGCCAGTTTTGAACTCCTGATTAAACATCTTGAGCGAGTGATCTTAAAATCCAACACAAATTCATACTTTATGAAAAATTCTACAAGCAATCATAGCTTCTTTTTCTAATGATATCTGAACATTATTCTTCAGTAAAGAGAGGTTGAAAAGTTTCAGCCGGCAGGCAATTGCGTGTTTAAGTGCCGCTTGCTCCAATAATTTTTTTTCTCTCGCCTTCATATATAATTCCTAAATATCCGTCATACAATACATTGCATGTCCGTACAGAATAACTTAAATTTTTGTACGAGACACAAAATCAATACCTTGCGAGAGAATGGGGTGCAGCAACAGGGATTCATTATTGAAGCCCCCAGCCCGGCCCATGAGAACGGGGTTCGTATGACTTGTTCGCCCTTTTAGGGGTAAATAATTCACCCCATTCCGGAGTTACTGCTGGTCTCAGGGGTGGAAATTCCCAGGGCACGACACGAATTTTATCAAGTAATAATATAGGCGTATTATCGTGTTTGGAGTTTTCTCTGTTCATGAAAAGTTTTGTCAAACTTTTTAAGAATTCGTTTTGTTGTCCGATTTCGGCATAGTGAACAAAGTTCTTCCAATTCAGCTTATGTTATACATTGAAAACAGTAAGATTCATTTGCCTATGGGTTAAATACATAAAGCATTCTCTTTATTGTTGTCAAACTGTTTATAACATTGTAGTGGATTGAAGTATTCAACATTCTTTGATCTGTTTTATAGTATTGGGAATATTGCATCAACAGTACTCACCGACAATATGTATCTCATTTTTATGAGACTGTTTGCTAAGCTTTTGTCGGATGTATTGTCTTCTAAGCATTGCAAAGCTGTTATTGAATATTACCGGTTCATGTTGTATGTGACATTTTGAGTTGATTGTTGTGGTATCGTTTTATGTGCTACATATCTTTGTCATCAGGCACTTTCATGTGACATATTGCTTTGATTATCACACTGTTCGTATTAACTCATGCTTACACTTTGGTCACTCCTGCAGGAAGACTAGTTCGCCATAGTTTAAAGAAATATATTTTCTGTTTCAACTTGTGATTACACTTTGGTCACCCTTGCAAGAAGACTAGTTCGCCATAGCTTAAAAATATATATTTTCTGTTTTAACTCGTGATTATACTTTGGTCACCCTTGCAGGAAGACTAGTACGCTATAGTTTAAAAAAATATATTTTCTGTCCCAACTCATTATTACACTTTGGTCACCCTTGCAGGAAGACTAGTACGCTATAGTTTAAAAATATATATTTTCTGTTCCAACTCATGATTACACTTTGGTCACTCCTGCAGGAAGACTAGTTCGTCATAGTTTAGAAATATATTTCTTCTGTTACAACTCATGGTTACACTTTGGTCACTCCTGCAGGAAGACTAGTTCATCATAGTTTAAAAATATATATCTTCTGTTCCATCTCATGGTTACACTTTGGTCACTCCTGCAGAAAGACTAGTTCGCCATAGTTTAAAAATATATATCTTCTGTTCCATCTCATGGTTACACTTTGGCCACTCCTGCAGGAAGAGTTTAAAAATATATATCTTCTGTTCCATCTCATCGTTACACTTTGGTCACTCCTGCAGGAAGACTAGTTCGCCATAGTTTAAAAATTTATATATATCTTCTGTTCCAACTCATGGTTACACTTTGGTCACTCCTGCAGGAAGACTAGTTCGCCATAGTTTAAAAATATGTATCTTCTGTTCCATCTCATGATTACACTTTGGTCACTCCTGCAGGAAGACTAGTTCGCCATAGTTTAAAAATTTATATTTACTGTTCCAACTCATGGTTACTCTTTGGTCACTCCTGCAGGAAGACTAGTTCGCCATAGTTTAGAAATATATTTCTTCTGTTACAACTCATGATTACACTTTGGTCACTCCTCCAGGAAGACTAGTTCGCCATTTCGGGCCAGCAGCGACGGGATGCACATGATGATAGCGAAACGATAATCGTACACACGGACCGGGGAGAAAATGTAATCCCTAGCTGACGTCACCCTTCACCGCTCGAGTGTCTGTTACAACCCGTGGCCCTCGAATCGAATGTCAGCCAATTTCAGGATCTCTGCACGTGAAATTCAGTTACCTCCAGGCAAAATTACGGCACACCGCCCATCGAGTGGCTGATACACAAGCTATTCCTCGTTGGAGTAAAGTCTTAGTTAGCCCTATTTTCTCCAGGTACTCAAATTTTCGTTACTGTTATATAACACAACATTAAGACCTTGTAAGTAGTTATTTTTCGGCTCCGGAGTCCCATGTTCAAATCTTGGCCTGTCCACATGCAATTAGTGTTGGGCGAAAACCGTTTTAATTGCATTTCATGTCAATTATTCTTCTTATACAAAATTTATTTTATTTTATGTCAACTGTTTGCTGTATGCAGCGATATATCATGAACTACTGGGTAGATTTTGTTCATACCTTGCATATATCATTCTCAGAGTTACATGATGATCTGTCCCATCTCATATCTACAATAGACTATTTTCGTGATAGACTGGGAGATGTTTGGTTGTGAATGGTTCTCATTTTGAACATTAGTTGCATAGTTTTGTTAGTGACAGTGTTTTGTTTAGTTTTGTAGCCTACTCAACATGATTTTACATACTTATTTGTCTCAAGTTTGGAGTCCATAACAAGTTTAATAAATAGTTAAAAGGCATGAAACCGGTGAATGGGTAAAATTTCTACGTAGGGGAGTAGTGGGTACAGTGAGACACAAAATATTAAGACATATGTATGCAAGTGATAATTGAAGTACTCGTATTTTAAAAATCAAGTGCAATAGAAATAGACATTAAAACATGGGAGTATAATAATACACAAACAAAAATGTTAATAGATAAAGGACATATTATACAATACGTGTTTGTAAAAAAAAAAATGCAAATGTCTCACTGTTCCCATCCAGGAGGGTACAGTGAGACACCACAGTGTCTATTAACGGACATTTAAATGATTTACATTTATTTCAAAAGAAAACAAAAACTTGCTGTCTCTTTATCTTGACATGTTCTGTAGGCTTATTTATAATCATTTTGATGTCTGACTTCGAAACCATTGAAACATCTGGAACATTTGGAAAAGTGAATTTTCCGTGACATTTCAAACTTTTGCGAAAAAATTAAATGAATTTTTTGGTGACAACAAAGCTTATGATTATAAGAATTTAATGTAATTCTTTATTATTTTTTAACATTTTCTTAAATTTTGTGAATAATTTTTTTATTTATGGAACCATTAAAATGTAATGTATCCATTATTTTAAGCTACAGTTCCTAAATTGGTTACTAGTATGTTCATTTTTAATGTTAGTTACTGGTAAATGTAATATAATTACAGTTTGTTTTTGCAAATCATTGGTACATGGGAACAGTGAGACGTCTCAGTGTACCCTTCAATGGCATGTCTCACTGTTCCCTTTACGCATAGTTCATTTAAAAATGACGCCATCACTTCAAAATTAAAACAAGAAAGACGAACTTTGTCAAACATAATCTCAAATACCATAGTAATAGGTAACAAAACATTCATATTTATATTTCATTTGTATATCCAATATAACCTTCATTAAACACAAGCCAAAATTTTACTTCTACAGTGGAAAATTACGAATTATTTTTTCATCACTCACCTTTATAACTAGAATCAAATCGAGTATGAAAATACTGTTACTTTACTCATGCAACATACAATTCCACTGTTACCAACATCTCAACATTAAAATTTACCATCTAATAAAAAATATCTCACTGTTCTCCCTGTCTTACTGTACCCACTTCTCCCCTATCCATACGTAAAATTTGATGGAGATTCGGAAAATATATATGTATCTTAAGGATGTCATTTACAACATTAGAAGTTTACATTCATACTCTGTATAGGAGGTACCTGAATAAATTTTTTTCGAACACTGTTATCATACTATATGGTTTATCTCCAACAGCTTTTGAATAAAACTTCCTTAAGTTATGAGAATATTCAATAATTAATGAACACTCTGTATATCGACGACAAATAGACTGACATTTTCAGCGGACTTCCCGTTCAATCCGCCTTCTTTTGTTATGTGACACTAGAAACTAAATGTTGACAGAATAAGGAAGTTGCTATGGTTACCTTGAAGTATTATACAGAGATGACAGAAGAAGGTTTGTTACTTCACGAGTGACGAATGGCTGGCAGCTCTAGAGCAGAATTAGCGGGAAACATAACGAGTTACGTTGTTTGTGGAGTGGAAGTGGTTAATAGTTGCTTGTCCTTGTTCGAACCTTGTCTGATCGCTTTGAATTAGAGGCTGGGAAAGATTGTCATCGAGAACTATGTGTTGTAAATAACAGAGAAAACTGTTCGAGCATTTTTGTTGCCCAACACAGAGAAAGCAACTTGAAGTGTAATAAAATAGACTTTCTTATGTTTATGTTAAAATAGAAGCAATGACTTTTTCTCCATGATACTTTTACTTCA
The DNA here is from genome assembly GCA_025594305.2 of Periplaneta americana. Taxonomy (NCBI): domain Eukaryota; kingdom Metazoa; phylum Arthropoda; class Insecta; order Blattodea; family Blattidae; genus Periplaneta; species Periplaneta americana. Next base: position 193,765,777 of record JAJSOF020000005.1, read on the forward strand.
CCTTACATTTAATCATTGCTCTATTATAGCATACATTTCTTTGTCATTAGTGTTTGTAGTTAAATTTGACTTAAGGGATGCAATTTATATTTTCTGCATTTTTAAGTTATGGAGCTTAATTATGTCCCGAATTCAGCTTAATAGTTTTCTTGAATTATTAAATATTTTTTCAAAAAAAAGTTTTTACTTTTTCAAAATGTCACTACTCCTAGAAAAAAATATAACTTAAGTTATAGGCCTGAAAAAATTATACAGCAATATTTTAACAGCGAACCCATGACTTGAATTTTTTAACGTACGAATGATATGAAAAAATATAATCCCGCTTAAAAATGTTAATTTTTTACGTCGAGATAGCATAACTTATTTTATTTTATTTTTTTTTTAATTTTGAAAATATTTACTTTATCAAAAAAGAAGAAGTTTTGTAGTTTTGTTGACCATACTTTTCAGAACATGGATTGAAAATTTAAACTTCATAGCTTGAAATTTGTTAGAGTCTATGTTATTTGCATGTGATAACGTTGAAATAAGTCGGTAAAAATATGACGATTTTCCGTCACGAAATCTTGTTTGTAGTTGTAAATATGTACAATTAAAGCATGAATTTTGAGGACGATTATGTTGACTGTTACACTTCTACGTCATACTACTTTTGACCAACAAAACGGTAAGAAAGGACGTCTTTCAACCAATCGTGGCTGCTTATCGCACAATTTTATCACTTCCCTAGCATGTGTAATTTTATCACTTCCCTAGCATTTGTTTTTATCACTTCACTCGCATTTGTTTCTTTGTTTGCCAACATTTCAAACTGCAAATTCTTTACGGTACTATAATACATACTTTACGATCGTCATTTATTTCCCTCATAGACAGTAGACTGAAAATGGCGGCTCCTTCAAACAAGGTATAAACCATATAGAACCTATAAATCTTGAATATAAATAAAACTTAATAGATAATAACCTATTACCAATATTAATCTTAGAAATTTCATATCCAGCTCCTTTATAAACATTTTTTATTCCAAGTAATGTTTTGAATTCTATATGTAGATTTATTAATAATTTATTTCATAAAATATAGTGTCGTGATGGAATTAACCAAAATCTTATTGGAATAATAAATAATCCTAATATAGTGCTAATTCAATTTAATGTTAAATTAGTGAAATATATTTTAGTAAATCAATTAATATCTATTTTATTATATTAGAGCACTTTATTTCTTCTAATCTTTATATACTTGTTTTTACCATCTCCCTACCATTTGTTTCTTTGTTTGCCAACATTTCAAACTGCAAATTCTTTAACGGTACTATATAATATGCTTTGCTATCGTAATTTGTTTACCGCATAGACAGTCGACTGAAAATGGCGTCTCCGTTCAAACGTTTTGGTGAAGCTAACATTAGTGAAATAGAATTTTAGTAAGTCAATTAATATTTTATTGTATTAGAGTACTTTATTTCTTCTAATCTTTATATACTTTCTTTTAATCGTGTAATAGTCAATTAAATCCTATTCGTTTTGATTTTCTCTAGATTACTGTTGATAAAATTTGGCCAACAAGATGAAAGATCTCTCATATTTTACAAAGAATAGAAAATGTTTTTTTCTCTTCGAAGAACGACCAAAATTTCACCCATTTCCTCCCTTAAGGTAGAAATTATGGCTTAGCTAAAGGAAGCCTAAAAAACAAAACAAAAAAATAATGATAAAGAACTGAACAATTTTATTTTAGAAAATTTCGGATGGATTTCATATTACCAATGTATTCGGTCTATTCAACATCACAACAAAGTAAATGGATGGCAACAGTAACTGAAATAAAATACTTTGAAATGTGAGACAAGCTTTTCTGCCTGCAATAGCTTTCCGGAAGCTGATTGTCTTCTGTCACTGCCTGATACAAGTTCACAGTGTTACAGACAAGGTTTTCTTTTATAAATCATTGCCGTTAAAGACATAGTTGTATACATTTCGCAACTCCCAATATCTACCGCTTTGACTGCGAGTGGTGTATTTATGACTTGTGTTTTTAATTAGCTAGTTAGTCATTTGTTTCCTGCAAGGCCAGTGAGGGGTCCGGGATGTGAGGATGTGGCCTTGTTTGACGTAGCTCTTAGCCATGTGTTTATCAATGTCCTTGTAGAGCTCGGAAACCTCTCCCGACACGATATTTCAATTATAATAGGTGTAGAACTCCATGCGGACTGTCTCTCTGTTAAGTGTTTGGTTAGGAAATTGCCTCTTCCAATAGAAATAATTTCTGAATTATCGCGACAGCTGTTGGACTGCGTTCAAAGTCTGCCAACATCTGCGCAGTACGCTGGAATTGGGAGATATAATACAGGGAGTTGCTAGCTTATCCCCCCCCCTCTCTTTCTGCTTTCAGCTTGCTAATAAATACTGTCCCACACGCAGTAGGTACAATTATAATAAGGCATATTGCAATTTTTTTTCCGTGCTGTTATTTTAACCTCTTTAACGACAGTATTCGATCAGGAAATTGACCGTTTGAACTGCGATTTGACATTCTGATAGCGTGTTCAGTCCCATTGAGTTATTGCTATTAGATGCTGAAAGTTCAACCAAACCCTGATGCGATATTATTTAATTAATCTGCAAGTTGCTGTGGAAACGTAAAAACAAAAGAGATCATAACGAATATTTTGTGCGAGATCGTGCGTATTTGCTTGCTTTCCGCACAAAACCAATACGCGGTAAGTGTGAAATACCACATTCAGTATTCCCAACGTAACACACGTAACAATTTCCCTATTGTTACCGCTTAAGCGTCATATTCATTTTACTGCTTTAGGCTTTTAACATATTATTTTTAAAGACGTTCAATATAGTAATAATTATAAATTGGAAACTTACTGCAATTTCACCAAAATTGCACTGTTAATTATTGTTTTAAATATTTGCAAAAATTAAGTAAACTCTACAACACCACAAAAGTTACTGCATTTGTAATGCAAGTAACATTAAGGAAGCCGTGAAAAAAATCAACAAGATTCCAGACTCATCATAGACTGGAGGGGAAAAAAGACAAACATATATCACGGCCTGCTGGAGTATAGTAAACACAGAAAACATTTTATAGGAACAATGTTGAAGATAGATGTATTTGTTTTCCAAAGTTGCCGTCATTGAACAGAAACCAAGATGGAGATTTCATTGCAACTAATTAGAAATTCCTCTTTCAAGTATGTAATAAACGATCTTCCATCTAATGTACGATACACGAAGGTATTTTGTTTTCATGTTCTCGGAAATTAAAAAATCAACTTTCGTTTCGCTTTTCCAATCTTTTCCTCGAACATGAAAATGTCAACATACCGCTCTTGTAACGCATATTACTATTCCGTGGTGTTCTTTTAACCTCTTTAATGTTATTAACGACAGTATTCGATCAAGAAATTGACCATTTGAACTGCGATTTGACATTCTGATAGCGTGTTCAGTTCCATTGAGTTATTGCTATTAGATACTGAAAGTTCAACCAAACCCTGATGCGATATTATTTAATTAATCATTTGCCAGAGAAAAACAAAAGAGATCATAATGAATATTTTAGTGGCATGTTAACAAACATTTTCCTTCCTCTGCGATACTAATGACATGATAAATTATGAAAATAAACGTTAGAAAACCTGACGCAGCGTTCAAGATAATATTATTCAAAATACGGTTTTGTAACCATCTCTAGTTTCACTTGTTCAATTCCATTGCGCCTGAAGTGGAATTTGTGCTGATCAAAGGCTGTTTTGACGGAACATGATGATGATTATTATAAAATAATAATAATAATAATTATTATTATTATTATTATTATTATTTGAATTTTGCAAGTATTATTATTGATTCTTAAAACCGTTCTTCAACGTTGCAAGAAATCAAGGCCATCTGTACAGAGAAGTTTGTGAAGTAATTATTCCAGAGAAAATAGTTCCCTTTCATGTGCTGATTTTTTTTTTTTTTTTGCAAAATATAGTACAGTTTTTTGGTCCAGGGATATTGCTCGCTTTTATTCGCTGAATAAACGCATTCAAAGCCTTTGGTTCGGAGATAATATTATTCAGAATACATTGCGTAACCATCTCTACTAATCTTCACTTGTTTCTCCTTTCCTTTGGTTCGAGGCTCGACACAGCACGGTCATTAATGCTGGAACTCTTTTGTTTCCCTCTCCCTCTTCTCGTACGAAGGAGGGGCACAAACTCTGTGAATTATTGGGTAGCCGAACAGCTGCGCTCTTGTACAAGTATAGCATGTCGCACGTGAACTTAGCCCGGAGTATGGTATGGCTGGTGATATGTGAATTAATGATGGCGAAATGGGTCCGAGGTCCAATGCCGAAAGTTACCCAGCAATTCTGCTTCAAGTGGTTGAGGGAAAACTACAACCCGGTTAACTTGTCCCAACCAGGATTTGAATCCCGGCCCCCTCGTTTCACAGTCTGACGTGTTAACTGTTACTCAACTGTTTGCTTACCTGCATTATAAAGTTTAACGTGCTAGCTTAGTTTTAGCTCTATTTTAGCTGATATACCATAATTATTTTCAATCCAATTTGAAGTTTTTACAATTGTAAAGCGAATGTCAGGTAATGTATGATGAATCCCAGACCTCATCTCGCCTAATACCATCTCGCTATCACCAATTTCATCAACGCTAAAATAGCCTCGTTGATACAGGGTTGTTAAATAAATGACTGAAGAGAAATAATTTACGATTTGAAAGCCATGAGCATATCAAATACTGAATAAAAGGGGCAGAGACTGATTAGGTAATACATCAAGATACGTGGAGAAAAAAGTTACTATTTTCATGTGTAATTGATTGTGAGCTGAAGATTTCTTACAAAAAAACGCAAGAATTTGGTCCACAAAGAATTCTGTAAGAATCGTTCAAGGTTTTGGAAATTCTATTCTTGTCTTATGGTGACTATGGCATTGTTTTCGAACTCCTGTTGTTTTTATGGGTTATTAACCGAAAAAGTACCAATTTCCAATTTATTACCATTTTATAAGTTATATTTCTCACTTAATTTGTGTGTCGTGGTCACCTGTGAGTGAAGTTCTCTGAAATCTAAACATTTTCTGGACCTTTCAACGCTGCCTCGATTGAAGGACTATTACATAATTGTTGTACTTTATTTCTTGCCCTTTATCTGCACAGACTTCACGGTGCTGTAGGCTGGGTTTGCAGTTGGTTGACGATTTGCGATAGAAAACTCAATACGAGCTCGTTCACACATTTTTCTGTACCACTCACTATTTTCGAACCTCTATCATAGTCATAAAACTAGTTGCCGAGATAGACTTTCTGGGATTCCCGCAACGATAGCGCCTTTCGCGTGGACGAGATACGAACCGACGTCCGGCACAAACAGGAAGCTCAAGGCTCAAGGTCACACAAGAGGAAGATGTGAAGGCAACCTGCATCCTTATCAGCAATAGAGCGACCGAGCTGTGTTTTGAATCCAGAGAGCAGGAAAACAGTGAAGTATTTGCTGATAGTCACGACTGTTTGATTCGAAATAATGCAAAATAATCTTACGCCGTTTGTCATTTGATTTATTGCAGCCCAGATTTGTTATTCAAGATATTTTATCAAATTTTAAAATACTCAACTTTTTAAAAGGTATATCATAGGCTAGTATTAATTTTTAATCCTACAGAATTCTCTGTTGTGGTTATTTATTTATTAATAACGGAGAAAAATTCGCTCTGGCGCCGGGGATCGAACCCAGGACCCTTAGTTCTACGAACTGAACGCTCTACTACTGAGCAACGTCGAGGCTCAATCATAACCTTGACTAAAAATGGTGGAAAATGTGTAAAGAAACCCGCTTAAATACTATTTATTAATAACGAAGGAAAATTGGCTCTGGCGCCGGGGATCGAACACAGGACCCTCAGTTCTACGCACTGAACGCTCTACCACTGATCTACGTCGAGGCTCAATCATAACCTTGATTGAAAATGGTGGAAAATGTGTAAAGAAACTCGTTTCAATACTATTTATTAATAACGGAGCAAAATTCGCTCTGGCGCCGGGGATCGAACCCAGGACCCTCAGTTCTAGTCACTGAACGCTCTACCACTGAGCTACGTCGAGGCTCAATCATAACCTTGACTGAAAATGGTGGAAAATGTGTAAAGAAACTCGTTTAAATACTATTTATTAACGGAGAAAAATTCGCTCTGGCGCCGGGGATCGAACCTAGGACCCTCAGTTCTACTCACTGAACGCTCTACCACTGAGCTACGTCGAGACTCAATCATAAGCTTGACTGAAAATGGTGGAAAATGTGTAAAGAAACTCGTTTAAGTACTATTTATTAATAACGGAGAAAAATTCGCTCTGGCGCCGGGGATCGAACCCAGGACCCTTAGTTCTACGAACTGAACGCTCTACTACTGAGCAACGTCGAGGCTCAATCATAACCTTGACTAAAAATGGTGGAAAATGTGTAAAGAAACCCGCTTAAATACTATTTATTAATAACGAAGGAAAATTGGCTCTGACGCCGGGGATCGAACACAGGACCCTCAGTTCTACGCACTGAACGCTCTACCACTGATCTACGTCGAGGCTCAATCATAACCTTGATTGAAAATGGTGGAAAATGTGTAAAGAAACTCGTTTCAATACTATTTATTAATAACGGAGCAAAATTCGCTCTGGCGCCGGGGATCGAACCCAGGACCCTCAGTTCTAGTCACTGAACGCTCTACCACTGAGCTACGTCGAGGCTCAATCATAACCTTGACTGAAAATGGTGGAAAATGTGTAAAGAAACTCGTTTAAATACTATTTATTAACGGAGAAAAATTCGCTCTGGCGCCGGGGATCGAACCTAGGACCCTCAGTTCTACTCACTGAACGCTCTACCACTGAGCTACGTCGAGACTCAATCATAAGCTTGACTGAAAATGGTGGAAAATGTGTAAAGAAACTCGTTTAAGTACTATTTATTAATAACGGAGAAAAATTCGCTCTGGCGCCGGGGATCGAACCCAGGACCCTTAGTTCTACGAACTGAACGCTCTACTACTGAGCAACGTCGAGGCTCAATCATAACCTTGACTAAAAATGGTGGAAAATGTGTAAAGAAACCCGCTTAAATACTATTTATTAATAACGAAGGAAAATTGGCTCTGGCGCCGGGGATCGAACACAGGACCCTCAGTTCTACGCACTGAACGCTCTACCACTGATCTACGTCGAGGCTCAATCATAACCTTGATTGAAAATGGTGGAAAATGTGTAAAGAAACTCGTTTCAATACTATTTATTAATAACGGAGCAAAATTCGCTCTGGCGCCGGGGATCGAACCCAGGACCCTCAGTTCTAGTCACTGAACGCTCTACCACTGAGCTACGTCGAGGCTCAATCATAACCTTGACTGAAAATGGTGGAAAATGTGTAAAGAAACTCGTTTAAATACTATTTATTAACGGAGAAAAATTCGCTCTGGCGCCGGGGATCGAACCTAGGACCCTCAGTTCTACTCACTGAACGCTCTACCACTGAGCTACGTCGAGACTCAATCATAAGCTTGACTGAAAATGGTGGAAAATGTGTAAAGAAACTCGTTTAAGTACTATTTATTAATAACGGAGAAAAATTCGCTCTGGCGCCGGGGATCAAACCCAGGACCCTCAGTTCTAGTCACTGAACACTCTACCACTGAGCTACGTCGAGGCTCAATCATAACCTTGACTGAAAATGGTGGAAAATGTGTAAAGAAACTCGTTTAAATACTATTTATTAATAACTGAGAAAAATTCGCTCTGGCGCCGGGGATCGAACCCAGGACCCTCAGTTCTAGTCACTGAACGCTCTATCACTGAGCTACGTCGAGGTTCAATCATAACCTTGACTGAAAACGGAAATGTTTAAAGAAACACGTTTAAATACTATTTATTAATAACGGAGAAAAATTCGCTCTGGCGCCGGGGATCGAACCCAGGACCCTCAGTTCTACGAACTGAACGCTCTACCACTGAGCTACGTCGAGGTTCAATCATAACCTTGACTGAACATGATGGAAAATGTGTAAAGAAACTCATCTAAATACTAATTTCAAAATGTCCGACTGATGTCATGCTCCACCATCGAAATTTCGTGGTCAGGAATTGAAGGACAAAGATAAGTAAGCCGTCCGCTTTGTTATTTAAATGAGGCAAGCTCCACGATATGCTATAGTTCGTATCCTAGCAACGAGCTACAGGCCATAATATTCGTGCTTGTTATTGTGAGCATGGTTGGGAGTGTAAGGATGTTTGTGATTTGAAACAAGATATTTCTCGTCGTTTCTGTCTTCATATTCCCCGCATTTAGATTTCTAACAAGGCTGGACATCATCGTTGATTGCTTCCCAATAATTCTTACCTCATTCCATGAGATCTAGTCGAGATATGTGCAGTATCGATAGTCGAAACGATTCACACACGACACCAATGAGTTGTTTGAAATTGTAATGGATAATGTCATAAAGAATTGGGGTCAATTTTATGTAAAAGCTTAAGGAAATATTACACTTAATTTTAATTTAATCACAAAATTGATTTTTTTATTATTAAAAATTATTCATACACAAGTGGAGGTGATTAACAAATACGGAGGGTATGAAGACTGAAATCTTAATTGTGGCATTAATTTCCAAATTGGACTCAAAAAAATAATTATTGTCACTGACGATTGACTTCCATCCCTATCACATTATTCTAGTACAGTCAGAAAGTACCGGAACTTTGGGTGGCAACGCCGTGCTGTATAGGCAACTACTCTGCCTTGTCCACTTGGAATGTGATCAACTCTCCAGGCGTATAGACTCAGTGAGAACATGTATTGTGTAGATACCTCTGTTGCAGGTGACATAGCCGGTACTTTCTGACTCTACTAGTATCAGATGGGCTATTCCCACGTTACGAAATGGCAACATAAAATGAAAACTACCATTGAAAAGGCATTTTTAGTAACTACCGCTAGATGAAAGTACAGTTGCTCCATGCAATTCCATATGGTTATATTATAACTTAACGTGACTTTTGCACTCGCTAGTTGACAGCATAGTGAAATTGGTAAAAGTGGTTGCCTTGGAAAGTTCATTAGGTTGATAAATCTGTTATAGGTGACCATGGCTTCCGTTAACATATCTGTTTATATTAAAATTTTGACTGTCTCATTACACTCTGTAGATAAAAGGGACAAGTTGCCAAATTAGGCATAAATAGTGAAGAGTAAGAGTCTTGGAAAAGAAGAGAAAGAAATTTATTTGTGGTTTCTTGGAGTACTACTTATAGTCATTTCAGTTACATAGGGGAATTATTTCCTGCTTTTTACTCATAAACTTAGGTTCGTAAATCTTGTTAAGTATAGGGTTTTCTTTATGAATGTTTGTTGCCCCTGGAGACGAGATTGTAAACTTTTTAGTTAGAGCACATTCACAGATTGTTTAACTGTGTAGGGTTTCTGCTGCAGAAAAGAATACACGTTGAATTCGTAGAAACTATAATTATCTCCTGGGTGTGATATTACCTGTGGCTACAACGCTCGTGGGAAAAACTCGTTATACCACTGTTAGTTCAGTAGTGATAATTCAAGTCCAAATTTTAGGCTCTAAACAGTTAAATCAGGTATTTGCAAAGGTGTTTTAGAACTTTGCTTTTTAATGTTATTTAGAACTTTCAGAAGGAAAGTAGTTTTAATAGCGCTGGTAAGCCCTTGCGCTCGTAATTATGTAGTTTAAGTTTCGTGCCATATTCTTATAGTTTTCCATTATAACTAGAAAGAAATTAAATTTAAATGCCTATGTTAATAAAATATCGAAGTATAGAACACGTTTGGACTTATGAATCCGTAGCTTAATGAAAAAAAAAATTATAGTAGTCATTCTTCTGTTTCAATTGACAATCGCTCACCACAACAGGCAAACCTCGGAGGTTCCCACAGAAACACAAAAACAGTTGAGAATCAACTAAATCGCCCAGGATTATGTGCTGCATTGAAGCGGAACGAGTCGCGTCTGTCATTTGTCGCCCGTTGCCTTGGCAACAAGCAAGCAAGCAGCCCTGATTGATGTGCAATCCGTGTTGTTCAGGTCAGCTGAGTTTCCAATTCTCACCAACAGAGCGCTCCCTAGTTCCATCAATAAAACCCGTGTTCGGATTAGACAGATGGTCGTTACATCGAGAGCTGCTAAGAGGGTAGTTGCGTGCATGAGTGACCCAACTGGCTGTATTGTTCTGGATCTATTGTTGGCTGCAGATAGAATTCAAGAGAAATGTCAGAGTAGTTTACTATGTGGTACGAAATAGGAAGTTTAATTGTATGTTTTGAGAGCGTTTGTTCAGTGATGCTTTAATGTTGGTTGTGTTTTGATTGTTTTATTGTTTCCTGTCGCCATGGCGATTTTGAAAGGCGGAGAAACAAATTAAAAAAAAAAGTCCTCATTTTAAGTGTTACTTAAATACACATATATGTCTTTCTTTCATTGTCTATAGTCAACATAGAGTATGCTCTCTTTTTGAACAACTTCTATAATTCTGTGGCCGGGAGGAAAAAGGTCTTAAGTAAAAATTATATGCTTTTCAGGACAGCAGTAGAAAGATTGAAATTGAGTCAATTAGTTTTTTTAATTAAGAGATTTTTCCTGGAGATTATTTGTTTATATTTCTTCTAAAATAGGTAATGTTGCTCATTTAACAATTTTCTTGATTATTTCCAAAAATAACTGCACTTAAGTCCTTTTAAGACTAGAACCCAAACTGAGTAGAAGGGACTATTAAACATAAGACCTTTTTCATGTCAAATAAATGAGAAATGTAAATTATTAAGAATGCAAAATGGGTCTTAAACAAATTATAGGACTGTTTACCCTGGTTCTTAAAGTTTTAAAAGGAAAGGGCATCAGTATGTGAAAAAATGGCTAAAATACAAGTTAGACCTTTTTAATAGGGAAGTATGGAAAGTAAACATGTGATGGTTTGTAAGGAATAAAGTATTAAATATTCTTAAGTCCTTTATTCTGTGTGTGCTCGATTCAAAAAGTACTTATGACATTTGGTAACGCTCTATAAATCTAGTCAGGAGTCGTATTTGACTTTAATCGTTTTACCAGATTGTAGAGAATAGTTTCCGCTTTCAGAATATATAAAAATCTCATTTTCACAAAAAATTAACTTAAGACCTTTTTCCTCCTGGCCACAGAATTTAAAATGGTCATTAAGTAGCTGTTTTAGTAAATAAACAGGACATCAGCCAAATATTGGTTGTATTATTTCCCCATAGGATGGGAATGGCTTCCTCCCTTGTTGCTCAGCAACGAAAATCTTAAGTTGAAGTACTTAAATATATTATAAAATAGACCTATTGATAAAGGGAGCTAAATGATTCATTGTTAAATCCTGAGCATTGGATGTCGTTGGCTTACTTTTAAAACTTCGTAACTACATTTGAGGAACTTAAACAAAAGAGGAAAATAACATTTTTATACTCCAGCTGATAGCTCAATCTTTGCTGCAGTCGACAAAATTAACTGAAACAAAAGTCACAAATATGTTTGTGCAAGATCGTGCGTATTTGCTTGCTTTCCGCACACAACCAATACGCGGTAAGTGTGAAATACCACATTCAGTATTCCCAACCTAACACATAACAATTTCCCTATTCTTACCGCTTAGGCGTCATATTCATTTTACTGCTTTAGCTTTTAACATATCATTTTTAAAGACGTTCAATATAGTAATAATTATAAATTGGAAACTTACCACTGCAATTTCACCTAAATTGCACTGTTAATTATTGTTTTTAAATATTTGAAAAAATTAAGTAAACTCTACAACACCACAAAAGTTACTGCATTTGTAATGCAAGTAACATTAAGGAAGCCGTGAAAAAATCAACAAGATTCCAGACTCATCATAGACTGGAGGAAAAAAAAGACAAACATATATCACGGCCTGCTGCAGTATAGTAAACAGAGAAAACATTTTATAGGAACAATGTTGAGGATAGATATATTTGTTTTCCAAAGTTGCCGTCATTGAACAGAAACCAAGATGGAGATTTAATTGCAACTAATTAGAAATTCCTCTTTGAGGTATGTAATAAACGATCTTCGCACAAAATAATGTACGATACACGAGCGGTTTGTTTGTTTTCATGTTCGAGGAAAAGATTGAAAAAGCGAAACGTAGTTGAGCTTTTTTAATTTCCCTGAAAACTTTAACATACCGCTCTTGTAACGTATATTACTATATATATTACTATATATATTACTATATAATTAATGATGTTATAAAATCCTAATGCACTATGTAAAACAAGGTGTCTATCTTTGGGACATAATAATAGTAATGACAACAATAACTATGTTTGTATTATAGATTTTACTATTGTTGAGTATTTGATGACAGGTATATAGTTTGTAACCGTAAGTAATTTTGTTTTTATTTTTTCTTTACTATCGCAAACCAACTATATAATAGGTATTTTATTTGTAACTACGCCAATTATGTGCATTATCTCATTAATATTGCTTAAAATTATGTATAAGATCACAAATTAATGTAATAATCTTGCAATTTCTCTACACCTTCGATTATAATTTCTAATTTTATTTCATTTTGTTTTAACTGAAAGTAATTATTGCATAACTTATTTAGTATTGTTTACTGTCTCTTAATTAGTGTATTTATATTGTAACTATGACTCAGACCTACTATTAATTCTCTAAAATTGTGTATTATCACTACATAATGTATTTCACATGTAACAAACTACAACCCTAATATACCAAAGGTAAAATAGGGTTTCAATATTTGGATAACAATAATAATAACGTATATTACTATTCCAATATTCAATACAAATTTGGTGTACTTTTGTAGTTTTTGCTATAGAGGAGGTATATTTCGTGCTTATTTACATATTTCGCACAATGATTGAAATTTCACGAGTTTTGGTAAAATAAGGTATTTTAGGTATCTGGAAGTGTAAGGGTAATACAGAAAATAACTGTGGAAAATTTTGCGCTTTTCATTATTACCAATTAAAATAAGGTCCCTGATAACACGTACAAAATTACTTTTAAAAAGTATGTAAGGGGTGAAAGTGAAATAGCCTTGCACATTTTCAGAGCGAATAGCTTATCTTGTATGTAACAAAAATTACAATATCATATTGGTAGAAAGTTTTTTTCTTTGATTAAAAAAAAAAGTTTTTTTCTTTTTCTCAAATGTTTAACAGCACTAGAGAGGGATTTGATCCGGTCTTGTGGATAAAACTTCGGAATAGCTCAGTGGTTAGAGCACTTGGTACGTAGAATCAAGGACCCGGGTTCGATCCCCGGCGTCGGAGCGAATAATAATCATTAGAGCCGCAGGATAGAGTCGCCTATTAAGACAGCTGGCCACGTTATAGAGGTGGTCCAATTCACAGGTTTTACTCTATATGGGCTATTCCATATGAAGTCGATCAGTAAAAAACCTCGCATTTTTTTAATAGTCTAATTTTTTCCCTACTTATACAAGGTGCTGAGGACAGTGCATTTTCAAAAATATGCTATCGAAAGTCAAACGGTTTCCGTACTATTGAGCGACAAATTTAGCGTATTTTATAAAAACAAGCCTCTTTCAGCGCTCAGAACTCTGAAACCATTTACTGCAGAACATTGAACGGGAGCTCATTTTGAAGCTGACATTTAGTAGGTTATGATAAGAAGTAATCCTTGTTTTTATTGTATACAGAGAGACAGATAATCTGATTTTACTTACTTTTAAGCTTTTTGGCCATTTGTAAAAATGTAAAAAAATATTGAGAAAAACCTTGCAATATTAAGAAGGATTCGGCATTGTTTGGTTAGTGGCTCGGCAATAAGTTTCGAGGGTATTAAATAAATTATTTTCACACGCCTAGACTTGAATGGCGCAGTACCGCACGAACTGGCCGAGAGATGAAGATAAGCGCGCGTTGGGCGTCATTTTACTCATGTGTTTATGAAAATTTGTGATAAAGCTAGCCCAGCTATGCACTATAGACGACACATCACGTGTTTATGTCTCCTGGCCTTGCTTCCCTCGGATATCTCCCGTCTCACAGTCAGCTGGTTAGTTCACGCGCGTACTATTTATTTTCTTTGTTTGATATTTTCAATACTTTCTTATCAACGGTGCACCAGTAAAAAATACGTGTTTATTTGTACTTTCAATGCGGAATCTAACCATATATTTTAAAAATATTTTTTCGTGGGCAAAGGTGTCTTAATGAAGAAAAAAATCTAAATTTCTCCATTTCCATAAAGTAAGAAAAACTGCTTACATGTCAATATAAACTTTAATTTCTCAGCATCAAAATAAACCATGATTTTGATCATTGGGTGAAAGGGTTTCGGAGTCATAACAGTTTAAAGTTGCTAATTTTATGAAAATACGATAAATTTAAATATTTTTAATTTAAACACTATGAAGTTCTGATGCCTCAAACTTTGCACAAAGCATTGTATCACAGATGTCAACGGACAGAAAAAGTTTCATTGTATTTAATAATTGCAAGGTCAATTTTCTCTATATTTTGGTCGATTTTAGATGGAATAGCCCAATGCAAAAGTTACCGTCCTGTTTCGTCAGACAGGTTGTCTCTGTTAAGACTGTAATATCACTGTGAGACACCTTGAGACAGTAGAGGCCTCTGGCTGATGCAGCAGAAATAACAGAAAGCATGAGAGCGGGCAGTGTATCAGGACTTCAGATATTTCTGCTGGACTTATCACTGAGACGGTTGCTGACACAACAGAAATCACAGTACAAAACGTGAGAACGGACCTTGTATCAGGGCCTGCAAACCGAGTGGGCAATCAGCTGATTGTGGCATTGATACACGCAAAGGTAGACCCGCACTGCAATTAATTGCGACCGATTAAGACACGTTTCCCCCCTTCCCCGGCCCTCGCGGACCGTAATCGATAGCCACGTGTCATGGTTCAGGGCTGCAGAATTCCTAGGCGCCGCGTTACCTTGGCAACTGATACGTATCTCTTTCTTCCTGAATTCTGCGCTCGGAAGAGGTTTGTAAGGTTTCTATCGGCGTAACTGTCCAGCGAAAGTGGCATATCCTTGTACGGAACAGTAGGACTTCCTCCACGCCACGTATTCCTTCTGACCTGTTTTTGTAGGCACTTTTATGTCTTATACTGGCCGGAATTTTGTCTCGAAACATTTGAAAATCTGGGCGAAAGGATTTTACAAGAGATTTTATCTCTCAGCACCGCGATTTCACTTGCTGCAAGTAGTCCACCAACCACGATTGACCATTAGTGAGTAATAGTATATCATTGGCTGGGGTGGGATGTGTAGAAATACAGTTGTTCAGAAGTTCGTTATGACATAAGAATAATTACCAACCTTGCTTGATTTTCTCAGAAGTTCGTTATGATACAAGAATAATTTTCCTTGCTTGATTTTCTCCAGTTCGTTATGATATAAGAATAATTTTCCTTGCTCGATTTTCTCCAGAATTTCGTTATGATATAAGAATAATTTTCCTTGCTTGATTTTCTCCAGAATTTCGTTATCATATAAGAATAATTTTCCTTGCTTGATTTTCTCCAGAATTTCGTTATGATATAAGAATAATTTTCCTTGCTTGATTTTCTCCAGAAGTTCGTTATGATATAACAATAATTTTCCTTGCTTGGTTTTCTCCAGAATTTCGTTATGATATAAGAATAATTTTCCTTGCTTGATTTTCTCCAGAATTTCGTTATGATATAAGAATAATTTTCCTTGCTTGATTTTCTCCAGAATTTCGTTATGATATAAGGATAATTTTCCTTGCTTGATTTTCTCCAGAATTTCGTTATGATATAAGAATAATTTTCCTTGCTTGATTTTCTCCAGAATTTCGTTATGATATAAGAATAATTTTCCTTGCTTGATTTTCTCCAGAATTTCGTTATGATATAAGAATAATTTTCCTTGCTTGATTTTCTCCAGAATTTCGTTATGATATAAGAATAATTTTCCTTGCTTGATTTTCTCCAGAATTTCGTTATGATATAAGGATAATTTTCCTTGCTTGGTTTTCTCCAGAAGTTCGTTATGATATAAGGATAATTTTCCTTGCTTGATTTTCTCCAGAAGTTAGTTATGATATAAGGATAATTTTCCTTGCTTGATTTTCTCCAGAAGTTCGTTATGATATAAGAATAATTTTCCTTGCTTGATTTTCTCCAGAATTTCGTTATGATATAAGAATAATTTTCCTTGCTTGATTTTCTCCAGAATTTCGTTATGTTATAAGAATAATTTTCCTTGCTTGATTTTCTCCAGAATTTCGTTATGATATAAGAATAATTTTCCTTGCTTGATTTTCTCCAGAATTTCCTTATGATATAAGAATAATTTTCCTTGCTTGATTTTCTCCAGAATTTCGTTATGATATAAGAATAATTTTCCTTGCTTGATTTTCTCCAGAATTTCGTTATGTTATAAGAAATTATTTTCCTTGCTTGATTTTCTCCAGAATTTCGTTATGATATAAGAATAATTTTCCTTGCTTGATTTTCTCCAGAATTTCGTTATGATATAAGAATAATTTTCCTTGCTTGATTTTCTCCAGAAGTTCGTTATGATATAAGAATAATTTTCCTTGCTTGATTTTCTCCAGAATTTCGTTATGATATAAGAATATTTTCCTTGCTTGATTTTCTCCAGAAGTTCGTTATGATATAAAAATATTTTTCCTTGCTTGATTTTCTCCAGAATTTCGTTATGATATAAGAATAATTTTCCTTGCTTGATTTTCTCCAGAAGTTCGTTATGATATAAGAATATTTTCCTTGCTTGATTTTCTCGAAAAGTTCGTTATGATATAAAAATAATTTTCCTTGCTTGATTTTCTCTCTCCATTGTCTTTTCTTCTTTTTATACATACATTTTTCTTTATTTTCTTTTCTTTTTCCTTAGTTTTCTCTTCGTTACATCGCTATTGTTTTCAGATTTTCTTTCGTGCCCTCCTTAATCATCCTTTCTCTATGTTATAGTCTTCAGTTTCTCTTACTATTTCTTCTATTTTCTATAATTATTTTCTCTCTCTTTATTCTTTTTACTATATCTCTCTTCATTATCCCTTGCTCCTCTCCAATGTCAATTTTATTCTTTTCTTTACTTTTTACCCTTTTTACTTAGTTTTCTTCGTCTTTTTTCAGTTTTTCTTTTTTCCCTCTTTTATCGTCCTCTCTCTTAACTCTTTTCTCCTCATTTTTATTTTTGTTTTCCTTTTCCATTTTCTAACTTCGTCCTGTCATGTATCCTCATGATATGGAACCCTTTAGTTACCTCTAAATTTCGGCGTGGGTGAGAAATACCTGGAAAAGTTTGCCTATAGCCCTAATCAAGCTTAGGGTTCTTACTACAGTGTTGCCTAGGGACACCTTATAATTCTTAAAATGCTGCTCTGGCTTTAAATTATTAAACTAACATTGTTTCTAACTCTTCAACCCACGAACCTCGGTTTCAGAAGCTAATAGTACCCTCTGTACTACCGAAAACATCTGGCCATCTGGTGGCTTGCAGAGCTTTCCGACGTCGGGTGTCGATGCGAGGTCCACGCAGTAGGAAGCAGGCCAAAGGACGCCTCCGCACTTGTGAAGTGTTTGCGATATGTTTTTGCAGCTCGTTGCGTCATAGCCTTGAGTGTATGTTCTTGTTGGAACATGCTCGTTGCGGATCATTGCACTCCTTTACCACGTTGCTAGGATATTCGGCAACATAATGAACTCGCTGTTTGCGCAGCTAAAAAAAATCGAACATCGTCCGCAGGTTTTCATTACACTAATAGGGTTTTATGAAATATTCAGATGCCCGGTAAAAAAAAACTGTGTACACGAGAGAAAGCGGATCCATAAACTTTCGAGCGTTTACTTCATTGTTACGCAAAGTATGAACGAAATACTGTAATACTAAAAAAAAAGTTCGTAAGGTGGTAATAGTAGCCTTAAAATTATTTATAACGAAAAAATGGACTATCTCGTTATATTTTACAGTATTTCTTTTCTCGTTTTGTTTTGCCATTTATCGTGGTGTAACTTGTCTATCATTGTACGTCCGCTTTTCCGGGGTTTTCCCTCAACCTTTACTCAGAAATAGCTTTTAAAGAACCAGAAGATTCATTGTAGCCCTCCATCGGTCCCAATCCCGAGCAAGATTAATTCAGTTCCATCATATCCCACCTCCCTCATCCATTTTAATATCAACCTCCCATCTACGTCTCTGCCTCCCCAAAGATCTTTCCCTCAGGTCTTCCAACTAACACTCTATATGCATTTCTGGCTTCACTCATACCTGCTACAATCCTTGACCACCTCAAACGTCTGGATTTAATGTTCTTAATTATACCAGGTGAAGAATACAATGCGTGCAGTTCTGCGTTGTGTAACTTCCTCCATTCTCCTGTAACTTCATCCCTCTTAGCCTCAAATATTTTCTAAGCACCTTATTCTCGAACATCTTTAACCTCTGCTCCTCTCTTAGAATGAGAGTCCAAGTTTCACAACCATACAGAACAACTGGTATACTCTATTTTTTTTCATGGAGTGCAGTTTCATAGAAAGGACTTTGCCGACAGACCTTCTACTGCCCCCTACTAATTGGTTGTCATAAATAAATGTCTTCCTTACTGTGTCGGAAATCTTGTCTTCTCTTGTTAGTAACCAATCACAACCCTCGTTCAGAATAATTGACAGGTGCCCGTCAAATCCACGTGGAGGCAGAGTTGCCGCATCTTTTCCGAATTCCAAGAATCCCGTCAGTTTCACTGCATAATTTCGAAGGTCATCAGGATTGTGGCATCTATGCAATGTTGGGACGAGGGGACAGGATGGAATTGTCAGAGGTGTTTGTGTAGGAAGTCATAAATCTGTAAGTGGGTGTTCAAAGGAGCCACCGAACTGCACTCCTTGAAATAAAATAAGGTATAATATAACTATTTTATAAATTCTAACTTTGTTTGTTTTTTTTTTTAAGAAGACTAGATGACAAAAGCTTCTCAATCTTTCCCTCAACCCACTAAGAGAAAATGCTGGGTACCTTTCGGCGCTGGATCCTGGACTCTTTTCTTTGGCATTGTCACCTTCATTTCGCTCAGAGCTAGATAACCATCGCAGATGATAAAGCGTCGTAAAATAAACCAATTAAAATATCTTTCCCGTTCTTCGTGATTCTGTTTTTTGCGAAAATGTTTCTGACGAATTTTATTTCCAGTCAATTCTTGGTTACAAGATTCTTTTCTTTCAATAATTGCTCCAGTTTGGCCTGCAACCTTGCCATCGTTTCAGGATCACCTGTACTGTTTAAGAATTGATTTGTGTAATGAAATATTTATCATTATATCATTATCCTTCAAAATTCTAGACCAAGCCGTTCGTTTCGGCACACGAAATAAATCGTCAAGACTCCACAATTTTTTCCGCCACGTGTCTGTAATATGCCTGAAAGGGTAAAAGTTCAACTGACTAAAAGGTGAAGCAAAAATATTATTTTAGTGTATTTTTACTTTCGTTATTAGAAGATAATTTAAATGGCTACATATTTTAAAACCCTGGAGTTGAAATGTTAATTTATTCTTTTTTATTATATTTTTTCAGCTACTCTAAAGACAGGTCGAAAGAGAGAGAGAGAGTTTTGCATAAAATATATTGTAAATTTATTTCAATTCAACAATCGGATTTTATTCTTCCAACAATAATTCCTTTCTACAATTCGCCTTAAACGCTCTCGTCAACAATTGGATCTTCACTCAACACAGTATTCGTTATAGCACTCCACCGACGACAATGACAATTTACTTGGACTATTACGCACAACAATGAACTGTTAATCTCAACTAATATTTACAAAGCACTATTTACAAATCAGAACTACCAGTTCTCAGTTCACAGTTCTTCTATCTCAGTCACTCGAGTTCACAGTATCTCGAACCACAGACCTTCAGAGACAGTTCACTGTACTCGAACTCGGGTCCCTCCAACTACGGTCCACTGCACTCGAACTCAGGTCCCTCCAACTGCGGTCCACTGCACTCGAACTCAGGCCTTCGGCTGCTGACGCAGTTGCGGACGCACACTCGAGTCGAACTCCGGTACACAAGACTGGCTTCCTTGCTCTGGCTTTCTCACTGACTGAATAACTGAAAAACTGCTGTCGTTCCTTCGCGTCCTTAATTTATAACCACAGCGACGTAGCCTCGAAGGTTCCACGCGTCTCTAGAGATGGCACTCCAGAAAAATCCGGAGCCCTCTCCTCTCTACCAGCACCAGATGCGCGCGCACTCTCTCTCCACTCTCTCGCCGCGTTGGCCCTTTCCCCTCTCCGCCGCGCGCCATCCCAAAGTGCTCCGCGCGATCTTCTCTCTTGCGGGACGCTGGTCGTGAGTTCGAATCTCACGTCGCTGTCACAATATTTCTTGGTGAACTTTGTGTTTGGAAATTGAATGACTACCACAGTTTTTTTTAATAATACCGGAGCTTGTTTTTTGGAAAATTGACGTTTCCTTGCATTCTCCTCTGGGATTACTTGCACGTGTACTGTTGAGGTACAACCTCCTTACGGCCTTAGAGTTCTTCATTATACTAAATTGCTGTGTGCGTATGTATACAGCTCATAAAAAAGTAAACACTAAAACTGGTGTGGTGATGTTGGAAGTTTGTTTATAGTATATGACTACACTTTTTATAGCTCGACTTCGTAGACACTCCTCTGGGCCATGCAAATTGTGGAATGGATGATGAAAAAGTATCTAATAACATGGCTAGCTGATTATGGGGTTCCTAATTACATTTTTAGCAGTATTATACCGTTTAATGGCTAAGAGTTGAAGTATAAGAGGAAATAATTAATACTACAATCGCTCTTTATTTTGGGTTCATTTGTTTTTATTTAAGCGTAACAGGTATCGCGAATTCAAGGCATCTACAGGGTGTACATAAAATGTATCACGTGGGTTTCGAGTTAGTGTCTTTAACAGTAATCATTTTTCAAGATCCCGGATATTGAAGCCTCGATCGTACTATATTTTCCATTCCTTTGATTAGATTAAGATTAAATTATGGTTTATTTGATGACGCTCGCAACTACCGAGGTTATATCAGCGTCGCCGGTGTGCCGGAATTTTGTCCCGCAGGAGTTCTTTTACATTCCAGTAAATCTACTGACATGAGCCTGTCGCATTTAAGCACATTTAAATGCCATCGACCTGGGCCGGGATCGAACCCGCAACCTCGAGCACAGAAGATCAGCGCTATACCGACTAAGCTACCCAGGCCGACCCTTTTAATGAATTGTACACAGTCTAGACATTATTTCTTATAAGATTCTGTTTTTACATGCAAATTAGACGTATCTATTATTGAATTCTAATATACCGGTACAGAAATTTATTAGCATGTATGTCGTTTCATGTAGGCTCTCGATGTATATCTTATAAATGTCAATATCAGATAAGCAGTATATTATTTTGAGATGTTATTGTCAATGATTATATCTGAAGATAATAAACCAAATGCTTAACTTCGGCCGCTCAAACGAGACCATTCACCACTTACAGCACTGAACTTTTACCGGAAGTCTCTTATTTATGGACAAGACTTGTTTTAGACGCCATAAATCCACAAAATGCACTTACGAGCTTTACTTTATTTTGCAAAGAGGCCATGCAGAAATTGCTTTACTGCCGGTGAAGGGACACTCAAAATCGATTTTTGGGTAATTTTTTTATTTTAAATGTGGTGACTTTGATATGTCCACTGTCGATGTGCGATGGAATTCAACCGAATTCGAGTTGTAAATGTGTTAAAAATGAGTTTTTTCAGTGCCTACTACTTTCATGGACAGATGCAGTAAACATTTTTGAACTCAATTTCCGATTTTTTATTCTTGAAGTTACCACACAGTATTCCTCAAAATTTTACAGTTTACTTGTTTTATTTATGCTATTGATTCGTCTCTCTTTTTTATATTGTATTTTTTATTTTTAAATTTAAAAATTAAGCGAATTTAAAAATACCATATAATATTATTTCATAGCTTAGACCTAGAATTGTTTACGTAACTAGTTTACAAGATATCAAAAAAAAATTCAGTTAATGTCTCCTTTTAAAAATGGGGGACTAGATTTAACCTCCAAATTAATAGAAAAAATTCCTTTGGTGACAATTTTCATCATAGAAGCTCGAAAGTTAGTACCCTTACTTCACAACTTACTATTTAAACGCCCTGAAAATATCTTTAAAACTGGCCCATTGGCTAATTATATTTTATAGTACTTGATAGTCAAACGATTAGGGAAAACACGGGAATTTTACTGGAAGCAAGTAAAGAGATAGGTTTGGAAGTAAATCCCGAAAAGACAAAGTATATGATTATGTCTCGTGACGAGAATATTGTACGAAATGGAAATATAAAAATTGTAAATTTATCTTTTGAAGAGGTGGAGAAGTTCATATATCTTGGAGCAAATGTAACAAATAAAACACAGAATAAATATGGGAAATGCCTGTTATTATTCGGTTGAGAAGCTTTTATCATCCAGTCTGCTGTCAAAAAATCTGAAAGTTAGAATTTATAAAACGGTTATATTACCGGTTGTTCTTTATGGTTGTGAAACTTGGACTCTCACTTTGAGAGAGGAACAGAGATTAAGGGTGTTTGAGAATCAGGTGCTTAGGAAAATATTTGTGGCTAAGAGGGATGAAGTTACAGGAGAATGGAGAAAGTTACACAACACAGAACTGCACGCATTGTATTCTTCACCTGACATAATTAGGAACATTAAATCCAGACGTTTGAGATGGACAGGGCATGTAGCACGTATGAGCGAATCTAGAAATGCATATAGAGTGTTAGTTGGGAGGCCGGAGGGAAAAAGACCTTTGGGGAGGCCGAGACGTAGATGGGAAGATAATATTTAAATGGATTTGATGGAGGTGGGATATGATGGTAGAGACTGGATTAATCTTGCTCAGGATAGGGACCAATGGCGGGCTTATGTGAGGGCGGCAGTGAACCTCCGGGTTCTTTAAAAGACAGTAAGTAAGTAAGTAATTGTCTTATGCCTGAATTTTTAATTCATGTTCCAGGCTTGCAGGAATTGCTTGGTCATATAGGTACAACAAGTAGTTTCCCAAATTAAACATTTGTTGTTTTGCTATCTTCACCATTCCTCTATGATAATCTCTCTTCACAGAAGTCGTGGTTCGAGTTTTGTCTGGCAAAGAATGAAGTCACCTAAGTCTTTAGTTCGAGTCCCAGTGGCTCTGAGAAGTGGTGTTGTCTCTCCTACTTTTTCAGTTGTAGCGTTTAGGTTGCATGATACCGTCTTCCTGTGCGAAGGCCAGAGTTCCACTCCCGCGCATTGGAAAGTGACTGTAAGAGTATGCACGTGACTGCATGTTACGTAAACAGTGACAGCGGGATCCTGTAACAAAAGACTGCTTGTACGCGACGTTTTTGATAGCAAAATCACGGTCTGACGCACATCCACCTTCCTGTCAGCAACCCGTGGTCCGCGACCACACTTTTACTCTGTCTAGTGTTCTCATTTGACTCATTATGCGTATGAGATATTTTGTCTTGACTATGGTGCCTGTCCTACAGGTTTTCTCGGTGTACTTCAGTTTCTTCTGCCAAAAGCTTCTTTAGAGTGAACTAGATAATAAAATACTCGTTACAGAAAAATATTCAGTGCAAATGAGAAGTACAGTAGTGGCAAAAGAAACTGGATCGACCCTTGTAGCTGATTTCAGAGCCCTGTTCACTCCAGAGCACGATAGACTTGTAACTAAAACTTTCGTGGTTCGAATCCTGCCTGGGAAGGAAACTTTTTTTTTGTTCCTTATTTAAATTTATTCTCAATATTTTTCGATTGCTGGTAAAATTCATGTTCTTGGAATAATAAGTTAATTACATAGTAAAATATCACTGCAATCGAAAAGTATTGGAAATAAATTTGAATAACGAACAAAAAAAAGTTTCCTTCACAGGCAGGCTTCGAACCACGGAAGTCTTAGTTACCAGTCTATCGTGCTCTGGAATGAACAAGGCTCTGAAATCAGCTACAAGGGTCGGTCCGATTTTTTTTTGGCCATTACCGTACATTGAATAAACGAGGCGTTCTCACAAATAACAAATTAACGTACTTTACGTCGTCTTTCCATTTCATCATATATTGAATCCCTCCTTGCAAAATATAATTTCTCTCCAACAAACACAACGCCCTTTACTAAGATTTGAATATCGTTGTACGCAATGCTGTTATTCCATATCTAAAATGTTTGATATTATGTATCTAAAATTCAAGATTTCGTAATTAAGCAATTGTTCCAGAGGAAATCGCAATTATAAAAGTGCGAGTGAAAACACTTCAAAATATAATAATAATAATAATAATAATAATAATAATAATAATAATAATAATAATAATAATAATAATAATAATAATATGCTTTATTTTCGCTGGCAGAGTTAAGGCCATAAGGCCTTCTCTTCCACTCAACCAGCCTTAATCAATGCAATACATATTTAAATTACGAATATTTACACTACACTTAAAAGGTTCTCCAGCAATATTCTTCAGTTAAGTTAACGACTAGTAGACTACATATTTATTTAAATTTAGATAAACCTATAAGGTAAAGTAGTAGTTATAATTAATTTCAGATTTGAGATAGGTAATAAAATTTATGAAAATTAATTTAATATAAGCTTACTAGAACTATGTTACAGGGAGAAAAATATATATATATAAATCTAAAATATATTTCTATAATGAGAATATTAATGTAATTGTCATTAGAGCTTGTAAACAAAATATAATGATAATAATTAATAATAATAATAATAATAATAATAATAATAATAATTTTTATTTTCGCTGGCAGAGTTAAGGCCATAACGCCTTCTCTTCCACTCAACCAGCCTTAATCAATACAATACATATTTAAATTACGAATATTTACACTACACTTAAAAGGTTCTCCAGCAATATTCTTCAGTTTTAACGATTAGTAGACTACATATTTATTTAAATTTAGATAAACCTATAAGGTAAAGTAGTAGTTATAATTAATTTCAGATTTGAGATAGGTAGTAAAATTTATGAAAATTAATTTAATGTAAGCTTACTAGAACTATGTTACAGGGAGAAAAAAATATATAAATCTAAAATATATTTATATAATGAGAATATTAATGTAATTGTCATTAGAGGTTTTGTAAATATATTTAGAGAAATTAATGATAATAATAAGAATGGACAGATGTTAGTCTCATTATATGTAATAAATATTAATCAGCAATTAATTTGTTAAGTAAGAATTTATGTAATTTTGACCTAAATTAAGTTATTGAGGCACCTGATATAAGTGTACAATGCTACATACAAGTATAGAATGCTACTGGAGGAGACATTTTCTTTAAGTCTATACTGATGAAATCGGATTGCATTCTTTTCGTCGAAATAGTCCGTCTGAAAACAGTGATCTTAAGGAACTGCTCGGTTGTAGCCCTGAACTTGTGAGTCGCACCAGTCCGCGACTTTTGGTTCACACCTAGCCTGTCATGCAAGCTGGTCGTGACTTCATACGCCGTTTCTTTGGTAACGAGATCTCCGCTTATCGAATAAGGTGGAGTGATTGTTGTACGTGGAAAAAAAGCTAGTGTGCAGATTGTGGTTCACAGTTCCCTCCAGACATGGCGTGAGGATCCATGTTCGAGGCCATGCTGTCAGATTCATTTTGTTTTGTAATTTTTGGACTTTGTACATAATTTGCGTTCAAGGTATGCGAGGTGTATAGAGGAGTTATTATGATTTCAATATTTTTATGTCAATAAATGTTTTCAACATATTAAAGATACACTGAAGTGAAATTTTGTTGGACAAATTCGATTTTTCCTTTTTTAACATTAAAAAATTGTATATGTATCAGAGAACCTCGCCATAAATTTTCATACAGGTAGGCCCCCTTCAACTGTTTCAGCTGCCATTTTTTTAAAGAAAGTTTCCCGTGAGTGTCTCTTTTAGGCTTTTAAACCCCAGTCGTCTTCATTTATTTTTTTTTCTTATATTTTGTTTTAATAAAAATGCTACTCTTTGTCCAAATTTTGTACTACGTCCATGATTTTTTTTTTTTTGTAGGTGTCCTTAAAGATATTCTTAATAGAACTTGCTATGAGGATTTTTTCTTAAACCCGAAAATTTTTGCGAGAAATGTATTTATTTTCTCCTAGACACCACAATTCTTACCCCCTTTTTAATATCACACTACATCAAATAGTTTTTCCTTAGTCTTTGAGGAATATTCTCAAGAAAGTGAACAAGTTATGTTTCAGTGAAGGGTATGGAGCAAATTTCAGGCGAAAATGTTGACGTTTGAGGGTAGTAGGCCTAGTGATTTTTCAAGACACAATTTAAATTTACAAAACAAAAATGTAATAATTCATATAATTTTGGACCAAATG
Organism: Periplaneta americana; assembly: GCA_025594305.2. Taxonomy (NCBI): domain Eukaryota; kingdom Metazoa; phylum Arthropoda; class Insecta; order Blattodea; family Blattidae; genus Periplaneta; species Periplaneta americana. The sequence goes on from JAJSOF020000005.1 coordinate 193,792,313, forward strand.
GGATTAAACTTGTGTAGAGGCTATTTATACAGGATGTTAAAAATCATTCAATATTTTTAGACGGTAGTATTCATTAAAACAATCCACATCTGTGGAGTAACGGTTAGCGCGTCTGGTCGTGAAACCAGATGGCCCGGGTTCGATTCCCGGTCGGGGCAAGTTACCTGGTTGAGATTTTTTCCGGGGTTTGCCCTCAACCCAATATGAATAAATGCTGGGTAACTTTCGGTGCTGGATCCGCGGACTCATTTCACCGGCATTATCACCTTCATCTCATTCAGATGCTAAATAACCTAAGATGTTGATAAAGCATCGTAAAATAACCTACTTCATGAAAACAAAACAAAGTCTAATAAACATGGTCTCCTATGTTTTTTTTTAGTTGGTTATTTAACGACGCTGTATCAACTACTAGGTTATTTAGCACCGATGAGATTGGTGATAGCGAGATGATATTTGGCGAGATGAGGCCGAGGATTCGCCATAGATTACCTGGCATTCACATTACGGTTGGGGAAAACTTCGGAAGATATTATATAATTTTGAACCCATGTTTATTACACTTTGTTTTCTTGTTTTGATAGTAAATGTCACCTTTCAGAATATAGACTTTTTTATGGACATCACATTGAGCATATCCTGTAATGTTTATGAATAAGTACTCGTATCTTCGAACATATTAATTTTAGGACTTGTTTTCTTGTTTCGATGTATACTACAACCTCTCAAAATGTTTAATACTTTTTAAAAATCCTGTATAAATAACCTCTGTACAGAGTTTCATCTCATTTGGTCCAAAAATTTGTGTTTATTAATTCAAAATTCATCTCACTGTATCCTTAATACTGGAAAAGTGTTTTTTTTTTAATACGTTTCGGGAGGATTACATAAAATTAATTTGTTTGAGAAGTAGAAAACTTTTTCTACTCATTAAATAATTCTGTGTCTGGCTTTTGAAAAATAGTTTAAAAAAATAGACTACAAAGAGATGTGTAGGTAAGGTACATGATAAAATAAGGCTCTGACAGTCGCTGAAGATATCAGAGCATGAAGGTCACATGTACAGAATTTCATAATCTGAATCATGTTCCTGATCGGAATTCGAACAAAGTCTTCTGGATCACTAATCACAGAGCCAGAATCGAAAAATACAGAGCTAAAACCGAAAAATGAAACTATGTTTGTTACTTTTTATGGCAATAACATCTTGCACAACATTGTTACCTTCTCAAAAGATCGTAAATTGTGCTGTTTATCACTCCAGCAGATAATCAGAATCTCGCATACACGACTTCACACTCGTCCCTCTCATCGGTTGCAAACCCCGTGATAAAATCCGGTTTTGTGTGACTTGACACTTTCCTCACCATGTACGACATGTCTCGTTTCTAATGTGGCGTATTTTCATTTCATCATCTCTTATTTGTCACTGTCAACAAATAAAAATCTTTTTTGCCAGGCTCAGAATTGTCCCCAGCTCTCATACGTCGTCTGCTGTATGGCGTGTTGCTATGGAGATAAAAGAAAACAGAAGAATGCGAGATGGTTTGCAACTGTCTTTCATTTCTAAGTGGCAAGAAATTGTAGCAAAAAAATTGTTCTCGTTGCTTTTGTTGAGAACAGGATATGTGAGTTATATTTCACTTGAATTTGGAGAGATACGTGTAAAATAAACTGGGACAGAGTTTAAATATTTATCTTTTTTGTGTTTATTTGTGAATTTCTCATTTAAACAACATAACGTTTTGGAAGTTCTTTTTTATATAAAGTTCTTATTGTCTGCTCCTATGACAAATTGAATCCACAATTTTTCAGTTGAGTCATACCATCGTCGCATCGACTGCAATTTAAAAGTTCAGAAACCGCTTGTACACGATCAGATTTTTCTTTCAATTCAATACTTCACAAGAAAACTTGTGAAAGACTGGTCAGTATTGAAAAACATTAATGATAAATTGTTTTATATTGCCAAATATTTGACAAATTTTTAAGACTTGCTTCAAGTTCTGTATTACCTATGCAGGCCTATATATCAAATATTGCAATATGAATACAGTAGCCTATGTAGATTCTTTGGAGAATAACTAGGCTATACGAAACAATCTATTTTATATTATTTAACTTTGCGGTACCCTAAAAGAAAGAATATTACGTTTGTATATTGTTTTAAAATAAAATAAAATATTCGCAATTAGTATTTATGTCGGTTATAGGTTCTTCGTTAAAAAAGAAAACATGTTTCTGTACTTTTATTTCCTAATACGAATTATTTTTCGTTTTATTGTATTCCACACAAGGCGTATAGCCATGGGTTTAATTCATACAATTAAAATATTAGCTCGCAAACAATTATTTTTCTCAACCAAGACGGCATGTGTATATGTGTTTTTGTATCATAATATTTTCAAATCTCATTGATCGAGTTCTTCAAATAGTTTTTAAGTCTTGGATCAATACTGAGAATATTTTCTTATTTACACCGAAAACGACCAAATAATTTTGACAATAAAGTCTTGAGAATAAAATCTTGGCAAACGTCTTGTGTTTGATAAAATATTTGATCGTGTACAGGCATCTTTGTTTCGCTTTTTCCTACAGATCTGTCTATTTACATATCAGCTCATCAATCTATAATTTCCATTGTACGTACCAATGTAGTGACTATCTATATACAGGGTGAACTTAAGTAATTTCATTAATTTCGAGGGGATTATTCTTTGAGATATCACAAACAAAAAGTTTAATACAGTTTTGCTCGTTTTTCTTCCTTTTCGAGAGATAAAAATTGTTTTATGTGAAACATTTCATAACGTGTTTGCGTAAGCCATTGATTTAATTCTCAATATGCTCAGTCAGTTTAAGGCAGCAGAGTATTATGATAATAAATGACTGAAAGAATTTTAGTTTTGTTCTTTAAATATCATAAATTTGATACGAGCGAATGTAGCATTTTAAAATTCCTCTGCAGAGCGAAAAGTTACATTTGTTCGGATCAAATATCTGAATTTTAAAGGACAAAACTAAAATTATTTTAATCATTTATTGTTTAATACTTTTCTCTTATATTGAGTGAACATGCTCAATAGATTTCCCGAAATACTCAATTATTATTACAATATTTATTTTTATTTATTTATTTTTTCTTATATTTTTTATCTAAATCGTGTTTATTTATCACTTAACGGCAATATGTATCCCACTGTGTTGTTTTTTTATTATTAATCTATTTTTGTGAAAATTGTGGTTTAATGCTACTGAATTGTAATCTAATACTAATATGCGGGAACGGAATGGACTAAAAATATATGAAATATGTTATATATGTAGTTATTTTTACCAAAATATGGAATTAAATATGGATTTTTACCAAAATATGGAATTAAATATGGACTTAAATGCTGACTATGTACGTTAAATATTGGTACATTTTAATCAAACTAAACAAAAATATAATGGACGTACCTTATCTTCCAATGTAGTTTCAACAAAACACAATTTTTATTGTCTGTTACCATAACAATAGGTTACAAACATTTCTTTCAAGTGCTGAAAAGTGAATCTTCTTCTATTGTCTCTGAGGATAGATTTATACTGACTAAAAGAGCGTTCGACGTCACAAGAAGTAACTGGTACATAATTCAATTTCACAATGTCTGCTGGGGATAAGTCCAAGTTAATCTTCACTGTTGATTCACCACTCATCACAGCAACAACCTTTTGTAGTTCTTCATATCCAGGTTTTTTGAAAGTACAGTGTCCACCTTAAATCTGCAACTTTACCTCTAACGATTTTGTTCCACAGTTATTTATAATTTCAAAACTTTCAGATAGTGAAATGCTATTTTGGAGACTTTTGAAATGCATGAAAATTTGCTGAATGTGAGCTAAGTCATTCTTCACAATGTCACAGGTAACTTGTTTTCGCAGTATCAATTTGCATCTTCAGAGTCCAATGCAAGGAGAACATTGTTAATAGAGTCTAATGTTCGGCATAATATTCAACTGCTTTAAACCCCATCTAAAAATGGAATTTCAGGGTACATTTCTTTCAACACGTTAACTCTACTGGGAGCTTTGAGAAATACTTTTTCACTTGAAATCAACAAATCTACTTTAGGGAAATTGTCTCTGACCACTTCTGCCACACGATGAAATGCATGCGCCACACAAGTAAAATGAGTCAATTTAGGATATACAACAGATAATGCTTGTCCAGCTCTATAAGGGGCAGCATCGCTAATAAAGAATAACACATTATCGTACATAATACCCTTTGGCCACAGGATTTCGTTGAACAGTTTAACTATAGTTTTGTTATTGCACTTTTCTAGAACATCACAATGTAAAAGAATTCCTCAGAATATTGTTCACTTAACAAACCGATAACTACATTACCAACAAGTCTACCTTCTTTGTCGGGAGTCTCATCAATGGAAACCCAAATTGAACTATCTTTAATTTCATCTCTTATCTTCTGATTGTCTCATCGTAGATGGATGGAGCATACAAGTGTTACCTGGTTGAGTATATTTTTCAAGGAATTCCCTGAAGACCTTATTCTTTAGTTTGTAGAGAGGAATATCAGCAGAGATGATGAGAAACGGCACAGGTCGATGTTAAACTCAGATCTTACATTCGATGTTGTTGGTTGTGTTAAAAACAATTGTCTCTGCTTGGAATTTAGTTGTTTGTTGGCCTGATGTTTACTAGTTGTAATGTGTTGTTGCACCAGGAACTTTTGTGTAGATGATACTGCACACTGACACAAATTACAAAATAATATTTTATTGTCTTGATAAACCATCTTCTTTAAATTCTGAAATGTAACTTGTTAGTTTTGATTTTAAATTGACTGAATGACTCATATTTACCGTCTTTATTATGATTTACACCTATGTGTACTTGACTGGCATTTAACTGAGCTAAAACTAAGTCTGTTAAAAATTTTAAATTAAATTAATACAGTTTTGTAAAATTACTTTCCCATTGTTGATAGGACTGCTAATAAAATAACTCTGATGTTAAAGGGATTACTGAACATGTGTTTAAATCTCTATTGTTGAAATGTATTTTTAAAAGTTAATGGAATTTTGTTTGTTTTATTGTTAAACCTAATATAATATGGACTGTTTTATATGAAATATGGAAAATATATGGAAATTAACGAAAATATGTACTAAACTCTAAAATATGGAAAAATATGGAAAATAAAAGTAGGATTTTTCAACCCTACACATTGTGAAACATAAAGATAATGCAAAATATAAATTATATTAGCTTTATAAGTAAATATGTATTTAATATAAATCCTTTCCCTGCTAAATGTATACTAATGTGTTTATTTTTATTTTTACTGTGTTTTTTATTGAATTATCGGCTTCTGATTTATGTGATTCGTTTTGATTCAACAACTTAATATGTATTCCACTATGTTTATTTTTATTTTATGAGGTAAATTTTTATGTAAAATTAAAAAATCAGTTGTAATTACTTAATTCCGATCCAGTTTTATGTTCAACTATGTAAAAGTTTTAATCCTGGTTGAGTACCTTACGGCCTTAACTCTGCCAGGTTAAATAAAGCCATTATTATTATTATTATTATTATTATTATTATTATTATTATTATTAAAATGTTTCTTATAGAACAATTTTTATCTCGAAAAGGAAACAAAAATGAACAAAATTGTTTTAAACTTTCTTGTTTGAAATATCTCAAAGAATAACCCCCTGAAATTAATGACGTTACTTGTTCACTCTATTTATCTAGCTTTCGATGCTATTAATATGAAGGTAAAAGGTACAGTACCTGTTGTACACCATGAAGGCATAAGTGAAGCACGGATATAATGTATGTAGAGCTTCATGCTTTGATAATTTCAGGCCTAGAATGTAAGAAAGAAAACTGGAAATGTATCTTGTAAAGATTGTGTGTTATCAGACTTTTAAGTTGAAAATAAAATAAAAAAAAGTTCATTTGTTTTGTACTGCGGTACACGGTGCGGTTGAAAATAAAATAGCATTCAATATCTTATGCAATAGAGAATACCCCCTTCCAGAAGCTGCGTATAACCATGGAAACACATAAACAACTGAGTCCGGTTATTGCAGCTGGAAAGCATTTTTGTTTCTTTGGCTCCGGTTTCACTCAAGCCCCTGCAATACCATGTTTAGATTATACGCACACCACCCTTCTTCAGGGACCCTCATGTGGACCAGCATAGTATTGTGGAAAAAAATATCTGTTTTGGCCTCATATCCTATAACATAGTTTTTTTATTTCTTTTTTGTTATGAAATTATCAGAGCATTTTGCAAGCAGATCAGTTTTGCAAGCCCTGGCGAAACAAAATACTGCTGCCTCCCGCACGTCTTCGGATACGGCCTTGGTCTGCGCTGGAAATTTTCGAGGTTATGTAACACGATACATCGGGGCAGCTGTCTCTTGCTAGAGCGGTCCTTGCTTCACGTTGCAGCAGGAATGTTTCAGACAGGCCCTGAGGCTGCAGTGAACGATGTTAAGACCGACTCTTACCTTCATTGACGTATACTTTACAAATATGCATTAATTTTTATTAGTTTCTTCCTCTTTTCCTGTTTTCCCATTATCACCATCTAAAATTTGTTTCATAATTGTCCAGTTACATTATTTAGCTATTATTTTACAGCTTTTAATACGTTGTCGGTTTTACGTTTTGATTTTATAACCTCTTTCAATTCTAGCTTCATTTATTTATTTTTATGCTCGACCATGCCGAAATGTAGTAATTATACACCTGGTAGCAGCCCTTTAATGCACCTCATTAAAGTACACCTATTCATTAAAGTTCAGGTTTTCGATTAATCAGATATGCAATCGAAAGACAACTATTCTCGAAACGTCACGGAGGCTGGAAACGTCAATAGGTCGCAGAAGGTTATGTTCTGTTACTATAATAATTAGCGTTAATTGTAAATAATGTTCAAATAAATTCAATTTGTCATCTCGTTTTTCAATGTCTAAATCAATTTCCAGGTTATATCAAGATTAATGTTCATTTTACTCTCCAGATTATATCAAGGTCAATGACATTTGTTCCTCGGAAAAAATCAATACTTTCGCGTCTGCGCACAGCTCACAATTTACGAGATATTGCACAAGGTCACTACCGCTCTCCAGTCAGATAAGAATAAAATGGAGATGGAATTTAAATCGACATTTATTCTTCTTACTGCATCATTCGTTTCATCGGGGTGAAAGTGGTAAAGGCCTATAGGGTAAAGGTTGGTAATATTGTGGTAGACAAGGACCGATTTTGTGGATAAACTTGTCCACGAAAATTCCCTTAATAAGTTAATGTAAAAAATCTATCATCCTCTCGCTCAGTAAAATTGTGGTAAAGGCCTATAGGGTAAAGGTTGGTAATATTGTGATAGACAAGGACCGATTTTGTGGATAAACTTGTCCACGAAAATTCCCTTAATAAGTTAATGTAAAAAATCGATTATCCTCTCGCTCAGTAAAATTGTAATAAGTTCTCAAAAAGAACTGTCACAATATCACATACCATAATATTACCAACCTTTACTCTACATGCAATTCTTATATACGAAATGAACTGTATGTAATGCCTTATCAAACAAAAAGTTTAATACAATTTTACTCGCTTTTCTTTTATATGAAACATTTCATAGCGTGTTTTGGGAAAGCCATTGATTTAATTCCGAATATACCCAGCCAATTTAAGAGAGCAGTGTATTATGATAATAAGTAGGGAACGGAATTTGGAGCAGTAAAAGCTAGTATTGGCATCTACACAGTCATTTGTTTACAACCCTTATACCAAGTCCTCCCCTCCATGACATACTCGCAGATCTCTGCACGTCAACAACAGGTGAACGGGACAGTTGTCGCATAAGAACTTCAACGTGCAGGTTTGCAGTTCAGAGTAGTGAAGTGCGGGTACAATGCCGAAAGTGAAACCAACTAACAATACAAAATTGAAAGACTATATTTGTAAAAGCTTCAGATCGAGTATCAAAATTCAGGAAACAATTCCCTAAATTGTCACTTCTCCCATGTCCAGTTCTTAAGAGATGGGGGTCATGGTTAGAAGCTTGCAATTATTACGCACATCACCTCCAATCTGTGAAGAAAGTGGTCCAGTCTTTCAATCCCGATGACGCGGCTGCGATTCAAATACGCCAGGAACTGCTAAATGATAGAACAATCGAGAAAGAAGTCACGGATATTAAGTCAAATTTTTTTATATTTACCGGATGCCATTATTCGATTAGTACAGTCAGGAGTAGAACTAATTGAGCAATTAAATATTATGGGGACTATTGTAAATAAACTGAGTGCAGTAGAAGGTCAAGTAGGAAAACGTGTTGGTGAAAAAATAAACAGAGTTTTGATTAAAAATGATGGGTACAGTATTCTTAGTCGGATTTCAGATGTGAATTTAATTGACTATCTTATTTCAAGTACTTATTGCTCAATTGTCTCTGCAGATGTAGAGCGGAGTTTTTCCATGTTAAAAAATTTCCTTCCTTGCAACAGAGCAAAGTTGTATTTTGAAAACTTTAAAATGATATTTACAGTTTATTATAACAAGGCACAGCAGAAATAATTGTTTCATCAACAAAACATAGCATTAAATGAAAAGACCATTTCGTTTGGTTCTTCATATTCAGAAGCGAGTACCATACAGAAGAAAATTGTCTACCAGCCATCAATATTTCCACGCGAGGATGCAGATATTGATATTTAATTATGTATGTTTGTAATGTTGTTTATTGGTGTCCTGTGCGTTGCCAAGAAAAACACATGTAGTTCAAAATGAAATGCAGATTATGTATGTAGGCCACTATATGTCATTAAACTATAACAATTGTTTATTCTGAAATACGTTTACAGCTCGTTGCGTGTAAGTTTGTATGAAGTGGACTGTACTCGTCCACGCAGCTCGCTTGACAGTCACTGAGCTACGAATATCTATACTGCGTTTCACCATTCTTTATAATACTCCAAATCCCTTTCCCTGATAATAAGTGATTGAAAGAATTTTAGTTTTGTCCCTTAAATGTACAGAAATTTTGATCCGAACAAATGTAACATTATAAAATTTGTTTGCAGAACGAAATTTAGATTTCTTCCGATCAAATTTCTGCACATTTAAAGGACAAACTCTAAAATTCTTTCAGTCATTATCATAATACACTGCTCTCTTAAGTTGACTGAGCATAATGGGAATTATGTCAATGGTTTTCCCGAAAGACGCTCTGAACTGTTTCATATAAAACAATTTTTATCTTGAAAAGGAAGCGAAAACGAGCAAAATTGTATTAAACTTTTCGGTTTGAAATATTTCAAAGAATAGCTCCCTAAAGTTAATATTACTTACGGAACATTCCCTTGGTGGTTTGCGTGGTGGTAATCAAAGCCGCCATGTATCATTAGGCGTTGTAAAAGTGTCAGCATTATTAATATGCATAGGATTGTTATTCGAAATCCGCTTCGTTCCAAGAAACGTACAGGCCAGATATCCTAATGGCGCAGCAGAATTCCATTCTTCAGTAAGAATGAGTTTAAATCGTAGCATTTAAAATACTGTCCCTCCACGAAGTAGGCGAAGGTAAGATGCAGTGCAATGGAATTGAACCGCGCACGTCCCGTGGCTGTGCTTTCCGGGGTTCGAATTCGGGAACGGCCGCTCTCGGAGCGCGGTCATGCCAAGGCTGCAATTACCCCCTCCTCCTCCTCTTCCCCGCCCGGCCTGGCAGTGTAATGACATCACGGGTAGCCGTCCGCCTTCAAGGCCCCGCGAGGTTCCGTAACTCCCTGGCACGTTGCCACGGCGTGTGCAGGAGTCCGCCTGCGGAAGACGAGTCGACTCATAAATCTCCACGGAGTCGACTCGTGACTAAATGCACCAATTCAATTCACTCACTACAATCCTCAATTTTGTGAGGTGTTTACTTTTTTAACAACTCTGTCAATGAAGTCACACTCACTAAATCAATTCACCCGTTGTTTCTCACCTATAGTTCACTTTTAATAATTCTGTCACTGAACATGAGTTGACTCATTAAGTAAAGTCGTCACAGTTCTCAAATTTTGGACGGCCTTTAACAATTTTTTAAAAACTAACGAATCGATTCATGAATCTCCACTGAGTCCACATTTGACTAAATGGATGCGAATCGACTCACTAATTAAACTCCACGCTGTATATGACATTTCGTGCGCTTTTAATAACTCTGTCACTGAACATAAATTGACTCATCAAGTCATATCACCACAGTTCACAAAATTTGTGCGCTCTTTAACAAATCTTCGAAAAGGATCTAAGTCAATGAACTTCTTACGAATCGACTTATGAATCTTCACGGAGTCGACTCGTGACTAAATGCACCAATTCAATTCACTCGCTACAACCCTCAATTTTGTGAGGTATTTACTTTTTTAACAACTCTGTCAATTGAGTCAATTCACTAAATCAATTCACCCGTTGTTTCTCACCTATGGTGTACTTTTAATAATTCTGTCACTGAACATGAGTTGACTCATCAAGTCAAGTCGCCACAGTTCTCAAATTTTGGGTGCCCTTTAATAATTTTTGGAAAAGTTAATCAACTCATTACCTGTCGACACATGAATCTCCACGAAGTCCACATTTGACAAAATGGATATGAATCGACTTACAAATTCAATTCACTCACATTTTGCGAGGAGTTTATTGATGAGACGACTCACCTATTAAACTCCTCGCTGTATATCACATCTCGTGCGTTTGTAATAACTGTCACTGAACAGGAATTGTGTCATCAAGTCAAGTCGCCACAGTTCACAAAATTTGTGCGCTCTTTAACAAATCTTCGAAAAGGATCTGAGTCAATTAATTCCTTACGAGTCGACTTACATATCTTCACGGATTCGACTCGTGACTAAATGCACCAAATCAATTCACTTACTACAATCCTCAATTTTGTGAGGTATTTACTTTTTTAACAACTCTGTGAATCAAGTCAACCTACTAAATCAATTCACCCGTTTCTCTTTTAATAATTCTGTCACTGAACATGACTTGACTTATGACGTCATGTCGCCACACTTCTCAAATTTTGGGCGCCCTTTAACAATTTTTGGGTCCACACCTGTGGAGTAACGGTCAGCGCGTCTGGCCGCGAAACCAGGTGGCCCGGGTTCGATTCCCAGTCGGGGCAAGTTACCTGGTTGAGGTTTTTTCCGGGGTTTTCCCTCAATCCAGTGTGAGCAAATGCTGGGTAACTTTCGGTGCTGGATCCCGAACTCATTTCACCGGCATTATCACCTTCATCTCATTCAGACGCTAAATAACCTGAGCTGTTGATCAAGCGTCGTAAAATAACCTACTAAAATAATAAAAAAAAAAAACAATTTTTGGAGAAGTCAATTAACTCGTTACGAGTCGACTCATGAATTTCCATGGAGTCCACATTTGACAAAATGGATGTGAATCGACTTACTAATTCAATTCACTCAGTGCAACTTAACATTTTGCGGGGAGTTTATGGATGAGCCGACTCACCTATTAAAATCTTCGCTGTATATCATGTCTCGTGCATTTTTAATATCTGTCACTTAACATAAATTGACTTATCAAGACAAGTCACCACAGTTCACAAAATTTGTGCGCTCTTTAACAAATCTTCGAAAAGGGCTGAGTCATTTAACTCCTTACGAGTAGACTTACAAACCTTCACGGAGTGGACTCGTGACTAAATGCACCCATTCAATTCACTCACTACAATCGTCAATTTTGTGAGGTATTTACTTTTTTAACTGTCAATTGATGAGTCAACTCACTAAATCAATTCACCCGTTGTTTCTCACCTATAGTGAACTTTTAATAATTCTGTCACTGAACATGAGTTGACTCATTAAGTAAAGTCGCCACAGTTCTCAAATTTTGGACGGCCTTTAACAATTTTTGAAAAAGTCAATTAACTCCTTACGAATCGACTCATGAATCTCCACGGAGTCCACATTTGACTAAATGGATGTGAATCGACTCAATAATTAAATTCCACGCTGTATATCACATTTCGTGCGCTTTTAATAACTGTCGCTGAACATGAGTTGACTCATCAAGACAAGTCACCACAGTTCACAAAATTTGTACGCTCTTTAATAAATCTTCGAAAAGGATCTGAGTCATTTAACTCCTTACGAGTTGACTTATAAATCTAATCAACTTTCCGCATTTCTGATATTTAGTGCCCCTTTCAACAACTCTTGGAAAAGAACTTGAGTTAATTCACTAACTCAACTCCGTGTTTAATAGTTCATCACACTTTGTGAACTTTTTAGTACATATCAATTCATCTATGTAGATTCTCATATTTAGTGCATGATTGTAGAATTCTGTAAATTAATTTAGAGAGTCAATTCATGGAGTCAGTAATGTAGAAGTTAGAAAACCTAACAGTTGATTCGTTTAATCATCCCACTTTGTACTTCTTGAAGTTTAGTATTTCAATTTTTCAGTTTTTAATTATGTAAGGTAGCCTATAACTAATTAAATTACGTGACACATATATATAGGGTGAACCGAAAGTAATGTCATTAATTTCGGGGGGTTATTCTTTGAATTTCAATCAAAAAGTTTAATACAATTTTGCTCCTTTTAGAAAAAAAAATGGTATATTATGAAGCATTCCATAGCGTGTTTTGGGGAATGCTACTGGATTAATTCCCAATATGCTTAGTCAGTTGAAGAGAGCAATGTATTATGATAATACGTGATTGAAAGAATGTTAGTTTTGTCCTTTAAATATGGAGAAACTTGATGTGAACAAATGTAACCTTTCGTTCTGAAAAGAAATGTTAAAATGTTACATTTGTTCGGATCAAATTTCTGCACTTACAAAGGACAGAACTAAAATTCTTTCAGTCTTTAATTACAATACACTGCTATCTTAAATTGACTGAGCATATTGGGAATTAAATCAATGGCTTTCCAAAAACGCGCTATGAAATGTTTCAACAAATTTTTATCTCGGAAAGGAAGCAAAAACGAGCTTTTATTAAACTTTTTTGTTTGAAATTCAAACAATAACCTCCCGAAATTAATGACATCACTTACGGCTCATCCTGTATATTTGTCAAGTAATTTAACTAGTTTATACTGTTACATAATTAAAAACTGAAAAAATGTATACTGCAATGAATTAATGATACATACTATCAATGATGGACAGTCAAAACGCAGCTCTTATAGAAGTTCCCGTGAACTCATTTGTCTAGTCCTAATATATTAGGTTATTGCAGCGACTCGCCTGCTGGTTCGTTTGTAGGTCTTGCCACGGAAGCTAGGCATCGAATTATTCATTTGATATATACTGAGTCACTGTATCGAAGGAAATGCCTTGGCATCATGTTTCTGGCCTCAAGTTACTGTAACAATTAATCACTTGTCTTCCTTGCTGAACAATCCATCGCAACTTGTTCCTACTTACTCATCCTCAATTGATAATATGCATACTTCAGCGCAAGTGTGACACAAGTCCCGCAATCTTCTGAAAAACTAGACCACCCGTGGAGTTACTTGTCAGGAGGACACTATGCTGTCCCTTTTTCGTCGGGAATTGAAGCTCAACTTTCTGTTGCTTGCCACGAAACTCACGTAACGAGATGAGTTTAACACAATTCCATAGCTGCGTCTGTGGCTTAAACTCTAGTGGTCCGGGTTCGATCCCCGGCCTCGATGGAATTTGTAGTGGACAACAGGATTTTTCTTGGGAAACTCCTGTTTCACTCTTTAACCTCACCAACACTCCCCACCTTCTCCTCTTCAGCATCTTTAATAGTTAAAATCGTGCTGGAGTTTGAAGTCTTGGTTCTAGTACGAGTTTCCAATGCTTATATAGAAAGGGCTAGAGTCTCCTGTCCCTAGGGTTTATCAGATACTGGTTATGGAATGGGTTCTGGTGTGTTGGGGCTAACAAGGAAGACAAGATTTCCGTCATGGTGACAACCAATTAGTAGGGGGCAGAAGGTCTGTCGGCAAGTCCTTTCTATGAAACTGCACTCCATGAAAAAAATGAAGTATACGATTCAATGGATGTCTCCTGTCCCATCTGTCGAATGGTTCTTGGACAACCATCATCTGTCATCACATACTATACAGGGTGTGAAAAAAGTATCCAATATTTTAGGAGGTGCTAGTATTCATCAAAACAAGAAAATAATGTCATGGGTTCTACAACACATACTTTCTGAGATCTGAAAACTTACTAATAGGAGGTGCTCATTGTGACGTCATTCATAGCAATGCATTCCTCTGCCCCTCGGCGTAAGGAATCACGCTATCTTTGAAATTTGTTTTAATACGTTAAGAAAGTCCTGATAACGATCGCCAGTTAATCTCTTTGGTAGCATTATGACCTTATTAATCTATCACCAAGAATGCCTGCCCATAAGTTGATACGAATCGGTGCTGATGCCTTGTTTCTTCAACTGCATGGGGATTTTCATCAGCCCACACATGATGATTACGAAAATTCACATCATAATCTCTGCTGAACCCCGCTCATATCCGCAACCAGACTTTTGTTTTCAGTCCATGCCAGGGATGTCAACTACGCTATGATTATCTGGTAATCTGCTATATTATAGGGAAGAGAAATGCATTGCCATACATGGACGTCACATTGAACACCTCCTATGAACTAGTGTTCAGATCTCAGACCCATGTTTATTAGACATTATTTTCTTGCATATTATCACCTCCTAAAATATTGGATACTTTTTTAACACCCTGTATAGAACGTATAATGGGTTAGTGGAACCTTTGTAAGAATAGCCAAATAAACACACAAAAATACACTTATTTTATTCGCAAAATCTGAACAATAGTGTATTTTTTAGTAAAGTATTTTTTTTTAATTTCAGCATTTTTTCTTTTTTTCGATGGCAGATTTCTTTTCGCTATTTTGTCACTAGATGAATGCATCCATGTATTAACATCAGTATAAATATTGTAAAAACTGATGCTGAAAATGCAGCAAATCGCGTTTAATACCTCCAACCAGGATTATAAAAGTTGGACATGCGTAATTTTAAAATAACGCCGCGTCTGGCCGCGAAGCCAGATGGCCTGGGTTCGATTCCCGGCCGGGGCAAGTTACCTGTTCGAGGTTTTTCCCGGGTTTTCTCTCAACCCAATATGAGCAAATGCTGGGTAACTTTCGGTGCTGGACCCCGGACTCATTTCACAGGCATTATCAGCTTCATGTCATTCAGACGCTAAATAACCTAAGATGTTGATAAAGCGTCGTAAAATAACCCAATAAAATAAAATAAAAATAGCATCGCCAAATTGGCAACAACACCGACATCCTGAACGGAACTCTAGCATTACAGAACAAATAGAAATCTGTGCCAATTATTGGGTTTGGTTAGTTAGGTTCTTGTCGGCTTAGGTTAGAACTTCAGTTCGTGCTTTCCTGAACTTATTCTTTCACTGTTTTACCTTGCATTTGAATGCTGATATTGTCATTCTTTTCTTTCATTTTAGGTTAGCCTAGATTTAAACTTTAGTTGATGCTTCGTCCAGTATCAATTCAGCGTTTACTTAAATATTATTGAAGAACGTGGATATCACAGTTGCTTTTCAGCTTCTCACGTGCCCATTTTGCTCGTGGCAAGTGCGCGTAAATGGTGTCGTGCAAGAGAGACTCAAGTTGTAACAAGCTAAAGAATAACAGCTATTCTTTCACATTACACAATTAGGAGATGTAAGCCTATAGGAATGTTATTTGAGCAGGAGATATGAACTTGTAAAGACTTAGTCGTGATACATTTCAAAGTACTATTGTGTGATTTCATTCTGAAACCTCTTCCCCAAATACTGGAAAATAACAGCCCTCGGGAATTGAATCTTGTATCTCAGAAATGGAAAACCCAAGGCCGGAGATGAACCACACACCTTGTCAGCCAGTTCTCTGCTGCAGTTAAATTGAATTTGTGTCGCATTGCACTATGTCCATTTTGACAATTCACTTTTTTTTCAAAGCTGATTTGGATGTCTATTTTTTCTCCGCGCGTGATAAGAATGTTGTAGACTACTTTGGCCATCTGGTCAGTTCTCTTGCGTTTATGGCCGGAAGTGCCGTCAGGACCTTCAAAGACGCTGTCTGTGCCTGAATTATGTATGAATCGAAGTACCGTCCACCGAGGTTGAACTACACAGTACGATGATTACGAATCTGTGATGCACATGCATTCCACTCACATTTCGTAACTTGGTACAGAACCGTAAGTCTTTAGTAATATTAGTGTTACAAATATTGGCACCACTGATCAGTAATATTAGTGTTACAAATATTGGCACCATTGATCTGAATCCTAATAACCAGATTTAATAATTGGTATCCTGTTAGCCTGTTCACCATTACAGACGTATGAATCCTAGCAACAAGATTTAATATAACTAAGATTTTTTGCCCTAGAAACGTGTATTGTTGACATGCATTCCACTCACACTTCGTAAATTAGTACAGAACCCTAAGTCTTCAGTAATATTAGTGTTACAAATATTGCCACCACTGAAAATATTCAAATAACCACTGAAGTAATATTAAAAATATTGCACCATTGATCTGAATCCTAATAACCAGATTTAATAATTGGTATCCTGTTAGCCTGTTCACCATTACAGACGTATGGATCCTACAAATAAGATTTAAATAACTAAGATTTTAATCCTAGAAACGTTGTATTCTTGACATGCATTCCACTTACACTTCGTAAATTAGTACAGAACCCTAAATCTTCAGTAATAATAGTGTTTCAAATACTGGCACTACTGATCTGAATCCTAATAACCAGATTTAATAATTGGTATCCTGTTAGCCTGTTCACCATTACAGACGTATGGATCCTACAAACAAGATTTAAATAACTAAGATTTTAATCCTAGAAACGTTGTATTGTTGACATGCATTCCACTTACACTTCGTAAATTAGTACAGAACCCTAAATCTTCAGTAATAATAGTGTTTCAAATACTGGCACTACTGATCTGAATCCTAATAACCAGATTTAATAATTGGTATGCTATTAGCCTGTTCACCATTACAGACTTACGGATCCTAGCAACAAGATTTAATATAACTAAGATTTTTACCGTAGAAAACGTTGTATTGTTGACGTGTATTCCACTCACATTTCGTAAATTAGTACAGAACCGTAAGTCTTCAATAATATTAGTGTTTCAAATACTGGCACCACTGATCTGAATCCTAATAACCAGATTTAATAATTGGTATCCTGTTAGCCTGTTCACCATTACAGACGTATGGACCCTACAAACAAGATTTAAATAACTAAGATTTTAATCCTAGAAACTTTGTATTGTTGACATGCATTCCACTTACACTTCGTAAATTAGTACAAAACCATAAATCTTCAGTAATAATAGTGTTTCAAATACTGGCACCTCTGATCTGAATTCTAATAACCAGATTTAATAATTGGTATCCTATTAGCCTGTTCAACATTACAGACGTATGGATTCTAGAAACAAGATTTAATATAACCAAGATTTTGCCCTAGAAACGTTGTTTTGTTGATGTCCGTATCGTAGCACTCAGATAATATGTAGGGGAGAGTCGGGTAGTATCGGACAGTGCGTTTCTTTCATCTACCACCATATGGTAGTACCTGAATGACATGGTTACGTTTCTCTATGCGACATCACAGAAACGTAACCATGTCAGTCAGGTACTATCATCGTGTGGTAGATGAAAGAAACTCACTGTCCTATATTACCCGATGTCCGATACTACCCGACTCTCCCCTAATACTTGTGAAGTTCCCACAACCAATTTCTGCATTAGTGGATTCTGCATAGGCGACAAGCGTTCTGCTGTTGCAGTGTGAGAGAACAGATGCGGTGCTCTCCGGGATGATACATCACTCCAACGCGCCGCGCTGGCTTGAATGTTTTGAGCTATTTCTGTTACACTCTCTCTCAACTGCACGCCAGTTCGAGACCCGCTCTACTCATGTGGGAAGTGGCTTGTTTTCGTGCTGTCTTGAAGTAATTTAAGCTGTACACAGACCTTGTGTTGTGCTTCCGTCAGCTGTTACTAGAATAACATTACATCAGTGCTGGTTTCATAATCATGAGATCCACACTTCGACTACCAGTACCACCTGTGCTTACAGGTTTTGTGTGGGCGTTTCCTTCAGCATTTCTAGGAAGCTAATACCTCCAGTTGCTTATTAATTAAGTAGTAGGAATTCTCGGTAGAAAAACCGCCGCCTTGAGATGGAGAGAGAGAGAGAGAAGAAAGAGAGAAATGAACAGCTTTCCGTGTATTATACGCAGTAAATAGTGTCGCTAGTTTTAATAGAGAGGGCCACTATATTTTGATGTTTCAGTATTTAAATGTTATATGGTTCTAGAAGTAATGTTTTTAGGCCTACTTTCATTCGAGATCATTTCAAAACATTCACAGGCGCTTATAAAATGTCTGTGGAAATAAGGCCTGGACATGACCTCATTGGGAGAAATTCTGGGGCCGTGAAGACTCTAAACAATCTTAAGAGACGATTTATGTATGTTTGTCTCCATAAATAAGTCAAAAAAATTCTCCAACATGACAATGCGAGGCCATACACCAACTTGCACACCCATTAAGACATCACAAAACTCGGATAGACTGTTCTACCTCATCCACCATACAGTCCGGATCTTGCATCCTGTGACTTCCATGCAATACGCGGCAAGCGATACAAAGACGAGCAGGTCGTAACCTAAGTAAAGACTTGGCTGAGAGGAATAGGTGGCGGAAGGCCATGAATTTCAATAGAGACTAGGTGGAAAAATTAGTATTTATAGCCATGAATTGGTGAATAACGTGGTATAGTAACAAACATTGACTAAGAGGAAAAAATGCGGTGAACGCTCCACGTAACACGAGAAACTCATTTTGATTTAGTTTTCTGTCCAAGAGCAGTTTTTCACTGCAAACCCAGCTTTCTCCAATCTTTGTTATTTTCTGCCTTCCTTTTAGTCTCCGCATATGATCCACATATTATCTTAATGTCGTCTATCATCTGATATCTTCTTCTGCCACGAACTCTTCTCCCGTTCACTACTCCTTCCAGTACACCCTTCAGTAGGGAGTTTCTTCTCAGTGACCCAACCAATTTCTTTTTCTCTTCCTGATCAGTTTCAGCATCATTCTTTCTTCACCCATTCTTTCCAACACAGCTTCATTTCTGTTTCTGTCTGTCCACTTCACACGCTCCATTCTTCTCCATATCCACATATCAAATGCTTCTATTCGCTTCTCTTTACTTTGTCGTAATCTGATTTGGCAATTATCGCTTATACAGAGTGTTTCAGAATTACACCTACACAAATATTTTGAAATACGCAATGTTCTATCGACGAAGCCTCGGTTTCTCTTAAAAGGCGTTAACATTAAGATTTCTGAATGGTATACATCACCAGCTGCACTTTGAACTTCATTTGCCAGGTGATGAAGTTCCTGATGTTATGAAGTAAATGTTATGTGTTGATAGAATGACATGATTTAATGTATATGTGTGTAATAGAAATCACTTAAAACGGACAATGTGATTGTCTTCCTGTTGTGAAAAGGACATAAAACGTACAATGTAATATTGAAGTCTTAAGTACAAATCCATTTTGTATGTTACAACCGATACCTTGTTCCTAGTTTACATACATGAGCTGTCATTCGAAAGACGTATATAAGTGGAATCATTTTCTGTAAACTTATTGCACATAAAATCAGTCTTTAGAATCTTTAAAGGTGACTTTAATTACTGATTTATGATTTAAGTAGATGTAGTTGATTGAGTAACATTTCACATTAGATGTAAGTATAGGTACGTATTTTAATCAGTTGTAACGTTAAGATAGTATCCACATTTAAAACTGACTTACTTACTTAAAATGGCTTTTAAGGAACCCGAAGGTTCATTGCCGCCCTCACATAAGCCCGCCAGCGGTCCCTATCCTGTGCAAGATTAATCCAGTCTCTATCATCATACCCCACCTCCCTCAAATCCATTTTAATATTATCCTCCCATCTACGTCTCGGCCTCCCTAAAGGTCTTTTTCCCTCCGGTCTCCCAACTAACACTCTATATGCATTTCTGGATTCGCCCATACGTGCTACATGCCCTGCCCATCTCAAACGTCTGGATTTAATGTTCCTAATTATGTCAGGTGAAGAATACAATGCGTGCAGTTCTGTGTTGTGTAACTTTCTCCATTCTCCTGTAACTTCATCCCGCTTAGCCCCAAATATTTTCCTAAGCACCTTATTCTCAAACACCCTTAACCTATGTTCCTCTCTCAGAGTGAGAGTCCAAGTTTCACAACCATACAGAAGAACCGGTAATATAACTGTTTTATAACTGACAGTAATATGAAAACGTATTAATAGTCTTTATAGTGAAAGAACTTTTCTGGTGTATTTCTGGTGATATTTCGTCCAGTTTACTTGAAACTGCTGTCCACTCAGGATCGTGAGGGATTTCAAAAGCTACGTTGAGTAACGAAATACGCTTTTTTTAAAGTTTGTTCTCTAATGACGCTGTATAAACTACTAGGTTATTTAGTATCGATGGAATTGGTGATAACGAAATGTATTTGACGAAATGAGGCCTGACATTCGTCTTACGCTTGAGAAAACCTCGGAAAAACCTAAGCAGGTAATGAGCTCGAGCGGGAATCGAACCCACGCCCGAGTGCAACTTCTGACAGGCAAGCAAGCGCCTCATCCGACTGAGCTACGCCGGTTGGTGCGATTTTTTACGCCAGGTATAATGGCTGAAGACATCGTTTTGACCACATGTTATCCCTGTAGTGGTTGGATTGAATTGCAGCAGAGAGCTGGCTGACAGAATGTGAGGTTTGTTTACGGCATCGGTTTTCCATTTCTGAGATAAAACATTTAATTCCCGAGACTATCCATATGAAAGAAATATGAACTTGCTATTTAAATCTGATTGCAGGAAACGTTTTGATGATAACACTAATTTGCATACTTACTTACTGGCTTTTAAGGAACCCGGAGGTTCATTGCCGCCCTCACATAACCCCGCCACTGGTCCCTATCCTGAGCAAGATTAATACAGTTTCTATCATATCCCACCTCCCTCAAATCCATTTTAATATTATCTTCCCATCTACGTCTCGGCCTCCCCAAAGGTCTTTTTCCCCTCCGGCCTCCCAACTAACACTCTATATGCATTTCTGGATTCGCCCATACGTGCTACATGCCCTGCCCATCTCAAATGTCTGGATTTAGTGTTCCTAATTATGTCAAGTGAAGATTACAATGCGTGCAGTTCTGTGTTGTGTAACTTTCTCCATTCTCCTCTAACTTCATCCCTCTTAGCCCCAAATATTTTCTTAAGCACCTTATTCTCAAACACCCTTAACCTATATTCCTCTCTCAATGTGAGAGTCCAAGTTTCACAGCCATATGGAACAACCGGTAATATAACTGTTTTATAAATTCAAACTTTCAGATTTTTTGACAGCAGACTGGAAGACAAAAGCTTCTCAACCGAATAATAATATGCATTTCCCATATTTATTCTGTGTTTAATTTCCTCCCGAGTATCATTTATATTTGTTACTGTTGCTCCCAGATATTTGAACTTCTCCATCTCTTCAAAAGATAAATCGTCCAATCGTAGTAAATATATAAGAAAACTAATGCGTGAAGTTTTTCTAAAGATGTCACTGGTCTTGCAAAAAAAAAAAAAAAAATCTGAGACATTTTACTGAAAAATTGAGCGACACATTTCATTTAGGAGTAAAATTTTTCGGAATATTTTTGTTAACTCACAAACTAATTGACTCACAGAGATAATCTTCACCACATCATTATCTATCACACAGTGATTATATGTACCAAAAATCATGGACGTAGCTTGAAAAATGTAGAAAACATAAATTTCACCCACCTTCCCCCTTAATAAAAAATAAGAATAATACTTGCATTATATTTTTTAATTTTATCTTATGATTGAAGCCGCCTTACAATAATATAGGTACACATTTGAACACGTTTTTAAAATTTGTGAAACAGGTAAACTTGGATACGGAGTCAGAGAAATGTCAAAGTCAAATGCCAAACAAAATTAGATGGCAAGAATACAGAATAAAAAGCAAGACCAGGGGAGAGGATCCCCGTAGAGCAACTGGGTGCTTATTTTAAGGATGTCCCGCGCTATGTATAAGATTCGGCGAATCTGGCGACGATGTCCGCGCGAGAGGTACACGAGACCTGGAAAAGGGCCCGAGAGCGTCCACGTGGGCCACACGTGCCGCCACGCGCTCCTCTGTTTTGGAACGCGGCCCTGTCCATATGTTTATTTATAACCTTATCAACGCGGGCTGCAATTCCAAAATACATTAAGAAGACGTAGCCAACAGGGAGACGTTGCTAGAGTGACATGTGGACAGCTAGGTCCAGTCGCACATGTCAAGTTCTCTATAATATCCAGTCTCTGTTTTGTCTTTATTATACGAACTATTAAAAATGGGAGTATAAGGTACAGTACATCAGTTATTCATAGATTTCAAAAAGGCATATGACTCGGTTAAGAGAGAAGTATTATATGATGTTCTTATTGAATTTGATATTCCTAAGAAACTAGTTCGATTAATTAACGTACAGCAGAGTCCGTATAGGCCAGTTTCTATCTGATGCTTTTCCAATTCACTGCGGGCTGAAGCAAGGAGATGCACATCACCTTTACTTTTTAACTTTGCTCTAGAATATGCCATTAGGAAAGTTCAGGATAACAGGCTGGGTTTGGAATTGAATGGTTTACAGCAGCTTCTTGTCTATGCGGATGACGTGAATATGTTAGGAGAAAATCCACAAACGATTAGGGAAAATACGGAAAGCAGTCGGTTTGGAAGTAAATCCCGAAAAGACAAAGTATATGATTATGTCTCGTGACCAAAATAATGTACGAAATGGAAATATAAAATTGGAGATTTATTCTTCGAAGAGGTGGAAAAATTCAAATATCTTGGAGCAACAGTAACAAATATAAATGACACTTGGGAGAAAATTAAATGCAGAATAAATATGGGAAATGCGTGTTCGTTATTCGGTTGAGAAGATTTTGTCATCTAGTCTGCTGTCAAAAAATCTGAAAGTTAAAATTTATAAAACAGTTATATTACCGGTTGTTCTGTATGGTTGTGAAACTTGGACTCTCACTTTGAGAGAGGAACAGAGATTAAGGGTGTTTGAGAATAAGGTTCTTAGGAAAATATTTGGGGCTAAGAGGGATGAAGCTACAGGAGAATGAAGAAAGTTACACAACGCAGAACTGCACGCATTGTATTCTTCACCTGACATAATTAGGAACATTAAATCCAGACGTTTGCGATGGGCAGGGCATGTAGCACGTATGGGAGAATCCAGAAATGCATGTAGAGTGTTAGTTGGGAGACCGGAGGGAAAAAGATCTTTGGGGAGGCCGAGACGTAGATGGGAGAATAATATTAAAATGGATTTGAGGGAGGTGGGATATGATGGTAGAGACTGGATTAATCTTGCTCAGGATAGGGACCGATGGCGGGCTTTTGTGAGGGCGGAAATGAACCTCCAGGTTCTTTAAAAGTCATTTGTAAGTAAGTATACGAACTATTTATTTTTCAAACACTCATGAAAGACAAAATTTTTAACCACACAAACCTGCAAAATTGTTGCGATGTCCAAAGTTTGCACAAAGTGGAAGGGAATATTTAGTCTTTACCTGGTTTCATCTCTTCTTACACACCCGAGGCGAGTTGGGCTGGAATTTCCGTGTTTTGTTTTTTAATCCTAGCAACTGATTCTAGTGTTGCTTAGCTACAAGCGTTATTGTTCCTAAAATTACTATTCCAGCAATCAGCTGAAGTGTGTGATTGTATGTGATATTGAATCGGTTTCTCGACATGTTAGTGCGAATATCGTGGAAGTAAAAGATTTGACAAGAGAGACCTTGGCAATAGGAAGGAAAGGAGAAAGGCGTCTTTGAAACCTCTGGACCAATTAACCGTGGCTGAATGTCCCTGGTTTACGCCACTCTACTCAAGGGTGCACAACGGTTTCTCCTTTCTTCACATTCTCTCTAAAAGGAAAAACAAGTCACTCAGTGTTGGCATATTTGCGTAACACTGCCCATTTATGTTACACGGATGCGAAGTCTATAATTCCTGTATTAAAAATATTATTGAACGGTCATTTTTCGAACCTAAACATGGTTCGTCTCTTTATATAAGTTACTATTCGTGTAGTTAAGGCGTGACTGTGAAATATATCTCAAATATTAGCACTTTATGAAGTTACCTCTTTCCTGTGTTTTTTTATCTCTGTTTAACTAATGTAACTGGTTAGATATGAACCTCCTTACAGTAAACTAGGAGATGTTTTAATGGGTTATTTAATTACGATGAGCCCAGAGGGATTCAAATCACCACATCGGAGTACGAACTATGAGATATTTCTTACTGAATGAGAAAACCGTCGTGAACTCATCCACTGCCCGATTATATTGGGATAGTACTAACTATTAGAATGGCTGCAGAACCAATTTGAATGTCCCAGGGAACTGAACCGAACGCTGCAAATAGATAGATAGATAGATAGATAGATAGATAGATAGATAGATAGATAGATAGATGGATGGATGGATGGATGGATGGATGGATGGATGGATGGATGGATGGATGGATGGATGGATGGATGGATGGATGGATGGATGGATGGATGGATTCTCTACTCGGGATATGTGGAAACAATGTGTTAATTCCGTACCTTCATTGGAATAATGTAATAATAGGCCCAAAAATAAGCACTATGGTATTAGAAACGGTATAGTACTGACTTTTTATTTCAATCATTGTATAAAACACAAATGACGGGCAAGAATTGACCTAATGTATCCAAATAGTTGAATTCCGGTACTTTGAATGTGTGTAAATATTAAGGAATATTTCCAGCACTAAATTATATCTTGCATGGACGTGTTGATAAGGTCCCATTTGCTGTCCTTTTTACTGCCCCACTAAAGTATGATCAATGCTTTCATAATATAATTTTCATGATTGTGTACCAACTTACTTCTGGTTATAATATATTACTTTCCTAAAGAGAAAGTAAATGGCCAAAGTATATTGTTTATCTAGTAAGGTTACAGTAATGATCTTAACAAAATATTTATCTGAGATTATATAAAATAAAATTATTTACCAATAGTCCAAAATGTTTGATTGACGTGTCGCATTTCCATAATTTTTCTTCCTATCTTAATTATTATCTAATAAATCCTTAACCGGAAGCTTTAAATTGATAGCATCACTAGCAATGGGTTTCACCTCAATTTTCCAATAGCTCAGTCAAATACGTTATATAGGGTGGAGGTAATATGAATGTACAGATTTTAACAGCTTATTCCTTGGATAAAGTATAACAAAATTTTCTAATACCATATTAGTCCCAAAATGAATATTTTTTTCAAGAGAAAATGATTTTTCCCTTAATGTTATCACTGTTTTACTTCATAAGTACTATCCGTACGATTTTAATTTTTATTCTTATCATTAGAGAAAATCGTAAGTAGACTGCGAAATTTCACGCAATTGTAGGTTTCTATTGATTTGGCATATTGAAAAAGTACAAGGGGATCTTTTCCGTTTATGGTTTTTACATTCGAATTAAGGCAACTTCATTTTAGATAAATACATATTTTGATGTTTTTTCCCTTTTAAATGCATATATTAACATGTTTCCTTGTTTTCTCCGATGTATTATCTAATTTCTAAATTTCTTTGTAATAAAATTAATAATTACTCAATTCTCTTGAATGAAATTGCTGCGACAACAATAGATACTTCTTCCTAAGGCATCTGTGAGAATAAAGTCAAGTATTGCTGAGGTCATAAAATTGCTGCGACGACAATGCTGCTAGTGTACTCTGATTTCATAGAAACAAAACTGAATGTATTTAAACACCTGCGACAATAAAGTCACGTGGAGTGTACATTTTAGCTACAAGTTTTACTGCACAACCAAACTTACAATCATGCACCAGCCACGTCATATGATGCCGAGACATCGTTCTGGGCATTTAAACTAATTTTGACAGATAAGAGATATTTCACACTACAGAACCTGGATAATCATTGGTTGTTTATTACTATAATAATTACGTGAATGGCAAGACTGTTAAAAATGTACCAGTTCAAATATCTGTGTAAAATAGTAGTTAAATGCATTTATAGAAAAAATAGATTTAATAAAATGATGATGGCTTGATGATAATTATTACTTTAAATTATTTTTATTTAGATTATATCATATTATTAAACAAAATAAAACTCTAAAGTATATTTTTTACTGCATATATTTAAATTTTTACCGCATATTTCAGCAGTTTTTACTGCATAGTTGCATGTTTTCAGGTTTTTTCCGTGGTCTACTGATGATTTATCATTTACAGTTTTTCTATAAAATGGACGGTTTTCTCGAAAATGAAAAGATTAATACGTACCGTTATTTCTTGCCATTAGGAAGTCTGACAACTCTGTTATAATGACTAAGGGATGTAATGCAGCTATTCAGACCTGATTTTGTGTATTCCTAGGTGAGACAGCGATGCGCTGTTGCCAAACTACGTAAGACTTTGTCTTGTTTTCTAATTACACATGTTTTTAATTACAAGAAACATAATAGGTTTTATGCTCGACTATGCCGAAATGTAGTAATTATACACCTGGTAACAGTCCTTTAATGCATGTCATTAAAGTACTCTACTTATTAAAGTACAGGTCTTCAGCCAATCACAAGTCAGCTTTGTACCGTTATATCGATTATTCTCGGATATGCAATCGACAGACAATTAGCGAAAAGTCACGGAGGCTGGAAATCCAATACTGTCGCAGAAGGTTATGTTCTGTTACTATAATAATTAGCGTTAATTGTAAATAATATTCAAATAAATTCAATTTGTCATCTCGTTTTTCAATTCTAAATCAATTTCCAGGTTACATCAGACTAATGTCCATTCTTATTCTGTGCCAAGGTCAATGACATTCGGCCTCGGAAAAAATCAATACTTTCGCGTCTGCGCACATCTCACAATTCAAGTCAGTTCGCACATAACCATAAAAATATGTAATTTTCAATACTTTCAGAAAATATGGTCGAGCATAAAAGTCGTAAACGAAACTTGCCTTATAATGGTAATTAAGACGCTCGTATGAAAATTATGAAACTCGCTTGCGCTCGTTTCATAAACAAACATACTTGCGTCTTAATTACTACCATTATAGGCTCGTTGCATAATGTACTATTTATTTATTTTGAGGTATTATAATGCCCTCTTCAATCAG
Organism: Periplaneta americana; assembly: GCA_025594305.2. Lineage (NCBI taxonomy): Eukaryota > Metazoa > Arthropoda > Insecta > Blattodea > Blattidae > Periplaneta > Periplaneta americana. The sequence continues at coordinate 193,819,727 of JAJSOF020000005.1, forward strand.
CACAGTCATATTACTTCACCCAGTATTTTGTAGACTGAACCGACATAATGAAGCCCGGGTTCTCCTGCAAGTGAAGTTGTGCCTAGTAATTTAATTTTTCATTTATATACTCTGATATTTTGTGTGAATCTGAACTCCTTATTGGAAAGAATTTTCAATTTCCTAACATTGTGTCTTTGATTGACAAATGCTGCCGCCGGTAGCGACAAGTTGCCAAGAGACGGCACAGAAGTTGAGTTCCATGTAGACCCGTCAATCAAAGTGATGACAACAAATGTGCCAACGGATGGAGTCCAGGTTCGTTGGCAGAGTGCCATTCTAAGAATATTGTTTCGGGCGAATTGCAAGAGGATGTTACAGAGTAACGGCTGTCGACTAGTCCAGAAACTCTGCAGGAAATGCACATATGCACATCCGGTAGAAGACGATTATCATTGAACAATTCAGGGGTAGGGGGAATAGCAATCTACAATTGCATAACAACATGCTGATAGATTACTATGGAAACCGTTACCCAAAGGCGCTGAAATCTATTCATCATCAGGTTCCGGTAATAAAGTAAAATGTCGTTACAACGAACGCCAGGATGAGCAAATATTCAGTCCATGTTGAAGAAACTTTCGTACACTACTTATAACACTTGAATATAAATAATCTATTAAATCAAATTCTCAACATACAGATCAATTTCAGAACACACACTATTTGACACAACTCTTCATCACACGAACGCATCCACACAACAGGCAGCGAAGTTGAGATAGCACCGAGATCTAGTAGGCTCTCAGGATGGTGTTAAGTAGCACCGAAACAGCTGTAAGCTGCACATGCTTACGTAATTAACACGAGTAAGATCGCCATTTAATCAATTATTTATAAATATTCAGTGTTACGAAATTATTATCAGATCCCCTGCCTTTTCACCCCACTGTTACGAAATTATTTTCAGCCCCCCTCCTTTTTCTCCCATATAATTTAATGTTAAAACATTTAAATTTAAAGAATTTCATTTTTACGGAAAAAAAAAATCAGTAGTACTGTGTAACGAAATGAAAATTTCGCTTCCCTGCCGAAAAAATCTGTAACTAAAATTATTTCAAATAGGCCTATAAGAGACAACTCGTTAGCAATTAGGGACATATTTTACATTATTACCCTACCCCATTATCTCCTGGCCTAGTTGCCTCATGAAGGTGCTATTTGGTATCACCTGTGAGGTTCAGACCTGTCTTCAAACCTGCCCTGAACTCTACTCCCGTTCACCATTCCTTTCACTGCATCCTTGAGTAGGCAGTTTCTTCTCAGCCAGTGACCCAACCAATTCCTTTTTCTCTTTCTGATCAGTTTCAGCATCATTCTTTCTTCATCCATTCTTTCCAGCACAGCTTCGTTTCTTATCCTGTCTGTCCATTTCACACGCTCCATTCTTCTCCATAGCCCCAACATTTAAATATAAAAATACTTATTTTCATCGCATTTGGACGCAGTTATTTTGACTGCAAAAACCTACCACCTTTACTAATTAAGTGTCCACACCTGTGGAATAAAATAGTAATATCACAGTCAAATTACACTTGAAACCAGGTGGCTCTGGTTCGATTCCCGGTCGGGGCAAGTTACCTGGTTGAGGTTTTTTCCGAGGTTTTGTCCCCTCAACTCAATATGAGCAAATGCTGGGTAACTTTCGGTGCTGGACCCCGCACTCGTTTCACCGTCATTATCACCTTCATCTCATTCAGACGCTAAATAGCCTAAGATGTTGATAAAGCGTCGTAAAATAACCTACTAAAATGAAAAAATAAACTAATTAAGTAATAGGAACCGTATGTAACAGAAATAGCATCATATCACATTATTTCTTATTACACTTCAAAATATTGTATCTCTGAAACGATGTCATATATGTGCTTACTTATGGATGGCTTATAGAGAAACCGAGGTTCATTGCTGCATTCTCATAAGCCCTATTCTGAGCAAAGATTAATTTCTCTACCATCATATCCCACTTCCCTCAAATCCATTTTAATATTATCCTCCCATCTTCACCTCTGAGATCTTTTTCCCTCCGCCCTCCCAACTAACACACTATAGCATTTCTGGTTTGTCCATACGTGCTACATTCCCTGCCCATCTCAAACGTCTGGATTCAATGTTACCAAGATTATGTCAGGTGAAGATTAAAAGCTTAAAAATCTGCAAGTTGTGTAATTTTTTCATTCTCCTGTTTTATCCTTCTTTAGCCCCAAATATTTTCCTAGTTACATCATTTCAAACACCCTAACATCTGTTCCTATCTCAAACAATGCCATCTTTAATTATTTTATGCTGACATGTACTAAATGTACTTATTATACCTGGTAAGCAAACCTTTAATGGACCTCTTTATTTTAAGTACACCTATTCATTAAAGTTCTGTTCCAAATATTAAAATTTACCATTGTTTTATGAAAGCCAATTTTTATTCTCGGATTTTCAAAGAAATGCGAAACGTCATTTTAGGCTGGAAATCCTTTTCCATAAATGGTTATGTTCTGTTACTATAATAATTCGTTAATTGTAAATAATATTCAAATACAATTTGTCACTCGTTTTTCAATTCTAAATCAATTTCCAGGTTATATCAAGATTAATGTTTATTTTACTTAAAAATATTATCAGTGAATTTCTTTATACTCTTTAAAAATGAATATTTATGTTCTAATCTCACAATTTTTGAGGTATTTGTAATTTTTGTCAATTCCGTGAGATCATTTAAGAATAAAATTACTTAGAATAATTTCATTTTCTGAAATATTTGTCGAGCGTTCAAAACGTATGAAACTTGCCTTGTTCTTATCTCCAAACAATGCCATATATAAATTTTCTGTTTTATCACCTGGCATTTCACAAAACATTTTCACAATCACCCTGTAAGTGTAGTAACAAGATAGGAATTAAATCGTTGCGATACGAATAACATTGTGGTTAGTGGTTGTGATAGTTATTTTTCCGAGCTGGGGTCACATTGCTAAGAATTCCCAACAAAGCGATGGCATTCGTTGTGAACCTGGTACCACAGTGGTAACTGCTCTTTATTGATCCCCAGCTTGAATCCCATCTCCTGTGTTGCTGCTAGCAATATGTTTCAGTATAATATATACAGTTGTATATTCTTGTTGTTTGTAGGTTCCCATTGGCTTACTCAGCAACCCTCTCCCTAAACCCTAAAAATACGATGTTAAGGCTTTTCCCTATACAGAACCGGAGGGGTGGATGATAAAAAATGCGCGGCGCTGAAAGTCCGCGTATCTGTACCGTGAAATGTTGAGCACTTTTTCCCCCTGTCGGGGAAGATTTATCGGGAGGCATTAATAACACGTATTGTTTTATCAAAAAGTTGCAATAGGCGATGTAATGCGAAGCCATACACCATTGTTGGCTTGCATGATGGATGATAATGGTGGATGATTAGATACCGTACACCCGTAATGATGTCGACCTGAGGGAAGGGGTATGCGGGCCATTATTGATGAGTTGGAGGTAGGAGGGGGGCGACGGGCTCGTGGCCATTAGCTAGGGGGTGGTAGTCTCCTCTTTTAACTCCCCTCGTATTTTTGTGCGTAATTGAATGGCGTTGTTTTAAGCACCAACTTCATTTATCTAAAAGTCGAGTAGGAGAACTTTTGTTAATTCTGTTGGAGTTGTAGAACAGTTATCTCTGAGAAACACGGGAGATACTTGACTATCGTCAGTTCTACTGGCTCTTTTACTGCTATTCAGTGAGAAGTAAGAGACGAAGATTATGTGCAATTGAATTTGAATTTATTGTTAGCAAATATTGTATAATATTCACGAAGATTTTACATGTATCTTACCAATATTGTAATACATAAAGATCAATTTAAACAGTGGTGGATTTCTGTATACAAAATACCCTGACTCTGGGTTTTGGGTAGGCCGATAGTAGCTATTTTCGCCGTCACAGTCTTCCCCATCATCATCATCATCACCACCACCACAGTCTGATTAATGTAATATGTAGCTAATCGGCAATGTATGCAATAGAAGGAGAAAGGAACTGGAGCAATTATTAAAATATTTGATCCACAAAATCCCAATAATTTAAAGTCATTAACCCACCAATAACAATTCTTATATGAGCTACAGAAGAATAAGCAATTAATGACTTTAAATCTGTTTGACGCATACAAATTAATCCCCAATAATTTAAAGCCATTAACCCACCAATAACAATTCCTATATGAGCTACAGAAGAATAAGCAATTAATGACTTTAAATCTGTTTGACGCATACAAATTAATCCCCAATAATTTAAAGCCATTAACCCACCAATAACAATTCCTATATGAGCTACAGAAGAATAAGCAATTAATGACTTTAAATCTGTTTGACGCATACAAATTAATCCCCAATAATTTAAAGCCATTAACCCACCAATAACAATTGCTATATGAGCTACAGAAGAATAAGCAATTAATGACTTTAAATCTGTTTGACGCATACAAATTAATCCCCAATAATTTAAAGTCATTAACCCACCATAACAATTCCTGTATGAGCTACAGAAGAATAAGCAATTAATGACATCTGTTTGACGCATACAAATTAATCTAACAATTACACCACCAACCAATCTAATAGAAATTCATTTCGCCAAATATCATCTCGCTATCACCAATCCCGTCGACGCTAAATAACCTCTTAGTTGATACAGCGTAGTTATATAACCAATTAAAGAAAGAACAATAATCATCATTATGACGATTTCCGCAGGACTAGTTACGGCATATCAGACGAAGATGCATGGGTTCGAACCTAGATAAGGAAGTTAAGGAATTAGACCCTACTTCACTTATTTAAATAATGAATAAAATATGACTTATAAATGCAAAATTTGACGATAATACGAAAATCGAGAACGTGGAGCCTCCAGGACTCGTCAGGTCTGAAATACACTCCTGATTTTAAATACATAAAGAAGTATTTTAAATAATTGCAAAAGGAAAACGCTCAAATTTTAGCACCACTCTATTGAGAAGAATTTATGATCGGGGCAGTTTACTAAGATTAATATAATACCAATGTTATAATGACGAAAACAGGCTTATTTCTAACAGAATTAAATACTTCAGGATCAAAAAACTTGAGCTGTATTTTAGACTAGTAGTAGTAAAACATTTGGATTCAATTAATAGATTTGCCAGATTTCTTCTTGTGTCTTGTATGGACTATATTTAGCTTGAAATTGTGAGTTTTGTGAATATATCATATTAAGAAGTATTTATAAATTTGGTAAATATTGAATACCTAAGTTGTGAAAAGTAGTAGCAGTAGTAGTAGTAGTAGTAGTAGTAGTAGTAATAGTAGTAGTAGTAAAAATCGTCCCAGAAAATGATTTTCTTTCGCAGGATAAAACGTAACTTCATTAAGTAAGTTTAAGATTAAGAAAATTATAGGACTTGATCTGGAGTAACGTTAGTGTTATGTTTTTTTATTACAACTTCCTGAATAGGAAATTACTTGTTGCTATGGAAACTTAGTCTGACAGTTGAAGTCCTATCAATATTTTCTACATTTCGTTGGTGCGCGAGTATGACAGAATTTTCTATATCGAAATGTTCACTTTACTCAATTTTGGTTGAAAGATGACTGCAGTTGCAGTATAAAACGTTGTCGTCATAGCGACCACGGCGATCTATGGATAGTAGGGTCCGCTTTCGTGTTACAGAAAGGAACTGATGTAACTCGTAGGATTTACAGTCTGGTAGCATTGCGCGATACCGCGGTGCCATCACCGCTTGTCTCACTTTCCAAACGGAAGTTCCAGGGTCTCTCAGTGTGATTGGCCGTAGAGGAAGCACGGAAGTGCTGTATCCTTCACCCTGCCCTCTGAGATTTATCTAGAGGACGATATCTCGTAGTATGGCTATGTACCATGCTATCGAGGGCAGTGGGACATGCAGCATCACGCAAAGGACGGTTTGCCTTGATGGACAGGAACTTGCTGTGCACAGGGTAGAGGTTAAGATCTTTAGGATATTCCTCCGGAAAATGAAGATTAGTCCTTAGTGATGTAAAGGTTGCATACTAGCCGCTGAATCCGAGGTTCGCGAGTTCAAACCCGACCGGTGGAATTGATTTTGAAGGAAGAGGAATCTTTAACATGATTTCCTATGGGTTCATTGTCATAAATTTACGTCAAATAAAAGAACCATACCGTAGCATCGTGGTCTAATGCCTAGGATCCGCGTTACACGAAATATGCGCTGGTTCGACTCCTCATGAGGGAAGATATTTTTTCATAAAATTTCTGCCAATGTATGGCACCGGTGCCAACCCAGCATCCTGTTGAATTTGTGGGACTACGATAGGTAACGAAATTCAGTATCGAAATCCAACTGTAATTGCTGGGAGAATCATCGTGCTAACAACACGTTACCCCCATACTGGTTGGATAATAGTTCACCTCTTCTGCGACCTGTGGACATGAGTTAAACAGCCGGCATGTTCCGGGTAGAGAGCTCAGGGTAAAAATTTCTTAGCTTTTCTGTCACATTGATTTTCGACTCTGAAAAAATTCTACTACTACCTAAATGAAGTGCTGAAGCACTCAGTCGTAACAAGTCTCCAATTCATAGAAACAAAGTATTGGTAACTATTAATTGGTAACTTTCACTTGGAATAATTGTCCAAATTATTTAGACAGCATCCAGGAGGAACAGTTTCTTAGCTGTTTATTGAATGAGGTGTCTAGAGCAGCTGATAGTAACGAATTTTCTGTATTTTTCGTAATTATTAAACGGATTTTCCCTTAACGGCATTAGGGCCAAAACGAAAATTATTACGGGACAGCAAAATTACCACTGCAATATGTATACACACATTTATTCCCAAAAGAGGAGAAAAAATGTGTAAAGAAACTTACAGTAGAGAATGAATTTCTTAAACGTGCAAAAGTTATAGATATTTTGCGCAGATAAACGGAAGATCAAGTTCAAATTTATTTTATTGAAAGATTCACAAATTTGGTTAATTAGGGTGAACATGACAGACTTGAAGGGGAATTTGCAGCTCATCAATGCAATACTTTCCCCAATACATTATAAATGCATCCATCTATAATTGCAAATTGTATCAGAATTACAGATGTCACAAATGAAAGTGGATCATTAAAGTAGAAGAAAGTATGTAAAGTTCTATATGCCGTATTAAATGAGTCGTTCAGAGCAAAAGTGGTGTAAGTCAAAATTGGGTAATGAGGTTTAAAGAAAAAATTCTTTAAAATACAACGCAAAGTAGCAGTTAATATCTCCTTCGCGCTATCCACTGACTACTAATAGTTTAAATAAACTGAATATTAATTGCTACTTTGCGCTGTATTTTACCACTTCTGCTCTGAACGTCTCAAATGTGTCTTACAGTAACTCTTCTACGAAAAGAGTCTTGAGTGTTGTGATAAGAATTCGTAATTCAGGCCTACATTAAACACACATCGGAATCCAAAAGATCAAGATAGCATCGCAATGAGAAGTATAATATATCAATACGAAATGTGTGTAAAACAGCTGTTAGATGCAAAACATCCTAGAAAGGATTTTTTTCGCACAAAAAGTGACAGGTGACGTATAATTATATATAATATGCTTTACATCTGAATTTGCTATGAGGGGATGCACTCGCACCATGAGATTACTGATAATCATCTTCAAAAGTTGGCACCTCTGAACTATTCTTCATATCACAGAAACGAAGTATCTATCACCCAGTTGACACAATTTCATCTCCTAGAGCATAGATGGGCATCGTGCCTCATTTGAGAAATAATGCCTCATTGACCTTCACAGAGCTTATCGCTCTGAGTGACATCATCTTCATAGTCCCGTTCCTCTCTCACGCAGCTCCTAGGCGTGGGCAGGTTCTATATCAGTTTCAGAAGCAATATCAGTGGTGGCATAATGGCATTATCAAAGCAGTGTGTACGCGTTAGGAAACTATTATTTTATGAGAAATGGGAGGAAGAGTTTTTTTTGTTTAGAAGGGGACAACATACGATGTATGTTATGCTCGAAAATCCTATTAGGCATTAATAAATTTAATATACGACATTACTCCTTATGTCATAAAGAACATGCTGAATTAGAAGGTAAGACAAATTAAATGTTATTTTTTGTACTATTCCGAAAAAAAAATATGACCTTAACATTTGCATAGTATACTAAATACGACATTATACCTTCAAGACGCTGCATTAAAGGTACGAGAAATTAAATGTTGTTTGTACGTATTATTTCCAAAATAAATTTATAAAAAAATGTATCAAATGTGCGTAAGAAAACGAAATATGATTTTCTGAAATTATTTTAGGCCGAGAACGTGCAAATCTATTAAGTAATCTTGAGAAACGCCAGAATATTCAAGAAAATAAACGTAGACAACTTGATGGAATATTATTGGCTAGTTACGCAATTTCTCGCCTGTGATTTAAATCAGTTCAATGATGGAGAAATAGTAAAGATGTTTATGATTCAAGCTGCCCAATTAATTTGCCAAATTGAATAAAAGTTTTCGAGAGTCTCACGTTAACCAAGCGCTTTCCTAATAATTCGCCACTGACCGCCTTAGCGATTACGATAAGGTGACGCAGGTCACAGCAGTTTACATTTCCCATCCTACTCTGCAGTCTCCTCTCCTAGTAAACGAACTATTTCAAATCGAGTGCCTCACGTAACCGAAAATTGTGCCCATGTACATATGTCCTAGAGGGAAATGCGGTATTTGTAGAACCCGATTTTCCATCTCTGAGCGAGGAATGGAATAGCTGGAGCACCCTGTAGGAACGGTGTCTCAACCCTATCGAGCGTGTATGGGTTCGTTCGCCAATTTTTCCAAGGAGACTGACGTTAGCGGCGGTCGAGTGGCTGAACCGGTTTCGAACCCGTATCTCTGTTGTTTACATAAGCTTGTCATTGCGCCCGCAGCCTTTACATCCCAATTGAAGTGTTAAAACCGAGAGGTCAGGCTGCTAAGTTCACGGCGACCTCTATTTTATTGAAAGGTGTGTATCTACAAGGTAACCGCTGGTACTTTACATTCCCAACCGGAGGTATGTAATCAAATTTTATCGAGGCCTCGAAATTGATGTTCTAAAGGAAGTTTGCCCAATTTTGCATATACGTGACTTGATAATTTTGTAGAGGGGAGAGGGGAAGATGGTAACGACTCTGGTACACAAGTCTCTGTTTTGGTGCACTATAAAGATCGTGATGCAAACGATGTAAGGGCTCTCCTTCCTGTTCTATAAAAACCTTGATCAGATTTTGTGTAAAAATTGGCTTGTTCTATTGGCACACTTGCTTGATTGCTGAACACGTTTATTCTAGAGGCAGGTTCAATCACAGGCTTCTCACTGTAGAGTCACAGGTTTAAGCCTTTAAGACCTTATAGTAATTGCGGTTTTTTTTCCTGGTACTTGGCTTCCTTCATTAGTTTTATCAAACTGTCTTTATTATTGCCATGCTATAATCTCTATGTCGCTTGTATAATTCAAAATATTTTGTAAGGAAGAAGGAATTGTAACATTTGATATTACAAGAAATTAACTTCGTAAGTAAATATTGCGTTAAAATATCACCATTTTCTTTATCATCATGGTTGGCATCTATAAGCAAGTTTCTGACTTCTCTTTAAATTGACAATTTTATTCGATCTTCAAGAATACCTTCCAAAGATTTTTCGTTGCTATTTTTGGTGGTGAATGTTTTATCCATTCTTGCTCACCCAAATGAATCTGTAAAACACTCTTGCTGTATAGGCCCTATCATTCCGTTGTTTAGTTTATTAAACAATTGTATTTGTCTTGCAATGGTACGAAGTCAGGACTCTTGGAAGACTCTTGGAAATATTTTAAGAACTAGTCATCTTAATGTTACGTCAAAAAGTTTGAGACTATCTATCTATCAATGCCTATCTAATAGCCATTATTTAAAAAAATTGAATAATTTCATCTCAAATATTTTCTGTCTGAACTGTCTGTCTGTCTTAATGTTTCTGTCTGTCTGTCTGCCTGCCTGCCTGCCTGCCTGCCTGCCTGCCTGCCTGCCTGCCTGCCTGCCTGCCTCTATCTATCTATCTATCTGCCTGCCTCTGTCTGTCTATCTATCTGTCCATCTATCCATCCATCATATCTATCTATCTATCTATCTATCTATCTATCTATCTATCTATCTATCTATCTATCTATCTATCTATCTATCTATCTATCTATCTATCTATCTATCTATCTATATCTCTGCCTCTATCTATCTATCTATCTATCTATCTATCTATCTATCTATCTATCTATCTATCTATCTATCTATCTATCTATCTATCTATCTATCTATCTATCTATCTCTGCCTCTATCTATCTATCTATCTATCTATCTATCTATCTATCTATCTATCTATCTATCTATCTATCTATCTATCTATCTATCTATCTATCTATCTATCTATCTATCTATCTATCTATCTATCTCTCTGCCTATCTATCTATCTATCTATCTATCTATCTATCTATCTATCTATCTATCTATCTGTCTGTCTGTCCATCTATCCATCCATCATATCTATCTATCTATCTATCTATCTATCTATCTATCTATCTATCTATCTATCTATCTATCTATCTATCTATCTATCTATCTATCTATCTATCTATCTATCTATCTATCTATCTATCTATCTATCTATCTATCTATCTATCTATCTATCCATCTACCTATGTTCATACATAATCCGTTCATTTAGTCACATATCTGTCAACCATTCACCCCATGCACTGATCCATTCACCCATCTGTCCATCCATTTCTGTCCTCCCACCCGTTCGTCATGTACGATACAGGTTTCGAAGTCAGGTTTTGTTTCGCGTTACTGTTATGTGACTTTGGCGTCATATGAACGATGTAGATTAGATCGGATGATATGAATGTAATTTGTCGACAAATTAGATCGAAGGATTTTAAGGCGTGTCACCACACGCTTTTATACGCAGTTTACTGTATCTTTGGCATTATACTTCCTGCAGACATTCGTCTGTCCAGATAAGATACACGATCGCTGGAATATTGTGCAAGATCGTCCTACAACGGGGGAAGTAAGGCTGTTGATATTATATCAGCACTTTACATTACAAGGAAGTTCGCGATTTTTTGTTTTTTAGGTCATATAATAATGAGTGACAATTCAGAATATTAATTTTGATCTCGCTAGTGTATTCATAAATCTCTTATTATTCTCTTTTATGAGATACAGAAGAAGGAAATGGAAATTCTGATGGCCTGTCTTCAAAACCCTTCACTATCAGTTATATGTTAGGCTGAAATGTACAAAACAAATAATTATTTTGCTCTTATCAATTTTCTTTATGTTTTGATGCTTGTAATCAGGATCCCCGTGATCAACCTCTTTTCTTTACAGACTTTTAGAGTAAAAACATAGTTAACTCTTCATAACACAATGACACTGTTTGTATCGGTCATATTAATGCATATTATACCATATACTTACTTACTGGCTTTTAAGGAACCCGGAGGTTCATTGCCGCCCTCACATAAACTCGCCATCGGTCCCTATCCTGAGCAAGACTAATCCAGTCTCTCATCATATCCCACCTCCTTCAAAATCCATTTTAATATTATCCTCCCATCTACGTCTCGGCCTTCCCAAAGGTCTTATTCCCTCCGGCCTCCCAACTAACACTCTATATGCAATTCTGGATTCGCCCATACGTACTACATCTCAAACGTCTGGATTTAATGTTCCTAATTATGTCAAGTGAAGAATACATTGCGTGCAATAATAATAATAATAATAATAATAAATAATAATAATAATAATAATAATAATATAGGTCAAACTAGATGAGATTAAACACTACTATGTCGTGAGATTCGCTAGGTGTGCCGTGAAACTTTCAACAGTTTCTGGTAAAAATAATTATAATACTAATTTCACTCATTACCAGTTTTAAAAAATAGAATGTGATGCTTTTATTTTAAAAACCCAAACTATGCATTTTTATACACCATAAAATCAGCTTAAATAAGTTTAAACGCGAAAATATGTTACAACAATATAAATTTATGAAATATTATGCATTTTTTTAAAACAAAATATACAAATGCGAATCAAGCTTTCAGGTATAACTCCCTGTGAAGTTGATTTGAATAATTTCGAGGAAAAATTGTTCCGAGGCCGGGCATCGAACCCGGCACCTTTGGTTAAACGTACCAACGCTCTACGAACTGAGCTACTCGTGAACTCTGCCAGACACCGATCCAGTTTTTCTCTCTATATTCACAGACCTCAAAGTGGGGTGACAACCGCCAAGCAACCAACATTGAGTGCACACTAAATTGTTGTTTTCTGTTAACGAACAGTGACGTGTATTATGCAAATCAAGCTTTCAGGTATAACTCCCTGTAATAATTGAAAATATACAAATATATGCAACATAAAATTTTTCTTGATAAGCTTAAAACTGTTTATGATTAGTGAAGATAATTAATCAGTAATTAATTACAGTCAATGGAAAAAATATATGCAAATGCATGGACTTCCTGACCATAACGATGATGATGAAAACCATAGGTTAAAAACTTGCCGGATTTAATAAATTTCTGTGTATTTTGTTCTACTGAACTATATCAAAGTAATAGTATAGGAATTTTAATTAATGCAGAGACCGTTCTCGATGCTGGGAATTTCCCTTTTATTTGCATTGTGTGTGCAACTGCTTCCCACTAATTAAGCTGGTGATATGGTGCAACTGCCGTGGCGATAACGCATTGTTGGCGACGTGCGGAACACGAACCCCGGTGCCGTGCCTCGGTGACAAAACCGGCTAATTTGTCGCGAATTTGACCCGCCCTCAATCTAGGATTTCCCATTCGTAATCTCTCGCAGTGATACTCAATTTACGCGTTTCTTAGAAACGGCTATACCGTTTCACAGCGTCCTTGGATCGATACCTGTGTACATTACGTGTGGAGAATGGTGCGCGCTCACTTGTCCACGTAGCTGTTACGTAAAATGGTATTTACTTGGTAATTGAGAGAACTTTAGTACTGTATTTTTCTTGTTACTTTATTAAGGACACGAAAAGAACTGCGATCAACAGTCTGTTGGGAGATGACGTAACATCGTAACATTGAACTGTAGACACTGAAGGCTTGAAACCAGTGATGTCGGTGTTAGTCCCACTGAGGGTTGTGGGTTACTAAAATTTCCTTAGTACTTACTTCGATTCCGTGTTTATACTTTATCAATCTTTCTTGAAATCTACAACTTCTAATGATTCTAGTCTGCTCGGTTTGAAGAACAACTTGATACTCATTGTAACGCTATGGACCTTAAATATTGTCAATACATAGGCATTGTGTCTATATATTATTATTATTATTATTATTATTATTATTATTATTATTATTAGTGTTAGGGATTTAATCGAGTAATCGATCAATTTCTGTTGTAAGATTTAATCGAATAATCGAGTCGATTAAAATTAATCGGTTGTAGATGATATTAATTATTATTTTGTTAATAAAAACTCATACTACAAGTTCCAACAATATTTCTCTCTAGGAAATTACTTACTTAAAAACACAATAGTACTCTTGGTTTCACAAGTAAAGAACCTTCGTTGCAGGGTTGGGTTCAGGAAGCCATAAATCTGACTGACACGCTCCCTCAATTAGTGAAACTGTGGACAAAGATACCGCCAGGCGACCGCCGTGAATGCTGTGTTGTGAATTTTCCATTTTTGAAAGAATCCAACCAGTTGCAAAAGAAAATACATTTAAAGAGTCCATCCAAGAACAAACGTGCAACAGCTTCCCCTAACTGGCCTGTCAATCACTGTCATCTGTGCAGAAGTGGTGTGAGGCCAGGGTTCTTTACTTGTGGAGCCGAGAGTACTGTTAATTTCTTACTGTAAACCAGGTAGCGTAGAGAAAATCTTTGCACAAACACTTCAGAAAGAGATGGGGATATGAGGACAGTGACCTAGTCTACTCTATTGAAAGTTGAAACACAATGCGAAACCCGTATTAAGTTTTATGGTTTTCCAAGAAAACTTCCATCTTGTTGTCAGGTCATCTTCCAACATATGAGACACATACTTTCTGGGATTCTTCCCCCTCATTCCTTATAAAATAGCCAAGTGAGAGCGTAACTATCTTCTTTTTCTAAATCTGGTAATTCGGATTACAATAGGGGCCAGTCTTCTGTTTCGATCGCTGTGCTTTTGCAGGTGCTTGCAGTTTCTATACTGAGTTTGTATATGACGGTTGTGTGTTTAGTTTGATAAAGAAAAAAAAAATCAGTTTTCTGTGGTTTGTTAAAAGCGTAAACTCCATTATGTCATATGAGAATTTGAGAGGTAAACTCGGTGAAACGTTTGGATTTAAATTGAACGATCGTGGAGAAGCGCTTGACAGGAAAAACGTTTTTTCGTGTTTAGCGATGCAGGAAACATTGTTATAAACGTAGAGCGGCACTTAATTCGGAGCATGTGAATGCACTCACATTTTAAAATCATGAATGAAGCAGTATTAACTAGGTGAGTCTTCATACTTTTGGTTATTTATGTTTGCCTCAAAAATTCCCGGAGAAATTGACACAATAAATTATAAGCCTCATAATAAATATGTTAGTTAGTAATTAAAATTGTTGTTTTGTAATGTAACGATACAATATATACAGATATATAACATTTAATACTTATGCTTATCACCGAACACAAGTTAAATTTGACAATAATTGTGTATTACAGTATATTAAAATATTTTTTCAACTCTATCAGAACTCGATTAATCGATTAAATTCAAATAGTTACGATTAAATATTTTGATTTATCGACAGCACTTATTATTATTATTATTATTATTATTATTATTATTATTATTTTATTATTATTATTATTTTTACTTGAAGCAAGTAGAGCGATCGGTTTGGAAGTAAATCCCGAAAGACAAAGTATATGATTATGTCTCGTGACCAGAATATTGTACGAAATGGAAATATAAAAATTGGAGATTTATCCTTCGAAGAGGTGGAAAAATTCAAATATCTTGGAGCAACAGTAACAAATATAAATGACACTCGGGAGGAAATTAAACGCAGAATAAATATGGGAAATGCGTGTTATTATTCGGTTGAGAAGCTCTTATCATCCAGTCTGCTGTCCAAAAATCTGAAAGTTAGAATTTATAAAACAGTTATATTACCGGTTCTTCTGTATGGTTGTGAAACTTGGACTCTCACTCTGAGAGAGGAACATAGGTTCAGGGTGTTTGAGAATAAGGTGCTAAGGAAAATATTTGGGGCTAAGCGGGATGAAGTTACAGGAGAATGGAGAAAGTTACACAACACAGGACTGCACGCATTGTATTCTTCACCTGACATAATTAGGAACATTAAATCCAGACGTTTGAGATGGGCAGGACATGTAGCACGTATGGGCGAATCCAGAAATGCATATAGAGTGTTAGTTGGGAGACCGGAGGAAAAAGACCTTTAGGGAGGCCGAGACGTAGATGGGAGGATAATATTAAAATGGATTTGAGGGAGGTGGGGTATGATGATAGAGACTGGATTAATCTTGCACAGGATAGGGACCGCTGGCGGGCTTATGTGAGGGCGGCAATGAACCTTCGGGTTCCTTAAAAGCCATTTGTAAATAAGTATTATTATTATTATTATTATTATTATTATTATTATTATTATTATTATTATTATGTGCCAGCATTGTCTTACATCGTAAGCGAAATGACGACAAACATTTCAACGTTAATAACTTCGCGCAGAATTGGCAGGGTAAGAATTCGTATTCAGGGCACGATATCATGTATGTGACCATAAATAACACATCAGTCTAGAACCCAGATAGCCCCACCTTATCAAAGTTGCGGAGAAGTGGGGCGCCCATAAGTTTATATTAGAACTTGGAACAGCGTTATCGCAGTGGCGGATCCGCTGTAAACTCGATTCGGACCAGATATCTCGTTTCGATGCGGAAGAAACTAATGGATTAAGATACCCTTTGATTTCAGTTTGGAAAAGACGCATGTCACCAAGCCTCTCAATGGACTGAATTCGAATTCAGCTTGCAATTAAGATTACGTTTTGGCTCTATACAGGGTGTTTGAAAATTATGTGTTTACGACAAATTGGAGAAAGCTTCGTTACATGTATAAATCTGGGTTTAAGTTGTAAAGTATTAAGTAGGCTTACTGTAGTAGCATTGAAAGCTGGTGTCTATCAGTATTTGGGTGTTCGAATTCAATGAAAACTTATATATAGGGGTTTTGAAAAGTAAGTGCGCATATTTTCTTCATATTCTACACAAGCTTAGAATTTCTGGCACTGGCATATTGTACAAGAAATGGCACTTTTTTCATGACCACCCATTGCTACTAGGTATAACTTCATCGTAGATTTTGTTAATTTTATTGAGTTATTTTACGACGCTGTATCAATATCTAGGTTATTTAGTGTCTGAATGAAATGAAGGTGATAATGTCGGTGAAATGAATCCGGGGTCCAGCACCGAAAGTTACCCAGCATTTGCTCGTATTTGGTTGAGGGAAAACCCCGGAAAAAACCTCAACCAGGTAACTTGCCCCGACCAGGATTCGAACCCGGGCCACCTGGTTTCGCGGCCAGACGCGCTGACCGTTACTCCACAGGTGTGATTGTCATCGTAGATGTACATGTACCAATCGTTTTGTTCTTGTACAAGTAACAACCTTTCTTCAATGCTGTATACAACAGCTGTAATTTCTTGTTGTGGAATATCTGTCACAGTGTGTGAAATGGAGTCCTTCAACTCATCAATTGTCATAGGTTTGCTCAAGAAAACACTTTCCTTCAGATAGCCCTATAACCAGTATTGTCTTTGGTTAATATCTGGTGATTTTGCAGGCCTAGATACAGGAAAGTGCCCATTGATAACAAGACTACAGTCAAAAACTTATGGTGATGCAAAAATGCACAATTCTTGTGTAATAACCAGTGCCACCATTTTTAATATAGCGTAGAAAATGTAAGCAATTTAAAGTTGTTTCTTTTGAAAAATTATTTATTCCTGCCTTTTATGTATGGAACATGGCAATCCAAAACGTTGAAATCTTCCCTAACCTCTTGCACTTTTACTTCTGTGTAGTAAGTACTGGGGCCTTGAAAGCAATGACTTCATATTTTTCCGAGATATTTGCAACATGCACTTCACGTTTACAAGCAATGTACTATCATCTCTTATAACACTTGGGCTCGGATATTGATGAATAAAACATCACAGACAATGCAGGATGCAATACAAACTCGTTTCACTTCAACACGAGGTAATGTAGCTTATACCTGCTTTCATTTTGCTTTTTTTCGGTATTTTATTGACTATTGGTCATTTTTTTTTAGGAAATGTTGTACTTTTTGTTGTTGCATTTTTGCCCTTTTCTGCATATGAACGGACATTTTTTTACGGTATAGTTGCCCATATTCGAGAATCTACTGCAGATTTAAAAGAATTTTCCTTATGCTTGCATCAGCCTTGACTCCTGATCACGTGTGTTACATGCTCCCCCCCATTCAATGCAACAACAAATACTGCAGCCGCAGTGCCCACAGTCAGAATATTGTATCATATAATTGAAGAAGTAAAATCAGTTAGTGACTAAATTTGGTGACAATGTATTTTCCACATATGGAAGTATACTTTTATTTTGTTCGTATTTTACTATTAAAGAGTGAACGGGAGAAGAGTTCGGGGCAGGAAAAGATAACAAATGATAGACGACATTAAGACATACTTAAGGATCATATAATGAGACAAAGAGGAAGGCTGAAAATAGGAAAGACTGAAGAATGCTTGGTTTGAAGTGTAAGACCTGGCCTTGGGCAGAACACTATGTAGTCCACACCTGTGGAGTAACGGTTAGAGCGTCTAGCTGCGAAACTAGATGGCCCGGGTTCGATTCCCGATGGGGGCAAGTTACTTGGTTCAGGTTTTTTCCGGGGTTTTCCCTCAACCCAGTATGAGCAAATGCTGGGTAACTTTCGGTGTTGGACCCCGGACTTATTTCACCGGCATTATCACCTTCATCTCATTCAGACGCTAAATAACCTAAGATGTTGATAAAGCGTCGTAAAATAACCTAATTAAAAAAGAACACTATGTATGTATTAATATTAAAATTGTGGTCTTTTTTTTTTTACATTTTAATGTCATATTTTTAGAAATTTAAGATCATTTTATGTCATTTTTCAGTGATTTTTGGGTCATCAACTTTTTTTTTTTCCATTTCATTTATTTTATTCCATAAATCTTACATGAGCAATGAAGCTTTAAGATGTGGAACAAGTCAAAATTTTACAATATTACAATTACAATTTTTACAAATTTTTACAGTTTTACAATTTAGTAATTTTCTACAATTTTGTGCAATTTTTTTTACAATATTTTGGCGAGATATAGTGAGATGAGGTGAAGTCCGAGGATTCACCAAAATATTACCCGGCATTTGCCTTTTGGTTGGGGAAAACCTCGGATAAACCCAACCAGGTAATCAAATCAAAGGGATTGATGCCGAGGACTCGCCATAGACCATCCGGCTTCAGTCCCACGGCTGTGGAAAACCTCGGAAGAAACCAAAGACCAAGGGGGATCCAACCCAACCCCGAACGCAGCTCCGGATCAGCAGCCCAGCGAGTCTGCCGACTGAGCTACATCGATGGCTCTACTAAAACTATACAATATATAGCCAATCAGATTATTAAATTTACAAACGCAAGCGATCATTCATAAGTCGAGCTATATGTATAATGGGTCATTCCATATCAAATCAACCCGACCGACTCAGATTTCTTTCAAAATTTGAGGGTTTGTTTGACCTGCCGCGCTAACTAAAACTGCCGAGTTTCATAGGTCCTGTGCTTTTCCTTTTCTGTCAGTGGCGTTTCAAACATGAAGAAAAATCATATTTTTGTAAGCACGCCGCTTCAATTAAAATTATATATCTCAATAACGTATCCAGATAAATTTACAAAAATTGGGTGATACATTCTTAATATGTGATAGTTCTTATTGCTTATATTATTTTCTGCATATATTCAATTACACTAAAAAAAACATGGTGAAACAATTTTCATATATTCATATTTAAAAATGCAGGTGTTTTATTTTAATGAAAAAATATATATAGTACGCCTCAATTAGTGATATAATGAACTGATAAGTTTCAACTTGGAATCATCATAGGTTACAAAGATAAAAATTATTACGTCACTGCAAGCGTAAGCTAACCGTATAAGTCGCGATAATTATGTCCCACACTTGATCATATTCTTGATTGTCGCTATGTAATTTAACTTGTAGTACATAATTAGAATTTTTTGAATTATTACCTCAAATAAATTGTCACATGGATTTTGTTAAACCTGAAGTTCTGTAAGAAATGCTTAACTTTCATTGCTGAGATGAAATAGCCTTCTCATCTTTCCAGACAGGATGCTGCGTTGTTTCATCTGCATTTTAAAACTGCTTAGCAAGTATAATACCCATCCTAAACAGCAGGACTGTATGAAACTTGTGTTCCAGGCACTGCGGTGGATTTTGCAAATCGAAGAGCAAGCATTTTTTCCTCTTCAGTATAGCTTTTTTCACTCACATAAATGGTATTAATGTTTGGAAGATGATCCCTTGTCCAGTCGTACAATTCCCTACCATTGCACACCATAGTAGCCAAGAAATGTTGATAAGTTGGAAGGTATGAAGAAAAATTTTCTAGAAATCCACGTAGACCTGAAACTATAATAAATTGCTTCCGGCATAAGTTTTACATTCTGATAAGGACACAAACACAGACAGTATAGTTCCACTAACTCCAGCTAGAATACAATTAATACAAAACAAGTAAGTTAATTAAATTTAAGGCATAAACAATTCTAGTTATAACTATATGAAAATAAATTTAAAAAAAATATTTGCTAGTAATATAGGATGTGGAATAGCGTCAGTTCCCACTTTTAAATTTATCTTGTGACAATTCGTACAAATACATTCTTTCCTTGTATTACTCACCAACAAGCATCTTAAACAAGAATTGCTGCGCAGTTGTTTTTCCCAAGTACTTCGTGTTGCCAGTGCCCCGTTATCATCACATGATCCATTGACTAAATAGTTTGTTTCAGTTTATAAGGTAACTGCCAACCTCCCCACGTAAACAGCTGCATGTATTCATGCTGGTGCACGGCCTTGATGTATGGCCAGCGTCCAGAGCACTTCCAGATTTCGCGGAGCGATTGTCATTTGTCTCGCTGATCCCTCGTCAAGATGCGACGTCCCTGTGCCTGCGTGCCTAGCATAGCGATCGCCAGATCCGATTGAGACGATGTGCACAACATTGTGACTACCCATGCAGGGGCAGATTGTGAACCATTCCCACATCACTGGGGTACTTATTTGTTTGTGTATATATAATCCCTTCCGTTTAAGGGTTGAAATGGGTGAAATTTCTATTTTCCACATTTTTAAAACTAAAGACTTAATTTGTTTTGTTATTTTATTAGTATAAATGCCCCCAAGCGTTATTAGTGTCCATTCAATAGATCTATTTTTCGAGTTATTACATTTTTTTCAACATAATTTTGACTTCGAAATAAAACTGTTATGTACATCTATCCTCAGACAGTACATCGCACTTGACATGTGCCAGAAAAAGAACAGTAGTTTGTACACACCTTAAATATGGTCAGTTCACTAGTTACTGATGTTTTCAATGGAGGGGGACGGGAACTGGACACCATGATCTCATGGCTTAGTTGCCTAATGTGTGATGCCTTATTGGTGTCACTTATGAGGTTCTAATCTGTCTTCAGACAGTTTAAACAGCAAGTATTGACTTTCTTTCAAAATATATCTACTTACAGCAAATGTGTACGATCCCCTGAAAGAAAGAACTGTACACCATTTTTGACAGTTTATAATTTAAGAGCAAATTTTGAATGTGTGAATGACCCAAAAAGAATTAATTCAATCCGTTTAAATATTTTAAATATAGTTTTCAGTGTCTGGATAGTATATTTAATTTTTTATCTAAAAATATTTTACTTTTTTCAAGAAATGTTCTTTAGTTCTGTTAAACAGACTTTTCATAACATGCAGTAAAAAATTTAATCTTCTCAACATGACATTTGATTATGTAGTATTTGAATGTAATTGCAATTTAAAATAACATTTCGGAAAAATAACTTTAAAATGTCGACTTTTCACCACTTATTTGTGAAGTGTAACTAAAGCATGAATTTTGAGCACGATTATGTTGATAAAATTTTGCCAATGATATTTTATTGCATGTATGCGAGTTTTTTTGCCAAATAATATTGAAATTCTCATTTTTCCATTAAACTCTCCCCTCATCAAAATTGCCTTACAGAAAATCTGTCGAAATGGAAAGGAATGCAATGAACACATATAATAGTATGTAGGCTACATTTTACAGCTTTTTTTTTTTTTAAGGAATAATTTACGTAAATTGTTTAGATCACAAGAAAATATCCCTTTAAAGAACATGCCTGCAAACTTTTCCGAAAAATGTCGGAATTTTTCATTCTTGCATTAAACTCTCCCTTCATCAAAATTATCGTCAGAAAATCTGTCGGCGTAAAAAAGAATAAAATAGAATATACACAGACAGTATAGGCCTATATACATTTTTCGTGCACCGAATTTTTCCCGTAAATAATATGCCTGCAAGCTTTACCGAATAATATCCGAGTTTTCATTGTGGCATTAAACTCTCCCGTCATCAAAATTACCGTCAGAAATTCTGTCGGCGTAGAAAATAATACAATACACACATACAGTATATACATTTTGCCGCTTTTTCCTTCCTTAAGAAATAATTTACGTAATTTGTTCATATCACAAAAAAATCACCTTTATCTCAACACTGATGTCCTCCGTAAGACCGCATTTCAGATTTCCTGGTGCACCGGAAAGCGTGGGTGTATTGCAAATTGCCGGGCGGAGGCGGCAAGCTGGTTGCTTCTTTCTCCTTGTCTTTCGAGGTCGACTCACGGAGTCAAGGTCAACGCCATATCTATCCGCTTATTAGCGAGTTGAATGCCCGAGTCGTCACCTCTTAACTGATAACGCGCCGTCGCTGTCATTTGTTATTTTAATGTTTCTTGCTGCTGCTTTTGCAACGTTACTCGTGAAATTCTTGAAGCGAGATTGTTGCTATGGAAAAAAAAAAAAAGCGTGAAACCAGATTTGCCATAGATTTGTCCTAGTAATCGTATCTTTTTATTTTTTGTGCAGAATAAGAGAACTAAACGTATTGTGTCTACTACATTGTAAGCTGAAACTTACTTACATTTGGCTTTTAAGGAACCCGTAGGTTCATTGCCGCCCTCACATAAGCCCGCCATCGGTCCCTATCCTGAGCAAGATTAATCCAGTCTCTATCATCATATCCCACCTCCCTCAAATCCATTTTAATATTATCTTCCCATCTACGTCTCGGCCTCCCTAAAGGTCTTTTTCCCTCCGGTCTCCCAACTAACACTCTATATGCATTTCTGGATTCGTCCATACGTGCTACGTGCCCTGCCCATCTCAAACGTCTGGATTTAATGTTCCTAATTATGTCAGGTGAAGAATACAATGCGTGCAGCTCTGTGTTGTGTAACTTTCTCCATTCTCCTGTAACTTCATCCCGCTTAGCCCCAAATATTTTCTTAAGCACCTTATTCTCAAACACCCTTAACCTATGTTCCTCTCTCAAAGTGAGAGTCCAAGTTTCACAACCATACAGAAGAACCGGTAATATAACTGTTTTATAAATTCTAACTTTCAGATTTTTGGACAGCAGACTGGATGATAAGAGCTTCTCAACCGAATAATAACACGCATTTCCCATATTTATTCTGCGTTTAATTTCCTCTTGTTGCTCCAAGATATTTGAATTTTTCCACCTCTTCGAAGGATAAATCTCCAATTTTTATATTTCCATTTCGTACAATATTCTCGTCACGAGACATAATCATATACTTTGCCTTTTCGGTATTTACTTCCAAACCGATCGCTTTACTTAAGCTGAAACTAATTTTTAAATTTTAAAGGTAATCATTATTATATCAAAAATATCACTATAAGTTCGTGCACTTTTTAAATTTTCTATAGTTCTGATCACAATGAAATTTCAACCATTTACTGTCAGAGGCCACTGAAGTAAAACCATACAATATTATTTGAATGTATCGGCGATGGATCCTGGACTCATTTCCCCGGGATTATCACCTTCATCTCACTCAGATGTTAGATGACCATAGCAGTTGTTAAAGCGTCGTAAAATAACGTCAGTTTTCGGGAAATACTTTGAACATTTAACGTGTTTACTAAAATATGTTGTGTGCAATTAATTACAGTGAACATATTATGACAACTTAGCTAGAGGGAGATTTCCGCTGATGTTTCAGATGTAATTTTCCTTGGCAACCACGTCAATACACTTCGGTAATGTCAGTGTTTTCTGTTACGTCCGGACCACAGGATCATATCAGACGGCTCGATCTCTGGGTGCTTATGGCAGTGGTAGACAAATCGGCTGTAAGGGATAGATAATTAAGCAATTACAAATCTGTGATTATTTCTTTCAAAATTGCGGAAACTAAAAGTTGATATTTTGTAATATTAGCCTGTTTACAGGCAGAAACTTTCCACATATAGTATGTCTAAACAAGATAATGACTCAACTCATGCAGATAACTCCTATCACACTCATACTTGTGGCAAAATGGTACACTCGTCAAAGAAAGTAAACCAGCGAGAAAATAAAGAATTGAAAATTCTCTCGCCTTTCTCAAAAATGGTGGCACTGACAGGGTAGTAGATATATATCAATGTGTAATGGTTACCACACTTGCTTTCAAACCTACGTTCATTGGTTCTAAACCCCGCCAAGATGGATGGATTTTAAATAGTGATAAAACCTTTAGTATGGTTTACTCTTAAAGTAAAGTCAGAAGGCCCGCCCTTACAGTTTTACATTCCGTAAAGTTCACGGTTATAGGGCTCCAGGCAAAATTTGCCTGCTGTTTCATGTTCATATAGAACTTGGGATGTTGCATACTAAACCCATACCCACGGTGTCATTGCGCGTGATTTTGTCCAATACTTATTTCATTCCATACCGCACCGTGATTCGATGAACGAAATGGAAGGATTTTGTGGAAGGAAAATTAGACCTCAGTTGCCATGGAAATACGTAATATCGGTAAGCCAAACAGTGAACGAATCCATTCCTATCCAGAAGGGGAGTCCGGATTTATACATAACAAAATGGAAAGTTTATTATTGTAATCCGCGGTGTGGTTGCAGTATATATAAAAATGTTATTCAGTTGTGCTTTGGCATGGACACGAAACAAACGCGTGCACAATACATGTGTAACTACGATAGGAAGTTAATACAAGTTTGACATTATTCATATAGAGACGGCATTTTTACGAGATGTTTTCAAGAGCTTATATACAGTATAGTAGATGCGAAAATCTTCATTTTTGCAGTAAGACGAAAAAAAAAAGTATTGTTTTTAATCTTAAAGAAAATACAGTTTAATATTAGTTTTGAAGATATTACCTGCAAAATAATGAGATATTATTTGGAAAATCTGTTAATCCATTGATTTCTGGGTGATACAGTGAGATTATTATTATTATTATTATTATTATTATTATTATAGCCACAGCGTAGCTCAGCCGGCTATATACAGTATACTAGTTGCGAAAAATCTTCATTTCTGCAATAAAACGAAAAAAAAAAGTATTGTTTTTAATCTTAAAGAAAATACAGTTTAATATTAGTTTTGAAGATATTACCTGCAAAATAATGAGATCTTATTTGGAAAATCTGTTAATCCATTGACACGATTTGAAAATTCTCTCTCAAAGATGGTGGCACTGACAGTGTATTGGCTTTTAAGGAGATATTATTTGCAAAATCTGTTAATCCAGTGATTTCTGGGTGATACAGTGAGATTATTATTATTATTATTATTATTATTATTATTATTATTATTATTATTATTATTATATAGCCACCGGCGTAGCTCAGTCGGCCAAGGTGCTTGACTGCCGATTCAGAATTTCGTTCACACATGGGTTCGATTCTCGCTTGGGCTGATTACCTGATTTTGTTTTTTCCGAGGTTTTCTCCATCCGTAAATCGAATGTCAGGTAATCTATGGCGAATTCTCGGCCTCAACTCGTCAAATCCCATCTCGCTATCATAAATTCCATCGACGCTAAATAACCTAGTAGTTCATACAGCGCCGTTAAACCAAATGAAAAATATTATTATTATTATTATTATTATTATTAATTATTATTATTATTATTATTATTATTATTATTATTATTGGCTTTTAAGGAACCCGGAGGTTCAATGCCGCTCTCACATTAGCCCGCCATTTGTCCCTATCCTGTGCAAGATTAATCCAGTCTCTATCATCATATCCCACCTCCCTCAAATACATTTTAATATTATCTTCCCATCTCGTCTCGGCCTTCCCAAAGGTCTTTTTCCCTCCGGCCTCCCAACTAACACTCTATATGATGCAAATCTAGTCTTTCAGGTGAAGCTCCCTGTAAAGCAGATTTACAGGGAGCTTCACCTGAAAGACTAGATTTGCATAATATATACGTCACTGTGTACGTTAACAGAAAACCACAATTCCAAGTCGCACAGAGTTTGTGTGCACTCGATGTGGGTCTCTGGCGTTTCGTCAGCCCACGCGAGTTGTGTGGATATAAAGGGAAAAGTTGAGACGGTGTCGGGTGGAGTTCCCGGGTAGCTCAGTTGGGAGAGCGCTGGAACGTTCAACCAGAGGTCCCGGGATCGATACACGGCCCCGGAACAATTTTTCCCTTGAAAATAACACTCTATATGCATTTCTGGATTCGCCCATACATGCTACATGCCCTGCCCATCTCAAACGTCTGGATTTAATGTTCTTAATTATGTCAGGTGAGGAATAAAACTCATGTAATTATTATTATTATTATTATTATTATTATTATTATTATTATTATTTTGTGAGGTTTATTTCGCCATGAATGTTGCAAATATCAGAGTGTGTGAAATTATGTAGTGAAAAAAATAATCACAAAAATTTTAGTAAATTACTGTCACATTTCTGTCCATATGTATGTCCACGATATTTTATTTTCAAGATAAATTCAAAAAATTTTCACCAAAAGACCTGGCCCTTGTTATATACCTCAGGTGAGAAGTCACACTAAGAAATGTATCGTCCTCTGCAGGATTTGAACCCGTCAACCTCGAATTAGACGTCTAGCATGGGATCTTGTAGAGCACTTAGGCCAACAGTGGTGACCCATAATCTGAAGTGGGAGAATTTATACATACGTTTGGTTTGAGCATTGCAATATCATTCGACGTCCTTTTCCTGAGTTGCTCGTTGTACCTGGTCGACAGGTGACTGAGTCCCTCGCTTTGCATGTACGTCCTCTTCAAGGTGATCGCTTGTGTAATTAAAGTTTTATTATGTGTTCGACAATTACACTCCAGCAGGAGGACTTATCGGCAGGAACTTCCCAATCAAGGAATGCACTTGACAACATCCGAAATTACTGATTCAACTGCATTCTGGTTCTTCAAGGGTAACATGAAATTAATCTTATCTCTCCTGACGGAGGTCGTGGCATCTATGTTTCTGGGGATGATTTGGTGTCTATTTCCTCAGTTCTGTCATTGCCACAAACCCATGTCCTACTCTCCTACGTCATTATCCTCCAAAGTTATCTTGTTAGCAAGGAGAGAAGAGGGTTATCAAACATTGTATTTATAAAATAATATTTTATCGAACTGTAATGTCACTAGAGATTTTGATTTATCTGGAGAAAATAAAAACTCGAGTGGGATTTAATTGACTATTACAGGATTAGAAGAAATTATATAAAGATTAGAAGTAACAAAGTACTCAATACATAAAATATTAATTGGCTTACGAAAATATAACTGTCTTCAAATGTATTATTGTATCATCTCAACATTACGCTAGATGGCAGTAGTGTGTTATGATTAGCTGTTTTCTTGTTATCAGTTGTGCCAACTATGGAATCTTCATTGAACTCTGTGGATGGTTACTAGTCGAGAAGGCTTTGTTGATTTAGTTTCATTTTTATTGAAACATTTGCATTCCACTTCAATCATCCGGATCCCAGTAATCAACGTCACTTGACAGATGATTTTCAATAAATCTTACTATTAAACAATCTCTGATACGTGACTATCCATAATATCATATAGCAGAAGCTATAACAAACATAACCTAAATAATATAAACGAGTGTTAGAAAAGTTTTAATTAGGGATGATGAAATAAACAAGAAACGTTTTAATTAACGATGATGAAATAAAAAATAAACATGAATAATTTTAAAAGCAACAGTTATTGAAAATACAATTTTCAAGTTTTGAATGTTTTAGTGGTTGGTGGTTCAGTTGATGTTATATTGGACGTGTGCGTAAAAGAAGTGAACTCGTTGATGTACATGGTGCATCCCTCAACTTATTCAGGATTTCCGAATGGTGCTCTTCGTATATGACCAGTGATCTTTATTAATTCTTGTTCTTGAATGCCAATGCGAGTCATATTTGAAAGTGCTGTGCATCGACCGAAATGGTTTGTAGTTTTCTGGTTTTGACGTCCAGACCAGTGCAGTTTGAAATGCTGGCAAACAAAGAAAAAATGCTAGGGTAGTGATAAAAATAAACAAATGCTAGGGACGCGATAAAATTAAACAAATGCTAGGGACGCGATAAAATTGTGCGATAAGCAGCCATGATTGGTTGAAAGACGTCCTTTCGTACCGTTTTATTGGTTAAAAGTAGCATAAAACAAGATATTGTGAACAGAAAATCATCTTTTTAAGTCTCTGGCATATATTTGCTGTAAGCAGTTCGCTTCTCTTCCTCTCACAGTGACTGAGAAATACGTGGTCTATTTGGATGATTTTTCTAAAAAGTGTGCATAGCTCTTTTTGTGTAGGTACGTCTTCTGTCACCAAATTCTATCATCACAATCAAAATTATCTTATTTTCTGTTAAAAACACGTTTTATGTTGATTCATCAATAAAACTAATTCCATAATACAGGGACTAACAAAATGTATTAACAGTAAAATTGTTGCCATAGTAACTACTGTATAACCATAGTGATTCTGAAGAAAACAAATGAAGTATTGCATAGCAATAAAAATATATAAGAGATTTTCTTCCAAATTCCATCTAATTATACAAAACTTGGGCACCCCGTGGTCCAGACAACATAGCGTTTTCTCCTAGTACCCAATTCCTGTGTGACCTCCCGGGAATGTTATATCATCTTTGTTATGAGTGCAATGTAGACCCACCGTCTACGGTGCTGTACTCTGGACAGTCTCTGGCAAAGCGGTCGACTCTTCACGGCACTAATGACATCTATGAGTCGGGAGGAATAATGACAACTTAAAGATCCTGTAATTGCAAAATAAAAAATCTTGAAGTCTATTCTGTAGCCAAAGAAAGTCATTAAAGAGCGTCTTGGTGTAAGTTCAGATTCACGTGTTTTTAATTATAGCCAGAGTTTGTAATAACTGTGTTTACCGCAGTTTGGGACTTTTATTCTAAAATATTTCATACCGCAGTGTTTTAATTGTCCCTTAAATGTTGTGCAATTAGCCCCCCCCCCTCCTTTTCCCTCACGCAAGGGTTCCGCTGACCTTGCGCACGAACACCGAAAGGTCATCTTTAATTGCTAAGTCATAATTGGATTATTTCGTGCCTTGCCTGCCTCCGCACGCACCCGGGGTGTTTCGTGCTCTCTCATTTTACAACCCTCCCCCGTTTCGAAACAGTGTTGAAACATCGTTCAAATGGAATGGAACAACTAACGAAACGGGCGGTGAACGGCTTAACGAATCACGTTATAACGATTACCTGTACTCTCTGTCTTGGTGGCAGGCAGAAAAAAATTCACATGCTTGAAATCCGGTGCATGAGCTTTTTTTGTGTACATTTCTCCTAGCCGCCATGTCTGTTTCTCTTTGCTCACGATGTGAAAGCATTCTTCATTTAGAGATTGTGTAATTTTGAAAGATATATAAATCTTCAGTCTTGTACAGTCCGAAGGAACTAGTCCATAGTGTTACGACAAAAACCTTGTTTTCATAGCTAGAGAGCTGAAATATTCTCAGTTTACAAGCAAAACACAGTAAGTAAAAAATATTAGGCCTACTTCTAAGAAAAAGGCATTTGAAAGCTCTTGACAAAACTTTGTGTGCATTTCATTTTCCAATTGTAAGTTTATACACATAGGGGAGAGTTGGGTAATATCGGACATCGAGTAATATTGGACAGTGAGTTTCTTTCATCTACCACCAGATGATAGTACCTGAACGACATGGTCACGTTTCTGTATGCGACATCACAGAAACGTAACCATGTCATTCAGGTACTACCATCTGGTGGTAGATGAAATAAACTCACTGTCCGATATTACCCGATATCCGATACTACCCAACTCTCCCCTACATTAAGTACATTATATGCGCATTTTTTCTCATTTTTGTTGTGTTTTGCTTGTAGGGTAGATTTTTTTTATTTTATTGGGTTATTTTACGACGCTGTATCAATATCTAGGTTATTTAGCGTCTGAATGAAATGAAGGTGATAATGCCGGTGAAATGAGTCCGGGTCCAGCACCCAAAGTTACCCAGCATTTGCTCGGTTGAGGGAAAACCACGAAAAAACCTCAACCAGGTAACTTGCCCCGACCGGGATTCGAACCCGGGCCACCTGGTTTCGCAGCCAGACGCGCTGACCATTACTCCACAGGTGTGGACTGTAGGGTAGATGAGAGTAATTGTAAACAAATGCTGTGAAAAATACAAAACTGTCAATATAAAAATTTTAATTCGGGGAATAATTTAAATTAACATTTGGATAAATAGAGTAACTGCAGTTTGAACGAAATGTTATGTAAGAGTCTAAAAAATGTTGAGAAAGAATTTTGCTTCACCTTCATTTTTGGCATTGTAAGTAAACGTACAGTGCTATTTTTTAAGAATATGTTGTTTTTATGAGCAATGTATTTAACATTTATTACAATGGTTTTGAGATCTCCCATAACCTCAATTCATTAAATTATGACGTTTACATTTGCCCCATAGTTTTAATTACTTGGGGGTAATTGTAAACATGTTTTACTATGGTTACATTTCGTACTTTTCAGTAATCAAAGAGACCCCCACTCAACTACACTGTAGAGGATTTAGAGAGGGTTGTCACAGATGTGAAAAATAGTAACTACAGTTATTGTGAAGCTCAGGAGAGGTACTGAGTTCCCATATCATCATATATAATAGGTTAAAGGGACTAAATGTACCAGTGACCAAAATTGGAGTTGGAAGGAATACAGCCCTTTCTTCTGAAACAGAACGAAAAATGTCCAGTGTCTGATAGCCCGTGCGAAAATTGGTGTTTACAATTACCCCCTCTCAAAGGGGTAAATGTAAACTAGCAATTAAAAGCTGAAAAAAAGTCAACATTATTTTAAACCCATTTTCAGGGAAAAGAAAAATCTAAAACCAACACAATGTTTCTTTGTCATGCTTACCGTTACTGAGTGTTGGGTAATGTTGAAATACATTTGAAATCAGTGAAAAGTGTTTACAATTACCCTGGTCTACCCT
Organism: Periplaneta americana; assembly: GCA_025594305.2. Lineage (NCBI taxonomy): Eukaryota > Metazoa > Arthropoda > Insecta > Blattodea > Blattidae > Periplaneta > Periplaneta americana. The sequence continues at coordinate 193,850,523 of JAJSOF020000005.1, forward strand.
AAACCGCCAATATATGAAATTTCATAATTTACATCGTTGATAGTCCGTGCGAAAATTGGTGTTTACAATTACCCCCTCTCAAAGGGGTAAATGTAAACAGGTGGGGTAAATGTAAACTAGCAATTAAAAGCTGAAAAAAGTCAACCTTATTATTTTAAACCCATTTTCAGGGAAAAGAAAAATCTAAAAACAACACAATGTTTCTTTGTCATGCTTACCGTTACTGAATGTTGGGTAATGTTGAAATACATTTGAAATCAGTGAAAAGTATTTACAATTACCCTGGTCTACCCTAAACCGCCAACATATGAAATTTCATAATTTACATCGTTGATAGTCCGTGCGAAAAGGGGTAAATGTAAACAGGTGGGGTAAATGTAAACTAGCAATTAAAAGCTGAAAAAAAGTCAACCTTATTATTTTAAACCCATTTTCAGGGAAAAGAAAGATCTAAAAAAACCAATGTTTCTTTGTCATGCTTACCGTTACTGAATGTTGGGTAATGTTGAAATACATTTGAAATCAGTGAAAAGTGTTTACAATTACCCTGGTCTACCCTAAACCGCCAACATATGAAATTTCATAATTTACATCGTTGTTAGTCCGTGCGAAAATTGGTGTTTACAATTACCCCCTCTCAAAGGGGTAAATGTAAACAGGTGGGGTAAATGTAAACTAGCAATTAAAAGCTGAAAAAAGTCAACCTTATTATTTAAAACCCATTCTCAGGGAAATGAAAGATCTAAAAATAACACAATGTTTCTTTGTCGTGCTTAAAGTTACTGAGAGTTTTGTAATGTTGAAATATATTTGAAATCAGTGAAAATTGTTCACAATTACCCTGGTCTACCCTAAACCGCCCATATATGAAATTTCATAATTTACACCGTTAATCGCATAGTATTTGGAATCAAAACTTCCGTGTTTCACTACGAGTAGAATTGAAATGGGAGTACTTTTTCATATTTCATAATATTTCGTAAAACCTTCCTTCGATGTAGCTCCAATCCACTGAAGAGTTACGAACCTTGATTTTCTTCAAAGAGACCTTGGATGGGAAGTCATCAGTTTGCGAAAGTACCTTCCAAGTTTGGAAACCAGTCTTACACCCGTGTAAATACTTGCAGCGTGTTGCAATAAGACCTTCTTGGCGTTCCCGTCTAGTTCTTTATAGAAAAGTAACTAATTTATACTGGCTATAAAAGTGGAATGCGAGGCATGTTTGATGGACCACCTGTGGCATTCTTTTTCCAGTGCGAACATTCCTTGTGTTAGTGGAAGAGCAGTAGCGTTCAGAGGGGAGAGTTTATAACTGGGAAAGTTATAACTCGAGAAATGACAAGCGGGCATTCAGCAGGTGTCCACGGACAATGAAGTCGTTAAATTCACCTAATAATATATCACCTCTTAGGCCAGGCCACCCGGTATCGCGGATTTGCTCCTTGTGTCCGTGGTATTTCTGGTGGAGAAGGTAGTACGTTTTCCCGGTTTTCTCGCATTTCCTTCAACATTTGAAACTCTCCAGTCTTTTTATATACAGGATGGAAGTGAAATGACCTTGGAGATCGAAAGGGACAATAGGGTACACATAAATGAATAGAAAACTGTATTACGTTTTAAGTTTCAGCAATCCGGCAACATCGCCGCTAACACATTCTTCTCGTGATACACTCAGATGTAAAAGGTCAATGAAGTCTATGTCTTGCAACCAACTCGCATCGTGCAGTGGCTTGAAATGAGAGATTTTTAAAATTGAATTTACACGAAAACCATTCACAATATTGAAATACTCCAAAGAGATAAATTATTCTTTATTAATTTTCCTATCGATATGGACAAAAATCACGATTTTACTCGCAATAGTTACCGAATAAGAGGTTGTTAAACATTTCAAAAAAAATCTGAAAAAAAAAAACTATTATCTTTCCACCAATATGATACAGTATTATAGTTTTTTTTGTTATATACAGCATGAGCTATTCGCTTTGAAAATCTGTAAGGCTATTTCACTTCCACCCTGTATAAGAATAGTGACTACAGATGGAAGGTAGTAAAATTATAAAAATTAACAGTGAAAGTAGAAATAATTGAAGAGTCCACTGCAAGAATGATGGATGTCACTTTCTTGTCGAAAATTAATCAAGACTGCCAATGCATAGCTTAAGACATATAGAATGTACATACAGGGTTATATGGCATTAACACTGATAGTCATTGTCCAGTAATGATCGGAAAATCACAGTTAAGCTTTGAGCGCTAAGCATTTCAAACTTTCAATTGCTTCTCCTGCAAAATGTATTCCAAATGATATACGTCATTCTTGTAGTGGACTCTTCAATTGTGTATATCGTCGTTGATTTTTTGGAAACTCCTATGTGATAGTCCAGAAAATAACTTTTCAGAAGGAAGAAAAGATTAATTAAATATCAATAGGCGTACACTGATCCTCGATGATGTCATTTATGTCACCATATTCACCAACGTTTTCTACCGAATTATTTCATATTCTTATGTAGGCACATTGATTTCTAATTAATTTTTTCTTCCTCCTGAAAAATTATGTTGTGTACTTTTACATAGGACGTTTCATAAAATCAACGACGATATATTAAATACATCCTAAGCGTAGGGATCCACATGAGACATACTTGATTAAAACACGTCCTTCAATTTATTTTAAAAAATCGAAACAGTTCGGTGTGCAGGAAAACTGAGGTGTTATTTATTGGAGGACTAAGGTCACCATCGCACTACTGACTTCATGTTCACATTCCATGAGAAGGTGAACGATCATCGATCTTTTTTCGAGTTGAAAAGTCCTACAATTGTTAATGGTCCTGTTATAATAATAATAATAATAATAATAATAATAATAATAATAATAATAATCATCATCATCATCATCATCATCATCCGTGGCGCTATATCCCATGAAGGACCTAGACCGACCAACCGGCTGCTGGACTCACTCCCACATGCCGAAGCAGAGGTGGACGATCATCCAACCAGAATGGAAGTATCGTGTGGTTAGCACGATGATCCCCCAGCCGTTATAGCTGGTTTTCGCAACCGGATTTCGCTACCTATCGTAGCTCCTCAAGTGCATCACGATGCCGGGTTGGCACCGGCCCCATACACTGGCCGAAATTTCATGAGAATTTCTTCTCCCATGAGGACTCGAACCAGCGCGCATTCCGTAACGCGAGTCTTAGGCAGGATGTCTTAGACCACGACGCCACGGCGCGGGACAATGGTCATGTTAATAATAATAATAATAATAATAATAATAATAATAATAATAATAATAGTACTGTACTAGTAAATTTCCTTCGCAATAAAAACCAAATAATTGTTAATGATAGTATAGGTTGTAGGGGAGGATGGTATAATTTTTGTTTTTCCTAATTGATGCACATTTTTCCATGTGTATGTGCCTATACTCTGGCATTTTTGCAACAACATTAATTCGAGATTAGATTTGAAAAAAAAAAAGTACCAGTATACAGTAAGTAATTCACTAATTCTCAGCAATATTCAAAAATAAATTCAAAATCTCTCTAACATTTTACTCCTAAAAGCACATTCTTTAAAATGTCTGGAGCATAATTTTGATATTGGTTTTGAAGTTTTTAAAGTAAAGCGATTACAGTTTAAGTATGAATTTTTACAGATATCTTGGAGGGATATTTTCAAATCAAACAAAATTCCGGCAACAAATTTCAGTTTCAAAGAAAAGTTTCGTAATAGCGTAAAGAATGTGATTTTTAAATATCGTGCATGTAGTATTAATAGTTCTCAAGATATAATGCATAACTTTTTGTATGAGAATAGAACGAGAAATTAAAGTTATGGGAAATTGCAATTAAAGTTCAGTGTCATTTGAAAATTCTGTGTACCAGAGCTTTAAAAATGGCGCTACAATAGCTAACGAAGACATAAATGTAAAATAGCATCGCAGAACCTGAGAAAGGTATAAATACGCATTAAATGTAACGTATTTCACACACATTTTAAAGCATTTTTTTTAATTCACTGGTTTTCCACCATATTAAAACAAAGCTACCTCGCCCCTTAATGCTGTGACACAAAACTTCATTACTTCTTAAGATAGCTGTCCAACCGAATCCAGCAGACAGAAAATCTATTACAAGGAGTGCAACAACGATCCTAGACTTGGTATCGATTGCTCAAGAAGTTAGAGAAAATGCAATTTACCCTCTCACACCACCACGTCACCTCGCGTTTAAACCCTTCATTCACCACCCTAAATCGAATTATTGCTGGACGCGTTTTAAGCGAATTCGATTACAACGTAATTTCGGGCACACAGAGTCTCCAACTCGCTAGAACGAGGGCTAATCGCATTCTCTTGACGCTGCAGCTCGGGTTTGTAGTTTTTTTCCCCCCCATGCGACTTGCTCTAAAGTTTCTTTTTTTAATTCTGCGTTTTTATTTAACAAGGCCAATGAACAATCGCTGTTTTTACCGTCATAACTGTACACCGCAATACAATAGCATGTGAACGTGCTCCGTCATAACGTTTTTGTGCAAATTGCGTGTATATCCTATTCAGGATAGGATATGATTATGCCTGGGGCATGTATGCCCGAGCTATGTTGTTATCGCTCATAGTGTTACCATTGTTGTGTTAATTACAAAAAAAATTAATGCAAATTTAATCCTACTCTGGAATTCACATTGACTGAACGCTTTGTCATTGAAATGCGATCAAATTGAAACCTTTTAATGTTTTAACTGGTTACTGCTGAGTAATTATATGGGAGTACAAACAACGGACGAATGCGTTGTAGGTATAAGCGCAAATTTACTGTAAATATTAAATGCATTAACAAATTCCAAGAAGTTTGAGAATTGAGACTTCATAGGCTGCTGATTTGTGGTATACACATGGGTATCTGAACCATGTCTGTCTAGTCATAACTAGGGAGCGGATTTTTATGTGCTAAAAATTTCAATATATTTATTTTTTATGTGCTAAAAAGTACGAAAATATTTGCTAAAAATAATAAAAATTTTTTTGTAATATGACAAAAATACCTTGCTTAGCTTGAAAAAAAAATGTTACTAGGTACTAGAGTTGGGCAACACGATTCTTTTTCAGAAGTCGATTCCAACGATTCAATCATACATTACGAATCGATTCTAACGATTCGTTCACGATTCTTCTCAGTCTGCGATTCCAACTATTCTTTTGAATCGTCAACGAGTTCACGATTCTTCCTACTCTGCGATTCCAACGATTCGTCAACGAACGACTTACAGGACACTTTCCTTTGCAAACCACGCGTAGAACAAAAACGTTCTACATCTCTCGCATAGATGGCATAAGAGGCGGGAGTCTCTTTCTCATTGGCTGGAACCATTCAGCATGACCTCCATTAGTCTACAAAATTACCCAAGATGTTTCTAAATTATAATTTATCAGCTGAACCTTATTATGAAGTACATTTGTTGCATCACATCTCTATTTAACTATGCAAATTTCAGGTTCGTGTTCATTATTTTTCACATTTAACAAATGCAGTATTTTGATTTCACTCTCGCTCGGGAGCATTCACCACGGTTCGGAAATGTCCGTTGACAGGTTACATCAAACAAGTAAATAGAATCGTGGGTTACGATACCATGTCAATTCGTTACTATTCTTTTGAACGACGATTCGTTACGATTCTTTTGAACGACGATTCGTTGATACCACGAATCGATCCAACTCTACTAGGTACTCACCAATCATACTTGAGTATCAGTTGCTAGTAGTTGTCCGAGAATTGCAGTGAACAACAAAGATCATTTCCAAATTCTCCATCACAAATGCATGCCCATTATCTCTGAACAACGACTTATACTGTGAAAACGATCTTTCCACATCACAGGACTTCAGACGTGCATATTTAAAGAGAGGAATGTCACAAACAAACACCGTCAATTTCACCTAAAGGCACACCCTCCAATACTTGAGCAACTTTACACATTTTTTTTTATCCACTGTTTTGCCGTGAATGCACATGTGAAGCAGCGGCAATGTGCTTGTTTCCAGACAAATGTCGGGTTACCTGAGAGCTCTGATCTGCATTTACAGATTTACCACACGGTTGGCAAAATAACATTTTTCCGTCGGCAGTAAAAATGTTTTTAAATTCATCTACATATTGCTGTAGACGCGATCTTAAACTCGATTTGATTTAGGCTAATATACACACGTCTTAACGCAAAAAAAAAGTGTTTCTAGCAACTGACTGACAATGTCGGAGAAAAGCTTCCTATAGCGACGCCACCACGTCTACACTACGCAGCTTATGCTTATAGTCCGATAACGGGGAATCACAACAAGATGTATTTCCTCACTTCATAGGCATGAACGAGAGGCGAGAGATTTGTTTAAATTAAATAATGTTTATACCCGAGCTCTTATCCGTTGTGTTTCACAAACAAAGCGCGGAATGAAACCATCTTCAGCAACAATAAACATTCCTAATTATGTGTTGCAAAATCTCTCCTTCTTGTCCATGTTAATTTATTCTCATATAATGACACTGATATGCTACCTAGCAGTTCTCAGAACTTGAGGCGATACTATTAGAAAAATGGATCACGGATACACCACACAGCCCATAGAAACACGAAGCAATAAAAATTCTTAAAAAGATAACGTATTTCTGAGCGATATAATTGATTTAGTTTTAAAATATTTAAATGTTCTTGTAAAAAATTTAATTAAAAAAACTCAAGATTTATGTGTTTATAATAGATTTCCTGAAAATATGTATTTACGTAAATTTTTTGTGAAAATATGTGTTTTTATGCGAAATAAAATTCGGGTTTTAAACTTGAAACTTGACATTCGGAATTTTTAACTTTGTTAATTGTGTTTTATCACATGCAAGAAAAATATTTAATTACATAGGAATCCGCTCCTTAGTCATAACTCATATCAGTTGATGACTTCTTTCTTGCCAACGGATCTATAGGTTCTGGATGGAAGATTTTAAGACCGTTCTCTACCGGACGCTACCGGAATGCAACTGATAGTTTTTTTTTTCAGTAAGGGAAAAATTTGTCATTTAGGATTTTAAGGTTACTGATTTCTGTTCTTTTAAGGGTCCAGTTTTTATCTTGAAAGGAAAGAAAAACTAGGAAAATTCTATTAAACTCTTTTATTTGAAATATCTCAAAGAATAACCCCATGAAATTAATAACATTACTTGCGGTTCACTGTATATATTGTCATTAAATATTTCGAAAAGTAATGTGGGAGATGATAACTTTGTGATGACACAAGCCTTCTCTGTTGCTTCATGAAACTCAGAATTGTATTTAATTTTTTATTGTAATCTAGAAGCAACCAATAGTGTTGAATCAGCAACTTTCAGCTCAGCAGCTGTTAACGTATTGCACCACATATCCATACGGAACGTACAGTCAAGGACCTTTATCTTGCTTTCTGATCACTTGTTGAACAGTTTCCGAGAATTACACTTTTTCCCCCTACAACTCCCCCTTGTCACGAACGGAGGTTAAGTTTCGTATTAAAGCGAGATATTTTGTAACATTTTATCAGGCGCGCTCACTCTCGTGGGGGGTCGTTTATAAACTATTTATCTGGCAGATTATATCTTCTGATCATCGTGATATGCAATGTGTTGAAAGACTATTGCTCCCTTCTTTCTGAAATTCCTAGCAAACCGAGAGCATTAACTTGAGCATTGTCTTGATACTCTATGATGAATGTTATAATTAGATAGGAAAAAGATAACGTTTGATACTGGCCGATAACAAATTCGTTTGTAATACTTGCTCACGTGTAATGGCGATTTTGGACAGCCTTTGATCAGAACTACGTATATGCGCTATTATTTGGATTACATATTGACAATGCTATCTCCATATTTTAATGTAGACGATAAATTGCGATCAATTTTTAACTGGGGCTCTCTCTTTCATAAGGATAGTTCTACGACACGGGCCTATCTTTCCGAGGAAACCATGTTAAGAATTTGTATCGTCTTAATATCTGTAATCGGTGAGGTTTCTGTTCTCAAACCTTGGACCTAATGGTAGCCAAAATATAATCGAGATAGACTAGAACAGCGTTTCTCAAACTTTTTTGAAGTGGGGACCACTTTTTAAAGTCAGAACAGTTCCCGGACCACCTTAGTCTTGTACCCTTCGAAAGCAAATTTATCATTTTCGTAGCATATTTTAATACCAGTATACTTATATTTTAAAACTGAATTAAGATTCGGTATTTTGGTCCTCTGTTATGAATTCGGGTGGTCCCTGGCTGGGTTACAGGCGCGGCGCCAGATGTGCAGGGAAAAGATGGCGAGAAACACCACGTATGTAGTGCTTTAAATCCCTCTTTTGTTGATACAGCGTCATAAAATAACCCAGTATATAAATATATCCCTATGTTGTTGCTGAGAGTAGAATGGGGAAGTCGATAGACTGGTGGGGAAATAAATTTCATCAAATGTCAGTACTGGGAGAAGAAGTGAAATTCGATTGCCATGTGTCATTTCCAAACTCTGAGATTTTAAGCTACAGTGTGATATGGAATTCGTTCGAATTTGATTTTTCTTCTGTCTTTTTTGAAGGACCATAAGGGCAGATGTCGAGGACCACATGTGGTCCGCGGACCATAGTTTGAGAAACGCTAGACTAGAATATATGCAGAATAATATAAACTGTAGTATTGAATGTAGCATGAAGAGATGGCAGAAATTTAGTATGAAAGGCTGTAAGAGCTGCATAAAAATGTCTTAATTTACTGAGAAAGAAAATTTAATCCAGTACACGTTAAAAAATCGGTGTCAGAATAATGAAACAGACTTTATTTCACAGTAAAACCCCTTTTTAACGAAATATCGGGGGGGGGGGGCAATCTACAAGCTTACTTATAATCGAGATATCTATACATTCTATCAATCGCAATTTACTTTTGCAAGTGAGACTATACTTGATCTAGAAATTAATTACAAAGGTTTAGAATGTGTTCTGAATTCGGCTAAAACGGTTGTATATTTGCGAATTAATTCAGATGCAATTTCAGTCAGATTTTCCCTAAAAAAACGTTGTCACGGTAAAAACGAGGTACACAAATGCAGTTTCAACAAAGTGGTACATAAAAATCAGAAAGTCAACAGGAATGTGGCATGGGTCCATTTTTCGCTGGGTCCCTGATTCGAGTCATGCTTCGCATTTTAGCTGCCATAATAAATACATCAAGGAAGGTTTTGTTCGCACTGACACAGCTGATTGACGACATTTGATAGATTAATTATTTTTATTATTTATTATAAATATACACAATACTATTATTTAAATTGCAAATTACAACAGATGGCGATTAGATACATACATTATTTACTTCCGAATCACTCATTTCCAAATTACATTTTATCACTTTCGTTAGGCTACTATTACTTTATGAAGAAGCTTATGAAAGATTTATTCATGTGTCAAACGAAAATCGCTAAACCAGGAATGTCAAACGGCCTGTATTGCGTGTTCATACTACAAGCAATACAAATTCAACAAGGTTCACTTTTTAGAAAGATAAAGTCAATCATCGCTCTTAAGGAAATGTCGCGCGAGTTCTTGAGAGCACGAAGTGCAGGCGCTTTGACATCCCTGCTCTAAACCAATACAGAAACAACTTAAGGGGAGGCAGAGGTGAAATTTTCGAACAAAACTGAAGAAAAAATGAAAATTTGGGTTTTTCCATTTTTATTATCTTTATTTTGATATTCCGATGTTAGTTTTTGATTTTGTGCCCTTAAAAGTATGAAATTAAAACCAAGATAACTATTACTATATTATTCCGATAATAAACTAATATTTATAATTATTTATATACCTTCTCTGAACATATAAATAAAAAGAAGTGCTGGGTAACTTTCGGTGCTGGACCCCGGACTCATTTCACCGGCATTATCACCTTCATTTCATTCAGACGCTAAATGACCTAGCGTCGTAAAATAACCCAATAAAAAAATAAAAAGAAATATTGAAAATTTCTTACAATACGGTGCATGGAGCATTTTATATCAAACGATATAAAGTTTTATAAAATAATTAATATTTACAGAACTATTGTACTTAGAAAGTTGAAACTTGGTATGTCCATTACTGATAACTAGACTTCGTGGAATTGCCACGAGAATCGTAAGGTTTACTACGCACGCGGTATAGACTGTATGAGAAGGGGGCGTGCAAAGGATCAAGTATGCCTCTGATGTAAACACTGAGCAGTATACTGCGGTTACAATAAAACCTGTATCCTGCATTCAAGAAATATAATGAATGATCTTTGAAATAGGAAATGTCTAAACATGTAAATACACAATTATTTTATAGTGAGATATATTAGCTCTTAAAATTTAATTTAATATACTCACATCATCCTTGAATATGTGCATTGCAGTAAAGAGTTACGTACATTTTGAGCGACTGCAAAGTAACCTCCTCCGATGGTCACTTAAACAGTTTTTATATTGGGAAAATGTACATTCGACATCACACGATATAATAGGTGCATATTTGAAGAACGGAAAGTCGCTACATTTTAGTACATCAACTTCAGACGTTTTATCGTGACCTGATAGTACATAATTTATAATACGAAATTGTGAATAGGCAGAATTTTTAGCAATAATATTTCTCAATTTACATTTCACTTTTTCTGAAATTAATGAATTGTTATTTTGGATAACGGTTTGTGATACTTTATCCACTATATTAAGGGCTTCTGAGAGTTGTAGTTTAGACGATTCTAACAGGGTGATGCTTTTGGACACGATTTTAAAATTAGAATCAATGAACAGAATATCTTCCAATAGATGTTCAGAAGGCAATGATTTTACAGCTGCAACAGCGGAACTGTCTATGCTATCCAATGCATCAATTACCTCCATTATTTTGCCGTAATATTCTGCATAATAATTAACAGCATCCAACCACGTTTCTCAGCGGGTCAAGACTGGCTGCGGGGGTAAGGGTATTCCAGGGGCAATTATTTGGAACAGCAACACTGTCATTGTAGTATGTTTGATTGAATTCTTGTCTACACTGAACACATGTTAAGCTTTGACTATTCCAACCACAGTAATGCAAAAACAAGTGCTTACATAGGTATACATTAGCTGTAGCTGCTCTATCTATTTGGACCGGTCACAACTCTTTAACATGAACTGCTTACACTACGAGACCGGGTGGTCGCTCACCTCCTCTATACTACCGTACATCGGCAACCTTATTGCAAGCTGCGTGTGGCAATTCAACGAAGTGTACTAATAACATACTTAGTATCCATGATCAATTTCAAACAAATCGGATAAATTTTGTGGATTTTGAAGTATTCACCTCTGCCTCCCCTTAAGCTTGTTAACACGATATTTTCGTCATTATGCGAAATTTTTTATGTGTATAGTTTCAATTTATAATTCATGTAATGATGAAGTAAAAAAAAAAGTAGCAGGGTTATGAGTTGGAGTACTGTAATAAGAGGCGTTCTAGTGTGTGGCTTGGTAATGACATTGGCATCTCTTTCTTTGCAGACCAAGAAAAACAACCCAAACCACATCAAGCGGCCGATGAACGCCTTCATGGTCTGGTCCCAGATCGAGCGGCGTAAGATTTGCGAGCAGCAGCCTGATATGCACAACGCGGAGATCTCCAAACGGCTGGGCAGGCGATGGAAGATGCTTTCAGAGGAGGAGCGACAGCCATTCATCGACGAGGCAGAGCGTTTGAGACAGTTACACATGCAGGAGTACCCCGACTACAAGTACAGACCCAGGAAGAAGGCCGTGAAACCGATGCCCAAAGTATCAGCACCCGTCACCAAGAAGGCGAGGAAATCAGCTCCCAGTCATCACCTCCAGAGGAACGACACCAACAACAACCACCACCCACAGACTTTGGGCAAAGACAGGCCTCCTTCACAGCAGCACACGCTGGTGCATTCTTCTGGGAACGCCAGAGCACGAATCACCAACACGCTCAGTTCTGTAAACCACAGCAGGCTCAAGGTGCGTCTGACCATCGACCGCAAGTTCAAAGACAGTATCCGTAGCAACAGACAAGCGTCGCCACCCCACCAGCAATACGCACCGCCTCCTCCGACCGCTACAGCCAAGGTGCCGTCCAGTCCTTCTTGCGATACTCCAGATTCCCCAGAAAGCGCGTCTTTCTACGACGACACGTCAATGCTTCTTGACGTGAAATTCAACCCCGCAACAAGCTGCGCCTCCACGACTCCTTCGGAGAGACGGGATTACACCCACGCCTTCACCCTCAGCAGGCCAGACGCGAGCAAGTCCATCAAGATGGAGCCCATAGATTACGACGCAGTGACCATCAAGGAAGAGCCCATGGAGTGCGAGTCTGAGGGTGCAGCTACCGGTGGCGCCCGGGGCGCTGAGAACCCCAGCCTGGCCGATTTGGACTCGTTGACAGACCTGCTTCAGATCCCGTCCGACTTCAGGGTGGACCTGGACACTCTGACCACAGACCTGGACTCCTTCGACACGGCCAGCTCCAGTTCGGGGTCTCACTTCGAATTCTCCTGCACGCCAGACGTTTCGGACATGCTCTCCGATATCGGAGTCAACAATGACTGGGTCGACACAAGTTTCGCGAGTCTCATTAACTGTTGAAGCTCTTTGAGTGAATGTGTTGGTGCTATTTGGCACTGGAACAACGTGAAAGGAGTTCGTAGTGGCAATCGTGTAGATGTGGTCCAGTCACTTTCAGTTTTTTTTTAATTATCCTTTGAACAGTCGGGGTGTCACAAGTAGCAGGTTTTTTTAACATGAGAGTTTCAGTGCTTCTTGTGAACTTGTTCGAATGATATCTTGTTTTCTGTTTATAAATATATATGAATATAAACTATATACCTTCGGTTTTGAATGTGTGCATAACACTTATAGATTGACAAATCGAACTGAAACCCTGACCGAGTTACTACGTGAGCGCTGGCTGTCTTTGGGAGGAGCAAGTGAGAAAGCACGGGGGGAAGGGAGAGAGCACCATGCACTGTATACTTTATTTTATTTCAAGGAGTGCAAAGGAGCCCCTTTGAACACCCACTTACAGATTTATGACTTCCTACAAAAACACCTGTGACAATTCCATCCTGGCCCCCCGTCCCAACATTGCACAGTTGCCACAATCCTGGTGACCCTCGAAATGAGACTGACGGGATTCTTGGAATTCGGAAAAGATGCGACAACTCTACCTCCACGTGGATTTGACGGGAGCCTGTCAGTTCTTCTGAACGAAGGTTGTAATTGGTTACTGACAGGAGAAGACAAGATTTCCGTCACAGTAATGAAGACATTTATTTATGACTACCAATTAGTAGGGGGCTGTAGGTCTGTCGGCAAAGTCCTTTCTATGAAACTGCACTCCATGAAATAAAATACAGTATACTAGCAGGTCCAGTCACAGTTTGTCAAACCTGCTAACAAAAGCATTAAAAGGTTGACTAGTTGCCTGCAATGCTAGCATAATGGAACCTTCCTAGCCGACAGTCGAGGCAAAAATGAAGAATCCGTCTATTGGTCGCGATGCCCACACACACCCTCTCAGATATTTACGTGGTGATTGGTGACTGAATGACGAGGAGCGAGGGAGAGAGAAGAAAGAAAGAGAGAGATTCCAGAAGTTGGCGTGTTTTATGGGGTTTCACTTGAAGTTGTCAAGCTATACAAATGAATCGTTCACTTGAAAAATTTTTGTGCTGGGAATCAGACAAGGAAATTCATTATGGCCATCGTTTCGGTAATGGTCAATTCATAAGGGTCAAGTGTCCACTTTCTGTAAGTGATTGTCACTTTCAGGTGTTTGCAGTGCCCCTTCTACCCCCCCTCACCCCAACTCGTCAAATGGGGCAACAGGTATGCATGCACGTGCTTGGATGTTTACATTTATATACATGGTAGGCCCTACTTGTTAACTCCGTAAGGTTTTGATCTCTTGTACGACGGTCCCCGGTGTCCGTAGTACATTTTTTTTAATTATTATCATTAAGTTGAGTCTCAGTCTACAGATGGGGAATTTATATACCACTCAATAGTGCCTAGAGGTCCTTTGTGTGGATCTTTCGTACAAATATGGTTGAGGAAAAATTTCACAGAGCCACAAGAAAATAAAAAAAATGTTGACGTCATTGTTGGTGACCAGGGAAACTATATCAGGCTGTGAATATGAACTCTGGTGACAAAACTTGCGTTTCTTGTTTTTCTTTCCTTGGAAAATTTTTTTCATGATATTGTAGGTGCTTGTGTTTGCAATGTACTGAACCGGAAAATTACATAGCGAAGTCCCAATTGTGATTTGTGTTGAGTCACTTTGTGCTCATGGTGGCCACTTGCCTAGCTGATATACACACCTTGAGTAGGGCCTAACTGAATTTCATTTGATTGTGTTACATTCAGCAAACTATACTTAACGGGGAATACCCCTAACATATCACACGGTTCATCATTTATTATTGTATTATTATGATTATAATCATCATTATTATTATTGTAAAATTCGTAATATTTGTGTTCTCCTTTGACAGCGCATGGAGTATAACATGCTTTGAAATTTGTTTTGTTTTAATTGCTATAACCATCTTAGTAAAGAGGCGTTCAATGAAAAAAAGTCAAAAAAGTTTGTACTTAATTAGCATATGAAAATTGAAAATATATATAAAAAAAAGCTTTGAGGTATGTACAAAAACAAGAAAGCACAGTCGGACATTTTCCATTTTCTTCTATTGTAATCTGCGTGTTTTCTCCATTAAATTGAGGTGTATAAGAAGTATAAAAAATTGTGTTGTAGAAGAGAAAGAGAGGAAAAAAAACAGGAAAAAAATCAGTGGTAATATTGACCTACCAGTTGTTTTTAATCAGCCAATCATCTTAAAGCGCTGTGTAATTAAAAAAATATGTAAATTTTAATTAGGGTATATAGGCTATATATAGGACGTTCACTCGTGATTGATAGAGTTATCATTTTGATTAAGCCTTAACTTTATACCTACTAAAAAAATTCACTTTTTAACACAGATTTGAAAACGTAAATCTTGGTTGTTTAGAACACATAGAGCCAATTCTTTAGATCGTTTCTTGTCGGTTGAGTAGAGATTTGTACATTGGAAAATGCACTTTTTGCTATACTTGCTGTGTCAAAAGATTTTTCAACGCCTAAATTTTTATCGTTTTTGTTTTTAACTAAATCAGTTTTCAACCTAGATTATAGAAGTGTATCACAAAAGGAGAGAGAACATTGATTTGATTTGAGTTTTGTGATGTGTGCTCATGACGCAACGATTGGTTAAGAGTTGGTTTTCTTGTTCTTAATCTGGAGAAAAAAATTTTTAACTTGTTTCAAAAATACTTCATTGAAGCAGTCCAACAGTGTTTGTTAATGTCTTTTGATTTTCCTTCAGTTATCTTTTTAAATTGTACGAGAAAAAAAAAGAAGGATTTTATCCTTTCGTAAGCCCCCAAATTGAAGCATTATGACACATTTTTTGAATGCATTGGTGGGTCATTATACGCTTATGTATGATGTTAATTCAATTAGTCACTTGTAAGATAAGATAGGTAGAAAACGTAAACAGCACAAACCTAATCATACACAATCACTTTCATGGGTACTTTTGTGTGGGGAACATGATTTTTTATAACGACAGATGTGATATGTATTAAAAGGAAAGTCCTGTCTTCTTAAGTGTGCTTTCTCTAATGGAAGTTAATCCGTTATTCAAAGAAAACTGTATTGTATGTTCAGATGCATCGAGAGAGGTCTCTCTTTGGAGTGTATAAAGTCTCTTATCGAGTGTGTGTTCCTCAAAACATGGGTTGTAACAACTGCTGACGAAGAAAAGTGGCCTCTTCATCTTCGTCGACGAATAGCTGCTGTGTTTTAGTCACGTGATCGGGTAGTTTGAGGGAGAGCTATGTGTAGTTTGGCAGGGGATGGGGTGGAAATATGTAATACTTGAGTTTGCAGCCATGTTAGATGGAATATCATATATACCCTTTTTGCTCACCTTTTTGTATAGTATATTCTTTTTTGTTTTTATATTGTTATATTATATTAAATATATATAACCTTTTATATTCGGTGAGGTATAAGACATTATGTTTAGTATTTTCTGAAATGCCCTCGCTGCAAACTTTACAAGAGGCCCGTGTAGTCAACATATTAAAGGCACATTTCATTCGACGCCCCCGCAGAAACCTCCCTGTGCTCAGATATTCTGCAAGTGGTGAAGTGTGACATGATCACCGGAACCTGTGAAAAGTGTTAACAGCCGACGCGTTTGTTGCACAGACATTTTTCTTCAAGGTTCGTGAATCTGTGAATCACACTTTTTCGGAGTCTGGGTGATGACAAACCCCGCAGATATCTTGTAACTCAATGTGCTATACAACCATAAACTACTGTCCAAACCGCCGGTGATTTAATTTCCACAGTTACTGTGCTAAGCGCTACATTCCACGAAACACAAGAAAATCACCAAATTCTGAAGCTCAAGGTCTGTGCATAACGTTGGTTTCAACCTACGTAACTCCCAGGCCAATAGAATGGCTTCGGAGGTCGTGACAGAGCTTATCGTTGTATGATACAACTTGTAAAGTGACTTAAAAATGTCATCTGGGTGGAAGGAACGTTTATTCTTTAACAGTGTTTGCTGTGACGTCATCAGTTGCTGCAGATTGTCAACTTCACAGGGTGATTATTATTATTTTTTTAAGTTTGCTTGTTAAACACAAGTAGACTATTTCCCCTGATCAGTGAGCGAACGACAAACCCTGGAATGGACACTATATGTATTGCAACTGGTGGCGTGTAGCGGGGTTGTGATCCCAGGACTCCAAACCACGATAAGACTTAATTTCCCTGCAAGAACCTCCCATTGTTTTTCTAAGTCAGTTTTGTTTTGTACGTATCCTACATGCTACCACAACAACATTTTATTTTGTAGATGTAATTTGAATAGGTAGGGCCTATTTATTCCATTTTTTTTTCTATTATTTTGTTTGTTTTTTTTTTTAATTCTGTGTGCTTTTGTTAAAGAGAAATACCTTCTGTGCTTTTATTATGTTAATAGTTTGTACAACCTCACTTTAAAGATTTTACATGTAAGGAAATAATTTATGAAACAAATTAGCAATATTTTTGCATATAAGATAAAATAGTGTAAAAAAGAGAGTTTCCCATAATGGCATTTTGTAAAACAACCCATGTATCATACTTCATATATAAATATTATAGTTAAATGATAACGTGTACATTTTGTATTGTAGTTTGTTTATAAATATATATGGTAAATATACCATCTCATTTTTTTAAAAGAATATACTGTTTTCATTTTTCATCACGACCCACTTCCTTCAACAGTTAAAGGGAAGGAAAATGAGAGAGTTCATACGAGAAATTTCTCGACCTATACTTGTTTCTTTGAAAGATGGGACATGACAGGAGCGTTGCGATCGGAAAAACAACTGAATGTTACATAGGCCTGTTGCTATGGTAACAATGGTTGAGTTGCCAAACTTCCCCTTAGCGAGTGCTTAATAGCTCGCTTGGCGACATTTATTGTGCGCACAATGTTAGCATTGGTGCGTTTCGTCTTTGATTCTCTGTCTATTTTTGTATTGTTTTTTTTACCTCCGCGTGAATTGTCAATGAATGTTTTAACGTCAGCCATCTTCACGACAATTGCAGGCTTCCATCGGCTGGCAGCGTGGTAGTCCATAATGGCAACATGGCACTGTAGTTCCAAGTTCGGCCGCTTAACTGTCATGTCCCATCTTTAAAAAAATCATGTATAGGTATTGACTTACCTATAGTCAGGGACGGGTATTTATGGAGATCGCGAAATCACGACATAAATATATGCAATAGATTTTTACTAATCTTTACGAATTAAGTAATTCTAATTAATAATATACGGATAAAACAATTAATAAATCCGGAAAAACAATCGCGAAAATGAACATTTTCGCGAATTATTACTATTGCGTCGTTTTATAGCGAATTTCCTATTAAGTTTTTTTCCCGGATTTTTTTTTTCACTTGAATTTGTTATATATCCAAGTAGACTACATTACATGGTATTGCAGATGTTCTAATTACATTAGTGAACTCAAAAGACGGAGAATTCAACATTTCACTAATAATTGAAGAGTCCACTGCAAGAATGATGGATGTCACTTTCTTGTCGAAAATGAACCGAGACTGTCAATGCATAGCTTAAGACATATAGAATGTGCATACAGAGTTATATGGCATTAACACTGGTAGTCATTGTCCAGTAATTATCGGAAAATCACAGTTAAGCTTTGAGCGGTAAGCATTTCAAACTTTCAATTGCTTCTCCTGCAAAAAAGTATTCCAAATGACATCCATCATTCTTGCAGTGGACTCTTCAATTTGAAAGTGTTAATTTGAGGGCTGCAAGTTTTTTTCGTTTTCAATGAATGCGTGTTAAATACAGTCTCAATCCAACAAATATTGTCTATTGGCCATACCGCACCTTTATCAGAATCCAACGAACCTTTAATGTTAATTATTTGGAAAGTAATATACTGAGTTAATACTCCAGTTACAAAATAATTGTATTTTCCAAAATTTCCATTAATCTCCGCCAAGAATACAAATCAATCTTCAACAATCTCTGCCGATACCGTTATTTAAAAAACACAAATAAAATTAATCTCCATAAATACCTGTCCCTGTCTATAGCTGTCTCCTTACAGTAGTGGAAAATGTGGCATGAACTGCAGGAAGAGAATTTCTTGTTTTGAAGTGAATATACCGCACACGTCATGAAATCAACATCACATTGAAAATCTTGCGCTTGAAAGAGAGAAATATTTTCTGTGGTAGTTGAATTATTTGACGGAGACAATCGATTTTCTATGTCAAGGAATTTCTCTACGGGCGGGCACAATAACCCATTATGCTGCAGTGCATCCAGGACTGGAAACCAGAAGTGTTAAAAAATAATTCACACCTTTTTTGGTCCTTAGTTTCTTCGGAATATCTGCTGTCTGTGTGTATTTTCCTAATCATATAACCGATCTCTACGTTTTATATTACACACGATTCATCTATTAAAATTCTACAGGACCTAAAACGCCTAAATGACCATAACCTTCCTATAAATACCTAAAAGCTATATTTGTGCCTGATAATCGCCTTTTAGTGTTTTGCATATATTTAAAATAAAATTACCGATACTAAAATACAAAAATGCTAGGGCCTATCTAAAATAAAAAGAAAATCTTACAAACATTGGTATGGCAAGTTAGTTCCATATTGATTGGTCTTAGAAGTGGAGGAAAGAAGATTTTACCTAATTTTCTGGAACCGAAGAAAAGTACATTAGCTTAAAAGAGGTGGTTAGACGAGAGCTTACAAATTAGTCAGTGCACCCCCGTTATGCGAAATGAAACTGATCAATCGGGAATCAAATCTCTTTCACTGATAGAATCTGAGTCTTCAGTTAACTAGCACTCATTGTCAGCACCAGTTCTTTGTACTTAAATTCCACCTAAAATGGAATTGATGTTTACTAAAATTAAAATAAATTGTTAATTTTATATAAACTTCATGAAGTCCTAAATTGCATTTTCTAAAATCCTAAACATCTCTTTTTACCACTTAGAAATCAGTTCCATAGTTATTACCAGAACTAGAAAGTTGGTACCAAAATTAAGTTGTGTGAGCGTGGACTATATATCTACCGAATGAAAAGTAGTCAATATCAGTGAACCAGAACGACAATATGTACAGCAGGGTGGTAACCAAGGGCCTTAGAATAAGAAAATAATAAACGAATAATATAAAAAACAATAATTTGTACTTATAAACTTCTAACTCCCAATCTAAAATAATTTATCCATATATATAAAAAATAACAAACAAAGAATACAATTATGATTCTAGTCTCATTATAACAAACACCGATGAACATAAGGTATTTTAATAGTACATTATGCAACGAGCCTGCGCTCGTTTCATAAATATCCATACTCACTTCCTAATTACCATTATAGGGGAGTTTCATACGACTTTTTATGCTCGACCATATTTCTAACTTGATATTATTAATTTTATTGTATCTGACCTGGAGCAATGTCCCGTATGTTGTGAGATGTGCGCAGACGCGAAAGTATTGATTTTTTCCGAGGAACAGATGTCTACATTGACCTTGCTAGTATTTTAAACTAAATTAAGACATTGAAAAACGAGATGACAAATTGAATTTATTTGAATATTATTTACAATTAACGCAATTATTATAGTAACAGAACATAACCTTCTGCACAATATTGTTTTTTTCGCTAATTTTTTCGATTGCATTCCGAGAATAATCGACAAACGGTAAAGCTGACCTGTCATTGGCAGAACAGTTGTAACCTGAGTCGTCATTGGCTGAAAGACCTTAAAATCCAGGACTTTAATGACATGCATAAAGGACTGCTACCAGGTGTATAATTACTACATTTCGGCATGGTCGAGCATAAAAATAATTTTATAGAAATGAGCAAAAATTGCAGTTTTCCTTTTTTTTTACATTCCGGGACAAATATAACTCAATCCAGGATAGGACACACCATTAAAATCCAGGACGTCTGGTGGTATGAGTTGCAGTGTTAGTACCGGTGGTAGTATTTATACTGATTTTATTTGTAGTAGTATGTACTCTTACTTTGAAAGAGGAGGAGAAATTAGGGATATTCGAGAATAAGGTGCTTAGGAAAATATTTGGGGCTAAGAGGGCTGAAGTTACAGGAGAATGGAGAAAGTTACACAACACAGAACTGCACGCATTGTATTCTTCACCTGACATAATTAATTCATGCATAGTGTTCTGCCCAAGGGCAGGTCTTTCACTGCAAACCCAGCATTCTCCAGTCTTCCCTATTTTCTGCCTTCCTCTTTGTCTCCTCATGATCCATATATTTTAATGTCTATCATCTGATTTTTTCTGCCCCGAACTCTTCTCCCATTCCTTCCAGTGCATCCTTCAGTAGGCAGTTTCTTCTCAACAAGTGACCCAGCCAATTCCTTTTTCTCTTTCTGATCTTTTTCAGCCCATTTTTCTTGATTTCTTATTCTGTCTGTCCATTTCACACGCTTGATTTCTTATTCTGTCTGTCCATTTCAAATGCTTCTAGTCCCTTCTCTTCACTTCGTCGTAATGTCCATGTTTCTGCCCCATACACTGCTTCACTCCACACAAAGCACTTCACTAATCTCTTCCTTAGTTCTTTACTCCACTAACATAATTAGGAACATTAAATCCAGACGTTTGACATAGGCAGGGCATGTAGCACGTATGGGTGAATTCAGAAATGCATATAGAGTGTTAGTTGGAAGATATGAAGGAAAAATACCTTTGCGGAGGCCGAGACGTAGATGGGAGGATAATATAAAAATGGCCTCGGAGGCAGGTGCGATTGTAGACACTAGATTGATCTTGCTCAGGATAGGGACCGATGGCGGACTTATGTGAGGGCGGCAATGAACCTCCGGATTCATTAAAAGCCATTTGTAAGTAAGAATAATAATAATAGTGATAGAGCATAATAGAGCTGGTGGTGTAACACAGGAGTGGTAGAGTAGTAATGTTTATCTAGCAACGCTTTCAACTTCATAGGTTGTCCAGCATCAAAATATCAGCCACATGGGAAAGGAATGACCAAAGATTTTACCTGGAACCTCGATCAGAAATAGAATAATTTTACGTGCCGTGAACTGACACGAGGCTCAGCTTTACTTCTATCACGCAAGAAGCCATGCTACATATATATTTTTTTCTTTTTTAGTAGGTTATTTTACGACGCTTTATCAACATCTTAGGTTATTTAACGTCTGAATGAGATGAAGATGATGCCGGTGAAATGAGTCCGGGATCCAGCACCGAAAGTTACCCAGCATTTGCTCATATTGGGTTGAGGGAAACCCCCGGAAAAAACCTCAACCAGGTAATTTTTTTTCTCGACCGGGAATCGAACCCGGTTTCTCGGCCAGACGCGCTAACCGTTACTCCACAGGTGTGGACTCTACATATATTTATCACTCTTTAAAATCTATTGCTCTGGATGGGATTTGAACTTCGGACTCGCTAGACATCGAGGACGGTGAGGAGTTTTGTGAAATGAAATCTGTAATATTGAGGAAATGGGACAACCTTCCAAAAATTCTCATTATCTAATACTGTACATTACAAGTCAACACCGGGAGTCGAACCAGAGTACCTGGAATGATAAACACGTCATAAATGTATGAGATGCAGTGTAAATAGTTCCACAGTGAAGTCAGTTCAGTTGTAAGCTGTAAGACATTCCTCAACGAGTTTATATCTAACGTTAATATCAACTCTGTAGTTTAACAGGGGGAAAAAGTCCAGCACGAAGTTATTGTAGAATAAGAGGAGCATCAAGTAGTCCATCAACTCTTTCAAGGAATCCACCCTATTATCCTATAAAATTATCCTCCTACTACAAGTTACATTACTTGTAAAGGTCTACCACCGCAGAAATTTTCATAATTGTACCTTGAATTTCCCCACGTTTTCTTGTACCCAAGTTAGTTTTCAACTTCACAAAAGTAGCGACGTCGGAAGTTTTAACAAGAAGTTGCTCAAAGAACTTCCAGTCTGCCCTCGTGTAATTGGTTTTGTATCCCCCTCACTTAACCGGAGGAACTGCCAACTACTACCCTCATCTCAGCGCTGTATTGCAGTCTATATAACCCAACTCCTACAGCTTCTGTCTTGGGTAAGGTAAGATTTATTTTTACGCCATGCACACTGTACATTATTTACTACTTTCACGCTTCTGATGGTGTTAAAAAGATGTTCTCTTCTACGTTTTAGACGAAGATAATGTATATATCTTAAATTGTTAAACATACAACCGTTATATACCTGTGGGTCAAATTCATTCATTCAATATTTTCAATCCAAGGGCAGGTATTTCACTGCAAACGCAACATTCTCCAACCTTTCCTATTTTCTGCTTTCCTCTTAGTCTCCGCATACGGTACATATATCTTAATGTTATCTATCATCTGATATCTTCTTCTGCCCCGAACTCTTCTCCCGTTCACCATTCCTTCCAGTGGATCCTTCAGTAGGCAGTTTCTTCTCATTTTTCCCTTTTTGATGAATTAAAGCAATATTGGTCAAATGAGGTTCTATTTATTTCGGATATTCAACAACAGTAATAATAATAATAATAATAATAATAATAATAATAATAATAATAATAATAATACTTACTGGTTTTTAAGGAACCAGGAGGTTCATTGCCGTTCTCACATAAGCCCGCCATCGGTCCCTATCCTGAGCAAGATTAATCCAGTCTCTATCATCATATCCCACCTCCCTCAAATCCATTTTAATATTATCCTCCCATCTACGTCTCGATCCCTAAAGATCTTTTTCCTCCGGCCTCCCAACTAACACTCTATATGCATTTCTGGATTCACCCATACGTGCTACATGCCCTGCCCATCTCAAACATCTGGATTTAATGTTCCTAATTATGTCAGGTGAAGAATACAATGCGTTCAGTTCTGTGTTGTGTAACTTTCTCCATTCTCCTGTAACTTCATCCCTCTTAGCCCCAAATATTTTCTTAAGCACCTTATTCTCAAACACCCTTAACCTATGTTCCTCTCTCAAAGTGAGAGTCCAAGTTTCACAACCATACAGAACAACCGGTAGTATAACTGTTTTATCAATTCTAACTTTCACATATTTTGACAGCAGACTGGATGATAAAAGCTTCTCAACCGAATAATAACAGGCATTTCCCATATTTATTCTGTGTTTAATTTCCTCCCGAGTATCATTTATATTTGTTATTGTTGCTCTAAGATATTTGAACTTCTCCACCTCTTCAAAAGATAAATTTCCAATTTTTATATTTCCATTTCGTACAATATTCGCGTCACGAGACATAATCATATACTTTGTCTTTTCGGGATTCACTTCCAAATCTATTATTATTAATATTATTATTATTATTATTATTGGTTCAGCGTTTTAAATATGATCATAAGAAATAACTAAAAAGCTTGGATTATTAACAAAATTGAAGATTTTTATGATAATTCTTTTAAAAATTTGACTTTTCAATTTAGAAATAACATATTTCTAATTACAGAGATAGAAATATCCAAAAATGTCATTAAGGCTAAAATTGAAGAGTTTTTGAAATAATATTTAATAAAATCTTCAGTTTTGCTAATAATTTGTAAATATGTAAAATGTCAACTGCAGTTGCAAGAGTCAAATTTTGTAAAATTATATAATAAAAATCTTCAGTTTTGCTAATAACTTGAAATATCCAAAATGTCACCTGTAGTCCAAATTGAAGAGTCGAAGTTTGTAAAAATATACAAAAAAATCTTCACTTTTGCTAATAATTTATAAATATACTGAAATATCAATTGTAGTCTAAATTTAAGAGTCAAATTTTGTAAAAATATACAATACAAATATTCAATTATTCTAATAATTCGGAAATATGCAAAGATGTCAACTGTAGTCTAAATTGAAGAATCATATTTTGTAAAAATATATAAAAATCTCCAATTTTGCTAATAATTTGTCCACGTCTGTACAATAGGCATATTTTTCTAAACTTTCATTGTGTTGGTAAAATGTTATATGGTTACTTCTGGAATAATATTCGTATAAAGACAGAATCGAAAAACAGCGTTCGTCTTCAAGTCATTTTCCCTTTCTATGGCATGACAGAAATATCACGCAGAGATACAGTACGTTTCTTTTGGAGACTAACTTTTCCATAGTTCCTGGAATGGAGGTAGAGAGAGTGGGAGGCAGTGAGCTCTATACTCCAGTAAAGAGCTCACTGAAGGGAGGAAAACGCAACTTTGCTTTGTAAATTTTTCATAGTCCATCCTTGACTCGACGTCCGTCAAGTTCTTCTTAGAGCTAAAATGGCTATCCGGGGTAGGCACACGTGTTGGACATTGCATTGGTATTATTTTTTCTAGATAGACGTGAAGTGTTGTGATATTTCTGCGTAACACGTGCGATGGGACTGCTTGCTTGCAGAAGAGTTCTTCTAGAAGGTGAGTTGATTTACTGTGTTCAACTGACCATGGTCCGTGACCAGGCGGTTTACTATTATCTTAACCTTGTTACGGTTGGAGCTTATGCGTCAGAAATCCAAAGTGAATCCAATTTGTAGTTCAGAAGGACGTTTTTAAACGTGTGCATGCGTGTTATAATTAGACACATCTCCAAGAATGTTGCGTAATAGCGTAATGTATTTGACCTTAATCTCACGTGGCGCAAGCAGACGTTTCGATAGCAGTCCTTCAGATAATGTACTTCCCGATTTGAAAACACGATCGAGTGTATAACCTTTCTTCAGTCACGTACCTCATTGACAGTTTGCATGGATTCGACTGGATGACGTGCATAATTTATTTTGCCCAGTCGTGTGGACAATGACAATTGCCATACCGTAGCTCTAATCACACACGAATTTTCGCTATATGGACCGGTTTCGGTTCTCTAAGACACCGCCAGGTGTCAAAAAATTGTCACTAGAATAAGGTGTTGAAATCACCACATGGACACTGAAATCGGGAGTAAAAATAATTTTAATTTCTTCTAACCTCATATTCATTAATGCTAATTAATTATTTAGTTATTAATTTTAGTTTAATATTTATTTTATTTATTTATTTACTTACTATTTATTTTTATTTTTCCTTATTTATTTATTTATTTCTTCACTAATTTATATGTGTATTTATTTATTTATTCACTTATTATTTATATTTATTTAGTTTTCTTGTTTTATTTTTATTTCATTTGGGGTGTCCGATGGTTTCAATTTTATTTACACACCATAACTTCCCTTTAAATCCACGATTTTTATTTCATTTATTTATATATTTACTCATTTATTTTTATTCATTCATTCTATGTGTATTAATATAATTTAATCTTACGCTTATATTTTGGATCCTCCTACATTTCACAGCCTTTTGTATTCTAATTTATTTATTTGTTTGTTTATTTGTTTATTCATGTCTTTACTTATTATTTATTTATCTATTTTTATTCATTCATTCTTTGATCCATTCATTCTATATCTATTAATATAATCCAATCTTATTCTTATATTCTTGCATCCTTCTACATTTCATAGCCTTTTGTATTCTTATTTATTTGTTTAGTCATGTCTTTATTTATTTATTTATTTTTATTAATTCATTCTTTATTCCATTCAATCTGTATCTATTAACATAATCCAATCTTATATTCTGCATCCTCCTACATTTCACAGTCTTTTCCATTCTTATTTATTTATTTGTTTTTATTTGTTTATTTTTGTATTTACTTATTTATTTGTTTATTCATGTCTTTATTTATTTATTTATTTTTTATTTATTTATTTTTATTAATTCATTCTTTATTCCATTCAATCTGTATCTATTAATATAATCCAATCTTATATTCTGCATCCTCCTACATTTCACAGTCTTTTGTATTTTATTTATTTATTTGTTTATTTATTTGTTTATTTTTGTATTTACTTCATTTATTTTTTATTTCATCATTTTTATTCCATTTATTCTATGTCTTTAATATAATCCAATCTTATTCTTATATTCTGCATCCTCTACATTTCACAACCTTTTATTTTTATTTATTTATTTATTTATTTATTTGTTTATTTATTTTTGTTCATCCATTCTTTGATTCCATTCATTCTATATCCATTAATATAATCCAATTTTATTCTGCATTCTTTTACATTTCACAGCCTTTTGTATTCTTATTTATTAAATAATTTATATATTATTTACTTCTTTATTTATATTCATTTATTTATTCCAACATTACTCCTTCAATTGCTTCTTCCTTTCCTGTACCTATTCAGTCTTATTTCTTTACTTTCTTTCCTATCATAGTCTCTTTGTATTTATTTTCTAGGCTCTCATTTCTTCCGACTCTACTCCCTCGATTTCATCCTCTCCTGCAACCTGGTATTTTTCTTTGAATTTACCTTATTTTATTAATATCGTTATTTATTTATATATATATACTGTAAGTTGAACTTTTAATTTCCTTCTTCACCGATTCCCATTTTCAATTAGTTTGTCTTCACTTATGCATTCGTGTGTTTAGTTATTTGTTCTTTCGGTTTAATCTCTCTTATTTTTTCCTTTCCCCACTCTTTTTCCCTCCCTCATGCCTCCTGTTTCTGTATATCTTTCATTCTTTGTTCTGTTTATTTCTTTATAGGTCTTTTACTTCTGGTTTACCTTTACAGTATTTCGTTCACTCATTTTTCACGTTGTTTCCTTCCGTTTTTAATTCCACTGTCCATTGTCCCTGTTTACCGGCGTTCAGAATCATTTAAATCGTTCGTCTCCGTTTGACGGTTGCCCGTGTTTCTAGCCCCGTGGATGTTTGTTCAGCGAGGTAGTATAGCAGGCGTAGTCCGATGTTGGTTCAACACACAACCCCAGCTGGCGTTCTTATTGGTGGGTTCTTCTGTCACACGACAGATGCTGCCTTTCCTTCCTTATGTATGTAGGCCACCGCTGCCTTATCAGAGTTCCTTGCCCATCTGCCACGGGTTCGAAAAAATCAGAGCAGCTGATAAAACTTCAATCTGTTCGTGTCGACCTACGTATGTACATTTGTAAGAGCGAATACACGTTTTATTTCAACAACTCATGATGTCTACTTTCGTCGGCACATTTCCTGTATTGATATCTGCGTATAAAGCTATTTTTAAAATTACTTGATTTGTTTTCTCCGCGCATTTCAATGCAAAGTAAAGTTGCAAGGTACTTCCACGGATATTTTTCTGCTTGAATATGAACTTATGTTTATTCATAACGACGCATGATTGTTTTTATGTACCGGTATTTAAAATAATTGTGTGTGATGGACAATCATTTGTGTTCAGTTTTAAGGATTGCAAATGCTAACGTAATATTACCGGACATAGAGAATGTTATACTTAAAAATAAACGTCAAATGTTGGCTGCAGGTCCTTTAAATGAGAGAAACGAACGCTTTTGATTAATGAAAATGTGTTTCGATATTATACACATTGCAATTGCAACAAATAAGCAGTGAATAAAAGCTTAGAAAATGACTGCCTTTTTGTTTTAAATTTGTATATACTGTACATTTACGTACCAGTACTTGTTTCTTTCTTCCAATGCTTCGTTACGGAATATAATTCAAGTACAGTACATATTACAATCAAGAATCTCATTGAAACTTTAGTGTTGCCCCACTTCGATTATTGCGATTCTCTATTCATGAATCTAGATCAGCGGTGACCAAAACTCGAATTGCAGTGATTACACGCGACAGACAGCCTATGAACTAAGTAGACTGAGGAAAGGTAGTTGGCATGAAAACTACAGGGACATCATTTTATTTTTACTTCAATTTTTATTGTACCTGAGTTTTTGAATGTACTTCACTCCCACCCCTTCTACTAAGGAAGTTCCAACTCCACACAGAACCAAGACCGCAGATAGTAAGCAGTACTGAGTTACTGAGTATAGTACGTTCCAGAAATATGTTCGCGTTTTCCAGTGACGAAAGAGCTTTCAATATTGAATCATATTTTCGCACAGGTACTGTCCGTTTGCCTACGTCGCATCCCGATTTCCCCCACCTGCTTCTGCTCGCCCCTCTGTAATAGCTGGGCTGTCTTAGCTCTTTGCTGAAAACATTAATTTCTCTTAGGAATTGGAAGTTTACATAATATTATACAGCTGTTTAATTTAACTTAAATAAAAGGGCCTCGTTAAGTAATTAACTGCCACGTGATTTCCTCCCTTTCTACAATCCTGCGGCATAACCACTTGGACGGACAGTAGATAGCATGTCTGAGTAATTTTATATTTTCGGGTCGGGCAGAAGTGAAGATTGAATTTACAGTACGTAGAGTAGGTACAGAATTATTTCAACATGAGTTACTAGTACGAAGGGCGAAACTGGCAATTGGAATTAGATGCAATAGTCTATAGTGCGATAATATGCACAAAAGAACTGAAGCCTGTATCGAAATGAACGGCCACCATTTTCAAAATTGTGTTTAAATATTCATATTATGATTATTTTTCAATTTAACATCTTTCTCTATATTGTACGCTAATGTGCTGTAGACAGTATAATATACACTGCATAATGAATACGTTCGCATGGATAACTCACTTCGTGAGTAAAAACACTTATTCTTAATACAGTACTGTACTTTGATTAAAGAAAATTAGGTAATTCTTTATCAAACTCAAAATCGCGATATTTCCTAGATTACGTAAATGAACTACTTTTCTTCCTTCCTATACCTAATAGAGTGATTTGTGTTTTACGCCAGTATCATCGAACTCCAGTCTTGGAGGGGGGAGCAAGCGGTGTTTCCGGTTCTCTAAAGGTATAGACAGGTTAATATTAAAAATGTTAGTAAAAATAAAATGATGTCCCTGTACAACCAGTGGTGGTTCCTGTACTAACATCTTGATCAATCCCGCGGATAAAAATCTCAAGCTTTGCTGTATCAGTAATGTCACTGCTGTCATCAAGAACCAGTGAATAATATACGATTTTTCTTGGTTCCTTTTTTAACCTTCCTCTTGGATATAATCAGGAATTTTCGAAATTCTTCTCTCGATACTTGGTCGAGAAATTCGTAGTTTTTCAAAATTAAAAACTTCCTATGGACAAGTTATTTAAGCTATTTTAATCATTACTCTTTTGAGAAATTCTGTTCTATTAAAAGGCTTTAGAGCACGAGATATTTCAAACTCCATTAGGTAGCTGACTTCCTTACATTTATTTATCTCATCTTTCTCTTCCTGGCTATGATTTAAGACATGTCAATTCCTGGCGTTTAACAGTTCGTTGGCACATAATATTGAATCAGTTTTTCTACAATAATATTATTAAATGAATAACTAATAAATAGTTACCCTCATCTAAAGATTAGGAAGATTATAACTGAGATAAAACCTAATAATTTAATCCACCTAAAAAATAAAAATATCAATATTCATGCACGTACAGAAGAATTATAGAAACACATACTTAGTGGTCAGTAATAATAATAATAATAATAATAATAATAATAATAATAATAATAATAATAATAATGCATTATTCAGCGTGGCAATTAATGTTTCTATATACTCCTAATTGAACCGTTGAGCAAAGTTAACATATTACATTTTGCCCGACAGAACAACAAAGAAGTTATCTGTCTCATTCTTTACGAAACCACCTCTTACTGCTTGTAGATACTGTTACTGCAAGTTATCTTGAAACTTCTGAGCGGGGTCAAAGGGGCAGAGGGAAGGAAGCGCGTAACGCGGATGGAGCCAACTGAGTTGTTTGCGCATGCTCCGCAGCATAATCTCTTGTCAAGAAACATAGTACCGTACTATTTCCTTCACTGCGTAGTGTTACCATGGAGCAGCAACCACAGGGTAGTTATTATGGTGAAATCACACCACCGCGGAGAAAAAGTAACGCTGTTATCCATAGCCGAGAAAGAGAAATTATCGCAAATATAATAAAATCAAGCGTTGCGAGGAGGAAAAATTAAACAAATATTTGCTGGAACCTCTTGCTAAGGAATATAAGAAAGCGGCTAAATACTCTGGCAAAAGTATTAGTTCCGTGAAGAGAATTAAAAATAATATTGAATTACAACCGAATGAACCTCACACTACTCCGGGAAAGAATAGGTATGTAATGTTTAGAAATTATTGCTATAATAGTTATGTACACTAGTGTGTGTATTGAGAGCGATATAATGAATTACTGTTTCAAGTTATTATTTTCTTATAGTTCTACTAAACATATTATTTCATTCCAGAATTAGACTTGTGTAAAGTTGAAGTGGACGACTTCGATCAACATGTTATTCGGGATACAATCGAAGAATTCTATCGTGTTCAGAAAGTAGTACATAGTCTACGATTAAGAAGATAATTCCGAATGGATGATGCCATTGGAGAAATAATTAATTTTGGAACAAGCGATGATGGCAGCAATGATAGGGATATGGATTCTGTATAATTGTAAATTAATGTAAATTCAGATAATAAGCCTGTAAAATATTGTTATAAGAATATGTACTTATTAACTGAAGGTGTAAGTCATGCAGCCTATATAATGTATAGAAGTAGCTGTAATAACTCCTCCATTGCCGGTCCCCAGCCCGGATGAGAGAGGAGTGTACACACGATTATATTTAAATAACAGGTTAATTAAAGCTTGCTACGAAACTATGTTCTCCTCTCAAAGCCGGAGTATCGAGAGAAGATGATGTCTGTATTGAACCAAGTTCTTTTACAGTAGAGAGCCGTAAGGTAAGAGAACCAACGTTTTTTGAAAAGAGACACGTTACCCTTGCCGTGCCGTTACGTTGATGAGTACATGCCGTACCGAGCAGTTCCAAAGACAGACTTAGGGGATGTAAGATTCAAGATAACTTGCAATGACAGTACAGAGTTTGTAGAGCGACATGATACCACCACTGCTTGCCTTCAGTACGTGAATGAAAAAAACAGCAATGTACAGAAAACTCCTCGTACCCGTTTGAATGTCTGTGATTACACGATGTAATCACGACACCGCTTTGGTCACCGCTGATCTACATTTAGAAAGTAACTACCTTTTGTTTTTCAATTTGTATATAGGCTACTGTACATTTACGTACCAGTACTTGTTTCTTTCTTCCAGTGCTTCGTTACATAATATAATTAAAGTACAGTACATATTATACTCAAGAATCTCATTCAAACTTTGTTGCCCCACTTCGATTATTGTGATTCTAAATACTGATCTTGCCCATAGACTACAGCGTGTTCACAATATCTGCTTTCGTTTCGTTTGTAACATTAGAAAACTCGATCATGTAACACCGTCACTAGAACTGTTGTCTTGGAATCCATCTAAACAAAGAAGACTCTTCAACTCCCTCTTATTACTATTAAAATCATCCACACCCTCTTACCTAGCATCTCGTTTTGTTTACCTTTCACTACCTCAGACCCGGAACATGTATTACTCGACCAAGGCCAGTGGAGTCCTGCAGCCCGGAGCCGTGGCGCTACTGCTCCTGCGTTCGTAATACTGCATCGCGATAGTTCACATTACGGCCGCGACTCCACTCGCCTTAGTCGAACAATACCTTCTCTCTGTTCCTCTGCACAGAACATCCTTCTACTCATCATCTTTCAGCATATCGATTCCACGCCTCTCGAATTCTCTCCCTGACCATGTCAGAGACTGTCGGACAATATCAAAATTCAAATTTAAATTAAAGGATCACATTCTAGTTCATGGAATTTCTTGTTTAATACCTGTCAGGTTGCGCAACTTCGGCTTATATTACGAATATGTTAGGAGAAAATACACAAACGATTAGGGAAAACACGGAAATTTTACTTGAAGCAAGTAGAGCGATCGGTTTGGAAGTAAATCCCGAAAAGACAAAGTATATGATTATGTCTCGTGACCAGAATATTGTTGGAAATATAAAAATTGGAGATTTATCCTTCGAAGAGGTGGAAAATTCAAATATCTTGGAGCTTATAAATGACACTCGGGAGGAAATTAAACGCAGAATAAATATGGGAAATGTGTTTTATTCGGTTGAAAGCTCTTATCATCCAGTCTGCTGTCCAAAAATCTGAAACGAATTTATAAAACAGTTATATTAACGGTTGTTCTGTATGGTTGTGAAACTTGGACTCTCACTCTGAGAGAGAACATAGGTTAAGGGTGTTTGAGAATAAGGTGCTTAGGAAAATATTTGGGGCTAAGCTGAAGTTAAAGGAGAATGGAGAAAGCTACACAACACAGAACTGCACGCATTGTATTCTTCACCTGACATAATTAGGAACATTAAATCCAGACGTTTGAGATGGGCAGGGCATGTAGCAAGTATAAAGCCGCAAGTATCGAATCCAGAAATGCATATAGAGTGTTAGTTGGGAGACCGAGGGAAAAAGACCTTTAGGGAGGCTGAGAAGATGGGAGGATAATATTAAAATGGATTTGAGGGAGGTGGTGTATGATGATAGAGACTGGATTAATCTTGCATAGGATAGGGACCGCTGGCGGGCTTATGCGGCAATGAACCTAAAAGCCATTTGTAAGTAAGTAATATTATTATTAATAATTATTAATTTGTTATCACCAGGGAAAGGGGTTCAATTATAAAGAATGGTGAAACTTTATAGATATTCGTTATCAGTGACTGTCAGGTTCTGCATGGACGAGTACAGTCCACTTCATACAAATTTACACGCAATCTGTAAACGTATTTTAGAATAAACAAATGTTATAGTTTAATGACATATAGTGGTCTACATACATAATCTACATTTCACTTTGAACTGCATGTATTTTTCTTGGCAAGGCACAAGACACCAATATAACAACATTACAAATATACATAATTAAATATCAATCTCTGGGTCCTCGAAAGTGGAAATATTGATGGCTGATAGACAGTTGTCTTCTGCATGGAACTCGCCTCTGAATATGTATGTTTTTCTGTCAGGAGCGTGTTAAATTAAAACCTTTATTTACAATATTTTATGATAATATGTATACAACATATGCTACAGTATTTACAATATATGCAATATACTACAATATTTACAACATAGCCTAATACAGTAACATTAAATGTTGAACAAAATGTTTGAAATGGCATTTTCAATTAATGCTATGTTTTGTTGATAAAACAATTATTCCTGCTGTGCCTTGTAAATTGTAAATATCATTTCCAAATTTTCAAAATACAACTTTGCTCTGTTGCAAGGAAGGAAATTTTTTAACATGGAAAAACTCCGTTCTACATCTGCAGAGACAATTGGAGAGTACTTGAAACAAGATACGTCAATTAAATTCACATGTTGAATGACGTCATTGGGACACGTCTTTGTTAGTACATCTGAAATCCGATTAAGAATACTATACCTATCATTTTTAATCAAACTATGTTCATTTTTCACCAACACGTTTTCCTACTTCATTCTACTGTACAGTTTATTTACAATAGTCCTCATAATATTTATTTGCTCAACTAGTTCTACTCCTGACTTTTCTAACCAAATAATGGCATCCGGTAAATATAAAAATTGACTTAATATCCATGACTTCTTTTAGATTGTTCTATCATTTAGCAGCTCCTGGCTTATTTGAATCGCAGCCGCGTCATCGGGAATTGTTTCGTTTTGATACTATGGCATTGTACCTCTTCATTCTGAACTGCAAACCTGTATGTTGAAGTTCTTATCGACAACCTCCCGTTCACCTGTTGTTGACGTGCAGAGATCTGCAGCAGGGGAGGACTTGGTATAAAGAGTTGTAAATAAATGGCTGTGTAGATGCCAATACTAGTTTTTACTACTCCAAATTCCGTTCCCTAGTTATCACTATCATCATTGCTATCTTTGTTTTCTTTTTTTTTTTTTTTTCTTGTATTAGCTCGATGAAAGCTCTATAGTGTTCTTTTGACTCTGTTGAACCTCTATAGGGATTTAATTTAATCTATGCTCGACCATGCCGAAACGTAGTAATTATACACCTGGTAGCAGACCTTTAATGCATGTCATTAAAGTACACCTACTCATTAAAGATCAGGTCTCTCAGCCAATGACGACTCAGGTTACAACTGTTCAGCCAATGACAGGTCAGCTTTCTACCGTTATAAAACCGCAAATATAAATTATTCTCGGATATGCAATCGAAAGAGAATTAGCGAAAAGTCACGGAGGCTGGGAATCCAATACTGTCGCAAAAGTTATGTTCTGTTACTGTAATAATTAGCGTTAATTGTAAATAATATTCAAGTAAATTCAATTTGTCATCTCGTTTTTCAATGTCTAATTTAATTTCAATGTTATCTCTGTAGGTTCTTATGGCCTAGCAAGGTCAATGTGGACATCTGTTCCTCGGAAAAAATCAATACTTTCGCGTCTGCGCACATCTCACAACATACGGAACATTGCTGAAGGTCAGATACAATTAAAATTAATAATATCAAATTAGAAATATGGTCGAGCATAAAAAGTCGTATGAAACTCGCCTATAATGGTAATTAAGAAGCTCGTATGAAAATTTGAAACTCGTTAATTTATAAACTCAAATAATCATAAAATCGTTGCATAATGTACTATTTTATTATTTTCATCAGTGTTTGTATTTTTTATATTTATGTGTGCTATCTGGTAAGATGGGTCCCGCGCCGTGGCGTCGCGGTCTAAGGCATCCCGCCTAGGACTCGCGTTACGGAATACGCGCTAGTTCGAGTCCTCATGGGGGAAGAAATTTTCTCATGAAATTTCGGCCAGTGTATGGGACCGGTGCCCACCCAGCATCGTGATGCACTTGGGGAGCTACGATAGGTAGCGAAATCCGGTTGCGAATACCAGCTATAACGGCTGGGGGATCATCGTAACTTACCACAAGATACCTCCATTCTGGTTGGATGATCATCCACCTCTGCTTCGGCATGTGGGCGTGAGGCCAGCAGCCAGCTGGTCGGTGTAGACCCTTCACGGGCTGTAGCGTCACGGATTATTATTATTATCTGGTAAGATGGAAGAGAAGGCCTTATGGACTTAATGCTGTCGGATTAAATAAATAGTCCACAGCTGTGGAATAAAGGTCAGCGCGTCTGGCCGCGAACCCAGGTTTGAATAATTGTTACCTGGTTGAGGTTTTTGGGGTTTTCCTCAAACATATGAGCAAATGCTGGGTAACTTTCGGTGCTGGACCCTGGACTCGTTTCACCGGCATTATCACCTTCATTTCATTCAGACGCTAAATAACCTAGATGTTTATACAGCGTCGTAAAATAACCCAGTAAAATAAAATAATTAAATTAATAAATAAAAATACAGTTTTCGCTTAGAAGAAGTGAAGTACTGTTAATTTATAAACAAATAATCATAAAATCGATTATATTTCAAAATATTTCAGTTTTCAAAAAATGTTTGTATCTTGTGCCTTTATTTTTGTATAAGTTGTTATATAAATTCATTGCAATTTATTTACTGCTGATCATTATCGTGCAGGGCGTATATCAGGCATTTATAAATTGCCTCATTTGTATGATTGTGATTTATTCTACAACTACAATCCCTTACTGTAACACTTTGTACAGGGACATTTTTATTTTTACTTCAACTTTATTGTACCTGAGTTTTGAATGTACTCATGTTCTACTAACGAAGTTCAACCGTCCTCCACACAGATCCAAGACAGCATATACAAGAGTAGCCTTACGCTACTAATAAACATTACATTCCAAAAATATGTTCGCGTTTTCCAGTGACGAAAGAGCTTTCAATATTGAATCATTTTCAAAGGTACTATCATCCACTTGCCCGTCGTATCCCGGTTTTGTCTTTTATTCGCCAGCTAGTGGCTGGGCTGTCTTATTTTCTGAGAACATTAATTTCTGTTAGGAATTGGACGTCTACGTAATATTATACAACTGTTTAAAATAACTTAAATAAAAGGGCTTTTAAACAATTAACTGGGTGATTTCCCTCTTTTCTACGACCCTACAACATAACCACTTGGACGGACAGTAGATATTATGTCTGAGTAATTTTATCTTTTCGAATCGGGCAAAGTGAAGATTGAAAACAGTACGTAAGCCACTCTTTTATAGAGTAGGTACAGAATTAAACATGAGTTACTAGTACGAAGAACGAAACTGGTAAAATTAAGTACAATAGTCTATAGTGCGATAATATGCACATTAGAACTGAAGCCTGTATCGAAATGAACGGCCACCATTTAAAAAAATATGTTTAAATATCCATATTATGATTATTTTTCAAAACTTCATTCTCTATATTGTACGCTAATGGCTAGACAGTATAATATACACTGCATAATGAATACGTTCGTGGAAACTCTTCGGATAAAAACACTGTTGTTAATACTGACTGTACTTTGATTAAACAAAAACCTAATGAAAATCATCAAACTCAAAAGCGCGATATTCCCTAGTTTACGTAAATGGATGAACTACATTCTAGTAAACACATTTGTTTGTATATTACTAAAAACTCCAGTCGTGAAGGGGGTAAAAACGGCGTTGAAAATGATGTCCCTATTAAAATGTTAGTGAAATTAAAATGATGTCCCTGTACATCCTTGACAGAAGGTTGTGTAGTCGTATAGGTTATATGCAATCTTTTACAGAGGAGTTCAAAAAATCATAAGTTACCGTTCTGATTTCGTGACACCACTGCTGTACATCACTGATCTTAGAACGTAATGTTGGTGTTTCTGTTTCACTTATTTGTAAAGAAGTTTGTGGAGAGAGTTGAAAGAGGAGTTACGACGTCTCGCTCCGAATAGGGACAGTGTCTCGTCCCTGAATTATATCAGTGATGATCTTTGTTTGATTTTTTTCTTCTTTGACAAAACTTGAGCTATTGACGTGCGGTGAAAGGGGCCAACACCTCAGAAATATCCTTGAAGTGTATAATATTCAGTTTGGTCTGGCTTTTAGTAGTTTGCGGTCTTTCTCAGAAATTTAATTTCGACTGAGGGATTCGTCGTATAACACTTCGCTTCGTGATGGTCCACGCTTCGCTGCCACGGTGATCACTGGCCTTCTCATGGCTTCATAAGTTTTTATTGCAAGATGGATACGTACAGATTTAACGACGAGGAACGTGTGATATCTGCAGAATTACTCATCGCTGCGACAAAGGAATGACGCATGATTATGAAATTTTAACATGGCAGTCACTCTGTCTGTTGCTGACTTTGTTATCTCCATGGAGATAAGGATCTGTGTGTATCTGGCCAGATAACGAGCCTTTTTAATCTAATCGTAGCGATAGTACAAAATCGTGAAATTGCTTCCATAAGGTTGACAGATCTAGAATATTCTTCCGCGTAAGTCAAAACAATTACTATTTTTGCGCTGCATAAATTTACCATTCCTGTAAAATTTCTTCCCCTTGTACACATTCTTCTTCATCTCGTAGTTCTTCTCTGAATTCTGTCACAGTCTACTATATACAGTCACGAAGCTTGGGATGATTTTTTTGCAAATCTCGCGATAGTTGCTAGCCGCTTGGAGCGCTGTGAGTACTAGGAACAATAGACTGTGCCGCAGCCATCGTGATCTAATACAGGCCGTAAGGCAGACCATGTAACTCGCTTAACCCGATCACGAAGGGCAGCGTTTCAACCATATAAATTAGTTGGAATGCATAAACAATAACATATGTTTCTCTAAAATGTAGTGTAATTCCATTAATAAAATTTAAAACAATGATTATGAGATACTTAAGACATAATTCACTTGCGAGTTAAGGTGTAATATTATTTATGGTGTGAAAATTACGTTGTTCGTATGTGTAATACCTGCCTTTTTTCGATTAAATATTGCGAAATTCTTGTATATTCATTAAATTATGCACGATTCAATAATTCTCAAATCCACCGCAAGGATATTTAGATATTTTGAAATTATAGGTTATGTTTACTGTACCAGTTGCCCCTTTCTGTCTAAATTTAGTGATCTCCAATGCCTTGCCATTCATATGAAAATTATAGGTTATGTTAACTTATATTCCTAAATTCGCAATCATACATTATAATTAAGCATAATGTCATGTATGATACACCGGACATTCAATTTGTCTGTATTTTAATACTACAATATTGAGTACTGAATTACCGTATTTATCTACTACCTAAGCGACAAAGTAACACAATCGTACGTACACTAATTTCATTGGAGTCGTATGGTAAATGTTTTGTCTAAAATTAAGGAAGGTAGATGTGCTAAATTGAAATCACAATATAAATTCTTTTTTATTAAACCTCAAAATAGCTTACATTCTAAACTTGAAATGTTGACGCGAACAGATTATGTTAACATGTAAAATTCTCTTCACATTAAAATAACACAGTTTTGTAATTATTTCTGCAACATATTATGCAACAAGAAGTAAACGGAACTTATGGATACATTACACTAAATAAAGCTTAGCAATGATAAGCAATAAAGTTATAATTAATATTTCACTGAGCTCCATACACTGAAATAGAAAACCCGAACAAACATTACGGCCTGGTCTAGATCGAAAAAGCATTAACTGTGTCGTATTTCGCATTTTTGTGAAAATGCTATGTAAACTGTAAAATGTTCGTTATCGGATGTAATAAATGTAAATGGCTAAAATACCGGTACAATAATTTGAATAATAATATGGGACAAGGAGACGTTTGTAGTACTATAAATTGTAAGAAAAATAGGTTAGAGTTGTCCTTCTTCCGAAAGATCCAGGAAGGTGAGTTTATAGAATATAATATATATTTTATGAAAATAACATATAAATCTTAAGTATTTCATATTTCAATAGTGGAAGGAAGGTGTTAATTTTTTGAAAAGAATATGATATCGAAAGTACAATACATTTTATGGTCTGCTAGGGAAAGAGTCTGTGATGAGGCGATAGTAGCGATCCTGGTGGTAAGCAACTATCTATGGATGCATATTTCAACTGTCTGTTTGCATATTTAGTAAGTATTGAGCTTCGTGACTGTATATACTAGACTGTGGTTCTGTTCTCTCTGTGTTGTGTATTCTTTTTCTTGTGTTTTCACCACTCTTCCTCTTATTCTCTATTCAAATACTAATCTTCATTCCTTAATTTGTTTCCTTTTTCTCCATTCGTCCCACCTTCTCTTCTACTGTATTTCTCATTAAACTACTCTCTACCAATCCTTCATCCTCTAAATAATGTTATCAACTGCCTCTATCCGTTCCTATCCTTGGTGTAATCCTCCTATATTTTTATTTATTTCACTGTGACAGTTTAACCAAAAGTCGGGAAGCATATAAATATCTTCCATATGGGCTATTCCATCTCAAATCTACCGAAATATAGAGAAAATTGACCTTGCAATTTTTAAATACAATGAAACTTTTTCTGTCCGTTGACAACTGTGATACAATGCTTTCTGCAAAGTTTGAGGCATCAGAACTTAATAGCGTTTAAATTAAAAATATTTAAATTTGTCGTATTTTCATAAAATTAGCAACATTAAACTGTTGTAGCTCCGAAACCCTTTCACCCAATGATCAAAATCATGGTCTATTTTGATGCTGAGAAATTAAAGTTTATATTGACATATAAACAGTTTTTCTTACTTTTTATGGAAATGGAGAAACTTAGATTTTTCTTCATTAAGACGCCTTTGGCCACGAAAAAATATTTTTAAAATATATAGTTCGATTCCGCATTGAAAGTACAAATAAACATATTTTTTACTGGTGCACCGTTGATAAGAAAGTATTGAAAATATCAAATAAAGAAAATAAATAGTACGCGCGTGAAGTAACCAGCTGACTGTGAGGCGGAAGCTAGCCGAGACAAGCAAGGCCAGGAGACAAACACGTGATGTTTCGTCTAGTAGCGAATAGCTGGGCTAGTTTTATCACAAGTTTTCATAAACGCAGGAGTAAAATGACGCCCAACGCTCGCTTATCTTCAGCTCTCGGCCAGTGCATGTAGTACTACGCCGTTCAAGTCCAGGCGTGTGAAAATAATTTATTTAATACCCTCGAAACTTATTGCCATACCACTAAGCAAACAATGCCGAATCCTTCTTAATAATGCAAGGTTTTTTCTCAATATTTTTTTACATTTTTACAAATGGCCAAAAATCCTAAAAGCAAGTAAAATCAGATTATCTGTCTCTCTGTGTACAATAAAAATAAGGATTACTTCTTATTATAACCTACTAAATGTCAGCTTCAAAATAAGCTCTCGTTCAATGTTCTGCAGTAAATGGTTCCAGAGTTCTAAGCGCTGAAAGACGCTTGTTTTTATAAAATACGCTAAATTTGTCGCTCAATAGTACGAAAGCCGTTTGACTTTAGATAGTATATTTTTGAAAATGCACTGTCCTCAGCTCCTTGTATAAATATCTAGGGAAAAAATTAGAGTAAAAAAATGCGAGGTTTTTTACTGATCGATTTCATATGGAATAGCCCATATGCTTTATTTTCGATTACCACATATTGGTGTTACCAGTATTTGTAATACCAAATTATCTACCAGTGACACATTCGGTTTTAGCCCTCAGCTATCTCAAAAGCAGTCATTTTGGATGCAACTATGAAATTTTAAATGGAAAGGGGGTAATGTAGGTATTCAAAATCATGTAAAGCAGGGAAAGTTAATTACAGTGGACTCTTCTAAGTTCGACAACAGATGTTACGCATGCCTTTATACTGATTCCAAGCCAAGAGAGCTATCTAGCCCTTTTGTTTTAAGCCGGGTAGCCCACAGGAAGAGATGGTAGGACCCACCCACACCTTTCGTGGCCTCATTCTCTACAATGAGGAGGGCAACACACAACACGCAGGTATCTGCTGATTACAGATGGGTGGAGGCGAGATAAGAAGTAGGCTCTCTGATCGTCCCAGCCTCTTTGGCAAACACCGCATCGACCTTGGCCCTCTTAAACTTTCCGTCCTCAGCCCAAATTTACACCAGGAATTATTATATATTATCTTCATGTTATTGTGGGGATGTTACCATGGGAACCAAGCGATGTAATAACGATTTTTTTTTCTGTGTTAATTTAATAGCCACATTAAATTTCATTATAGACCTAATTTACTTCCTTAAGATAAACCAAACCTCTGATTGAGGTGTTGGCTGATATGTACATCTACATGGACATCATTTTATTCTTACTTCAATTTTTATTGTAGCCTACCTGAGTTTTTGTATGTACTTCACTCCCACCCCTTCCACTAATGAAGTTCAACCGTCCTCCACACAGATCCAAGACCGCATATACAGTAATAGTAGCTTTACGTTCAGAGTAAACAGTACTTTCCAAAAATATGTTCGCGTTTTCCAGTGACGAAAGAGCTTTCCATATTGAATCATTTTCGCACAGGTACTGTCGTCCATTTGCCTACATCGCATCCCGGTTTCCCACACCTGCTTCTATTCGCATCTCTGTAAAGGCTAGTGGCTGGGCTGTCTCAGCTCTTTTCTGAGAACATTAATTTCTGTTAGGAATTGGACGTCTACGTAATATTATACCCATACAGTTTAAAATAACTTAAATAAAAGGGCCCCGTTAAGTAATTAACTGTCACGTGATTTCCTCCCTTTCTACGACGCTGCAATATAACCACTTGGACGGACAGTAGATAGAATGTTTGAGTAATTTTATCGTTTCGGATCGGGCAGAAATGAAGATTGAATTTACAGTACTTAAGGTACTCTTTTATAGAGTAGGTATAGAATTATTTCAACTTGAGTTACTGATACGAAGTACGAAACTGGTAATTGGAATGACGTACAATAGTGTATAGTGCGATAATATGTACATTAAAACTGAAGCCTACAACGAAATGAACGGCCACCATTTTCAAAAATGTGTTTAAATACCCATATTATGATTATTTTTCAATTTAACTTCATTCTCTGTAGTGTATGCTAATGTGCTGTAGACAGTATAATATACACTGCATAATGAATACGTTTGCATGGATAACTCAGTTCGTGAGTAAAAACACTCATTGCTAATACTGTACTGTATTTTGATTAAACAAAAACCTAATGAAAATTATCAAAGTCAAAAGCGTGATATTTCCTAGTTTACGTAAATGGATGAACTACTTTTCTTCCCTCCTATACCTATTAAAGTGATATGTTTGTATTTTACGCCAGTATCATCGAAGTCCACTCGTGGAAGGGGGTAGCAAACGGTGTTTGGGGTTCTCAATCTTGATCCGAAGATATAGCCAGGTTAATATTAAAAATGTTAGTAAAAATAAAATGATGTCCCTGTATTATCTCAGTACATCTCACTTGACGAAGAATTGTTTGTATACATCTGAAGTCTGATTGGTGTAATATGTATCTAGTCGGCGATGTATGCAATGGAGGGGGGGAAGGAACTGGTCACTCTAGTCCATTATAATTCTGGCTTAGTTCCCTCATGAGTTATGCCTTGTTGGTGTCACTTGTGGGGTCCAGACCTGTCTTCGGACAGTTGACTAAACAAACAACACAGTAAACCACGATTGAAATTTG
Organism: Periplaneta americana; assembly: GCA_025594305.2. Taxonomy (NCBI): domain Eukaryota; kingdom Metazoa; phylum Arthropoda; class Insecta; order Blattodea; family Blattidae; genus Periplaneta; species Periplaneta americana. The sequence goes on from JAJSOF020000005.1 coordinate 193,893,702, forward strand.
GAAATCTGAAACTATACACTCAATTCTTTTGACATTTTTACCACACATTCTTATAAATTACAATTAAAAACTGACAAAATTTGAAATCTCTAGGCTATGTCGTTCCAGAGTTATAAAATAATTTATATTTTTTCTAATTACGTCACAAAAAATGTCCCTCGTGTTTCTTTTAATGGGTTATTTTATGTATCAACATCTAAGGTTATTTAGCGTCAGAATCAAATGCCAGTGAAATGGGTCATTGTTACTTGTGTTCACTTTCATTCGAATAATCTCCAGGCCGGAAATTTAAACTGAGTATTGTTGCAGGTGTTCACGTTTCATTGGTAAAGTCTGTCTCAAAATAAAATGTACCATATCAAAGATGGCCACCTACCCCATTATCTCCTGGCCTAGTTTCCTCATAAGTGGTACCTTCCTGGTATCACTTGTGAGGTTCAGACCTGTCTTCGGACAGTTGACTAAACAACAACAACAACATATCAAAGACTTCGTTGTAAATAAAAAAAATGGATTGTAAAGAATCTTTCTGGATGGCATAAAATACTAGTGTGTCCCTACACACCGCTTGGAAACCCCTGCATTAAACTACACCATTTTGGTTGTTCCGCAATTTGCTGTAATTGTCCAGTTTTAAATAAATCTTCAGAGGTTAAATACTTAGGAATTATTATTCATAAACATCTTAAATTAGACAAACAAATCAACTACCTTTGTAACAAATTATATAGAATTAAATATTACTTTGTTCAGTTACAAAATTACTTACCAATGGATGTACTACGTACAGATTACCTTGCCTTTATAGATTATCCTAAGGTCTTGAAAATACATCAAATTTTTATCATTGGTGAGGGAGGAGGAATATGATGCTCAGGATAGGGACCGATGGGGGGCCTATGTGAGGGCTGCAATGAACCTCCGTGTTCCTCAAAAGCCATAAGTAAATAAGTATTATTAAATTTTGTACATAAAAACCACACATATTTTAGATCATACACTCAAAACCAAAGGCATTGATTGATGCAGTACGTTTGTTTGAACCCACGTGTTTAACGAGCATTGCTTTCAACCATAGTAGTCTACTAATGTCGGTCCTAGAATTTATAACAAATCAATATATAAATAAATACCCTCATCTGTTTACCTTCAAATCCGTTTGAAGTTTAAAAATGTATGTAAGCAATTATTTGTTATGAGTTACTATTAATTTTTTAGATGTTATTGTATTGTAATTTATGCAAGTAAATTTATTTGTACCGAGTTCTTTCCTGAGCGGTAGAACACTCCCTTTGAGGGGAGTGCTAGAATTTTGTAAATGTACTATTTATTATTATTATTATTATTATTATTATTATTATTATTATTATTCAAATACCTGGGAGCAACAGTAACAAATATAAATGATACTCGGGAGGAAATTAAACACAGAATAAATATGGGAAATGCCTGTTATTATTCAGTTCAGAAGCTTTTATCATCCAGTCTGCTGTCAAAAAATCTGAAAGTTAAAATTTATAAAACAGTTATATTACCGGTTGTTCTTTGTGGTTGTGAAACTTGGACTCTCACTTTGAGAGAGGAAAATAGGTTAAGGGTGTTTGAGAATAAGGTGCTTAGGAAAATATTTGGGGCTAAAAGGGATGAAGTTACAGGAGAATGGAGAAAGTTACACAACGCAGAACTGCACGCATTGTATTCTTCACCTGACAATTAGGAACATTAAATCCAGACGTTTGAGATGGGCAAGACATGTAGCACGTATGGGCGAATCCAGAAATGCATATAGAGTGTTAGTTGGGAGGCCGGAGGGAAAAAGACCTTTGGGGAGGCCGAGTCGTAGATGGGAGGATAATATTAAAATGGATTTGAGGGAGGTGGGATATGATGATAGAGACTGGATTGATCTTGCTCAGGATAGGGACCGATGGCGGGCTTATGTGAGGGCGGCAATGAACCTTCGGGTTCCTTAAAAGCCAGTAAGTAAGTAGTATTATTATCTACAACTGTATTTTTATGAGAAGGGTCACGTACATTTTTGTTGACATCAGAGTTAAAAATACAGTTGCACGGAATGTAGGCACAATCGATTCGCAACTGAATTGCGTAGCATACTTCGGATTGGAATTACTGAAGTGTCGACCATGGCAGTTGTTCTGTGGTCGCTCTATTTTGACTCAACTTAGGAAAACTTTTCCAGCGTGGGTGGATTGAAAGTGACATAACAGAATACTCTGGATCTGAGGATTGTGTCCCGGCATTGCATTGCCAATTTAACCCCATCATCTGCATAGCGCAACCCTCTGTCGTTAGATTAATCCCCATCGCGCCATTTCCCGCCAGTGTTCAACTTGTGGCGCGTTTTACGATCCGCGGTTCCATTCCGGAGGATTACAGCGATACTATTTTACTTGGCTTTGGGCCGGGCTCTTCGATTTGGACTTCTGCTCCGTTAAACCTAATCGAGTAATTGGCTGCCGGGCCAAACAACTGAGCGGCGGAAGCTTACAGCACAAAGCAATAGTTGCCAAGGGCTTTTCTTTCAAACAGAAACCCGCACTCAAATCTGTTGTGATGAATAGAGCCATCAAGTTAATGAAATGTTCCGAAAAGAAGATGCAAGTCCTGCCTTCCTTGAGGTAAATGTGAGGAAATGATTCATAATTAGAGCTCGGATTTTTATGACATAAAAAATCTGTACATGCGCATGGACTTATACCAGAATAAGAAAACAAAATATGACGTAAAAACTTGGAAATATGAAGTGAAACAATATAAATATTGCCCAAAAATTACTTACATAAGTTAATCCTGTACTAGCGTTTCTCAACCAATGAAGGAGCTTATTGACGCTAGATTGACCGATGAGAATAGAATTACACTGATAGTTAAGAACATAACCTATTTAGTTACTAACAAATGGCTTTAAGGAACCCGGAGGTTCATTGCCGCCCTCACATAAGCCCTCCATCGGTCCCTATCCTGAGTAAGATTAATCCAATCCCTACCATCATATACCAACTACCTCAAATCCATTTTAATATCCTCCCATCTACGTCTCGGCCTCCCCTAAGATCTTTTTCCCCTCAGGTCTTCCAACTAACAATCTATATGCATTTCTGGGTTCACCTATACGTGTTACATGCCCTGTCCATCTCAAACGTCTGGATTTAATGTTCTTAATTAAGTTAGGTGAAGAATACAATGCATGCAGTTCTGCGTTGTGTAACTTTCTCCATTCTCCTGTAACTTCATCCCTCTTAGCACCAAATATTTTGCTAAACAACTTGTTCTCGAATACCTTTAACCTCTGTTCCTCTCTCAAAGTGAGAGTTCAAGTTTCACAAACATATACAGAACACCCGGTAATATAACTGTTTTATAAATTTAATTCTAACCGATTTTTTGAAACCAGACTGGGTGACAAACGTTTCTCAACCGATTAATAACAGACATTTCCCATATTTATTCTGCGTTTAATTTCCTCTCGAGTGTCACTTGTATTTGTTACTGTTGCTGCAAGATATTGAACTTTTCCACCTCTTCAAAGGATAAATTTCCAATTTTTATATTTCCATTTCGTACTATGTTCTGGTCACGAGACATAATCATATACTTTGTTTTTTGAGGTTCACTTCCAAACCCAAGTGTGTTTAAATGCGATATGCTCGTGTCAGTAGATTTACTGGCATGTAAAAGAACTCTTGCGTGGCAAAATTCCGGCACACCGGCGACGCTGATATAACCTCTGCAGTTGCGAGTGTCGTTAAATAAACCATTTCTTTTTCCAAACCTATCTCCTTACTTGTTTAAAGAAAAGTTTCCGTGGTTTCCCTAATAGTTTGTGAATTTTCTCCTAACATATTCACGTCATCCGCAGAAACAAGCAGCTGATGTAACCCGTTCAATTCCAAACTCTCTCTTTCCCTGGAGTTTCCTGATGGCATATTCTAGAGGAAAGTTAAGAAGTAAATTTGATAGTGCATATCCTGCTTTAGCCCGCAGTGAATTGGAAAAGCATCAGACAGAAGCTGGCCTTTACGGACTCTGCTGTAAGTTTCACTGAGACATATTTTAATTAATCGAACTAGTTTCTTGGAAATATCAAATTCAATAAGAATATTATATAAAATTTCTCTCTTAACCGAGTCATAAGCCTTTTTGAAATCTATGAATAACTGAATTACTGTACCCTTATACTCCCATTTTTCTCCAATATCTGTCGAATACAAAAAATCTGATCAATAGTCGATCTATTACGATTAAAACCTCACAATAATTCATCTACATATGGAGTTATTCTTCTCAAAAGAATATTAAACAAAATTTTGTACGACTTCAACAAAAGTGATATTCCTCGAAAGTTACTACAGTTAGTCTTTTCCGCCTTCTTAAAAATAGTACAATTATGGACTCCTTCCATTGCTTTAGCCTGCAGTGCATTGGCCTTTACGGACTCTCCTCTAAGTTTCACTGAGACACATTTTAGTTAAATCGAACTAGTTTCTTGAGAATATCAAATTCAATAAGAATACTTACTTACTTATTTACTGGCTTTCAAGGAACCCGAAGGTTCATTACCGCCCTCACATAAGCCCGCTATTGGTCCCTATCCTGAGCAAAATTAAACCATTCTCTATCATCATATCCCACCTCCCTCAAATCCATTTTAATATTATCTTCCCATCTACTTCTCGGCCTCCCCAAAGGTATTTTTCCCTCCGGCCTCCCAACTAACACTCTATATGCATTTCTGGATTCGCCCATACGTACTACGTGCCCTGTCCATCTCAAACGTCTGGATTTAATGTTCCTAATTATGTCAGGTGAAGAATACAATGCGTGCAGTTCTGTGTTGTGTAACTTTCTCCATTCTCCTGTAACTTCATCCCTTTTAGCCCCAAATATTTTCCTAAGCACCTTATTCTCAAACACCCTTAATCTCTGTTCCTCTCTCAAAGTGAGAGTCCAAGTTTCACAACCATAAAGAACAACCGGTAATATAACTGTTTTATAAATTCTAACTTTCAGATTTTCGATAGCAGACTGAATGATAAAAGTTTCTCAACCGAATAATAACAGGCATTTACCATATTTATTCTGTGTTTAATTTCCTCCCGAGTATCATTTATATTTGTTACTGTTGCTCCCAGATATTTGAACTTCTCCACCTCTTCAAAAGATAAATTTCCAATTTGTATATTTCCATTTCGTACAATATTATTTTTTCATTTTCTGTGGTCGTGCCAGAGAATCAGTCCCATTCCGAGGCTTATTTGAAGGATTCCTAACAAGCTGTTTTTTTACGATGATGGGTTGTTAGCCCTTCGCCCAACCCCCAAGCTGGAGGACCACCCCTCATCGTCTGTCCACGACTGCTTATTCAATATATTCACAGCTACCCTCCATATCTGGAGGCCGTCTCCTCGATCCGCAACCTGAGGAGTGCGCCATGCCGTGGTGATAGGGACCCACAATACATGGGGCGAATATTATATAAAACTTCTCTCTTAACCGAGTCATATGCCTTTTTTAAATCTATAAATAACTGATGTACTGTACCCTTATGTTGCCCTTTTTCTCCAGTATCTGTCGAATACAGAAAAGCTGATCAATAGTCGATCTATTACGCGTAAAACCACATAATGAATAATAAGCATAGTAGTATCATGTATTGGGTAAGGGAAAGTATTAGGAGGGGCTATTCAGGTAGACACGTCCTTATACTTTCTGATAGCCAGGCGGCACTAAAGGCGATTGAATCGCCTTTGGTTAAGTCGAAACTGGTACTGGAGTGCCGGAATACCCTCATGACACTGGCAAACACTAACTCGGTTCATCTGAGGTGGGTACCAGGACATGCAGGGATTCACGGAAACGAGAAGGCGGATGAGGCTGCTAAAGATGGAGCTGAGACCCCATTTATAGGACCAGAACCTGTGTTGGGACTATCTTCAAGACCAATTAAGCAGGTCATCAGGGATTGGGCTCACAGACGACATATTAGTTACTGGAACTCAATTAAGGGCTGTAATCACAGCAAGGCCCTTATCAAAGGTCTTGCAAGGACAAAATCGAATGAGCTGCTGAGACTTAGCAAAAAGCAGCTCTCTTGGGCAACAGGATTTCTTACAGGACACTGTGCCCTGAAGAAAAACTTATACAGGATGGGACTTATTACTGACCCACTGTGTACAAGATGTTCACAAGGAGATGAGTCAGTAACTCATCTGCTGTGCGTTTGCAATGCGCTTGCGCAACAAAGATCTTTCTTTTTTGGGAATCACTTTCCAAAACTTGAAGAGATCTCAAAGGTCCCAGTCCAAAGTTTGATACAGTTCCTCAAGAACTTGAAACTTTTGGACTGGAATGGATGAACGACGGGGATGCGCAATAGATCTTATAGGTCGCAGTGCTTGGGCCGGAAGGAACACCCCTGTTAAATCTAATCTAATCTAATCTAATCTAATCTAATCTAATCATGTATTGCAGACTTAACAGAAGAATATCAACCTCGTATTTTGAATGTGAACAATATACAGGGACATCATTTTATTTTTACTTCAATTTTTATTGTACCCGAGTTTTTGAATGTACTTCACTCCCACCTCTTCTACTAATGAATTTCAACCGTCCTCCACACAGATCCAAGATCGCATACACAGTCACAGTAGCCTTACGGTCATAGTAAACAGTACGTTCCAAAAATATGTTCGCGTTTTCCAGTGACAAAAGAGCTTTCAATATTGAATCATTTTCGCACAGGTACTGTCGTCCATTTGCCTACGTCGTATCCCGGTTTCCCCCACCAGCTTTTATTCGCCAGCTAGTGGCTGGGCTCTCTTAGCTCCTTTTTGAGAACATTCATTTCTGTTACGAATTGATCGTCTACGTAATATTATACAACTCTTTAAAATAACTTAAATAAAAGGGCCTCGTTAAGTAATTAACTGTCGCGTGATTTCCTCCCTTTCTACGACCCTGTGACATAACCACTTGGACGGACAGTAGATAATATGTCTGAGTAATTTTATCTTTTCGGATGGGGCAGAAGTGAAGATTGAATTTACAGTACGTAAGATACTCTTTTATAGAGTAGGTACATAATTATTTCGACTTGAGTTACTAGTACGAAGAACCCCACTGGTAAAATTGGGATTAGGTACGATAATGTCTATAGTGCGATAATATGCAACATTAAACTGAAGCCTGTATCGAAATGAACGGCCACCATTTAAAAAAAATATGTTTAAATATCCATATTATGATTATTTTTCAATTTAACTTCATTCTCTATACTGTACGATAATGTGCTCTAGACAGTATACAGTAATATACACTGCATAATGAATACGTCCACATGGACAGCTCAGTTCGTGAGTAAAAACACTCATTGTTAATACTGTACTGTATTTTGATTAAACAAAAACCTAATGAAAATGATCAAACTCAAAGGCGCAATATTTCCTAGTTTACGTAAATGGGTGAACACTTTTCTTCCCTCACTATACCTGTAAAGTGATTTGTTTGTATATTACGCCAGTATCATCGAACTCCAGTCGTGGAAGGGGATAGCAAACGGTGTTGATCCAGAGGTATAGGCAAGTTAATATTAAAAATGTTAGCAAAAATAAAATGATGTCCCTGTACTTATACTGCAAGCATATGAGATGCATGCGCTAAGATACGCACTTCTGCGTGCCTATCTTGTTTGAAATGTGGAGCTGCAGCTACACTGCTAAGAAACCTGAACTCTGTGTGCGCTTACGAGTTACTTCAGGCCTAACACTATAAAATTTCTCGTAATTGAAAGCATGACTGAGACAAGGGCGTTCACTGACGATTGCATCTGACAACAATCTTCTAGCGCGGCGACCCCCTGCGGGGCGTTTTGGTCTGGATAGCAACTGAATTAATTTCCAGAACAAGCGCATTGAAATTGGACGCCTTGTTTACTCTACACATGGATGAGATTTTCCAGTTAAAGAAGAAACTTTATTAAAACTTTTCTAAGATTCACTTGTATACAAAATTTATTTTAGTTAATTATTTCGCAGATAGTATTGGTTACAGTCTTGCTACGCATTTCACGATCACCGAGCTGCAGATCTGTAGAACTGGGTAACAATTTGGTGGTAATTTTGTATTCGAGCTTGAACTCCTGCTTGTTTGTACGTAATTCGAAACATAAATTATCTTTCTTCATTGTTTTATACACACTTTTATAGTACATTATGCAACGAGCCTATAATGAAAGTAATTAAGAAGTGAGTATGGATATTTATGAAACGAGCGGAAGCGAGTTTCAAATTTTCATACGAGCTTCTTAAATTATAGGCGAGTTTCATAAACTTTTTATGCTCGACCATATTTCTAACTTGATATTACCGGTATTCAGATGTATACATTTTATTTGTAACTGACAAGATCGGAGGTGACCTTGTTCTAGATCGTGAATTGTGAGATGTGCGCAGACGCGAAAGTATTGATTTTTTGGAAAAATATGGAACAATAATGTCACCCTGACCTTGAAACGATAGTCCCGTTAAACTTGATAATATTATAATATAAATATATACCTTGATTATTGAATTCGACATTGAAAAACGAGATGACAAATTGAATTTATTTGAATATTATTTACAATTAACGCTAATTATTATAGTAACAGAACATAACCTTCTGCGACAGTATTGGATTTCAGCCTCCGTGACTTTTCGCTAATTCTCTTTCGATTGCATATCCGAGAATAATCGATACTTGCGGTTGTATAACTGTAGAATGCTGACCTGTCATTGGCTGAACAGTTGTAACCTGAGTCGTCATTGGCTGAAAGACCTGACCTTTAATGAGTAGGTGTACTTTAATGACATGGATTAAAGGTCTGCTACCAGGTGTATAATTACTACATTTCGGCATGGTCGAGCATAAACACTTATACAAGGACATCATTTTATTTTTAATAACATTCTTAATATTAACCTGGCTATACCTTTAGATTAATGGTTCAGAGCCGGAAATACCGTTTGCTACCCCCTTCCACGATTGAAGTTCGATGATACTGGCGTAAAATACAAACAAATCACTTTACTAGGAATAGGAGGGAAGAAAAGTAGTTCATCCATTTACGTAGACTAGGAGATATCGTAATTTTGAGTTTGATAATTTTCATTAGGTTTTTGTTTAATCAAAATACAGTACAGTATTAACAATAAGTGTTTTTACTCACGAACTGAGCTGTCCATGTGGACGTATTCATTATGCAGTGTATATTATACTGTCTACAACACATTAGCGTACACTATAGAGAATGAAATTAAATTGAAAAATAATCATAATATGGATATTTAAATACATTTTTGAAAATGGTGGCCGTTCATTTCGATACAGGCTTCAGTTCTAATGTGCATATTATCGCACTATTGTACGTAATTCCAATTACCAGGTTCGTTCTTCGTACTAGTAACTCATGTTGAAATAATTCTGTACCTACTCTTTTATAAGAGACCTTACTTACGGTACTGTAAATTCAATCTTCACTTCTGCCCGATCCGAAAAGATAAAATTACTCAGACATGCTATCTACCGTCCGTCCAAGTGGTTAACGTCGCAGCGACGTAGAAAGGGAGGAAATCACGTGACAGTTAATTACTTAACGAGGTCCCTTTTATTTAAGTTATTTTAAACAATTGCATGGGTATAATATTACGTAGACGTCCAATTCCTAACAGAAATTAATGTTCTCAGAAAAGAACTAAGACAGCCAAGCCACTAGCATTTACAGAGAGGCGAATAGAAGCAGGTGGAGGAAACCTGGATGCGACGTAGGCAAATGGAAAATGATGCAATATTGAAAGCTCTTTCGTTACTGGAAAACGCGAACATATTTTTGGAACGTACTGTTTACTATGACCGCAAGGCTACTATGACTGTGTATATGCGGTCTTGGATCTGTGTGGAGACGGTTGAACTTCGTTAGTAGAAGGGGTGGGAGTGAAGTACATTAAAAAACTCAGGTACAATAAAAATTGAAGTAAAAATAAATGATGTCCCTGTATAATCACTGATTTAAATTATAACTTCTTTACTGTGTTAACTTAAGAAATTACCTGGCCAACTAGTTTCGAAGTGACGTTCTTCATTGTCCAAAGCCTAATGAAGGTCCCACGCAATCTTTTGGTTCCCTGTTGTGGTGGGGTGTGTTTATGATTGTGTCGAAAAGGGTGTGTGTTTTGAAATTAAGTGGAGTCTTCAGGATGTGCTGTGGGTGTGCTTTTGTATGTTTGTAAATTTTTATATTGTTCTAGAGCAGCCGTGGCGAAAATGTGACTCGCGAGCACATTGTGGCTCGCAATGATAGCTATGCATTTCTCTTGCTTCCTACCTCCCACAACCCCCGCCCTCTCACTCACTGGAGTCAATCTCCGTTCCATTTGTATTTGTCTCTGACCTGCGAGTGGCGTATCGTCGCAATGTCTCTCTCGAAACCATGTACCTCTACAAAAACGAAAGTTGCAAGTAGGATTGGATTTGCCAATGCGATGAGAATATTAAATGTATGATTTGTTCACAAGTATTACGAGGAAAACGGCATTATACTACATGATACTGATGAAACATTAAAAGGTTAAGTATCATCATCATCATCATCATCATCATCATCTCTGTACGTCGATCTTCTTTCGGTAGATGTACGAATAATGCGGTTAGATCTTCAATTTAAACTTACAGGTTTACAATGTCGTTAAATGAAAGCTAGATGTAAGAACTTGACAAATGTTGAACTTTTCAAATCCTTGCCAAAAAATAAATATATGAATCTTCGTTCTTTCGCTTGCTCTGTTGAAGCCATGTTTGCTACAATTTACGTTTGTGAAAAACCAAATTTAGATCACGACGGACAGACAAATACCTTCGTGATCAACTACGACTGTCAGTAAGTGACATAATTCCTGATTTTGAAACTCTGTCGCAGAGACATTCTGAAGACAGTTAATTTTAGGTTGTGATAATGTGTCCTATGTTTTCTTATTCATTTCTTTCTTCGTTTTAGTATTTAGTAGTAATATTTCTTTATTTAACCTGGTAGAGAAAAGGCCTTCAGCCCTTCTCTGCCCCTCTACCAGGAGATTCCAACTATAATATGAAGAATAAACTTACAATTAGTATTAAATTTACATGTACTAAATATTAGTTTGTAGACTTGTACTGTATAAAATTACATTTAAGTGCTTGACGTAAGGAAAATGAAAATCTTTAATAAGTCAGACAGTTGCTTCACTTCCCCTTCGGGTGTCCGCCTCCCTCCATGTTGTGATTGGAGTTTGTGAAGAGTTCTGCGTAGGGGCTATTCCATCTCAAATCGACCGAAATATAGAGAAAATTGACCTTGCAATTTTTGAATACAATGAAACTCTTTCTGTCCGTATACAACTGTGATATAATGCTTTATGCAAAGTTTGAGGCATCAGAACTTCATAGTGTTTAAATTAAAAATATTTAAATTTATCGTATTTTCATAAAATTAGCAACTTTAAACTGTTTTGGCTCCGAAACCCTTTTACCCAATGATCAAAATCATGGTTTATTTTGATGCTGAGAAGTTAAAGTTTACTCGTATATAGACATGTAAACAGTTTTTCTTACTTTTTATGGAAATGGAGATATTTAGATTTTTCTTCATTAAGACGCCTTTGGCCACGAAAAAATATTTTTAAAATATATGGTTAGATTCCGCATTCAAAGTACAAATAAACACATATTTTTTACTGGTGGGACGTTGATAAGAAAGTATTGAAAATATTAAATAAATAAAATAAATAGTACGCGCGTGAACTAACCAGCTGACTGTGAGACGGGGATAGCCGAGGAAGCAAGGCCAGGAGACAAAACACGTCATGTGTCGTCTAGCAGTCATGGCTGTGCTAGCTTTATCACAAGTTTTCATAAACACAAGAGTAAAATGACGCCCGACGCTCGCTTATCTTCAGCTCTCGGCCAGTGCGTGCGTACTGCGCCGTTCAAGTCTAGGCGTGTGAAAATAATCTATTTAATACCCTCGAAACTTATTGCCGAGCCACTAAGCAAACAATGCCGAATCCCTCTTAATAATGCAAGTTTTTTTCTCAATATTTTTTACATTTTTACAAATGGTCAAAAAAGCCTAAAAGTAAGTAAAATTAGATTATCTGTCTCTCTGTGTACAATAAAAATAAGGATTACTTCTTAACATAACCTACCAAATGTCAGCTTCAAAACAAGCTCCGTTCAATGTTCTGCAGTAAATGGTTCCAGAATTCTGAGCGCTGAAAGAGGCTTGTTTTTATAAAATACGCTAAATTTGTCGCTCAATAATACGAAAACCGTTTGACTTTCGATAGTATATTTTTGAAAATGCATTCCCCTCAGCACCTTGTATAAGTAGGGAAAAATTAGAGTATAAAAAATGCGAGTTTTTTACTGATCGATTTCATATGGAATAGCCCGTAGATTGAATTATGTAGTTTGCTTAGGTAAGCCGTAATATATAAAAACCAAACGAAACTTAACCCAACAATTCAACAGTTTGCGATTTCATTAAATTATTATATTCGCTGAGCAAGGTTCCCCCTCCTTTTCATCTCTTTTTATTAATGAGACAGAGAAATTGTCATTAATTTGTGTGTTATGTGTGTGTTCTGTCTATATACAAAGTAGACGAAACTATGACAGTCCCTGTGAAATGTTTGTCAGGAAGGTTTTACATCACAGATTCCGAGATGTAGGCTACACCGTTACATTTCGTGAAAGAGTGGCACAACAGATTGACGGGTTAGTCGCTAATTCTTTTGGGAGTGCAAGTAACAGAACTTTCTGTCTGCAAAAGAGGAAGTGTCACTCAGGTTATCAGTGGATGACTCTGTCACGGTTGCTAGGATGCAGCTTGTCGCCTTTAGAGTTATCGTGTATCTTCAGGGGCAACGTTCCTAAGCAGAACGGACTCAAAACTGTTTATTCAATTCTGCTCCAGTTTTGCTAGAGATGACAGATGTGTCTAGAGAAGAAAAACGTTGTGGTGAATATCGCTGTTTTGAAGGCCATAACTCGGAAACCAAGCATTTTCGACACATGTAATGAACTTTTTGTATTGTCTACATATGGGAATACATACCTGAATTTATGCCCTCTATTTCTGAAACATCATGTATATTATGGTTATGCAAACAGTCTATCAAGTTTTTAAAACTTCCTGTAAGCAATTTGAATAATTTCAAGGAAAAAATTCATTGTTCCGGGACCTCTGGTTGAAAGAATGTAATGCGCTCTACTAACTGAATGGCAGAACTCTACTTACACCGTCTCAGTTTTTTCCCTATACATCCACACAACCTTCTCTTCCACTGACGAAACGCCAGAGACCCACATCCAGTGACACAGAGTTGTGTGGATGTAAAAAAAAAAAAAACGGTGTCGGGTAGAGTTCCCGGGTAATAATAATAATAATGGTATTCAACCAGAAATCCCGGATCGATTACCCGGCCCCGGAACAATTTTTTCCCTTGAAATTATTCATTTATATCATGGTTAGAATAGCTACTCCGTTTTTAAAACTTTGTACAGCAATGTCTTGCATTGTGAGGATATACATTCATATACAGTAAGTGTAGTATTGAATTTAAAGAATGGCAATGATTTTGATACTATTATCTAAATGGCAGACACTTTTTATAATAGTTTTATTTTCCCTGGCAGAGTTAAGGCCATCAGGCCTTCTCTTCCACTCAACCAAGATCGAGTCACATACAGAAAAATACATACCGGTATAGAAATATTAACTTAAAAAATAAATAATAATAATAATAATAATAATGATAATATAAAAAAGAGAGATTAATATACACAATCAGTATTGACTTAAAAAATAATAATAATAATAATAATAATAATAATAATAATAATAATAATGATAATAAAAGAGATTAATATGCACAATCAATTTATTTTTATTTTAAGGTTATTTTACGACGCTTATCAAAGCTTAGGTTATTTAAATTCTGAATGAGATGAAGGTGATAATGCCGCTGAAATGAGTCCGGGGTCCAACACCGAAAGTTACCCAGCATTTCCTCATAAAAATTGAGGAAAACCCCGGAAAAAATATCAACCATGTAACTTGCCCCGACCGGGAATCGAACCCAGGCCACCTGGTTTCGCGGCTACACGCGCTAACCGTTAAAAACAGATGTGGACCACAATCAGTATTAACTTAAAAAATAAAAAAAAATAATAATAATAATAGAATAAAAAAGAGAGATTAATATACACAATCAGTAGGCCTATTAACTTAAATAATAATAATAATAATAATAATAATAATAATAATAATAATAATAAAAAAAAAAGAGAGATTAATATACACAACCAGTATAACTTAAAAAATAATAATGATAATAATAAAAATAATAATCAAAATAAAAAAGAGGATTGATATACACAACCAGTATAACTTAAAAAATAATAATGATAATAATAAAAATAATAATCAAAATAAAAAGAGATTAATATACACAACCAGTATAACTTAAAAAAATAATAATGATAATAATAAAAATAATAATCAAAATAAAAAAGAGATTAATATACACAACCAGTATAACTTAAAAAATAATAATGATAATAATAAAAATAATAATCAAAATGAAAAAGAGATTAATATACACAACCAGTATTAACTTAAAAAATAATAATGATAATAATAAAAATAATAATCAAAAAAAAAAAAAGAGATTAATATACACAACCAGTATAACTTAAAAAATAATAATGATAATAATAAAAATAATAATCAAAATAAAAAGAGATTAATATACACAACCAGTATAACTTAAAAAATAATAATGATAATAATAAAAATAATAATCAAAATAAAAAAAGAGATTAATATACACAACCAGTATAACTTAAAAAATAATAATGATAATAATAAAAATAATAATCAAAATAAAAAAGAGAGATTAATATACACAACCAGTATAACTTAAAAAAATAATAATGATAATAATAAAAATAATAATCAAAATAAAAAGAGAGATTAATATACACAACCAGTATAACTTAAAAAATAATAATGATAATAATAAAAATAATAATCAAAATAAAAAGAGAGATTAATATACACAACCAGTATTAACTTAAAAAAATAATAATGATAATAATAAAAATAATAATCAAAATAAAAAAGAGATTAATATACACAACCAGTATTAACTTAAAAAATAATAATGATAATAATAAAAATAATAATCAAAATAAAAAGAGATTAATATACACAACCAGTATAACTTAAAAAAATAATAATGATAATAATAAAAATAATAATCAAAATAAAAAAGAGAGATTAATAACACCAGTATTAACTTAAAAAAATAATGATAATAATAAAAATAATAATCAAAATAAAAAAGAGAGATTAATATACACAACCAGTATTAACTTAAAAAATAATAATAATAATAAAAATAATAATAAAAAAAAAGAGATTAATATACACAACCAGTATAACTTAAAAAAATAATGATGATAATAAAAATAATAATCAAAATAAAAAAGAGAGATTAATATACACAACCAGTATTAACTTAAAAAAATAATGATAATAATAAAAATAATAATCAAAATAAAAAGGAGAGATTAATATACACAACCAGTATAACTTAAAAAAATAATAATATAATAATAAATATAATTATCAAAGTAAAAAAGAGATTAATATACACGATCAGTATTAACTTAATAATAATAATAATAATAATAATAAATAATAATAATAATAAAATAAAAATAAAAAAGAGATTAATATACACAACCAGTATTAACTTAAAAAATAATAATAATAATAATAGATGAAAAAGAATTAATATACACAGTCAGTAATAACTTATAATAATAATAATAATAATAATAATAATAATAATAATAATAAAATAATAATAATAATAAATGGAAAGAGAGATTAATATACACTATCAGTATTAACTAAAAATAATAATAATAATAATAATAATAATAATAATAATAATAATTTAATAATAATAATAATAATAATAATAATAATAATAATAATAATAATAATAATAATAAAAAACTAGATTGAATACATATTCAGAAACAGGAAAATACATTCTAGTAAACAAGTATTAACTTAAAAAAAATAATACATATGAATATAATCTCACAACTAAAGGAATAGTACAATTAGTATGATCAGCACAGCACGGGTTACATTGAGACAATGACAATTACCTGGATATTAGTGTTAATGGAACAATAAAGTAATGACTGTCTAAAATAATAATAATAATAATAATAATAATAATAATAATAATAATAATAAAAATAATGAAAATAATGGACATTTATTTTTCCCCCGCTGTGTCCGTTAATGGGAAGTTTTACCATATTAGTACTCAATTATTATTTTTTTTTAATCTCAATCTCAGAAGTGGGAGAGCAATTGCCCTACCCTGCACATCTCCAAAATGTCGCCTGTGCGTGAATGTCTTGCGAACGGTCACATATAACAGAGTGCCCGCAAGCTTTCAGGGCAACTTTACATTTCACGTCTAAGACCTCATACACAACGCGTTTGCTCCGCAGAATTCATTCTCATGCTAAGAAGGGAACACAGAATGATGTGACACTGGAATTGTAATTTCGCAGCAGATGTGCGGAGGCTGGGTTCGACCTTCTGTCCTCTCCTTTGGAAGCAGCGACGCTTCCGTAAACACTAACACGTGATGTGATTTAGTGCCCTGAAACGCTCAGGGACGCGGTTTTGCAAGCTCCTGTGTTCGTAAATACTCGAGGTCGGCGCCAAGATGACAACTGAACAACGTTGGTAACCATGGTAACACGTTCCCACCTGTAGTTGTCTCCCTTCCTCTCTCTTTGGGAACGAATTTATCTCCACCCTAATTTCCTCTTGTCGTAGAAAGTGTATTTGACACACACACCCCCTTGGTACAGTAGCTGCTAGTTTCTCAATAAACGGTCCAGGATTCGATTCTTTATTTTTATTTTTTCCGATGGGATGATGAGGATCCTAAAGAAAATTGGCGTGGATTAAAAAGAGAGGAGGCTGTTCAGTAATGTTTATATGAAACAAGGAGTGAAAGTCAGGATAGGAGAAGAAATGTCAGAAGAAAGTGAAATAGGGAGAGGGTACAAGGATGCCCTTTATGACCTACTCTGTTCAACATCTACTTGGAGGATTTAGTGAAGAAATGTTTTTAGAACATAGGAGGAGTGATAGTATGTATGTATGTATTTATTTACACTGCAAGTGGGCAAGCACCCGGTGGCAGTGGTATACACAATATAAACAGTACACAATAAAATGATAAGCAATACACAATTCTTGCGACGAGCAAGAAACGCTTCCTCACGTCTTGGGTTTCTGCCATCATGGAGAATTGCTCCGAATCAACAGACATAATACGGTTCGTTCTCTCATCGCAGCTTCAATCCGTCAGAATGCTTCCTATGAGGTTTATGAGGAGGTTGGTTGCATCTCTTCTGATGGCTCTACTAGACGTGCTGATATCATCATAATTGATCGGCAGAAGGATAAGGGTGTCATTCTTGATCCCACAATCCGTTTCGAGATACATGAGCAACAGCCACAAGAGGTGTGTCGTGAAAAACAAGTCATCTATGAGCCTTGTTGTCAGCATCTTGGAGCACAATACCACATCACACATTGGACAGTTTTTGGGCTCATGTTCGGTGCCCGTGGCACGATTCCACGTGAAACTTTAAATCAACTTAAACAATATAAAATTTCTGATGCAACGATTGATGCCATAGGATCTCATGTGTTAAAATCATCCTTAGCTATAATTAGTAATCATTTGTACCCAACAAAATTTTTATTGTAAATGATTTCCTATGTTTTCTTATCATTTATCTTAATGTTTTTTTTTCTTTCCAAGTGTCACACAATTGTTTTGTTTACTTATTATTCTTTATGAATTGATTAGTAGGCCGATCTATCGAACCCTTATTTAGGGCGGCTTTTGTGTATATTCACAAATTACTTTACTACTTACACAATACAATTTTACAATACATATACAACTTTATACACAATACAATAAGAATACACAATACAATTTAACACAATAATAATAAAACATAAATAAAATACCAAATTTTACAATACAACCTACATAATTATATATAGGCCCTACATAAGTTTCAATAGTCTTTCACTTTACTCTCATCTCACTCTCTGTAGTGGCACTATGACGCATTTCACTGACACTTTAGCACACATTTCACTGACACTCTGTAACACATTTCACTGACACTATAGGACACATTTCATTGACGCTATAAATTATCACTGATCGGAACTATTCATTGCACTGTAAAACCATAACTTCACTGACTCACCTCGCTTCACTGATACAACAGTTCAAATAAGTCAAATAATTACATCCTTATGCATACTTATAAACAGAACTACATTTAAACTAAACATTTCTAGTCTAAGGCCCTCTTACACGCTATTTTTAAATAATTTACAATTCAAACCAAGGAAGTAACTCGTCAGGCTAGATAAATACATGTCACCTTAAAAAAATTAAATGTTAAATGTCACCTTAATTTTAATTTGCACTTTATACACAACTTTTTAAGTTATTCTTGAATCTCCTTAAGGAAGGACAGCCCTCAAAGACCGCTGCAGGTAGGTCATTCCAATCATTTATAGTTCTATTTAAAAATGAGAATTTACCTACATCCGTTTTCTGTTTCCTACATTTGATTTTAAAATCATGATCGTTCCTACCATAGTACGTTGGCTTTTCTAACCGAGCCGTTATGTCTACCCATGCTTTCTGACCTAGATGTGCTCTATACAATGATCTTATTCTAGTTTTCCTACGTCTGTTTTCCAAAGTTTCCCATCTAAGTTCTTTTATCGTATCGTTTCCATCTTCTCTTTTACCTTTAACAAATTTAGCTGCCCTATACTGGATTCTTTCTAAGGTAGGAGCAAGAAGATTAAAGTGTATAAGATTTGCTGATGATATGGCGTTGTTAGCACAAGAGGAGATGATACTAAGGGATATGCTACTGGAGCTACTGTTCTCCAACCAGGAGATAAACCGTGAAAGGAATGTGCTTACTATTGCGTCATCTATTGGGGCGAAGTAGATAGATAATATTAGAGTTATTACGTCAGTTTAAAAATCATGCGCTCTCCTGCATATGTTATTTCCTATATGGAGGGATTAAGAGACCAGGAGATTAACAGTGATCTAATTTTGTAACTAGGGTAGTATAAACATGTGTATATCAGATACATTTTATGACATTATCTATTTCTAAAGTAATTTACATTATTTCAGATATACTGAGTAGACATTAAGTACGCAAAGCAAAATCTCTGAATATAACAGAAAAAGAAAATCTCGATTTTGTGTGAATATAAATAAATAAAATTTATTCTTTTTACTCTCCAAACTTTATTAGTACACAATTTATATCAGGTCATGGTAAATTTGGAGCTTATTTTGAACGATTCAAAATTAAGACTGGAGAAGAATCGATGTGCTCGTGTGGAGATATTCAGTCGGTTGAACATCTACTGTTTGAATGTCCTATATTTTACATGCAAAGACAATACCTTACTGTCCATGCTCTAAACTGGAAAATAACCTATGAGCAACCAATATGCACTGTTTTTTCAAAAGCACTGTTGCTACAAACGTTTCGTCAAATTCATACATCTTATATATTCAAGGTTATAATTTCATCTTTATCATCATGATAATCCAAAACATGTATTAGACTAGATGGT
The DNA here is from genome assembly GCA_025594305.2 of Periplaneta americana. NCBI lineage: Eukaryota > Metazoa > Arthropoda > Insecta > Blattodea > Blattidae > Periplaneta > Periplaneta americana. Next base: position 193,913,545 of record JAJSOF020000005.1, read on the forward strand.
CTGTTAAGGTCTCACGTCAGTCCAACTCTTAGCAGGGCGACCAACGAATTTTCTTTCACGAGGAGCGTACTGCAGGATTTGTTTCGGTATCAGTGTTCTATCCATCCTTTTGAAATGATTAATATATTGTAATATTGATTCGACTTTGAGTTATTTCAGGATATCATTATTTCTTTCGTGGTTCCATTTTGTGTCTCATGAAGTCAATCTCGGCAGCGATTAAAACTGTCGGGCAAGAGTTCTTTTTTTAACTGCGATTCGTGTATAACTCTAAATAAATGATGGTTTTAAAATTGTATTTATTATGCATTATGTTTTTATAAATTTGGTAAATTTATTTTGTATATCAAATTCATGTGTAAGTGATAATGAATGTCCAAGGTATTTAATATTGTTCATCCTTTCCAATTATCTGTTACTGACGTACATCTTGCTGTGTGTGTATATATATATATGTATCTGTGTGTGAGTGTGTGTATGTATGTATGTATGCATGTGTATATTTATAACTATGTCTACATGTTGTTATATTATGTCTACAAATGTACATATTTTAGCGAAATGTCTTAATATGATCTACAAGTTCAACATGTCTGTTCATGTTAAATTCTCTAGGTATTTCGATTATAATTTCAAGCCTTCAATCAAATTAACGTTTATTCACCGTATGTATCTATATGTTATGTCTCTACATACGTAAGTATGTATGTATGTATGTATGTATGTATGTATGTATGTATGTATGTATGTATGTATGTATGTATGTATGTATGTATGTATGTATGTGTATGTATGTATGTATGTGTGTATGTGTGTATATTAGCGAAGTGTCATAATATTATCTATAAGTGCAACATGCTATTCATGTTAAATTCTCTATGTTTTTCGACTGTAATTTCAAGGCATTAATCTAATTAATTTATATATGTTACTTTCTTACAAGTGTATATTTATTGTATGGTAGTCTGTAAGTTTCAATTTGTTATGATTAGTTTAAAATATAACCCTAATATATTATATGTAAAATAGGGTTTATAAATATGGAATAAATACTACTACTACTACTTTTACAATCCTGATAACAATAAGCCCAAAAATCTGAATATTGTAACAAATCTCTTTATAGAAACATAAAATATTTCCGCCTGAATCTGTGAGTTTCATAAGTTTGTTTACTCTTAAAGCAAGGACATAATGAACATAAAAAGTAGTCAAAGGAAACAACTGGACTGACTAAATTGAACTATATATATTTGCTTAGTCTCTACCAAGAGAAAACACACACAGTGCAGTATGCGTAACGCGCAGCACTAGCTCTACTTGTAGACTGACTGACTAAATCGCGCACGCACGCACGCAGCCCTGTCCTGCAGGTATGTACAGTACAGTCAAAACAAAATTTCGCTACTATAATTATTCACTATATTTTAAACCGTTTTCCCGAAGAAGGGCGTAGAGATCTATCCGCCTTTCTTCCGGCAAACCCCTCAATTGTTACGAACTGAACTGAACTGGAACAGATGCATTATAGGTACCCCCAGTTATACAGGGACATCATTTTATTTTTACTTGCATTTTTATTGTACCTGCATTTCTGAATGTACTTCACTCTCACCTCTTCACTAATGTCCTTGCTCCCGTCAGACACACAAACTTACGGCCGCTGTTGCATTCGAAGTCTTCAAGCAGTGAAGTAAACACTGCAGTGTATAGTGTGTTTCAGAAATATGGTTGCGTTTTCTGTAGAAGAAAGAATCTATATTAATAATATCGTACTAAAAAATTATATTCAAGAAACGATAAATTCAATTTCAGAGAATGTGCTTCAGAATGTTTTTAATAATATGCGTACTGAATTGAAGCCTGCATTGCAATGAACGGCAACCATTTTCAGCAACTTGTTTAAAAATTCAGATTAGCTTTTTTTGAACTGAGGTGCTTAGAAGGAAAGGAATGCTAGTGACATTTGTAATAACATGAGTTAAGTGCATCCAGTGTAAGCAAAAGTATCTAAAATTTTAGTGGCAAAGGGATATTTTAATCGCATCACACATTAAAATTTAAATAAAATATTTCACCGATTTTACGAAAGCTTAAATATTTAAGCCCCATTTTCTCAAAAATAACTTAAGTGCACTTACAGCCCTTTACTTATGACCCCCTCAATTTAAATGCACTCTCTATATTGTATGATAGCATCAATAATTAATATGCTAAATAAAGTAGACATTACATAACGAACACAGCCGCCTGAAAAGTTGAGTTTTTGAAAAAAAAATGTTACTACTCTACTGTATTTTGATAAATTCCGTAAAAGTGATGATCAAACTGAAAATCGTAATATCATATTTCCCTACAACATAAATGGATACACTACTTTTCTCTCCTCCTATACCTAGTAAAATGATTTGTTTACATATTGCACTAGTAACATCAAACTCCTGTAATGGAAGGGGGCAACAGTGTTTCCGAGTATAGCCAGGTTAATGTTAAAAATGTTGGTAAAAATAAAGTGATGTCCCTGTATATCTCCTAAAAAAAAAGGTCAACTGAAGTAGCAGTTCGATAAATGAAACTATCGACACCTGTTGTTTGAATAATATTGAGAAACAAAGTTTGTTTGCTTGTCATCATGGTGGGTATTTCAAACGCTACAAACATAATTTCTAATATCAAAGCGAAATTGAGAAAAACTGTCTACAGGGTTAAATTGCAAGGCAAAGAATTTTAATTATGGAGTTATTACTCGAATTTTTTTAATTTTCGTGTGTTCAAACAAAGATATGTAGTATTCGTTTTTATGTGATTTATCATAGTGGATTAGGGCTCGCTCTACCCGAGGGGTATGTTTAGACCACGGAATAGAGAAAGCTCCCCCCCCCCAAAGAAGAAAGGTAGTAAAGACGTAGTAGTAGAAATAGGGAAGGAAGAAGAACATCGCTGAATTCTTTTCCAAACAGGTAGGCCTACATCTAAAGCTGTTAGTAAATTTTATCTAACTTTCAACATCCAAAAAATGATTAGTAAAACAACCCTCCTGTTTGTATGGTTAGGAAAGTACTTTGGAATTGTAAGCCTCTATGTAAATAGAAGATAGGAAAATAAAAGTATTAATTGGGGGCTTCGACCCAAACCCGTTCCACTTGTATAATAACAAAACTATGTTTGGAATTGCATCTCTCTCGCTAAATATGTGAAAAAAGAAACTAGAAAATATTGAGGGCCTTTGATTCCCTCCAACAACTTAAATGTATGTTGCGGAAAAACTTTAACATCTGAACCATGTTCAGCATAAAATAAATATAAAAAACGCATTATTATTTATTTTGAACAAGTTATTTATTTTCGTCTAGAGAGAATTCATTTTTATGTAAAATGGTTAGTAATGAGGTATTTACAATGCAAAGTTTCTTAATTTACATAAAGAAAGCTAGCTAAACAGGTTAGGGTAGGCTAAGGCAATACTTAGGGGAGTGTAGGGTAGTATCGGACAGCGGGTAATATCGGACAGTGAGTTTCTTTCATCTATCACACGATAATAGTATCCTGATTGACATGGTTACGTTTCTGTGATGTAGCATAGAGAAACGTAACCATGTCATTCAGGTACTACCATATGGTGGTAGATGAAAGAAACACACTGTCCGATACTACCCGACTCTCCCCTATCATTGAAATAAAAATAAAAAGATTTAAAACTTAATTACAAGGGAAAATATTTGCTTAAAAAACTGTAATGACTAATAAATAAGTTTTGAGAAGACAGTGGCATTACGTATTATTGAAATAAAAAAAAATAATTTTAATAAGTTGGCAATATTAGAATAACAATGTTGGCTAAACTAGAATAACAGTCGATAATATACTATTTCCAGATAAGAATATGAATCGATATTAAATAGGCTGGGAGTACCTATAATGCACTACAACTACACTCACTTGAAGTCAGCTGTATACTAATGCTCTAACCTTGACGTCCCTACAGCCTGTGTTATCTGTCGATACCACATAATACAAAATCTTCCCACAGTCAATTTAGGTTAAATGTACACACGATTTCCACTACAGCCAATAGCCAAATTGGCTAGTCTCTTATACCTGAGACAACTCATCTCGCCTAAGGTATTCCGTGGTTTTCCTCAGGCGTAAGACAAATGTCGGGATGAGCCCTATAATAAATGGGCCACGGACCTATATGTCCTTCCCCATATATATTCCACCCTTATTATAAACGATGTATGCCCTAGTTCAGATAATATAAGTAGTCTATTAAATATACGAGGTCACTTAATAAGTCGCAAATTGAAAGGACAGGGACCTCTCAAATTGCAGATTAGATTTCACGGCGCTTCTTCCGACGGCCTTCACATGCTTTGTCATCGAACAACAGATGACGGCGTCTTGCCATTCTAACGGCAAACACCAGCCAACTCCTCCCCGCCCCGTTCCGTGATCAATTGATCAATGTCAGCCCCCCTCGCGTATGTGGTACCTAAGAGGTTACGTCCAATTTCGGCTTCCCCTTCAAAATTTTCTAGAGCTCCTTCAGAGGAGCAGCGTAACCCGGAGTGAGACTAGTGGCCAACAGGCTTGGAGCTCACATATTTAGTTTTGTACAGCCCTCAACCCACTTGCAAGGACGCGTTTTGCGTACCTTTTAAATTTTCCTCCCAATTCTCCTTCGATTTTTCGATTTTCACTACAGTTGAGTTCATGAATGACACCTGCTTACTGCAGAATGTTTTGAATAGTTCTCATCTCTAGTTATAATCTTTGCTTTAATGTAATGTGATAGAGAGCGAAATTTAAGCAAAAATCTATTTTTTTCCTTGATACATACAGGCTTGAAATTTAATATTTACATTTTCATGAAAGTATACGTATAAAGAAAGGTTTTTTTTTATAGTGCCTAAAATGCCTATTTCGACGTCAGTGCCTATTTTTAAGTTTTTTTAAATAATTTTTTGCATCATTTTTTCGTAACTGTTCCTGTACCGTTTACATTCCAAGACGGATAACAACAACTCCTTCATAAAAGTGAACAACACAATAGAGAAGTGCCTCCGGGCCATCCCTTCTCATTCTTACAATCTTTCAATCCTAAAATTTCAAATTTCAGTCGGCCTGGTGGGTAGCATAGTCGGTATAGCGCTGGCGTTCTGCGCTCGAGGTTGTGGGTTCGATCCCGGCCCAGGTCAATGGCTTTAAGTGTGCTTAAATGCGACAGGCTCTTGTCAGTAGATTTACTGGCATATAAAAGAACTTCTGCAGGACAAATTATTATTATTATTATTATTATTATTATTATCATTATCTTCCTCTGTCTGTCAGCAATTTAACACAAACTCGCTGGGTTGTACCCGAATAAAAATTCTCTTACATTCCAAGACATAACAACCCCTTCCTTTTTTCTCACCATTTGTAAGTACAGCAGTGAGCGGTACAATAGCCAAGATAGGTGCTGTTCATCAACTGTGAAGCAAACTATGGGAATGTGATTGGTGAATGGAAAACACTAACTTAAAGACAGAATGTCTTCATTTTGTGTAAGCATGTGTACGCTTGTAAAATGTGATATATGTGGAAGTTTGTTTTAATCCTAGAATTTTGAAGTAAATAAATGTTGAATCTTATATTGGTGACATTCTTTAACAAAAAAGCCAATTCTTTAGATTATAGAGCTTAAATAAAGAAGTTTAATAGCCTATTTTAGGCGCCTAAAATGCCACTTTTTAGGGCCTAAAATTCCGCTCTCTAGCAATAAAGTTACTTACTTTCTTACTGGCTTTTAAGGAACCCGGAGGTTCATTGCTGCCCTCACATAAGCCGCCATTGGTCCCTGTCCTGAACAAGATTAATCCATTCTCTATCATCATATCCCACCTCCCTCAAATCCATTTTAATATTATCTTCTCATCTATGTCTCGGCCTCCCCAAAGGTCTTTATTCCCTCCGGCCCCCCAACTAACACTCTCTATGCATTTCTGGATTCGCCCATACGTGCTACATGTCCTGCCCATCTCAAACGTCTGGATTTAATGTTCCTAATTATGTCAGGTGAAGAATACAATGCGTGCAGTTCTGTGTTGTGTAACTTTTTCCATTCTCCTGTACCTTCATCCCTCTTAGCCCCAAATATTTTCCTAAGCACCTTATTGTCAAACACCCTTAACCTATGTTCCTCTCTCAAAGTGAGAGTCCAAGTTTCACAACCATAAAGAACAACCGGTTATAAATTCTAACTTTCAGATTTTTTGACAGCAGACTGGATGATAAAATCTTCTGAACCGAATAATAACAGGCATTTCCCATATTTATTCTGTGTTTAATTTCCTCCCAAGTATCATTTATATTTGTTACTGTTGCTCCAAGATATTTGAACTTCTCCACCTCTTCAAAAGACAAATTTCCAATTTTTATATTTCCATTTCGTACAATATTCCCGTCACGAGTCATAATCATATACTTTGTCTTTTCGGGATTTACTTCCAAACCTATCTCTTTACTTTCTTCCAATAAAATTCCCGTGTTTTCCCTAATCGTTTGTGGATTTTCTCCTAGCATATTCACGTCATCCGCATAGACAAGAAGCTGATGTAACCCGTTCAATTCCAAGCCCTCTCTGTTATCCTGGACTTTCCTAATGGCATACTCTAGAGCAAAGTAAAAAAGTAAAGGTGATAGTGCATCTCCTTGCTTTAGCCCACAGTGAATTGGAAACGCATCTGACAGAAAATGACCTTTACGAACTCTGCTGTACGTTTCACTGAGACACATTTTAATTAATCGAACTAGTTTCTTGGGAATACCAAATTCAATAATATTTAATAATATTTTATTGAGGAATTACTTGTCAATAAGTTTATTACGCACAATATATTTAACTTTATTTCAGTCGGTAGTTATATATGGAATTCTAGGATGGAGTAGCTCATTTATATCCAATTTTAATCCATTTTATTTATTACAAAAGAAAATAATTAAAATATGTCTTCATAAACCTATTGATTTTCCATCTCAAAATTTGTTTTAAACTTTAATGTACTTAACCTAAGACAGATTTATTATATTGTATTAATAAAATTCATACATAAAAATCGAAATAATTTTGAATTGTATTCTCATAGTTATGAAACAAAAGGTATGAATTCTTTAAGATTGTTTGAACCAAAATGCAACACTGTTACAGTATTTAATCATAGTAGTAATTTAGGCCCAAGATATATAACAAATTTATATTTCATCATCATCATCTTCATCACGGCATAAGCCTCAAATTTATATTTAAATTTCCTAAACTTGTCAATTCTAATGGCTCTAGTATTAGCTAAATTTAGAAAGTTATGTATGGATTTTATAAAAATTGAAAAATTGTAAATTTAAATTTATGTAATATAATTGCATAGTAGACATAAGACAAATTGTATTATATAATTATTAATTTCAATTCAGGAATCCGCCCCTGAGCACGAGTTCTACTCTTTCAGGGCGAGCTAAAGTTTTTCTGTATATATTATATGTTTATGTTACGATTATTAGCAAAATAATAAATAAATAAGAATATCATATAATACTTCCCTCTTAACCGAGTCATATGCCTTTTTTAAATCTATGAATAACTGATGTACTGTACCCTTATACTCCCATTTTTTCTCCATTATCTGTCGAATACAAAATATCTGGCCAATAGTTGATCTATTACGCCTAAAACTACACTGATGTTCCCCAATAATTTCATCTACATATGGAGTTAATCTTCTCAAAAGAATATTGGACAAAATTTTGTACGACGTCAACAAAAATGATATTCCTCGAAAGTTACTACAGTTGGTCTTGTCCCCCATCTTAAAGAAAGGTACGATTAGTAATAGAGTATGGGCTTTAAATGTAGAACGTTCTCGGTTTGATACTAACGGTGAAAATCGTTTCTTCTCCACTCAGCGGAGTGGATTTTGAATAAGAAATTGTGTTCCTGGGTTCAACCTCCGCCCTCCAAGGAGTGGGTGGGTGTTGTAATACTTCGTACACATAGAATTTGAAATTCTAAATTCCATCTCTTGCAGAAATCTAAATTCATCACTTCCGCGTGATGAGAGAAGGAACATCTTGCAGCCATGCCTTGCCTTCTTCATATTCATTAGGACCGGAGAGGGTGTCAAACACGGGGGTTGGTGTTTGCTACAGATCTCCTCTCCCCCTTTTGATTTAATAATCCTCCCCACCACCACTACCCTTCCATGCACATTGAATGAGCATTCCCTAGAGGGAACAAAGTTTCTACCCCTGCAGAATTTCTTCTCTGAGGGTTGGAATGCTTGGAGCCTTTGAGATGTCTCTCACGGCAAAACACAGCAAGTATTTTTAGTGGCAGTCGGGATAGAATTAAAGTTCACAACACTATTCCTTTTAGTTAGTGTCTCCCGCGCCTCGGAAAAGGAAAGGGTGTGATGTCGACGCTAGGGGTGGACAAATTTTCGAGAATGGAGACAATTGAATGGGCACTGTAACAAGACAAGACTGATCGTAGTATTATTTATTTATTCTGGTGTAGTTAAGGCCATCAGGCCTTCTTTCCACAACACCAGGAATACAAATACAATAATTTAGAAAAACAGAAAAAAAACACTATATACAAATATATATTATTTTAATGTACCGAAGTACATATGATATTTCCATGCAGATATTCTGCGTCATCATACGATGAAAAGTAATGGAACGGAGAAAAATTCTCTCCGGCGCCGGGATTTGAACCCGGGTTTTCAGCTCTACGTGCTGACGCTTTATCCACTAAGCCACACCGGATTCCACCCCGTCGTCGGAAGAATCGTCTCAGTTTTAAGTTCCAACTCTTGGGTTCCCTCTAGTGGCCGCCCTCTGCACTACGTCATAGATATCTATGAACCTACGACCGAAGTCACACATGTGCTGAGGTGCACTCGTAATGAGTGACTAGTTGGCCGGGATCCGACGGAATAAGCGCCGTCTTAAATCACGAAGTGATTTACGCATATCATATATATTATTATAATGTACCGAAGTACATATGATATTTCCATGCAGATATTCTGCGTCATCATACGATGAAAGAGTAATGGAACGGAGAAAAATTCTCTCCGGCGCCGGGATTTGAACCCGGGTTTTCAGCTCTACGTGCTGACGCTTTATCCACTAAGCCACACCGGATTCGACCCGGATTCAAATCCCGGCGCCGGAGAGAATTTTTCTCCGTTCCATTACTCTTTCATCACTATATACAAAGTAAAGCTACACAAAAATATACACAGGTTCCAGTCACACAAACTTTAAATGAGTGATTAAGTATCATAATTAATTGTATCCTAACTAATTAACTAACATAAACAAGAAACTTGCAATTTTAATCTAGATTAAAAAGAAAAAGAAAAAAGGAACACAAATCAATACTTCTAGCAATATCTAAAAAACATTAACTAAGAGAAAATTTTCCAATTTAATTTTGAATTGTGATAAAGTCCGGCAGTCCCTGACGTCATTAGGTAACGAATTCCAGAGGCGAGGTATTTCTACAGAGTAGGAGGACGAGTATAAAGACATTCTATGATGAGGGATAGAAAGAAGTGCTTGATGTCGGTTTCGAAGAGTTGTAAGAAATTGAAAGCGCGATAACAGATAATTCAGAGTAGAAGTATGCATGATTCTAAACAGAAGAGACGGTGAATGTATTGTTCTTCGTTCCTTCAGACGTACCCATGAAAGTAACTGGAGGGAAGGTGTTATATGGTCAAATTTACGAGTATTGCAGATGAATCGTATGCACACATTATGAACACGTTGTAGTCTCTCAGCTAAAAGTGAACTTACATTAGTTAGCAAGGAATCGCAATAATCAAAATGGGGCATTACAAGCGTCTGGATAAGATTCTTTTTTAGACTAAGTGGTAGAAATTCTTTCATATGGAACAAGGAGTGAATTTGAGAAAATATTTTTTTGCAAATGTGTGTTACTTGAGTGTTCCAATTTAGATCGCTATCCATATGGTCAAATTTACGAGTATTGCAGATGAATCGTATGCACACATTATGAACACGTTGTAGTCTCTCAGCTAAAAGTGAACTTACATTAGTTAGCAAGGAATCGCAATAATCAAAATGGGGCATTACAAGCGTCTGGATAAGATTCTTTTTTAGACTAAGTGGTAGAAATTCTTTCATATGGAACAAGGAGTGAAGTTGAGAAAATATTTTTTTGCAAATGTGTGTTACTTGAGTGTTCCAATTTAGATCGCTATCCATAAAAATGCCAAGATTTTTAACTGTTTCACTGTATTTATTAATAATCCCATTCAATATTATATGTGGTATAGTACTACTATCAAGAGTGCTTCGTAGACGATTATGTCCCATTACGATTGCTTGCGATTTCTCTGGATGTAACCTTAATCCAAATTTTTGTGCCCACAGTGAAATCGAATTCAAGTCTTCGTTTATATTATTTAATGCGTCACTAATCTCGTCAGGGTGGAAATGCAAATAAATTTGCAAGTCGTCAACATACATAATATGGTGTCTGCAGTATAGTGGGTTGTAGCTACTGTTACTAAGAGTTTAGTAATTCGTCCCCAAGGACAAATCTTATGTATCAAGTTGGATTTAGACGCTTTACTCAGTGCATACGAAACTTGTACACACACACACACACACACACACACACACACACACACACACACACACACACACAGCACATGCAAACACACATTCAGTCTATACAGGGTTAGTTAAAAGTCCCACACCACCAAAATAACTTTTGAAGCATGTGGTTCAGTGACATGAAACTTGGTATGTGGGAATAACCATATACTAAGAACTCAATAATGGTATTACAGAGTTATGTCTACTTCCGGTTAAACCGGAAGTAACTCCAACTCTCTTATTTTAAATGGAACACCCAATATATATTTTTTATTTTTTAATAAAGCTCATTAAGAACTTTTCAAAAAGTACCTAATCCCTTAAAGGACAGAACTAAAATTCTTTCAATCATTTATTATCCATATATACATCTTGATTACACAACTTTTAACACTATATCACTTCAGAATATGTATTCTGTGTCTTTCTCGTGTTAAATTTACCGTACCTGGTTAACATGTTTCGACCTGTTTTGGGCCTGCTTCAGAACTGGTTGTTGCTGGTCTTGGCGCCTTTTGTTTCCTGTGGGGGTGTGTTTGTGTAGTGTAATGTGGAGTAAAAGAGTGTGTGTGTTTTGAAATTGAGTTGTGTGTTGAGAATTTCATTTGGATGTGTTTTTGTGTGTCTGTATATTTCATATTGTTCTGGCTTTTTGGTTGGATGTGTAGAATTTCCATGTCTGTGATGGTGTCTCTGTAGGTGTGGTTAGCATTTGTGATGTGTTCTGGATATTTGGAAGTGTTTTGTAATTTTGTTATGGCTGTGATGTGTTCTTTGTGTTTGAAATGATCTGCCTGTCTGTCCTATGTAGAAGTTGTTGCAGATGTTACATTTGAGCTTGTATACGCCTGTGTGGTTGCATTAGTTTGCTTGTGTCGTTCTGTAACAGTAAGAGTAAAAGTCAGAAGCTTACGGATAGTACTTACTTAGCCTACTTATTTACAAATGGTTTTTAAGGAATCAGCAGATTCGTTGCCCAGGGTGCGCGATAGGTGGCTGGTCTACGCGATGAGACGAGATGATGATGAAGATTTGTTGGGATGCCATTGGAAAACCAGAGCTCTCGGAGTAAACTTGGACCACGGGTTTTTCCAACAAAAGTTATGAATCGTTATACACCGGGGTTAGAATCCGAGTCCACAGGATTATGAGGCCAACGCACTAGCCACTAGATCACCATGGAGACGCTTCAAAATTATAAGTTGAAAATTTCAGCCCTAATCACTCTTAAAGAAGTCTCCACTCTGTTTCCATGGCAACGTGTGATATCTCTAAGAAAGTAGCTTCCATTACGAGATATACCGTAGAAGTGGGTGTAAAATCGTTCATTTGCGATTTTTATTGAAAATTATATATTTTCTCAGTTACTTGTTAAAATTTTGTTATGCTGACTTCATTGCCTTACATTGTAAATGTAAGCGAGAGGGACAACAAAAACCCTGCGAATGCCAACAATGGGAACACTGTGTAATTATCGTTGAAGTGAAAATTGTTATTTTTAACTTTTTCTCTTAAATGAAAACAAAGTCTTACAAACTCTAAGTTATAGTCAGCAGTGAAAGGAGACAGGAAGTATACGTAAGTACTTTTCGTTGAGATTGTATCCTGAAATAATAGTTTTGCAGTTGGTAAATGTTAGTATTGGAACTTATTATTTTAAGAAAACTTGTACCTTTGTAGGGTTAAGTCGATCATGCCATCGACCTACTCGAAACAGATAGGACCAGCAGAAAGAATAAATTATTCACCGAAATATATCCAACTAACATTTATAAACAGAAAAGTGTCATAGCATAGCTTATATTGATGGGATAGTGGGGAAAGAGGAAGACGAAATTATGGTGAATTTTTTCGTAAGAGAAGCACTGCCAAAGGAACATATTTTGTACACCCCTCTGTACCTGACTATGGGCACAACGTAGTTTCTAAAGTGACATGAGGAAGGGAAGATTTCAAATGACATCTGATATAAACCTAAGCAATGTTGAATTGCATTTTAGATTATAATTGAAGGGTGGTATTTCAATGTAAATTTTGAATTCTGAAATATTTGTTTGTTGGTATGTGAAGTATTAAAATGTGTTTTTATGTTTTATAAGTTGGCAATCATAGTCACGATTGTACAGTGGAGACCTATAGGCCTAATTGAATCGCACTTTTTAGAAAAAAACTAAGTCAAAATTTGTCATTTTTATTTCTTCTGATGAAATCATTAATACTTCTAAGACGCAAAGATAAACAAAGGAAGGGACTTAAACAAACCTTTCCCTGTATCTCTAACATCGAGTTGATGTTTATATTACGGCACTGGTATACTGGTATTTATTCATGAAAGTAAGTTCTTTTACTTTCCTGAAAAATAGAACATTTTGACTTAGTTCCTTTCTAAAAAGTGCGATTAAATTGTATCGAATAGTATGATCACAGTAACATAAGATACACTATATAATGCTATAGGCATATATTGAAGATTATTATTGTTTTTTACACCCCTTATAATAAATAAAATTTATGTAACACATTTAATTTGTTTTTTAAAAACAGAAACAGTGACCGACTTTACTCCGCAATATTTTAAAATCGATCTTAAACTAAAAATTCAATGGTGATCGACTTTAGCCTATTTAAGCAGGTAACTTCGATCAGAAGTCAAATAAAAAAAAACAGTTTTTTATAGATTGTAATTCAATTCTTGTCACGTGTCTTCATAACTGAAGGATATGACAACAAAATGCTATTTTGTGCGAGATCGTGGGTATTTGCTTGTTTTCCGCACAGAACCAATACGTGGTAAGTGTGAAATACCACATTCAATATTCCCAACATAACACATAACAATTTCCCTCTTCTTACCGCTTAAGCGCGACATTCATTTTACAGCCTTAGGCTTTTAACATATTATTTTTAGAGACGTTTAACATAGTAATAATTATAAATTGGAAACTTACCACTGCAATTTCACCTAAATTGCAATGTTAATTATTGTTTTTAAATGTTTGCAAAAATTAAGTAAAGTCTACTATTCCACGAAACTTATTGCATTCCTGATACAAGTAACATTAAGGAAGCCGTGAAAAAATCAACAAGATTCCAGATGCCGATGTTATTACTGCAATATGTTATATAAATAATATTGTTAAAATATTAAAATGAAAAATAAATCATTACATAACCTTACCGTTTGTTTTAAGTTCGCATTTATAGACTGGGGGGAAAAAAGACAGACATATCACGGCCTGCTGGAGTATAGTAAACACAGAAAACATTTTAAAGCAACAATGTTGAAGAAAGATATTTTGGTTTTCCGAAGTTGCCGTCATTAAACAGAAACCAAGATGGAGATTTCATTGCAAATAATTAGAAATTCGTCTTTCAGGTATGTAATAAACGATCTTCGCACAAAATAATGTACGATACACGAGCGGTATGTTTGTTTTTCTCGGAAATTAAAAAAGCTCAACTACGTTTCGCTTTTCCAATCTTTTCTCGAACATAAAAACGTCAACCATACCGCTCTTGTAACGTATATTACTATTCTGAGGAACTTCGCTCCATTGCATAACTCAATATCATTAAAAAATTGCAAAATTTTGATCGACTTTACCCTCTTCTACGGTATAACAGAAACAAGTTCTCAAATGTTACTGAATTTTTACAGATGAATGCTTCGTGTTGTATCTCTGAAACCTGGCGTGTTGGAGACAAATGGTAAAGACAAAAAATGTTCCTTTTACAGAAACGAAGTCGTAGGCGTGGCAGCTCTGTTACTCTTGTTTCTGGAATACAAAAGTCGCATAAATCAAGGAGTCTGGTGTACAGTGAGGATATCCCGTCACAGAGCCCCTCTTTTCCCACCCGCCAGCATTTCACGTTGCTTGGCAGAATACAACAGTCGAACTTGGACGGGAATTCCTGGAAGCGCTCCGCGGCGTGACTCACGAACAATGCTCCATCAGTATGCACGCTAGCTGTCCCTGCCCTGTAGGCAACCGGTCTTACTCGAGGCTTCTTTTATTTCTGTTATTTACACAAATAATTATGGAGTCCAATTATAGCAACGGACCGCGCATTTGCTGTTAATGAAGGAGCGTTTTTGCGGTCCTTGGTTCATGTCCCGTCACGTTTCATAACGGATCATGAGGAGGAGTTTTTCAGCAACGTTTCAGAAACTAAAACTACTGTATGACATTTACATTAAAGTCTGTACTTACCCACTTACTGGCTTTTAAGGAACCCGGAGGTTCATTTCCGCCCTCACATAAGCCCGCCATTGGTCCCTATCCTGAGCAAGATTAATCCAGTCTCTATCATCATATCCCACCTCCCTCAAATCCATTTTAATATTATCTTCCCATCTACGTCTCAGCCTCCCCAAAGATCTTTTCCCCTCTGGCCTCCCAACTAACACTCTATATGCATTTCTGGATTCGCCCATACGTGCTACGTGCCCTGCCCATCTCAAACGTTTGGGTTTAATGTTCCTAATTATGTCAGGTGAAGAATACAATGCGCGCAGTTCTGTGCTGTGTAACTTTCTCCATTCTCCTGTAACTTCATACCTCTTAGCCCCAAATATTTTCCTAAGCACCTTATTCTCAAACACCCTTAATATCTGTTCCTCTCTCAAAGTGAGAGTCCAAGTTTCACAACCATACAGAAGAACCGGTAATATAACTGTTTTATAAATTCCAACTTTCAGATTTTTCGACAGCAGACTGGATAATAAAAGTTTCTCAACCAAATAATAATAACAGGCATTTCCCATATTTAATTTAGTTTAATTTCCTCCCGAGTATCATTTATATTTGTTACTGTTGCTTCAAGATATCTGAACTTCTCCACCTCTTCAAAAGATAAATTTCCAATTTTTATATTTCCATTTCGTAGAATATTCCCGTCACGAGACATAATCATATACTTTGTCTTTTCGGGATTTACTTCCAAACCTATCTCTTTACTTGCTTCCAGTAAAGTTCCCGTGTTTTCCCTAATCGTTTGTGGATTTTCTCCTAACATATTCACGTCATCCGCATAGACAAACAGCTGATGTAACCCGTTCAATTCCAACCCCTCTCTGTTATCCAGGACTTTCCAAATGACATACTCTAGAGCAAAGTTAAAAAGTAAAGATGATATTGCATCTCCTTGCTTTAGCCCACAGTGAATTGGAAACGCATCTGACAGAAACTGACCTATACGACCTGTACGTTTCACTGAGACGCATTTTAATCAATCGAACTAGTTTCTTGGGAATACCAGATTCAATAAGAATATCATATAAAACTTAAAAGTCTGTAGAAAAAAAAGTTATTTCAAATTGCTTGGTGTGCATGTCGATACAAAATTGACGTGGAAGGCTCGTTTTTTGCGTCAATTAATTATCTAGAGCAATGTTTCTCAAAGTGTGGGTAGCGACCCTCTAGCAGGTCGTGTAAAGAGCTAAGGGGGCCACGAGATAATTTTACAAAGTAAAACCAAACATGCCTAATTAACATAAATTTATTTTGTATTTAGTCACATAAACAGTGTTGAACAAAATAATTAAAACAATGTTTCCGTATTTAAAATTAATGGGATAAATGTGCCTGTTTTCCAGAAAGTATTTTCTCAAATCTGGATTCTGTATTTGATACACACAGTGTTATCATTTTGAAGTTCAAGGAAATTCCTCACATTTCCTTTGATCGCAATCAGACGATATGTGTCAGAGGAAGAACAAATTTTTGTATATATCTGAAGTCTGACTAGTGTAATATCACAGTCTACTATATACAGTCGCGAAGCTTGAGGTGATTTTTTGCAAATCTCGTGATAAAGCGCTCCAAGCGGTTAGCAACTAGAAACAATAGACTGTCCACGGTCGACTTTGGACTGTGTCGTATTTCCATCGAGTGCTAGCTCGTTGCGTATTTCACATTGATGCATGTGAAATGTTCGTTATTGGTTGTAATGAAAATGTTAATGGCTAAAATACAATAATTGGAATAATAATATTTTACTAGAGACATAGAAAAATTAAGTTTGTTTTAATGAAATTTATTGATCACGTTTTATTTTCAATTTTGGTGGGATTATTATTGCTTAGGCCTACTTTTTTTTTTCAAAGGATATGTTTTTAATTATAGCTGTTAATTTTGTTGTTATTTTTATTTGTTACTTTACTAGAGACGTAGAAAAAGTCTGTTAGAATAAAATTTATTGATCACGTTTTATTCCAATTCTCGTGTGATTATTATTGCTTAACCTCATCCCACTTTGTTAGTTACGTAAGCCTACACTACAAGTACCGGTACACGTAAGTTACTCCATTAATTCATACTTCCATTATTATTGCTGTAAAGGGAAATGCAAATTAATATTTATTGGTTTCATAGTTCATTATCGCTATAATCTTGAATGAGTGAAGCGATTATAGCAAATTTCAGTTGGTTTTGCACAAACAAAAATAATATTAACCTATTTCTTGCAGGTATCTTCGAGTTTATGGTGGAATTTAATATACTTCGTTAAAATAATAAATTAACTTTATGCATTTAATATTTCAATAATGGAAGCAAGGTGTTAATTTTTCCAAAAGAACACGACAACGAAAGTGTAACATATTTTCTCGTCTGCTAGGAGAGAGATCTACGATAATGAGGCGATAGTAGCGATCCTAGTGGTGGGCAACTACCCATGTTTGCATTTTTAATACATATTGAGCTTCGCGACTGTATATAGTAGACTGTGGTAATATGTAGCTAGTCGGCGAGTATGCAATGGAGGGGGAAAGGAACTGGTTACCCTACCCTATTATCTCCTGGCCTAGTTGTATTGTATTGTATTCATTTACATTCCATGGTACTCGAACATCGCTTCACAGCTAGAATATGGAACATGTCAAAAACATCTTAATAGTGCATAATGCTCTTAATTACAGTCACAGTCTAGTTGAAATATATACAGAAGAATTTTACAATATAGTCTACTAGTACAACACAAAGGTTTAGTATCAATACTTAATACAAGACAGAAATATTCATGAAGCGTTCTTGAATGTCATAAATTCTTTTACAGAATAGAAGGCGTGAGAAATTAGATACTTCTTTAATTTGGCCCTAAATAATCTTATGTTTTGAGTTTGATCTTTTATATCGATAGGAAGGCTATTAAACATTTTTACTTCCATATAACGCACTCCTTTTTCATAGCACGATAGACTTGCCGATGGAATATAATAGTAATTTTTTGACGTGTATTTATGCTATGAACTGTTGAATTAGTTAGAAAGTTTTCACGATTACACACGAGGAAGTTTGTTAATGAAAAATATACTGACAAGTCATGGGCATTATTTGTAGTTTTTTTTAATGGACCTCCACGATTCCCTAGATTTGGCACCTACTATTATTCTAATTATTCTTTTTTGTAGTAGGAATATACTGTTACTATCTGTAGAATTTCCCCAGAATATTATTCCAGAACACATTACTGAGTGGAAGTATGCAAAGTATATTGTTTTTAAGGTATCGATATTTACTGTCTGTTGCATAGATCTAATAGTAAGAGATGCCGAATTTGGTTTGGGGGTAATTTCTTTAATATGATTTTTCCGATATAACACATTATCGATTTGTAAACCAAGAAATTTGGTTGTTATTGTTTCTATTAGGGATCTGTTGTTAATTATTGCGCTTGAAATTTGAAAGGTTGAATTTTGGTAGAATTTAAACTGAATTACTAGTACCCTATATTAGTTTTGTTGCAATTTAATACTAATTTATTGGCTGAGAACCAATCACATATTTTGAGAAGAATTGCCTCTATTGGTGATTGGAAGGTGTTGGACTTATTGGCTGTAATTACTATACTTGTACTATGTTCAAATAATATGGAATGGCTACATATTTTATTAAGGGGGCAAGATCATTTATGAACATTAGAAAAAGTAGGGAACTTAATATTGATCCTTGAGGAATTCCATTATTAATAGTTCCCCATGTCGACTTTCTGTTTCCTATCTATGAGATATGAGTGACAAAAATTTCATTCACTAGTACTTGAACTCTAACCCTCTGCGTCGAGGTCCAGTATGGTCCAGTATGCAGACGAAATATTGTAAAAAATTGCACAAAATTGTAAAATACTGTAAAAATTGTAATTGTAAAAAAATTTTGAATTGTTCCATCTTAAAGCTTTTGCTTGTTCCAGATCTTGGAATATAATAAATGAATGAATGAATGAATGAATGAATGAATGAATGAATGAATGAATGAATGAATGAATGAATGAATGAATGAATGAATGACCACTACACTACCAAATAACAGTTGCCTCGTAAGTGATGTCTTCTTGGTATCACTTGTGAGGTTCAGACCTGTCTTCGGACAATTGACTTAAACAAAAAACTAGCTTCCAGAGAGAAATTATAACTTATTAAAAAACAATTGTAAAGGTTTATATGAATCGCTCTGTATTACTATTAATATGAAGATCTGTTTTCTTTTAATTGTCTATAATTTGTAGACATATGTGAACGAAGTTTGAGGGGAGGTTTCGAAATGAACCCACTAAAATTTTCCTTTCACTTAGTTCCAAAATCCACATACGAAACTGCACTAACGGCTGGTTTTCCATTCGGTTTTTATGAATCAATGAAAGACTGGCTCATCACCGTTGATAGAACAGACGGTCCAGTTCCCCGTCCTTGAAATGGAAGAATGGAACTTGCACGCATGTCTTGCAGGGGTCACGGCCCGCAGTTTTCAAGTGCGGGGTCAAGTGTTGGTAACCCTGAGCGTTTAACTCGCCGCCTGCGACTATTAAACCCACAGCGGCGTGGATGTCCTTCCCGCAAGGGCGCGATGTAAGAGTGGCCCCAATTTTTGGTGCAGGACAAAGTCGGTATTGTATCTCAGCAACAGCTTCACAACAGCGCACTGTGTTCGCTGGGTACATTAGGAACTGAATCAAGCCATCAATTCACTGACCTGTGGCTGGCAGAGCTTGGGAAGTAACGATTTCTTATTTGCCCGTCTTCAGAGCACCGGAGGCAATGTATAAAAACTAGTGTTGTGGGATTTAATCGATTAATCGATCAATTTCTGTTGTAATATTAATCGATCAAAATATTTAATCGAATAATCGAGTCGATTAAAATTAATCGGTTGTAGTTGATATTAATTCTATTTTGTTAATACAAACTCCTACTAAAATTCCGACAATATTTCTCTCTCGGAAATTGCTTACTTAAAAACACAATAGTACTGTTATTTTCTAACTGTAAACCAGGTAGCGAAGGGAAAATCTTTGCACAAACACTTCAGAAAGAGATGGAGATATGATGACAGTGACCAAGTCCACCTTTATTGAAAGTTGATACACAATACGAAAACCTTATTAAGTTTTATGGTTTTCCAAGAAAACTTCCACCTTGTTTCAGCTCATCTTCCTAGCATATGAAATACATACTTTTCTAGCATTTGTCCTCCTCATCCCTTATAAAATAGCCATGTCTACACTGTGTGCAAGTGAGAGCGTAACTACCCTCTTCTCTTTCTAAAATCTGATAATTCGTTTACAATAGGGGCCAGTCTTCTCTTTCGACCGCTGTGCTTTTGCAGTTTCCGTACTGAATTTGTATATGAAGGTTGTGTGTTTAGTTAGATAAAGAAAAAAAAAAACCGTTTTCTGTGGTCTGTGAAAAATGTAAACTCCATTATGTCATATGAGAATTTGAGAGGTAAACTCTGTGAAACGTTTGGATTTAAATTGAACGATCGTGGAGAAGTGCTTGACAGAAAAATAAACTCCTACTAAAATTCCGACAATATTTCTCTCTCGGAAATTGCTTACTTAAAAGCACAATAGTACTGTTATTTTCTAACTGTAAACCAGGAGCGAAGGGAAAATCTTTGCACAAACACTTCAGAAAGAGATGGAGATATGATGACAGTGACCAAGTCTACCTCTATTGAAAGTTGATACACAATACGAAAACCTTATTAAGTTTTATGGTTTTCCAAGAAAACTTCCACCTTGTTTCAGCTCATCTTCCTAGCATATGAAATACATACTTTTCTAGCATTTGTCCTCCTCATCCTTTCTTATAAAATAGCCATGTCTACACTGTGCTTTTGCAGTGTAGTGAGAGCGTAACTACCCCCTTTTCTTTCTAAAATCTGATAATTTTGTTTATAATAGAACGGCCAGTCTTGTCTTTCGACCGACAATGTGCTTTTTATTTTCTAACTGCAGTTTCCGTACTGAGTTTGTATATGAAGGTTGTGTGTTTAGTTAGATAAAGAAAAAAAACCGTTTTCTGTGGTCTGTGAAAAATGTAAACTCCATTATGTCATATGAGAATTTGAGAGGTAAACTCTGTGAAACGTTTGGATTTAAATTGAACGATCGTGGAGAAGTGCTTGACAGAAAAATAAACTCCTACTAAAATTCCGACAATATTTCTCTCTCGGAAATTGCTTACTTAAAAGCACAATAGTACTGTTATTTTCTAACTGTAAACCAGGTAGCGGAGGGAAAATCTTTGCACAAACACTTCAGAAAGAGATGGAGATATGACAGTGACTAGTCTACTTCTATTGAAAGTTGAAACACAATACGAAAACCTTATTAAGTTTTATGGTTTTTTCAAGAAAACTTCCACCTTGTTTCAGCTCATCTTCCTAGCATATGAAATACATACTTTTCTGGGATTTGTCCCCCTTATCCCTTATAAAATAGCCATGTCTACACTGTGTGCAAGTGAGAGCGTAACTACCTTCTTCTCTTTCTAAAATCTGATAATTCGTTTACAATAAGGGCCAGTCTTCTGTTTCGACCGCTGTACTTTGCAGTTTCTGTACCGAGTTTCTATGTGAAGGTTGTGTTTTTAGTTAGATAAAGAAAAAAAATCAGTTTTCTGTGGTCTGTGAAAAGTGTAAACTCCATATGTATATGAGAATTTGAGAGGTAAATTCTGTGAAACGTTTGGATTTGAATTGAACGATCGTGGAGAAGTGCTTGACAGAAAAACAGTTTTTTTCGTGTTTAGTGATGCAGGAAACATTGTTACTAAACGTAGAGCGGCACTTAATTCGGAGCATGTGAATGCACTCAAATGTTTAAAATCATGGATGAAGCAGTATTAACTGGTGAGTCTTCATACTTTTTGTTATTTATGTTTGCCTCAAAAATTCCCGGAGAAATTGACACAATAAATTATGTTATAAGCCTTATCATAAATATGTCAGTAAGTAATAAAATAGTTGTTTTGTAATATAACGATACAATATATAGAGATATACAACATTTAATACTTATGCTTATCACCGAACAGAAGTTAAATTTAACAATAATTGTATATTACAGTAATTAAAATATTTTTTCAACTAGATCGAAACTAGATTAATCGATTGAAGTCAAATAGTTAATCAATTAAATATTTTGATCGATCAACAGCAATAATAAAAATAAATCATGATGCCATTCTATAAACCATACATAGGCATCGTGCCTCACTTGAGAATTTGTGCCTCACTGGCCTTCACAGAGCTTATCGCTCTGAGTGACATCATCTTCACGCTCCCCGTTCCTCCCTCACGTAGCTCCTAGGCGTGGGCAGGTTCTATATCAGTTTCATAAGCAATATCAGTGGTGGCATAATGGCATTATCAAAGCAGTGTGTACGCGTTAGAAAACGATTATTTCATGAGAAATGGGAGGAAGGATTTTTTTGCTGTTGAGAAGGGGAGAACATACGATGTATGTTATGCTCGAAAATCCTATTAGGCATGAATAAATTTAATATACAACGACATTACTCCTTATGTCATAAAGAACATGCTGAATTAGAAGGTAAGATAAATTAAATGTTATTTTTCGTACTATTCCGAAGAAAGTTTATGATCTTAACATTTGCATAGTATACTAAATACATTATACCTTAAACACGCTGCATTAAAAGGTACGAGGAATTAAATGTTGTTTGTACGTATTATTTACAAAATAAATTTATTAAAAAAATATCAAATGTGCGTAGAAAACGAAATATGATTTTCTGAAATTATTTTAGGTCGAGAACGTGCAAATCTATTAAGTAATCTTGATAAACGCCAGAATATTCAAGAAAATAAACGTAGACAACGTGATGGAATATTATTGGCTAGTTATGCAATTTCTCGCCTGTGATTTAAATGAATTCAGCGATAGAGAAACAGTAAAGAGGTTTATGATTAAAGCTGCCGAATTAATTTGCCAAATTGAATAAAAGTTTTTGAGTCTCTCACGTTAACCAAGCGCTTTCCTAATAATTCACCACTGACCGCCTTAGCGATTACGATAAGGTGACGCAGGTCACAGCAGTTTATATTTCCCATCCTACTCTGCAGTCTCCTCTCCTAGTAAACAAACTATTTCAAATCGAGTGCCTCACGTCACCGAAAAGTGTGCCCATGTATGCTCTAAACTCAGGTTGGTGTGAATAGAACGGAACTCGTATCTCTGTCTGGTTGCTGGGCGGACCACAGCCGTGGCTTGCGGGCCGTGACTCTCTAATCCCTGACCTCGCGGTCAAGTCGTATCCTGGCGCTTGGGCGCAAATTGCTCTGATTGGCAATGGTGTGCCGGCCACGCAGAGGTGCAAAACAATTGAGTGACGCACTGCGGTCATTCACATTGTTCACGTGGGAAGAGCTTCCGGCACCACACCCACTCGCGGGCCCGGGATCGCATCTCCGAAACTGTGCAACTATTGTGTAGTGGGTAGTCTGTTTCTTGAGATCCGGTGCGCCTCAGGAGTTTTCTTTTTTATCTCGAATATCTTGACATATTGCTCAAAGAATGAAATTTATGACGCTCATCAAGTTTTGGAATTATTTAACAACACTAAGCCAAAACGTTAGTCTAATTTGAGGAGTTGCATCCGACATTCTCGGATTCAAACCCGCATGTTTTCTTCTTGGTAGGAATTGAAGTTGAGAGTCTCGTGCTGTAGATAAGGATCGCCAAAGAATAGGCCTACTTCTTCACTTCCTTATAGAGGGTTTTAGGTAAAGTTTGTCGGTTATTTCTCGCCCAAGTTGAATTTCATTGCTGAACGTCTGCAGTAGATATCGCCTTTAAATAAGTCACAAATATACATATATGCATATTGCATATATATATTCGCCCATTTTCATGGACTAAGAATCGAACTCGCACTCTTCTACACAATACGCAGAAGTCTTAGCGTCTGAGCTATTGAAACGGCACTGTCTCTCGCTATCATAATATTAATACTCGATCACAACGCGATAACACGCTAGAAATTCCACTTCACACATCATCTCTGCATTCCTCATCTTTTACTGTTGCTATCTCTCGTCACTGGAACTCTCTGCCGCCTGAAGTCAAGGGCTGCCGAACCTTGAAATCTTTCGAATCCAAGTTAGAAAATTATCTTATGACGAGTTGCCAAACTTACTATTATGACAAGTGTTGTATTGCATGTTTCTACGTATTCAATACATTTTTTTTTATATTAGAGTGATATTTAACTTTTTTATCTTTTTGTTTTCATCATATTTCCCGATAATGGTATATCTATAATGTGAGCCGTTCAGAGCAAAAGTGGTGTAAGTCAAAATTGGGTAAAGAGTGTTAAAGTAAAAATTCTGTAAAATACAGCGCAAAGTAGCAATTAATATATTGTTCTTGCTATCCACCGACTACTAATAGTTCAAATAAATTGAGTATTAATTGCTATTTTGCGCTGTATTTTACAGAATGTTTACTTTAACCCTCATTATCTATTTTTGACTTACACCACTTCTGCTCTGAAGGGCTCATGTCATAACTTGAGCTATATATAATCATAATTTTCCCTACTGTGTGTACCTAAAAATATTGTATTCACCGTATGCTTTATACTTCACTATTTTATTATTATTATTATTATTATTATTATTATTATTATTATTATTATTATTATTATTATTATTATTATTATTATTCACAATGGTCTGTTGAAAATGGAATGAAAATTAATCAATCCAAAACTTCTGTTATTTCCTTTTCACGGAAAACTATCTCTCTAAAATTTAACTATTCTCTCAGTAATGTCGTAATTACTAGGACAGATTGTATTAGAGATCTTGGTGTCCTTTGATTCAAAATTATATTTCCATGATCATGTGCAATATATTTATACCCATTCGTTAAGAATGCTTGGTCTAATTAGGTCTATAACTTATTCTTTTTCCACTCCTATGTTTTATTAATTTTATACTATACGTTGGTTAGATCCAAGCTTGAATATGCATCTGTTGTATGGAGCTCCATTACTTCCACTGACTCGGCTAAATTGGAGAATATTCAAAGAAAATTTATTTCCTTGTGTTCTTATAGATTTTTACCAAATTCCGATTATAACTATGAGATTAAATGCAATTATTTCAATTGCGGTAGTTTGTTCACCAGACGTCAGGATCTTGATTATTTATTTTTTTGCAAAGTCATTAAGGGTGATATTGATTGTGAATCTTTCATAAGCAATATCAGTCTTCGTATTCCTGCTAATGGTTTAAGATTTCATAAATTGTTTTATAATAAGAATCCTAAATCTCTCTCTCCGGTCTGCAGATGCATTAAATATGCTAATTTGCATGGATTCAACTTGGATCCATTTAATGTGTAGTATATCTTTGAGTTTTTAACTCACTGATCTATTTTAATAATTATTTGTCCATTTTATTTCTTGCATTTGGTCAATTGATTAATGTAGACTATTCCATTATTTCAATTATCTCATTGGACTAATTTTATAATTATTATTTGATCATTGATTATGTTGACCATTATATTGTTTGTATTTCATCTCATTGCCATTTTCTATCATTCATTCTCATCATCATTTGTTGTTTTGTTCTGTTTTGTATCGTGCAAAACTGTAATTGGCCTTGTGCTGTTGTTTTTGCACGTTAATATTCTAAATAAATAAATAAATAAATAAATTATTATTATTATTAATTATATTTTTACACTTCGTATGTCTCATTTATTTTTATACGCTGTTCATATTTTATTATGCTTTTTCCTTTCTTTCTATATGTTATATATTACCCGTATGTCTGATTTCTACTTACTTGTTGCTTACATTATATTATAACTAGTGGCTTGTGTAGCAAATGCTGCTGCAAACTAAGTTCGTCAGACGTTCAAATAAACATTTTTTAAGATTTATTTTCAATGAAGAATCCTTGTCTTTTTGATAGTTATTTGATTCCATAATAATGAAACATACTCCCTCTGAATGGATTTTTTAGGCCAAATACTTTTCTTGAACCCATCCAACTTCAGTTTTTGAGTTTCAACGCGAAAACGCAAGTATCAATGTCAGGACGATAGCAGTAGCTATTTCAGATCATTGTGGATTGTAGGCAAAAGTTAAAAAATGTCAGGTTTGCTAAGCTTTCGAACAATAGCATTTTCGTATAGCTGCTGCATGTAGAACTTGAAATGTAGAGCGTAAAATCATTTTATCCTACTAAGAGATCTTGCTGAAATGATCTGGAGACTACAAAATTTTCTAGGCCTCTTATTTTATCAGTAAGTAATACCTTTTTATCTTTCCTTAGGAACTGTAATTTTTGCGCTCTCTCGAGCCAATACTGAAGACAATGACACATATCAATATCTACACTACACCGCCATTAAGTATATGAAAAAGACCCAACCCCACTGGTTTAATAAGTATAAAAATATTTGATTTTTAATAACAATATTATTATCTCACTTAAGTTTTGTAGTTATATATATAGCAGCCACTCAGTAAATTATAGAAATGAAGATCTAAATTAAGATATTCTCTACATTTACTTACATAACCACAAAAAAGGTTCACTTTCATGTCATCAATATTATGTAGAATTAATGAAAAATAGATGCATCATGATATTGACTACAATAATATTTAATTTCTAATGGTAATAATGTCATCAAACCACCTCACGTTTCGTAGATTTGAATATCCAATACACAGCTGTACTCAGAAAATTATACACTGCAGAATCGGTTTTTAATAACAAATTGAATTGAGCTCTAAATATGTCGGCAATCCTGCAGGTCATGGCCTTCGTGTAATAGCCTATTGTTTATTGTAGTGTGTGTTTTGTTCTGAAATTCAATCAAGTCGGCCGTGATTGAATAAAATTAGTTCTCAAAACTGACAACAGATGGATTTTGGAAAACAGGAAAATTATGTAGGAAAATTGACATTTCACTGAAAAGTACTACTTTTCCGAAAAACTTTAGGTTCCAAGCTTCAAAATGAGGGGCCATTTATTAAAATCCGTTCAGCCGTTTTCCCGTAATTTCCATTACCAGTTCAAATTATATATATAGATTATCTCATTCAGTTTTGTGTGTAAAATTGTAGTGTACTTTGTAAATTTGTAGTGTTTTTTGTAACGCAATTTTACTCCTGATCGAGTGTTAGAGAAGGCCGTATGGCCTTAACTCTGCCAGGTTAAATAAATCATTATTATTATTATTATTATTATTATTATTATTATTATTATTATTATACATAGGCTTATGATACTGTCGTACGTATTAAATTTGTATTATGGTATGAATTATGTTCCTCAGCACGAAGTTTTGAACGTGAGTAGCCCATTTGGGATACATTTAATGTTTAATCCATAGACAAATAACATAGAAAGGTCTCCAAACCAATGTACACATTCGAAAGGTTCAGAAGCGATATAAAAGACGAAGAGCCAATAGTGGCATGAATCGGAATTACATTTGATGTTACACATCCCGATCGGTATTACAAGAATCCATTATAGCAACAATATTATTACTTGAATCTTCACATTACTGCTCAAAGGAGAGTAATGGTTTATCAATTTAAGCCTAATTAAAATGTTTAATCAATATGCATACGACATACTATGGATTTTGGTTTGCCGGATATGAATATAATGATTGGACATTAAACTGAAAACAATTGCATGCACCCGGTGGCAGTGGTATATACAATATTAACAATACAGAATAAAATGATAAGCAAACAATAAAATGATAAGCAAAATTTACAATACATAATACAATTTACAACACATATAGAATTTTATACACAATACAATAAGAATACACAACACAATTTAACACAATAATAATAAAACATAAAATAAAACACCTAATTTTACAACACAACCTACATAATTATGTATAGGTCCTACATAAGTTTCAATAGTCTTTCACTTTACTCTCATCTCATTCCCTGTAGTGGCACTATGACGCATTTCACTGACACTTTAGGACACATTTCACTGACACTATAACACATTTCACTGACACTATAGAACACATTTCATTGACGCTATAAATTATCACTGATCGGAACTGTTCACTGCAAAAACCATAACTTCACTGACTCACCTCGCTTCACTGATACAACAGTTCAAATAAGTCAAATAATTGCATCCTTATGCATACTTATTAACAGAACTACATTTAAACTAAACATTATTGACAACACATTCCCTCTGCTACTCGATTGTTTCACGTCAATGAACTGTGTCTTTAATATTAAAATGTAACAGGTTTGCCTACATCTAATCACTGACCAACTGAGCAAATGTCGCTAATCTAGCTACTTTTTCTCCGAGTCAATTTATTGTAAATCTGCTATACAAAAATACGACCTTACAGTTTAATAATAATAATAATAAATAATAATAATAATAATAATAATAATAATGTCAGTGTTATAAAATTGATAAACTGTAAATAATGGGTATTCATGATATATGTTTAAAATTGTAAGATTGGCAACATTGGGCCTACAATATAGCCAATTTCTTCCAATCGTACCCAGATATATCGTATATATATTTTGCACGCAACAATACTTGTAATTTCAAGCGGTGTTGTCACAATTTTTGTTGGAAAGATTATTTCTGGTTAGAAATTATTTTTATACAGACATCAATACATGAATTTCTTCGACTACCATCACAGTGAATAAATTTTAAGCTATGAGATTACCTCTATTAAAATTGGAATTAATATTACTAACATTTTTGTATCAATCAACTCCAGATACGACAACATTGGTTTTTACTTCACGTGGAATAGTTATGAGAACGTCAATTACAATACTGCTAACACATCATTGGTTAAACCTATATTACCGCTTCGTGTAATTGGGGCCGAATCTGAGAAGACCTGATTAATGAACAAGATCTTATCTTTGCTCTTCAAAAGAATACACCCTCTTTGACACCGCCTGGGTATTAAATGGACGCTCGGACTATATCACACTCCGCCCCAATGCAGTGTTATAAACTAAGGAACGTCTATGAGGATAAAACTTTCATCATAGGGGTTAAACCCTGCTGGTTTCATCCACTAAAAGGGATAAATACCAAGAAATGTCTTCATGGACTCCTTGTTCATGAACGCTACTGTTCCCAGTGACTGCCTATCTGTGACAGCTGGGGTTAAGTAAGCCGGTCCTCCAGATTTCACACTGCCCCGCTTCTCTTGAGTGACGCAGCATTAGTGTGTAATATTTGACGAAACCCAGGCGATTATCTGTTGCACAACGCATGCGAAATATTTGCTCTGCAAATATGTCACCGAGCCGTGACGCAAGTTGGCCCACTTACATACTCAAGGCATTCCAGGTTCGAGTCCCGTCATGAGTCATTCAGTTCCGTGCGGATATTCTTGCTGCCATCCCATCGTACCCGATCTGACTGCATCGTACCTTAGTTTGGCAATAATTTTCTCTCTAAAAGAACCGGGGTTCGTTCCTCAACAGACTGAGATTTGAACAGATTTGTGGCCTAATGCTAAATTTAAATAAATTAATTTATGGTTTATTTAACGACGCTTGCAACTGCAGAGGTTATATCAGCGTCGCCGGTGTGCCGGAATTTTTCCCCGCAGGAGTTCTTTTACTTGCCAGTAAATCTACTGACATGAGCCTGTCGCATTTAAATACAAATGCCATCGACCTGGGCCAGGATCGAACCCGCAATCTCGAGCACAGAAGTCCAGCGCTATACCGAATACGCTACCCAGGCCGACTTGTTAAATTGTATCTTGTTGTCCTAACTGAAGCTTTTTTCAAATTCAGAAGTTAATATTTCGTAAAATTGATTTACATTATGAGTTATTTATTGAAACTTTCATTACTTAACACATATATAAAATTCAGTTTTGTTTACAGTAACTTCTGCATAACTGCTACTTACAATAAACTTTGATTACAATTTTATGTAATTTTATTTTTTTTGCTTTATTCCATACAAAAGTTATATATCTTCTTCGTAACTGTTAAGTTATGTGTAATGCTACATTCATGATATTCGACACATACATTCTCTAGGCCATTGGTATTGAATCTGTAGTACGCATATCCCAAGAGTACGTGAGAATGCCTCAAAGGGTACGTATGCCACTGCCTAGGTATGTAAAGAATTTTCACTTAATTATACTTGTTGATAATTATTGCAGTTTACATACTTCATTTTAAAATATCAACACTTGTTTTTCCTTGCTTCAATAACATTTTACATAATTTATTATTATTATTATTATTATTATTATTATTATTATTATTATTATTATTAAATGCATATAGAGTGTTAGTTGGGAGGCCGGAGGGAAAAAGACCTTTGGGGAGGCCGAGACGTAGGTGGGAAGATAATATTAAAATGGATTTGAGGGAGGTGGAATATGATGGTAGAGACTGGATTAATCTCCCGGAGCCGGAGAACATTTTTCTCCGTTCCATTACTCTTTCTTCGTATGATGACGCAGAATATCTGCATGGAAATATCATATGTACTTCGGTACATTATAATAATATATATGATATGCGTAAATCACTTCGTGATTTAAGACGGCGCTTATTCCGTCGGATCCCGGCCAACTAGTCACTCATTACGAGTGCACCTCAGCATATGTGTGGACTTCGGTCCTACGTTCATAGACATCTATGATCGTTGTGCAGAGGGCGGCCACCAGAGGGAACCCAAGATTTGGAACTTAAAACTGAGACGATTCTTCCGACGCCGGGGTGGAATCCGGTGTGGCTTAGTGGATAAAGCGTCAGCACGTAGAGCTAAAAACTCGGGTTCAAATCCCGGCGCCGGAGAGAAATTTTTTCCGTTCCATTACTCTTTCTTCGTATGATGATGCAGAATATCTGCATGGAAATATCATATGTACTTCGGTACTTTATAATAATATATATGGATTAGTCTTGCTCAGGATAGGGACCAATTGCGGGCTTATGTGAGGGCGAACCTCCGCAAATGAACCTCATTTCACCGGCATTATCACCTTCATCTCATTCAGACGCTAAATAACCTAGATGTTGATACAGTTAACCTAAAAAAATGAACCAGTTCCTTAAAAGCCAGTAAGTAAATATTATTATTATTATTATTATTATTATTATTATTATTATTATTATTATTATTATTACTAGGCTATCAGTAATTATTATATGTGTAGTATTACTCGCAATAATTATTTATTTTGCATGGAACATCAATCATAGTCTTTTGTTATTTATTATACAGGGTTAGTTAAAAGTCCCGCACCACCTAAATAACTTTTGAAGCATACGGTTCATTGATATGAAACTTGGTATGTGAGGGCAACCATATACTAAGAACTCAATAATGGTATTACAGAGTTTTTTCTACTTCCGGTTTAACCGGAAGTAACTCCAACTCTTTATTTTAAATGGAACATCCAATAAATTTTTTATTTTTGAATAGTGCTCATTAAGAGCTTTTGAAAAAGTACCCACACTTGATACTTCTGTACAAATTCAGTGTTGCTGAGTCAAGAAAACAGAAAAGTGTATCGAATATTAAAATAATAAAGGCACCACCTAAATAACTTTTGAAGCATACGGTTCATTGATATGAAACTTGGTATGTGAGGGCAACCATATACTAAGAACTCGATAATGGTATTACAGAGTTTTTTCTACTTCCGGTTTAACCGGAAGTAACTCCAACTCTTTTATTTTAAATGGAACACCCAATATATTTTTTTATTTTTGAATAGTGCTCATTAAGAACTTTTGAAAAAGTACCCACACTTGATACTTCTGTACAAATTCAGTGTTGCTGAGTCAAGAAAACAGAAAAGGGTATCGAATATTAAAATAATAAAATACTCCTTCCTTAACAAAAACAAAACAAAGCTAGCTCACCTTCTAAATTATGTGTTCAAATTGGTAGCCCTCAGCTGCTTTACAATATGTCACTCGA
Source organism: Periplaneta americana (assembly GCA_025594305.2). Taxonomy (NCBI): domain Eukaryota; kingdom Metazoa; phylum Arthropoda; class Insecta; order Blattodea; family Blattidae; genus Periplaneta; species Periplaneta americana. The sequence goes on from JAJSOF020000005.1 coordinate 193,945,479, forward strand.
TCATAGAACCCATTTAAGGAATGATTTAACCAGGCTTTAGGAATATCTTGCACCACTTCCATTTTTATTTAACAACACTGAATTTATACAGAAGCATCAAGTGTGGGAACTTTCTGAAACGCTCTTAATGAGCTTTATTAAAAAATAAAAAAAAAGTATTGGGTGTTCCATTTAAAATAAGAGAGTTGGAGTTACTTCGGTTAAACCGGAATTAGAAAAAACTCGGTAATACCATTACTGAATTCTTAGTATATGGTTATCCCCAGATACCAAGTTTCATGTCACTGAACCGTATGCTTCAAAAGTTATTTAGGTGGTGTGGGACTTTTAACTAACCCTGTATAATTATTGAAATGTAGTTTGGAGATACGAAAATAATGAAAAAAAAAAAAAAAACTTGAACATCACTGCCTTTTAGGAAACTTTTCCCTGGAATATAAATTTATTTTGTTGCATTTGAAGAATATAACATCTAATTTTTGTAAAGGTAACTTTAAAATTCAATCTTACAATTTTGAAAGTCGATATCAAACAAAGAAAATGTGCTGGCAGGAGCAAAATGTCAACGAATTTTGAATTTATCTTTTAAAATGACTGAGATATATCCGTTTTAGTTAATTACTGTATCCTGTATATATATCAAATATGAATGAGGTCTCGCCCACCTCATTGAATATTACACGACTAGTCTTAACTAGTCAGTTGTATTATTACTGATAAATACGAGAAAAATTCGTACCGGCACCGGGAATCGAACCCAGGACCTCTCAGCTTTGCACGCTGAGCGCTCTTTACCAACTGAGCTATGCCGGGACACGATCCACGGCGCCGGCCGAACCCCCCTCGTAGTGCTGTTTTACGACTTTACCACCTGCATTTAAGACGATGCACGTCATATATATGCAGGAGCGCATATTAAATGACTTTGTTGCCGTATTCAACATCAGTTTAATGAAAACTGCTAACAGTGTATATATACATATATATATATATCAAATATCGTGGATCGTGTCCCGGTATGGCTCAGTTGGTAAAGAGCGCTCAGCGCGCAAAGCTGAGAGGTCCTGGGTTCGATTCCCGGTGCCGGTACGAATTTTTCTCGTATTTATCAGTAATACTGTATCCTGTTTTTTTTTCAAAATTTGGGCCGTATTTAAAAAAAAAACATTCTCGAATTTAAGTTGATACAGGAATGATAATTCTAAGTACAAAAAAAAAAAAAAAAAAAAAAAAAAAACAAAAATTGTGCATCAGTTAGGAAAAAAAAATTCAAAATATACCATCTTCTCCTTTTAAGGGGACACTCAACTTAAAAATTGGAGAAAAAGTGTCATAGAAATGAAAAATTAAATTTCTACACTAATACGCAGAATTCTTCCCCTATTCATTGAGAAGTCACAGTCAAATGCACAAAGCCAAAAAATAAAAAATGATAATTAAAGTGATATTTCAATTAATGATTGATTAAAAATTGAAATATTTTTTATTTTGAAAAGTATTGGATCTAAGGAGCTGAGATTTTGCATGTTACTTTCCATTTGTATATTAAACATTTTCTCCAAATTTGAAAAAGATTGGTCAAATAGGAAAAAAGTTCCAAAATATAGTTGAGTGTCCCCTTAAGAGAGAAATTTCTCATTGTTGTTTGTATCCATAATAAGAATGACAAGCATCGACTGTTGAGCATGGCGATTGCAATGCTATAGCGAACGGATGTGTACACGAAGATGAGGATACTCGAGATTTCACGCCGAGCGAGAAGCCTTCTGAGTCGTGCTCTATAAGCAGGGAACAGTAATAAGAATGACGCAATGCCCGCGCGCAAGCGCACTGACTGATGCTTATCGTGCATCTAATCGGGCGATCACGCAGATATCAGCCCCGCGGGGCAACGAATCCTGAACTATGCCGGAGCACTACACTGGATGCTCTTCACAACATCCTTTTCAAACTACGACCAAGTCTATTCAGTGAATTCACAAATCATTCCGTGACAAGACGACAACGATGACTCAAAAGAGGTGTTATAATGAGAGGGAGAATGACACAGCAGTCATGCCTAGAGAAACAAAAAAATCCCCTTTCTGTGGGGAAATTTTTAAAATTTTTCAATTTCGTCCTCAGTTGAGGAGAAACGGAAATATTGAAATTTGCTCAAACATTTGGGAGAATTTTACAGTTTGGAAACACATAGCAAAAGATTTTTTACGCAAATCTGGCTTTCAGGTAGAAGTTCTTGTGAAGCAGGTTTGAATAATTTCAAGGGAAAAATTGTTCCGGGGCCGGGTATCAATCCCGGGACCCTTCGCTTAGCGCCCCGACTGAGATACTACCAGGAACCATACACGACACCGTCACAATTCTTCCCTTTATATCCACACAACTCAAATGTGCTGACAAGACGCCAGAAACCCAACTTTGAGCGCACACAGATTCTATGTGACTTAAATTGTGGCTTTCTGTTAACGTACCTCCAGTAACGAATATATTATGCAAATCTGGCTTTCAGGTAGACGCTCCCTGTGAAGTAGGTTGAGTAATTTCAAGAGAATAATTGTGACGATGTAGTTCCTGGGGTAGCTCAGTCGGTAGAGCATTTGTGCGCTAAGCGAAGGGTCCCGGGATCGATACACGGCCCCGGAAAAATGTTTCCCTTGAAATTATTCAATAGTTATTTACGTTACATAGTTCGAAAGTAAAGTTTTACGTACGATTTGAGGGCTGCTCAAAGTAATTTCGAAACGAATACGTGAAACACTTTCACCCTGGTAACTTACGAGCACACACTGTTGATAGGACAGCCATTTTGTCCTACAATGATGAACATGTTTCTGTTAAATAACAAGGAAACTCGGATTGTAGTACGAAATTCGAAATATCTCTCTTTCAAATGGTGGCAATATCATGTCTGTATATTCAATATTAGTGAAGATACAGTATGTCGAACCCTGGAAGGGGGAGGGGGGGATCTGGAAATTCGTTTCAAAGTTTTGGTTACAGTTATAAAATCATAAATTGAACCACTGAAGGAAGTGTGAACCTTTACTTACTTACAAATGGCTTTTAAGGAACCCGAAGGTTCATTGCCGCCCTCACATAAGCCAGCCATTGGTCCCTATCCTATGCAAGATTAATCCAGTCTCTATCTTCATACCCCACCTCCCTCAAATCCATTTTAATATTATCCTCCCATCTACGTCTCGGCCTCCCTAAAGGTCTTTTTCCCTCCCGTCTCCCAACTAACACTCTATATGCATTTCTGGGTTCGCCCATACGTGCTACATGCCCTGCCCATCTCAAACGTCTGGATTTTAAGTTCCTAATTATGTCAGGTGAAAATATAATGCGTTTTTGTGTTGTGTAACTTTCTCCACTCTCCTGTAACTTCATCCCTCTTAGCCCCAAATATTTTCCTAAGAACATTCTCAAACACCCTTAATCTCTGTTCCTCTCAAAGTGAGAGTCCAAGTTTCACAACCATATAGAAGAACCGGTAATATAACTGTTTTATAAATTCTAACCTTTTTTTGGACAGCAGACTGGATTAAGAGCTTCTCAACCGAATAATAACACGCATTTCCCATATTTATTCTGTTTAATTTCCTCCTGAGTGTCATTTATAATTGTTACTGTTGCTCCAAGATATTTGAATTTTCTACCTCTTCGAAGGATAAATCTCCAATTTTTATATTTCCATTTCGTACAATATTCTGGTCACGGGACATAATCAATACTTTGTCTTTTCGGGATTTACTTCCAAACCGATCGCTTTACTTGCTTCAAGTAAAATTTCCGTGTTTTCCCTAATCGTTTGTGTATTTTCTCCTAACATATTCACGTCATCCAAACCCTGCCTGTTATCCTGAACTTTCCTAATGGCATATTCTAGAGCGAAGTTAAAAAGTAAAGGTGATAGTGCATCTCCCTGCTTTAGCCCGCAGTGAATTGGAAAAGCATCAGATAGAAACTGACCTATACGACTCTGCTGTAGTTTCACTGAGATACATTTTAATTAATCGAACTAGTTTGTTGGGAATAAAATTCAATAAGAATATCATATAATACTTCCCTTAACCCCTTTTTTAAATCTAGAATAACTGATGTACTGTACCCTTATCCTCCCATTTTTTCTCCATTATCTGTCGAATACAAAAAATCTGATCAATAGTCGATCTATTACGCCGAAAACCGCATTGATGATCCCCAATAATTTCATCTACGTGAACCTTTAGTTACTTAAAATTAAGTATATAATCAGGCTACACATTTTGATTCAGGTAATTTTATAATTTTACAAGATTTACAAACAAGTGTTTTAAAAACAAATTTCACTGTAAAATGAAAATAAAAAAGGAAGAGAAAGATAAAATGCCCCCACCCCACAAATTGCCGCCCAGGCAGCTGCCTAGGCCTAAATCCGGCACTGGCCGACAGATGACAATATTATCTTCAAGAATATATGAAAATAACTTTTTATTTGTTACAGTCTCCTTTGCCAAGGTGCGTTGTAATCGTGTAATAATAATAATAATAATAATAATAATAATAATAATAATAATAATAATAATAATAATAATAATAATAATAATAATAATGTGTGAAAGGTGTACTATATAACAACTTAGCTTCAAGTTGTGTTATTTTAGGTCAATAAATGGTTTAATAGACAACCCTGATCTTCTACAGGTAATTAGTTTCAATATTGGTAATTCAAATTGGAGAAAGCGATCTCTCTTTTATTTACAGACATCAAAAACACAATCTCATAAAATGTCTCCACTTTTATTAATGCTTCGAAATTACAATCATCTATCAAATAAACAGGATTTAGATTTTTCGTTATCGTACAATATGTACAAGAAAAAGTTATGTACAGTAATGGTTTCATGATATGTTGGATTCTAATTGCATGCTGGTTGTAGTTGTAGTCAGGTATCATGCTGGTTGGAACACGTGTTCTGTAGTGGTGAATTTCTAAAATAAATAAATTAAGCCTATTAGCCCTACTTTATAATACTGTATACTGTATTTATTAACATAGTGTTATATTTACTCTGTAATTTGCCAATTATAGCTACGTTTTACATTTTTGGCTATGATATCTATACTTAACTCTTTTTAATTTATTTATATTTGGTATTTTTCATTTATATCTATATCTGTCTTTTATTTAGGTAGTATCTATTTGTTTCTTTTTTTCATTTTTAATTTTTAATTTGTAATTACACTTTTATCTTGCATTTATTTCTGTTTTAGCTCTTTTTTTTTCATGTTATATGCAATTCTGTGTTTTTTTAACAAATTTGTACTGTCTGTCGTAATTGGGGCTTTGCCCTGTTATAGACATAAATAAATAAATAAATAAATATTAGAACCAAAAATTATTTTCTCGAAAGTGTCAATTGAATTAATAGCTGAACTCCATGGAATATTAATAACGAATCGAAATACCTAATTTACAACCCAATAGCGTGTAACATTGCAGAATAAACGCCAGTTCTGCCAGGTTTAACAGCGTTGCATGTTATGCTAACTAAAGTGCACGGTTCTAATGCATCAAGCTTCTTTACTCTTTTGCAGAGGTTTACGAGTTTCTTGAGACGTCTACGTCCTGGATTTTCTCTTCATAAACGACATTTTAAAACACATTCTAGTCAAGTTGCATCTTAAGGCGTATTCAAGAAAACAAATGCTATGCTTTCATAACCTTGGGACAAGGACGGTGTTCATCGCTCTCCTCCCTTCTTCCTGCTCAGAAAACATTTGTGGCACATTTCAGAAAAGGCTAAGTTGAAGCGAAAAGCATTTTATTTAACTATTTATGTCCATAACAGGGCAAAGCCCCAATTACAATAGACAGTACAGATAAAAAAAAGAATTGCATACACCACGAAAAAAGAGGTAAAACAGATACAAATGTAATTACAAATTAAAAATGGAAAAGAGAAGGAAAAAAAATAGATATCAACTAAATAAAAGACAGAGATACAGATATAAATGAAAAACACCAAATAAAAACAAATCAAAAAGAGCCAAGTACAGACATCACAGTCAAAAATGCAAAATGTAGGCGTAGCTATAATTGGCAAATTGCAGAGCAAATACAACACCATGTTAATATAGTACATTATGCAACGAGCCTATAATGATAGTAATTAAGAAAGCGAGTATGGATGTTTATGAAACGAGCGCAAGCGAGTTTCATAATTTTCATACGAGCTTCTTAATTACCATTATAGGCGAGTTTCATACGACTTTTTATGCTCGACCATATTTCTAACTTGAAATTACGGTATTCAGATGTATACATTTTATTTGTATCTGACAAGATCGGAAGTGACCTTGTTCTAGGTCGTGAATTGTGAGATGTGCGCAGACGCGAAAGTATTGATTTTTTCCGAGGAACAATAATGTCATTGGCCTTGATGTATAATCCCGTTAAACTTGATAATATTATAATGTTATAACCTTGATTATTGAATTCGACATTGAAAAACGAGATGACAAATTGAATTTATTTGAATATCATTTACAATTAACGCTAATTATTATAGTAACAGAACATAACCTTCTGCGACAGTATTGGATTTCAGCCTCCGTGACTTTTCGCTAATTCTCTTTCGATTGCATATCCGAGAATAATCGATACTTGCGGTTTTATAACGGTTCAAAGCTGACTTGTCATTGGCTGAACACATATAAGCTGAGTTATCATTGCCTGAAGACCTGTACTTTAATGACATGCATTAAAGGACTGCTACCAGGTGTATAATTAGTACATTTCGGCATGGTCGAGCATAAAATTCTATATACAGCACTACACAGCAGGCCCAATAGGCTTAATTAATTTATTAAAAACTCACCAACACAGAACATGTGTTTCAAGTAATGCTTTACATAACTTTTTCTTGCACATATTGTACGAAAACGAAAAATCTAAATCCTGTTTATTTGATAGATGATTGTAAGTTCGAAGCATTAATAAAAGTGGAAAAATTTTATGAGATAGTGTTTTTGTTGTCTGTAAATAAAAGAGAGATCGCTTTCTCAAATTTGATTTACCAATATTGAAACTAATTAGCTGTAGAAGATCAGGGTTGTCTATTAAGCCATTTATGGTTTTGAACAAATACATTTGTTGTGCTCTTATCCTGCGACTACTGAGAGATGGTACATTAAATTAAACCAGCATGGATTCATAAGATTGGAATATATTGTAACATGAATGTTTTTTCATATATAGCAGTTAGGATTTTATTCTGTACTCTCTCTAGAATGACCGAGTGGGGGTTCCAAACTATAGATGCGTACTCTAATTTACTTCGTATTAAACTATTATATTTTTAATACAGTTTCAACATTCCTGAAATCTTTTGAGTTCCTGTAGATGAAACCTACCAGTTTTAAGGCTCTGTTTGCAATTATTGCTTTTATATGTGTTAAAATATGTGTTGGAATAGAAGAAAATAAAGTTCTTGGCTCCATATTGTATAACCTGTTCCACGCTCCTCGATTTCTTCAACAATCGCTCTACCATTCATGTAGTTGCGAGTAGTGATGCAAGAAAGAAAATTTTCCGCGGAAGGTTTCCTGAAATGGAAAATTTTCCCCATGTTATCCGGAAAAATTTCTGCCCACTAAATTGTTGTTTTCATCTTCGTTTCCTTGGTTACAGCCTCATAACCCGCATATGTATTTCTTACTCTGTATTCTCATTAGTAGAGTCCTGCTTTTGGTCAACAGGGATAAACCAAGCAAGTTTTTGCAGTATTGCGTATGGGGTCAGACATTTAAAGTTCAGGTCTGCTGGTCAGTGAGTAAGGCAATCAACATGACAAAAAAAAACAAGACTCAGTTTTGTTTTTGCTGTGATTTATTGTGCTATTATAATTTACATCATTTACTTATTTATATCTTTGTGTATTCATTTATTTGTGTACTTATTCATTCATTCATTTTATTCCATAGATCTTACCTGAGAAATGAAGCTTTAAGATGTGGAGCAAGTCAAAATTTTACAATATTACAATTACAATTTTTATAGTTTTACAATTTAATAATTTTCTATAATTTTTACAATCTTGTGCAATTTTTTACAATATTTTGGCGAGATGTAGTGAGATGAGGTGAGGTCCGAGGATTCGCCAAAATATTACCCGCCATTGGTTGGGGAAAACCTCGGAAAAACCCAACCAAGTAATCAAATCAAAGGGGGGTAATCTAATCCAAGGGGTTGTTTGTTTTTGTGTTTGTTTTTGTTTTCTCGTTTCTTTGTTTTTTTGTTTTATTTTTATTGTTTACGGGTTTTTTCTTTTGTTTTTATTTCGTTTTTCGTTTGTTTTGTTTATATTTGTTTCATTTGTTCTTTGTTGTTTCTTGGTTTTGTTTTTTTATGTTTTTTATTATTTTTATATGTGTACCTACATAGACTCTATCCAGTTACAACGTTTAACGTATGAAACAAATATTCATAATAATTTCTACAACTTGGCTAGAGACTAATTTTCTTCTAATTTATTGCACATATGTTCACCGCAGCGTTCATTTTTGTGTATTCTTTATACAAATCTCTGTTTATGACTTTATTATGTAAATCGTGTTCATTTTTTAGCTAATACCAATATGTATTCCATTATATATACTTTATTATTATTATTATTATTATTATTATTATTATTATTATTATTATTATTATTATTATTATTATTATTACTTACTTACTTACTTACTTACTTAGTTACTTACAAATGGCTTTTAAAAAACCAGAAGGTTCATTGCCGCCCTCACATAAGCCCGCCATCGGTCCCTATCCTGTGCAAGATTAATCCAGTCTCTATCATCATACCCCACCTCCCTCAAATTCATTTTAATATTATCCGCCCATCTACGTCTCGGCCTGCCTAAAGGTCTTTTTCCCTCCGGTCTCACAACTAACACTCTATATGCATTTCTGGATTCGCCCATACGTGCTACATGCCCTGCCCATCTCTAACGTCTGGATTTTAAGTTCCTAATTATGTCAGGTGAAGAATACAATGCGTGCAGTTCTGTGTTGTGTAGGCTAACTTTCTCCATTCTCCTGTAACTTCATCCCTCTTAGCCCCAAATATTTTCCTAAGCACCTTATTCTCAAACACCCTTAACCTATGTTCCTCTCTCAGAGTGAGAGTCCAAGTTTCACAACCATACAGAAGAATCGGTAATATAACTGTTTTATAAATTCTAACTTTCAGATTTTTGGACAGCAGACTGGATGATAAGAGCTTCTCAACCGAATAATAACACGCATTTCCCATATTTATTCTGCGTTTAATTTCCTCCCGTGTATCATTTATATTTGTTACTGTTGCTCCAAGATATTTGAATTCTTCCACCTCTGCGAAGGATAAATCTCCAATTTTTATATTTCTATTTCGTACAATATTCTGGTCACGAGACATAATCATATACTTTGTGTTTTCGGGATTTACTTCCAAACCGATCGCTTTACTTGCTTCAAGTAAAATTTCCGTGTTTTCCCTAATCTTTTGTGTATTTTCTCCTAACATATTCACGTCATCTGCATAGACAAGAAGCTGATGTGACCCGTTCAATTCCAAACCCTGCCTGTTATCCTGAACTTTCCTAATGGCATATTCTAGAGCGAAGTTAAAAAGTAAAGGTGATAGTGCATCTCCCTGCTTTAGCCCGCAGTGAATTGGAAAAGCATCAGATAGAAACTGACCTATACGGACTCTGCTGTATGTTTCACTGAGACACATTTTAATTAATCGAACTAGTTTCTTGGGAATACCAAATTCAATAAGATTATTATTATTATTATTATTATTATTATTATTATTATTTATTATTATTATTATAGTTGAATCTAACAACAATGTTTTACACATACCAATTTTCATTATTGTACAAGATACAGTAATGGAGAAAAAAGTGGTGAATATTTCCAAAAATTTTACTGCTGTAAGTTATACCTAACCCCTTAAATCCACGTGGCAGTATATTTTGTATGTTGAGTACTATTCTCATTGAGTTTCGTGAAAAGTGTGGATACAACACATGAGGAGTCTCCGTAATTCAAAATCGCTACCTACAAATGAACTACAGTAGAAATATCGACTGTTTATTAAGTTTTCTCTTCTGCTTGCGGATAGGATCGCGATCCGCAGTTTGAAAACCGCTACATAAAGAAAAAGTCTTGAAGGTGTCTTTGGAAGAACAGGCACTAATATGGTTCTGAACTGCTAATTTGTAGCAGTTGGCAAGAAGCGTATCCATGACAACGGATGATTGTGGTTCAGACAAGAGCTCTCTGTGTGATAAGGTATAACAAGCGCAGCTGCTATTAGAAAGCACAGAGGGGGCTGGTCTTGATAGGCAGTGTCAATATTGGTTCGAGTTCATAAATCTGGGGGTCAACCACCCACACGTCCTCTACCGGGTGTCTACGGCTCGTGACCATCCTTGGCTAACAGTAAAATTGATGCTGAAATCTATAAATGCTATATTTTAATGAACAGACTGGTAAATTTTACTATTTGAAGTGTCGACTGCAGAATACGTGAACAGCGGTTCCCAATTATTTTTATTCAAGGGCTCTACATGGTGTAAGGAATATAAGTGCCGTCCTTTTCACAGTCGTCGAGGACGGTCTACATCAGGCATGTCAAAAATCAGACACTGAAAGTGCAGTGTATGTGCGCGGAACGCCAATCTGTGCAGATTGCGTCATTCACGTGTTGCTCTTACCAGTTCTTAGCGGGAGGGATGTACAAGAATCTATTCTGCGCTTCTAGCGTTCAATTAAATTGACATTTGGACATTATAAACATACTTAGCAGAAGGAAAAATCACAATTATTGTCAGTGTCTATATTTGACAATAATTGTAACACAAGAAACAATAGACTTACTCAGTTACAATTCACAATGCAGTCGTTTGTAAAGAATCATTTATTTGCATGATTTGTATACAGTATTTTAAGAAAATATAAATATTGCAGTAATTTCGAAACAACAAAAAACGAACACAATATTTCATTTTACGTGGTATGTACTGCTTATTTCAAAGTAATACTCTTTCATTGTTCCTCAAGCATTATTGGGACCATTGGTGCACAAATGCTAAAAAAGAAAATATTTTACTCCCAATTAGCCTACATGCAATAGGACATTGTGAGGCTTTTACACTGGAATAATTTCCTTGCTGTATATTGATATAAATTCACATTATTATTAATAAATTTGATAAATTAAGCTTGAACTTAAATTTATATATAGTTTATTTGGAAAACGTTGAGAGCAAGTATTAGCAAGTTGGGAGCGTTACTGAATTGAGTTAAAAGAGTACTTCACAAGCTGTGAAGCGAGGACATTTTCTTTATGTCAGGTTTAAAGGTTTATTAACGTAAGTACGAGTATATTAAGATAATATAGTAACGTGAGGTGGAAAATTCGCCATTATGTATTATTTTTCCAAAACATTTTTCCGCCTTACAAATAGTTGCTTTCTTCCTTCCCTTACAACCTCAAGATCCTCACATGTATTCCTCACTATATTCTCATCACTTATCAACTTATAAAATAAAAGTTGTAAGTCTTCTAACCATTGAGGGCTGCGTTAGTACAGACTCCAGAACAACATCATTGTCATGTTTGCCTTACCGTGAGAGTACTAATTAAGAAATAAGAGCAGGCGAATATCATATTTTGAGAACTTTACTAATATGATTTAAATTCTCATATCACTATTAGGTCCACATGATATGATGAAAGCCTTTCATTTTAAAATAATTACTATTGGCTGAGGAAAACATCATAACAGTTATGTTATGTGATTCGTGATTTCTGTTCTTCGTCATATCTGTGGACTCCTCACTTTATTTTCCATAACGCATTCACAATCACAGCTCAATGAGCACCCGTACTGATCTGTGTTACTGAAACCAAAGCTGATCTGCTACTATAGGTACTGTACAGCCCTGTCGCGTTCCCCTCCAAGCCGATTCGCTCCCTCCAGGTAGAGGAATAGGAACTGCACGATGCACAGAGACCAGTGCACAATGTGCGCGACTGCCTGGTCTACAGTATCAAAAAATGTCCATACACCATACGATCAAAACTTAATAGTTTTCCCAGAAAAATATATTTATTTTGTTATTTTATTTGCGTTATACTTCTTATATCGTTAGTAAAATTACGAAAAGAATTACATCAGTAGGTATATCTAGCAAAGAGTTAATATTAGTTTAAATAAATATTTGTGTGTTCTATTACGTTTTCGTGAAGTTGAATAAAAATGCTTGCTTAAATTTCTTAATATTCTGGCGTGAGAGACGTGGCAACGTTCAGCAGGCAGTACTCTGCACAGACATAAGTACGAGTCAGCTGAGTTCAAGCTCCTGTCCACAGCTCTATTGCCGAGCGGATGTCAGTTCAGTACAGGTATTCGATAAACGACGTACAATGTCATTCACAGTTTAGGAATATCATATGTTATTAATTTATGGAGAAAGTCGTCGTAATTCAAGTGAGGCAAGAAGGATGTACAGACAACGTTTTCCTCAAAGAAGGTTATCTAATCGGCGAACTTTTGTAGCAGTTTCTCAACAATTATTAGAAACTAGAAGTCTCTTACCCCGTTTCGAAAATCATACAACCAGAAAATTGTTTAAAAATTATACTACTTTACGGAAGCGGGAGAGATTAAAATGTTGCATTAGAAAAAAGTTCGTGTGATTTTGTGCAGAAAACCATTATTGTTTATTTTTAGGCGTACAATAAAAATGGAGCAATGTTGTTACATAAAATGTAAATTTAACTTATGTTCTATTAATGAGATTGAAAGTTTATATTTGCTGCTCGTTTTATGTAAACAACAGTATTGCCATGGTCGCTCTTGAATTAGAACAGAGCATCTATTTTGTACCAGTATGTCTGCACCCGCTTGAGCTGTACTGTGTACTTCTAAATTCCCTCCACCCCTTCCATCAACGTTGAAAAACGTCTATCATCGTAAACTTTAATAAAAGTAGTTCAATATTGCAATAAATTAGAAAAAAATTGTAAGAACATTTTTTCTTCCTTATGATATGAAGAATTTAAATCATGGTTTATTTAACGACGCTCGCAACTGCAGAGGTTATATCAACATCGCCGGTGTGCCGGAATTTTGTCCCGCAGGAGTTTTTTTACATGCCAGTAAATCTACAGACATGGGCCTGTCGCATTTAAGCACACTTAAATGCCATCGACCTGGGCCGGGATCGAACCCGCAATCTCGAGCACAGAAGGCCAGCGCTATACCAACTACGCTACCGAGGCCGACCTTATGACATGAATGATCATCAGTTAAAATAATGACACTTATACCCCCCTTACACCTGTATAGTGTTATTCTGTTTTGGCTCTTTCCAGAGGACACAAATATAAACCTACCCAAAGTTTGAGACATTTTTTATTTAATTTTGGGTCAATTACAGCATTTAGAATATTTTTCATGTCACTGACTTTACAATTCCCTCTTGTTAGGTAGAGTAGGGCGATTCCGATCGCATTTTCAAGGTGGGTGAACCCGATCGCGTTTGATTCTCCAGGATAAGGCTCGCAATTTTTGCGTTTACAAGTGGCAACTACTGGTGGTCATTGAGAGAAGCTTTCTGTTGAGAAGTAATATAGGAATTTGAGTTTGGGTCTCTGTAGTCAGTATTTAAACAGCTAAGAAATTATTTCAAACGTGAGTCTACCACAGAACTGTCTGTTTTTTCTTCTTTTCTTTATGCTCTAATTTAAGGATTTTTAGTACAAAAACGTCTATACAGGGTGATTCACGAGGATTTACCGTCACTTACGGAGCTTATTTCCGAAGACATTTTGAGCAAAAAAGTCATATAAACATGAATCAGCCACCGGTGTAGCTCGGTCGGCAAGGCGCTTGTCTGCCAATCCAGAGTTGCGCTCGGGCGCGGGTTCGATCCCCGCTTGGGCTGATTACCTGGTTGGGTTTTTTCCGAGGTTTTCTCCAACCGTAAGGCAAATGTCAGGTAATCTATGGCGAATCCTCGGCCTCATCTCGCCAAATATCATTTCACTATCACCAATTTCATCGACGCTAAATAATCTCATAGTTGATACAGCGTCGTTAAATAACTAAGTAAAAGAAACATGGATCCTATTCTCAATATTTTCAGAGTTACACTAATTTGAAGTTGTTTGTAAAATACCTTTATTCTTAAGTTTTAAGGGTGAAAGAATATTACAGATAAAGAATGAACTAGTCAGGAGTATAATTTCTTTAATTAGCTAGTATTCTGAAGCTGAAAATGTGTTGTGAATTCCAGAGTTGCTTCGTACACAATTCTTTTTTTCGATTTTTAACTACTGTTGTACTAAATGAGATGCTTTTACTATATTCCAATGTATTTTACTTTCTTTTTTTCTATTATGGTATTATTTTCGTATTGTTTAGTGTCGATTTGATTATGCTATTATTATTATTATTATTATTATTATTATTATTATTATTATTATTGGGTTACATCAGCTTCTTGTCTATGCAGATGACGTGAATATGTTAGGAGAAAATACACAAACGATTAGGGAAAACACGGAAATTTTACTTGAAGGAAGTAAAGCGATCGGTTTGGAAGTAAATCCCGAAAAGACAAAGTATATGATTATGTCTCGTGACCAGAATATTGTACGAAATGGAAATATAAAAATTGGAGATTTATCCTTCGAAGAGGTGGAAAAATTCAAATATCTTGGAGCAACAGTAACAAATATAAATGACACTCGGGAGGAAATTAAACGTAGAATAAATATGGGAAATGCGTGTTATTATTCGGTTGAGAAGCTCTTATCATCCAGTCTGCTGTCCAAAAATCTGAAAGTTAGAATTTATAAAACAGTTATATTACCGGTTCTTCTGTATGGTTGTGAAACTTGGACTCTCACTCTGAGAGAGGAACATAGGTTAAGGGTGTTTGAGAATAAGGTGCTTAGGAAAATATTTGAGGCTAAGCGGGATGAAGTTACAGGAGAATGGAGAAAGTTGCACAACACAGAACTGCACGTAATGTATTCTTCACCTGACATAATTAGGAACTTAAAATCCAGACGTTTGAGATGGGCAGGGCATGTAGCACGTATGGGCGAATCCAGAAATGCATATAGAGTGTTAGTTGGGAGACCGGAGGGAAAAAGATCTTTAGGGAGGCCGAGACGTAGATGGGAGGATAATATTAAAATGGATTTGAGGGAGGTGGGATATGATGATAGAGACTGGATTAATCTTGCACAGGATAGGGACCGATGGCGGGCTTATGTGAGGGCGGCAATGAACCTTCGGGTTCCTTAAAAGCCATTTGTAAGTAAGTAATATGTTAGTATTCTGTTCTTTACCTTTTTGTTAAATTTTAACTGCTGGTATACTTTGTGACCTGGTAGAGTGTAAGAGAAGGTCCCATGGCCTTAACTCTGCCAGTATAAATAAAGAATTATTATTATTATTATTATTATTACTATTATTATTATTGTTATTATTATTACAAAATTAAATTTTCCTTACGCATTTGTCACAAAAATTGTTACAAATCACGTCACTGTTGTAAATTCTTCAAGACTGAACATTAGGATGCATAATTAAACTGTAACCATGTATGGTGGGTCCCTATCACCACGGCATGGCGCGTCCTCAGGTTGCGGATAGAGGAGACGGCCTCCAGATATGGAGGGTAGCTGCGAATATATTGAATAAGCAGTCGTGGACAGCCGATAAGGGGTGGTCCTCCAGCTTGGGGTTGGGCGAAGGGCTAACAACCCATCACCGTAAAAAACAGCTTGTTACGAATTCCTACAGTAAGCCTCGGAATAGGACTGATTCTCTGGCACGACCACAGCAAAGGAATAAGGTTTTGAGATTTGGCACTTGGAACGTAACTAGTCTTTATAGAACAGGAGGGGTAACATTAGTAGCAAAAGAACTAGCTAGATATAGAATAGACTTTGTGGGAGTACAAGAGGTTAGGTTAGATGGGAATGGCATATCACAAATAGGAGATTACTTGTTGTATTATGGGAAGGAAACAATAATCACCAATTAGGAACAGGATTCTTTGTACATAAAAGAATAAAATCAACAGTAAAAAGGTCGAATTTATCAGTGACAGGTTATCATATTTAGTACTTAAGGGTAGATGGTGCGACATCATAGTTATAAATGCTCACGCCCCTACAGAAGAGAAAGACGACTATATAAAGGATAGCTTCTATGAGGAATTGGAACATACTTTTGATCAGTTCCCTAGATATCACATGAAAATTTTATTGGGGGATTTCAACGCTAAAGTAGGACGGGAGGATATTTTTAGACCAACTATTGGAAAAGAGAGCCTACACGCAATTAGTAGTGACAATGGAGTTAGATTAGTCAACTTTGCCACATCGAAAAATTTAATTGTCAAAAGTACAACATTCCCCCATAAGGATATACATAAATATACTTGGACTTCTCCAGATGGATTGACACACAACCAAATAGATCACGTCTTGATAGATAAACGGAGACATACTAGTATAGTAGATATTCGAACTTTCAGAGGTGCAGACTGTAATTCTGACCATTATTTGGTGATTGGAGAATTAAGAGAAAGATTATCAGTAGCCAAGCGAGTAGAGCAACAAGTTAATATTACTAAATTCAATATTTTGAAATTAAAGGACGAGGAAGCTAAGCAAAATTATCAGGTCGAAATTTCGAATAGGTTTGCCACTTTAGAAAGTTCCGACGAAGTTGAGAAAGAATTAGATGTTAATAGCGTGTGGAAAATATCAGAGATAGTATCAAAATTGCAGCTGAGCAGAGCATAGGTTATTATGAAACTAAGAAAAAGAAACCGTGGTTTGATGAAGATTGTTGCATGGTAGTAGAAAGAAGGAAACAGGCAAAATTGAAGTTCTTACAGGATCCAGTTGAGGAGAATAGAGATAATTATTTCAATGAAAGACGGGAAGCAAGTCGTACACTTAGGAATAAAAAGAGAGGTTACTTGAAGGAAAAACTGAATGAGGTAGAAACAAATAGTAAGAATAAAAACATTCGAGATTTATATAAGGGTATAAAGGAATTTAAGAACGGATATCAGTCAAGGGTAAACGTGATCAAGGATGAGAATGGTGACTTGCTTGCAGACTCTTCATCAATCCTAAACAGATGGAAAAACTATTTTGCGCAACTACTAAATGTACATAGGCCAAATAGAAATGATCGGGACGATATTGAAATACAAACTGCTGAGCCATTTATACCCGAACCCACGATTTCAGAAGTCGAAATTGCGATAGAAAATCTGAAAAAGTACAAGTCGCCAGGTATCGATCAAATTCCAGCAGAATTAATACAAGAGGGTGGAAGTGCATTATATAGCGAAATTTATAAACTTGTACTTGCTATTTGGGAAAAGGAAATTGTACCAGAACAATGGAAGGAGTCCATAATTGTACCTATTTTTAAAAAGGGGGACAAAACGAACTGTGGTAACTTTCGAGGAATATCACTTTTGTTGACGTCGTACAAAATTTTGTCCAATATTCTTTTGAGGAGATTAACTCCGTACGTAGATGAAATTATTGGGGATCATCAGTGCGGTTTTCGGCGTAATAGATCGACTATTGATCAGATTTTTTGTATTCGGCAGATAATGGAGAAAAATGGGAGTATAAGGGTACAGTACATCAGTTATTCATAGATTTCAAAAAGGCATATGACTCGGTTAAGAGGGAAGTATTATATGATATTCTTATTGAATTTGGTATTCCCAAGAAACTAGTTCGATTAATTAAAATGTGTCTCAGTGAAACATACAGCAGAGTCCGTATAGGTCAGTTTCTATCTGATCCTTTTCCAATTCACTGCGGGCTAAAGCAGGAGATGCACTATCACCTTTACTTTTTAACTTCGCTTTAGAATATGCCATTAGGAAAGTTCAGGATAACAGGCAGGGTTTGGAATTGAACGGGCTACATCAGCTTCTTGTCTATGCAGATGACGTGAATATGTTAGGAGAAAATACACAAACGGTTAGGGAAAACACGGAAATTTTACTTGAAGCAAGTAAAGCGATCGGTTTGGAAGTAAATCCCGAAAAGACAAAGTATATGATTATGTCTCGTGACGGGAATATTGTACGAAATGGAAATATAAATATTGAGATTTATCCTTCGAAGAGGTGGAAAAATTCAAATATCTTGGAGCAACAGTAACAAATGTAAATGACACTCGGGAGGAAATTAAACGCAGAATAAATATGGGAAATGCCTGTTATTATTCGGTTGAGAAGCTCTTATCATCCAGTCTGCTGTCCAAAAATCTGAAAGTTAGAATTTATAAAACAGTTATATTACCGGTTGTTCTATATGGCTGTGAAACTTGGACTCTCACTCTGAGAGAGGAACATAGGTTAAGGGTGTTTGAGAATAAGGTGCTTAGGAAAATATTTGGGGCTAAGCGGGATGAAGTTACAGGAGAATGGAGAAAGTTACACAACACAGAACTGCACGCATTGTATTCTTCACCTGACATAATTAGGAACTTGAAATCCAGACGTTTGAGATGGGCAGGGCATGTAGCACGTATGGGCGAATCCAGAAATGCATATAGAGTGTTAGTTGGGAGACCGGAGGAAAAAAGACCTTTAGGGAGGCCGAGACGTAGATGGGAGGATAATATTAAAATGGATTTGAGGGAGGTGGGGTATGATGATAGAGACTGGATTAATCTTGCACAGGATAGGGACCGCTGGCGGGCTTATGTGAGGGCGGCAATGAACCTTCGGGTTCCTTAAAAGCCATTTGTAAGTAAGTAAGTAAATTAAACTGTAAAGAATCAAGTTCCTAAATTTGTATGATTTGTAACAATTTTTGTGATAAGTGCGTAAGAATGATGTAATTTTTAGTTAAAAATTGAAAAACAAAATCTGTACAAAGCAATTAACAACACATTTTTAGCTTCACAATACTAGCTAATTAAAGAAATGATACTTCTGAATAGTTGATTCTCTATTTGTAATATTTTTTACTCTTAAAACTAAAGAAAAAAGGTATTTTACTAACAATTTAAAATTAGTGTAACTCTGAATATATTGAGATTAGGACAAATGTTTATATGACTTTTTGCTCAGAATGTCTCCGGAAATAAGATCCGTAAGTGGCGGTAAATCGTCGTGAATCACCCTGTATGTAAGGGTACGGTGACTTATGGCCCACCCTGTATACTGAAATTACATCTCCTGCTCTGTAGGAGCATTCGTTAGAGAGTTCTTTAGCGAACGGTGCCGAATGAAGTCTCGAAGCTCTCCACTAACGTAATATATGAGAGTCTGGAGATTAGAGATAGTTACACGAGGTGGGAGCTGTTCCCACAGCAACGCGCTCCAGAAAGCGAAACAAGTGAAGGTCGATGTGTTTGCGGTAACTTAATGAGTTGTCAAATCCATCTTGAGATACTAAAGTGACTAATTTATTGCCAGTCTGTCGAGCTTGTGCAAATGAGATCGGGCTAATTGAGGAAGTTTCAACCAGTGACAAGTGAAGGGAGTCCTAGCCCCGACTAAGGATGTGTGTTCGTCCACTTGTCCTTCATGCATTCGTATTTTTCGTCCTTAGTACATCTGACTGTGAATTCGTTTGTATATCTGGCCTGTTCGTATTCCATTTATGCTGTTAAAATCCGACCATATGTGATTGTAACAGTTTTATAAGGTGTATATGTCCGAGGGCCTGAAATGGAATGTCCAAATCACAGAAACATGAAATACCCACCGTCTTCTCCATTCTGCAGTCATTAAATGGCCTAAAAATTTTCTGCCCTTTTAATCAAAAAATAATTCTTGTACGAACATTGGTGATGGATGACATAAGTTTCAAGTTCACGAAACAAGTTTAATAAATACAGTAGAGCAGGGACCGTCAAGTGACTACACTCTCGTGCGTACGTACGTACAAACCCTCAAGCCCTGACGTACGGCTGCGGGCAAGAGTAGCTGCTTCCACAGTGGCGGAGCTAAGAACTTGTATATGAACCAAATTTGTGATAAGAATGTAAATTAATTTCAGCTTTTAATTGAAGCACGCTTTCACTGTTAATTGCACTATACTGAAAAACAGTACTCTATACAATTTTGTACAGTTAACTATATACGAAACAAATTTTTGCATATTTGCACAATAATGAAACAAAACAAAATATACACTTTTATACAGATTAATATACTGTTTGTCTTCTTCTCATTGCTATACAATTCAATTAACAAAATAAAACAACAGTACAAACGTTGTCATTCAAATACAATTCTCTAATAATAGTACTTTTTCTTAAACATCAGAGATCCGCTGCGATTTTTGCAGTTTTCTGTTAGTAAGCAGCTATTTAATTCTCGGAGCTATTGTTTTAGTACCAGCCAATCGCAAACATGCTTTCAATTGTTCATCACTTAGTTGTTTCTGTGACGTGACTTTGTAAACTTCATTAAACAAAACAGTGTTTCGCATACGTAGGTTGTCCCGAACATTTACAACGTTCTTGCAGCAAGATTGTACTGTTTAGGAAACCTTTCTCGTGGAAAACAAGTATAGAAATGGTTAATACTTTTTGTTTTGATACTTATCCTTTAGCTCAATATCGCTTTGTAAATCAAGTATTTCTAATTGTAGTTCAGCAGGAATATCCAGGACACTCACTGAAAAAAGATATTGCAAATATCTTAAATTGTTGTTCAAGATCTCTAATATCCTCAAATCTACGTTCGAAACTTCGCACAATTGTTGCATTATTCTTATATATTCTTTCATGTCCAAGGCTTCTAACAGGTTTCCCAAGTACATCCATAAATAAGGCAATTTCATTTCTAAGTGCGAGAAAACGTTCCAGAATTTTTCGACTTCACCACCTTACCTCGGTATGGTAGAGTAAATCCCCATACTGTTAATACCATCAAGCAGTGCCCTGAAATCCCTGTGATTGAGTCCTTTAGACCTTATGAAATTAATTGTTCGCATAACAACATCCATTACATTGCTAAGGTTCATGTTTTAGCACATAAATATTCTTGGTGCAAAATGCAGTGCACCGGTGCCCCCAAGCGACCTCGATAGGTTCCACCACTGATAGACTGCAGTGTACAAGTGTACTGCCCGCAGTGGAAGCCGTAAGCAGGCCTGTACGCCCTCTCGCGATCTTGACTCGACTTGGCGGAGCCTGCAGTAGAACGTCTCGTTTAGGCACAGTGAAAACTAAACAAAGTGCAGGTAACGTGTGGGGGGGGGGGCGAGCCGTACGATAAACACGAGGGATGCACAAGGTTTTAGTAACAACATTTATGGCGGAGCATTAATTGAAATTAGCCTGTATTTTCCAAAAACACACAAAACAAAAGAACACAAAGTACATAACTTTAACATATACACATTTTAACAAACAAGCAATTGCAACGTTGAAATAATTCAATATAAGAAATCAAGTTTTGCTACTTATATGATGTTGCTTTCAAACAGCATTTTTTTACGCTCATGAATTTCATTCTCTGTACGACCAACATAACAGGTAGTGTACCTGAATTAATTGAATTTTGAGAAGGGATAATTATGTTTAGGAAACAGTGTTGTCACTTCAGACCAATATAAGGCCTACTGTAGTTTTATTAATTCGACCACAGAAGACGGTGATATTATGTTAGTCATACAGAGAATGAAATTCATGACCTAAAAAATGCTGCTTGAAAGTAACATCATATAAGTAACAAAATTTGATTTATTATATTGAATTATTTCAACGTTACGATTGCTTGTTTGTTAAAATGTGTATATGACAACGTTATGCAATTTGTGTTCTTTTGTTTTGTGGTTTTTGGAAAATATAATTTCAATTAATGTTCCATCATAAATACGATGAAAGAGTAATGGAACGGAGAAAAATTCTCTCCGGCGCCGGGATTTGAACCTGGGTTTTCAACTCTACGTGCTGATGCTTTATCCACTAAGCCACACCGGATACCCACCCCGGCGCCGGACAGAATCGTCTCACTTTAAGTTCCAACTCTTGGGTTCCCTCTAGTGGCCGCCCTCTGCACTACGTCATAGATGTCTATGAACGTAGGGCTGAAGTCCACACATGTGCTGAGGTGCACTCGTTATGAGTGACTAGTTGGCCGGGATCCGACGGAATAAGCGGCGTCTTAAATCACGAAGTGATTTACGCATATCATATACATTATTTTAATGTACCGATGTACTTATGATATTTCCATGCAGATATTCTGCGTCATCATACGATGAAAGAGTAATGGAACGGAGAAAAATTCTCTCCGGCGCCGGAATTTGAACCCGGATTTTCAGCTCTACGTACTGATGCTTTATCCACTAAGCCACACCGGATACCCACCCCGGCGCCGGACAGAATCGTCTCAGTTTAAGTTCCGTCGGATCCCGGCCAACTAGTCACTCATAACGAGTGCACCTCAGCACATGTGTGGACTTCAGTCCTACGTTCATAGACATCTATGACGTAGTGCAGAGGGCGGCCACTAGAGGGAACCCAAGAGTTGGAACTTAAACTGAGACGATTCTGTCCGGCGCCGGGGTGGGTATTCGGTGTGGCTTAGTGGATAAAGCATCAGCACGTAGAGCTGAAAACCCGGGCTCAAATTCCGGTGCCGGAGAGAATTTTTCTTAGTTCCATTGCTCTTTCATCGTATGATGACGCAGAATATCTGCATGGAAATGTCATGTGTACTTCGGTACATTAAAATAATACAGTATATATATAATATATATCCATCATAAATGTTTTAACTAAAACCTTGTGGATCCCTCGTGTTTATCAAACGGCTCTTCCCCCACACGTTACCTGCACGTTTACGTTTTCACTGTGCCTAAACGAGACGCTCTACTGTGGTTAAAAGACGTGAAACGGATAAATGGGTAACATTTTTATGCATTCATATGTAAAATTTAATGGAGAATCGGAATATGTAAATTTTAATATAGAGTGCCATTAAAAAAATAAGTTTACTGTCACAACCTGTATGACTGGATAACTAACTTTTTTCGAACACTGGTATCATATTCTATGGTTCATCTCCAACAGATTTTGTATAAAACTTTTTTTGTAAAATTAAAATTTGAGACTTATTAGCAATATTCCATACTTATTGTTCACCCTGTACGTATATAAATACTTAGTTTTCCAAAGGATTTGTTTTGCCATCAATAGACGGTACAGTTGCCAATATGTGTAAACTGTTTTTTAGTTTGACATATCTTTGCAATACATAGGCCTACATACATACATGCATACTGACAGAAAGACTTTTAATTAAGTTTCAAGGAAACGATAGTCTTCTTGGAACAAAACACTTGAAGCCTCTGTACATAATGACTTCCTGTTTGATTAAGCATTTAATCGGCGCTTTAATTGGTTGTGACGTAAGCAGCGTACAGAATCCGCGGAGTTTGCGCGAATGTTGAACCCACCTGAGGCGGCCTGCTGGCGGATCCAGGAGATCATCCGGCAAAAACCGACCCGACCTGTCAGAGCGCATATCCCATTAGAATCCAGTTCTTTTTAAGAAACGAGACCGTAAAAAAACCAGGGCTTCCGCCATACGCTGCCGGTAATTCAAGCGAGAAATTACAATCTAATCTGCAACTGCATGCGTCCACTTGGCAACACAGGGACCGTGACCTTTATCTTTTTTCCTGAGTTCGAGCGTCTCTCTGAGTATTGAAGCTCTTCTCCTAGTCTGGAAGCTTTAACTTTTCATGTCTCGGTAGGGTAGATCTGTTAAGGGTTCTTTACTCTCGTGATAGTGTCATACAGACTTACTTATTTACTTACTAGCTTTTAAGGAACCCGGAAGGTTCATTGCCGCCCTCACATAAGCCCGCCATTGGTCCCTATCCTGTACAAGATTAATCCAGCCTCTATCATCATATCCCATCTCCCACAAATCCATTTTAATATTATCTTCCCATCTACGTCTCGGCCTCCCCAAAGGTCTTTTTCCCTCCAGCCTCCCAACTAACACTCTATATGCATTTCTGGATTCGCCCATACGTGCTACATGCCCTGCCCATCTCAAACGCCTGGATTTAATGTTCCTAATTATGTCAGGTGAAGAATATAATGCGTGCAGTTCTGTGTTGTGTAACTTTCTCCATTCCCCTGTAACTTCATCCCTCTTAGCCCCAAATATTTTCCTAAACACCTTATTCTCAAACACCCTTAACCTATGTTCCTCTCTCAAAGTGAGAGTCCAAGTTTCACAACCATAAAGAATAACCGGTAATATAACTGTTTTATAAATTCTAACTTTTAAATTTTTTGACAGCAGACTGGATGATAAAATCTTCTCAATTGAATAATAACAGGGATTTCCCATATTTATTCTGTGTTTAATTTCCTCCCGTGTATCATTTATATTTGTTACTGTTGCTCCCAGATATTTTAATTTTTCCACCTCTTCAAAGGATAAATTTCCAAGTTTTATATTTCCATTTCGTACAATATTCTCGTCACGAGACATAGTCATACCTATACTTTGTCTTTTCGGAATTTACTTCCAAACCTATCGCTTTATTTGCTTCAAGTAAAATTCCCGTGTTTTCCCTAATCGTTTGTGGATTTCTCCTAAATTTGAAGGTTTCGTAACAAGCTGTTTTTTTACGGTGATGAGTTGTTAGCCCTCCGCCCAACCCCCAAGCTGGAGGACCACCTCTCATCGGCTGTCCGCGACTGCTTATTCAATATATTCACAGCTACCCTCCATATCTGGTCACTAGAAGTGAATTAATTTCTTGGTGAAATGTATTTGGGAAAAAATAATTGAGGAAAGAACTAATTGGGAAAAGTGTTTATTGCACAAATATTTTGGAAATACAGTAGTTGATTGGAAAAATTGTCCAGGAACGGGTTGTAATTCTCAGGTTTACTGTGGGTAAAAGAAATGCTATCTTTAAGTAATATTAGTGAAACTCAAGTTAGTTGATAAGCTGTTTTTTATTGCAATGTAGCTACAGATACGGAATTAAAAAAATGGGCTGATTCTTGATAGCAGTGCTCCTCTATGTAGGCAACAAGCTTCTCAAGACTGCCCCCACAAGTAGCATACATTTAGGCGATTTTGTTTACTGCACATGCGCAATGCGTTGTATCTGAAACAGTAAAATTAGGTGGCCCAAATTTTGTTTCTGGGCCTATACAATGTTTTATATTACTTTGAATAAATTGTGCATGCATTGACGCTTTAATAAACTGTCATCATTCTTCTGCTTTTAAAAGTAAAAACATTTCCTAGTTGTTTTTTATAGACACTTCATAATACTTTCTCTCTTATACCGAATTTTACACACCTTTGCTCCCTCTTATTTATCTGTCCGATTCCACAGTCTTTCTCGGTATCATAACTTAAATACTCGGTCACAATATAACACACTAGAAATATCACTGCACACATCATCTCTTTATTCTTCATCTTTCACTGTTGCTACTTCTCGTCACTGGAATTCTCTGCCGTCTGAAGTCAAGGGCTGGCGAACTTTAATTTCCTTTAAATGTAAATTAGAAAAATATCTTATGATGAGTTGCCAGACCTAACGCGTTGCAAATATTTAATGGAATGTGATCCACTGTATTTATTTATTTTTATTTCTTATTTTTATTATCTAAATCGTGTTTATTTATCACTTAACGCCAATATATATCCCACTGTGTTGTGTTTTTATTATTAATCTATGTGTACATTTTATTCAATTGTCGGTTTCTCGTTTAATTATGTGAATCCTACTTAATTGTAATCTAATACTAATATGTATACTAATGTGTTTATTTTTATTTTTACTGTGTTCATTTTTTTATTGAATTATCGGTTCTGTTTTTATGTGATTCGTATTTGATTCTAACAACATTAATATGTATTCCACTATGTTTATTTTTATTTTATGAGGTAAATTTTATGTAACTACCTCTTTTGATCACATTATGTACCTAAATTGTATCAGTATGTAAGTACTTAATTCCGATCCAGTTTTATGTTCAACTGTGTAAGCAAGTTTTAATCCTGGTTGAGTGTAAGAGAAGGCCTTACGCCCTTAACTTTGCCAGGTTAAATAAAGCCATTATTATTATTATTATTATTATTATTATTATTATTATTATTATTATTATAAATCAATATAAATCCTGGTTATAGTAATAAGATGTTGTATTATACAGTTGTACTAGCTATCGCCACGATATGTAAAGGTTCAAGTTGTGTGTTGTTTGCCGACTGTTGGCTGCAGGTAGTACAAACAAAATACCACGTACTACAAACACGTTGCGCTTAATTAAATATTATATGAGATAAACAAGCAAGACGTGGCAACGCAGCCTTTGGATGTAGAGATACATTTGCGCTGTGACCGTGTTTCCTTTAAGATAATGGACACAATAACAAACACTGCATTAGAATGCAATAATTTATAAACTGGCAAGAACTACTGTAGCCTACATCTTAAAGAACTTAGTTTAAATGTTCCGTCTATAACTGATTTTAATTAGAAGATTGACGTTTTAAAATATATAACTTTTTGTGTAGAGGACGAACGTTTTCGTCATTATGGGATCTTCAGGTCCTGTGTTCTTGTTATTTTTGTGAACACCTATTTTTCATAATAACGGTAATAGTATACAGTCATAAATACATTAGATTATTTGGTAATTTGGTAGAAAACGTTTTACGATGTAAGGGTAATGGAACGGAGAAAAATTCTGTCCGGCGCCGGGATTTGAACCCGGGTTTTCAGTTCTACGTGCTGATGCTTTATCCACTAAGCCACACCAGATACCACCCCGGCGTCGGACAGAATCGTCTCAGATTAAGCTCCAACTCTTGGGTTCCCTCTAGTGGCCGCCCTCTGCACTACGTCATAGATGTCTATGAACATAGGACCGAAGTCCACACATGTGCTGAGGTGCACTCGTTATGAGTGACTAGTTGGCCGGGATCCGACGGAATAAGCGCCGTCTTAAATCACGAAGTTTGTTAATACTACTGTATCTTCTTTTTATATTGCTTGTATTATTTTATTTCTATTTCTCTTGTTTGTTTTGTAATTATATTCTTTATTCTGTATATTTAAATTTAGATAAATAAATAAATAAATAAATAAGTAAATAAATAAATTTACGCATATCATATATATTATTTTAATGTACCGAAGTACATATGATATTTCCATGCAGATATTCTTCGATGATGACGCCGGAGAGAATTTTTCTCCGTTCCATTACCCTTACATCATATGATGACGCAGAATATCTGCATGGAAATATCATATGTACTTCGGTACATTAAAATAATATATAGAAAACGTTTGTCCATATGGCTGACATCATCCAGGATCAGTAACAGGTTAGGTTAGGTTTGTTCAGGATTTGGTAATCCCCAAAAAAAAGTTTATGCAAGGCATATCAAAAACCTCAATAAACCAAACTTACCCTATCATGATCCTAGATGATATCATTTATGTCTGTCATATTGACAAACGTTCTCTACCGAGTTACCGATTATTTTACCATTAATGTATTTTTTGTAACTATTCTCATATTAGACTCATTAATGAATTATATCTCATAATTAATTCCAATTTTATATACGTTAAGTAGAAAATGCAATTAAAATAAATACAATTATAAAAGAATCTATAACTAAATTAATTAATTTACATTATTTTGTTTTAAATCATTATACCGTTGCGGAAATACCATTATATCTGACAATGTCATATTGTAACGTGTTTTTTTATAGTATATTGTATTGCATTTACTGTATTTATTTAAATTCCATGGTATTCGTACACCGCTTCACAGCTAGAATATGGAATATTAAAAAAAAAAAACAAAATTAATAGTACTACAAAGTCTTAATTATAGTCACAGTCTAGTTGAAATATATACAGAAGAGTTTAACAATATACTAGTACAACACAAGGAAATAGTATCGATACTTAATAAAAACATAAATATCCATGCAGTTTTGTCGAATATCATAATTTACTTACAAAATAGAAGACGAGAAATTAGGTACGTCTTTAATTTAGCCCTAAATAATCTTTTGTTTAGAATTTGATTTTTATATCCATAGGGAGGCTATTAAAAATTGTTACAACCATATAATGCACTCATTTTATACACCTTAAATGCGACAGGCTCATGTTAGTAGATTTACTGGCATGTAAAAGAAGTCCTGCGGGACAAAATTCCGGCACATCCGGCGACGCTGATATAACCTCTGCAGTTGCGAGCGTCGTTAAATAAAACAATTTTTTTTTTTAACACCGAACTACCGCATTCTATAATACCATACTGTAATATAGTTTATGCTCGACCATGCCGAAATGTAGTAATTATACACCTGGTAACAGTCTTTTAATGCATGTCATTAAAGTACACCTATTCATTCAAGTTCAGGTGTTCAGCCAATGACAAGTCAGCTTTGTACCGCTATAAAACCGTAAGTATCGATTATTCTCGGATATGCAATCGAAAGACAATTAGCGAAAAGTCACGGAGGCTGGAAATCCAATACTGCCGCAGAAAGTTATGTTCTGTTACTATAATGATTAGCGTTAATTGTAAATAATATTCAAATAAATTCAATCTGTCATCTCGTTTTTCAATTCTAAATCAATTTCCAGGTTATATCAGACTAATGTTCATCTTATTCTCTGTCAAGGTCAATGACATTCGGCCTCGGAAAAAATCAATACTTTCGCGTCTGCGCACATCTCACAATTCAGGTCAGTTCACACATAACCATAAGAAGACCTAATTTTGAATAATTTCAAGTTAGAAATATGGTCGAGCATAAAAGTCGTATGAAACTTGCCTATAATGATAATTAAGACGCTCGTATGAAAATTATGAAACTCGCTTGCGCTCGTTTCATAAACAAACATGCTCGCGTCTTAATTACTACCATTATAGGCTCGTTGCATAATGTAAATCATTCATAAAGTATGGACAGTGAAATAATTTTGTAGGATAATAAATTAGTGAATAATTTTTCTTAAATCACTATAAAGATAAGGAACATGTTTATCCCAACGTATATGTTGGTCGATTATTGTTCCGAGATACTTAACTTGAGAAGATTAATTTAGACTAGGACAGTTACAACTATTAGAAGAACAATTGGATGTATGAGTTTTTAAATGCAAGAGTGAATCAGGAGATTTCATACTAACAGGTGTTAACGAAAATGGTACAGCCGTAGTTTTAGTACTATTTAAGACAAGTAGACAAATGCTGGGTAACTTTCGGCGCTGGACCTGGGACTCATTTTGTGGTCATTATCACTTCATCTCACTTAGACACGAGATAACCATATAATAATAATAATAATAATAATAATAATAATAATAATAATAATAATGATTTATTTCAGCTGGCAGAATTAAGGCCGTAAGGCCTTCTCTTCCACTCAACCAGCAAAAAGTGTATATACATATGCATGAACTTACAAAGAATCCAACAATTTGATTTAGATGAGAGTTACATGTATACAAAAGTTATTTACAAATTAAACAACAAAATACTATGAACTATTAATTAAACACTGAAATAAACTGTGTAGCAGAATTAAACTAAAATACATAGAATGTTAATATATTTCAAATAATATTAGATAATAGAAAGAGATTATTACGAGACAATTAAAATACAGCACAATCAGGATGATGTCTAAAGAAAAAAGTAGCAATGTAGTCAGTGATAGTTTAAGTCAGTATGATTGGAGTGAAATGCTAATAAGGTTATCTTTTGAGCTGTTCTTAAAGGTGTTTATTGTCTTGCAGCCCCTAATACTTTGTGACAAGGAATTCCATTGACGCGAGGTGGATATTGTAAAAGATGATGAATAACAAGATGTTCTATGAAGAGGTATACTTAGCGTGCCACAGATAAGTGATCTGGTATTTACGTCGTGGTTAGAGTATAGATAAGAGAAACGAGACGAAAGCTAATTTGGTGTTGAAGTGTGCAGAATTCGAAAGAGTAAAGACAAAGAGTGTAAAGTTCTACGTTCTTTAAGTCGGAGCCACGAGAGACTTGCGAAGGACGGTGATAGGCCTAGCTGTTGATAAAGCGTCGTAAAATACCCAATTAAAAATAACTGAATTACTGAAAAATACGCAACACAATAGGACAATCTGTGTCATGTTGATGACATCGATTGTTTTAGTAAACGTTACGGTTTTACATTATCTTCTTCTGCCCTCGCTTTCTTTCCCTCCGTTGAATACGAGGTGAGAAATAAGAAGATGTACAACGCAGTGAAGAAAGTCGCGGCCCTCCCTTCAGAAGTTCACACGGATGGATAATTCTAGTAAGCAGTCTTCCAACACCTGTAGCGTCGCTTAGCAACGTGAGGGCTGAGTTTATGTAAATCGGGAGGTGTAAGCTAAGCGTCGGCATCTAGTCTGTTTGCCGAGAGGCGAAGCGAATGTCAGACTATGATATTTGGAATGGCATTTAACTGCAAGCGAACCAGAACTGCTCCACGCTCGAATAATGATGCTCACGTACAGTCAGGGAACCAAACACAGGTCTTTGCTTAACATAACCGAGCTCATTTTCCATTCAGGCGACCCGTATTCGATCACCGGCATGGTCATGCAAATAAGTTTCTCGGAGGACTCCCGGAGGATTCCGAGGCATTATCACCTTCATTTCATTCAGACGCTAAATAACCTAAGATGCTGATAAAGCGTCATAAAATAACCTACTAAAATAAAAATAAATAAATTCAGAAATACATATAGACTTCATGCATCGCTTACCATCAGTAGCTCACGGCCAGATACGAATCTATACTAATAATAAATCTGTAGCCGAAATTTTTCTGGTAATTTTCGATTTTCCAAAAATAATTGGTCCTAACATATACAATTAACCACCCTGAAACCGAAAATAGCTTTTTTGAAATTTTTGTTTGTATGTCTGTCTGTCTGTCTGTATGTTTGTTACCTTTTCACGCGATAATGGCTGAACGGATTTCGATGAAAATTGGAATATAAATTAAGTTCGTTGTAACTTAGATTTTAGGCTATATGGCATTCAAAATACATTATTTAAAAGGGGGGTTATAAGGGGCTCTGAATTAAATAAATCGAAATATCTCGCTTATTATTGATTTTTGTGAAAAATGTTACATAACAAAAGTTTCTTTACAAATAATTTCCGATAAGTTTTATTCCTTGTAAAATTTTGATAGGACTTATATTTAATGAGATAAATGAGTTTTAAAATTAAAATAACTACTAAGGCCATGTAATGAATTAAAAAACAAATGACTTCGTCTATAAGGGGCCTTGGACAGCAACAATCGAAAGCTATGAAAAATAGCCTACAGATAATGTTTCTATGTTAGTATGAAGTAATATCAGAAGCTAAATTAACCGATTTGTATAATTAATTATTAATTCACCATTGGAAAGTGTAGTTTCTCTAGATGGACATAATGCTATAATGTTATTACAGTAACTTCTGAGTGAATCGAGGACAGGTAAGATTAAAATAGCTTCTTATGCACAGAAAACTTGATAGGCTATTCTGTACATTCGTTTCCTGAATTTCCTAAAATAATTTTTATGACCAAATGAGTGGTCTCATGATCAAAATGATCGCATTTTAATTATGCAAATACAATTTAAATTAAGTAACATAATAAACGATTTATCCTTATATCAAACACGAATGTTATCTGGATCAAATGTCCTATTTTAATTATGTAATTACTTTATATTTATTTCTAACGGGTACAGCGGAGCGCACGGGTACGTCTAGTATTGTAATAAATGGAGTTGTGATCATATTGTATAGCACACAAAATAAGAAAAATATAATTTATTTATGTTTGTTATTTTGTGAAACCATATACTTTCACCAAACATATCCAATGGAATGCACTGAAATTAAATACCGAATGATGTTTTTGTAACTGTACGTACAACTGCTGCAGTGACGTCAGGTAGCTAGCAGATAGCTACGGGGCAGCGAGAGAGCACTAGGGAACCCCAGGTGCCTAGATACGTTGCGCGGACAATATTTGGGAGGCCGGAGGGAAAAATACCTTTGGGGAGGCCGAGACGTAGATGAGAGGATAATATTAAAATGGATTTGAAGGAGATAGGATATGACATAGAGACTGGATTAATCTTGCAACGTATATGGACCGATGACGGGCTTATGTGAGGGCGGCAATGAAAATCCGGTTTCCTTAAAAGTCATTTGTAAGTAAGTTAGTTTTTGTTTCTGTTTTTAATTTTATCTTTCTGCACAGTTATTTATGACTGCCTCCGTGGTCTGTTGGTCAGCATGCTGTCTTCTAGACCAGGTCCCGGGTTCGATTTCCGAGCTCGGCTCTCGGTGAATTTTTTTTGAAGAAGAAAAATTCCCTGGGTGTCTAGAGTCTGGAAATTTGTATGATTGTGTGTGCGGGTTAATATTAATTAACCAATAATAAAAAAATATAAAATACATCAGGACTGTCGCTGGGCAGTAACCTGAACACACGTTTCAGCGTCACATTATTGACAAGTAACTCCATCTGTTAGCATAACCATAAAGCATCTGATAGATGCTATAGAGTTATCAACAACGAAAATATATATTTATAATATCGCACAAGCATTTCGCAATTTGCACAAATATAGTTTTTCTTTTGTGCATTTTTGCGACAATTATTTATTTTATAGCTTAAACTCTGATTACTAGTCTCTTAGGCCGTATTCATGGACATTTTTAGCGCGGGCTTCCGGTGGATAATCAGCGATTTTCGTATTCATAAACCAGTGTTAGCGATAGGATATGATTTTAATTCTGCACTAGTAATCAGTCGATAGCCGGGGCTAGTTTAGCACGCTCGTAGCGTGGGCTAGCGAAATGTCTATGAATAGCACCCTTAATCTATATATCTTAGAGCCCATTCAGACGGTATGGGAATTTCCCGGAACGGGTATTTATTCGAATCTATTTCGTGCGTAATCAATTCGATTTTTTCCCGCATTTCTGGTCTAATTGCATTGTCATTTAAAGAAAAAATAAACAGATATATAAATAAATACATAAATCAGCAAATAAGTTAATGAATGAATCTATACTAATAATAAATCTGTAGCCGAAATTTTTCTGGTAATTTTCGATTTTCCAAAAATAATTGGTCCTAACATATATAATTAACCACCCTGAAACCGAAAATCGCTTTTTTGAAATTTTTGTTTGTACGTCTGTCTGTCTGTCTGTCTGTATGTTTGTTACCTTTTCACGTTATAATGGCTGAACGGATTTCGATGAAAATTGGAATATAAATTAAGTTCGTTGTAACTTAGATTTTAGGCTATATGGCATTCAAAATACATTATTTAAAAGGGGGGTTATAAGGAGGCCTGAATTAAATAAATCGAAATATCTCGCTTATTATTGATTTTTGTGAAAAATATTACATAACAAATATTTCTTTACAAATAATTTCCGATAAGTTTTATTCCTTAAAACATTTTGATAAAATATTTAATGAGATAAATTTTTGAAATTAAAATAACTGATCAGGCCTTGTAATGAATTAAAAAACAAATGACTTCGTCTATAAGGGGCCTTGGACAGCAAAAATCGAAAGCTATGAAAGATAGCCTATGAATGTTTTGTGTTTGTATGAAGTAATATCGGAAGCTAAATTAACCGATTTGTATAATTAATTATTATTTCACCATTGGAAAGTGTAGTTTCTCTAGATGGACATAATGCTATAATGTTATTACAGTAACTTCTGATATAATATAATATAATATAATATAATATAATATAATATAATATAATATATTATATGATAAATTTAAGTTATTTGAAGGGTTCAGAATCATAGAGGGCCAAGCGCCATTTATTGAATACGTAGAAAACAAAGGTTAAAATTAAGTTATTACCATAATTCAATGGAAACCTATAACAAGTAAAATAAAATATACACATTAAATCTAAATGATGTCAATGTTCATTAAACTATGGTTGCATGTAATAAAAAATAAGAAAAATGTTGAAGGAATTGTCATTGCACCAAATGAGTGGTCTCTGGACCAAAAATGATCGCATTTTAATTATTTGGATGCAATTTAAATTAAGTAACATATTAAATGATTTATCCTTCTATCAAACACGAATGTTCCCTGGATCAAATGTCCTATTTTAATTATGTAATTACTTTATATTTATTTCTAACGGGTGCAGCGGAGCGCACGGGTACGGCTAGTAAATAAATAAATAAATAAACAGCTATATAGGGAGGTAAGTAGGTAGATAGGTAAATGGATGGAAGGAACAAACGATACAACTCGAGAAACATTAGATTATATTATTGTGAGTTATGTATACGTTTTCACTCTGATCGGTCAAGTTTTAGTGCTACTTTTTTGTTGCTTACGGCAGACTGTTACGTAAACGAAAGTTTGAAATTGAGCTATAAAAATTCAAAATTCAAAATCAATTTACTAGACCCCAGAAGTTGTATAAACTCACTCAGGCGTCAGAGTACGGCCATCAGAAAGCCCTGCTCCTCAGTGGTTGCATTGCCCGAACTCAGGCCAGGGAACCTCTCTCGGTGTTTGTTAGGCTCCCGTGACGCCCTTGCCCGACCTCCAGCTAGCTCGCGCGGCATTGTCTTGTTTGCGTACGACAAACAGTAGAATGTTCGCACGCGTTGCGTTCACCCCGCATTCCTGGCGAAGTACGACCGTAGTCGGTGCATTGCCATCTGCAGCGGTTTGCACAGCATTGGAGAGGTCCTTGCATTGTTCCATCCCGAAAACTGAAACTCTCAGCAGGTTTTGCTCAATTTAAAATTGCAATCGGACCACAGATGATACCTCTAACGGCTTCTTTAGCGAGGAGTCCTGGTTTGATTCTTGTAGGACTCAGTCATATTTTCTGTGAGCATATCGCACTCCCAGTAAACTAAAAAATTGTGATTTGAAAATATATGCTATTTTATAGTAAAATACTGCTGTAAATTGTTTTAATAAATAGGTACCAAAATCTTTGATGATTTACTATTTCATTATTAGAATTTCATACCTTCAACTACTAAAACAACGTTGGAAATAATTTACGAAAGTAATATGTGATTAAGGATGTTTGAGAATAAGGTGCTTAGGAAAATATTTGGGGCTAAGCGGGATGAAGTTACAGGAGAATGGAGAAAGTTACACAACACAGAACTGCACGCATTGTATTCTTTACGTGACATAATTAGGAACATTAAATCCAGACGTTTGAGATGGGCAGGGCATGTAGCACGTATGGGCGAATCCAGAAATGCATATAGATTGTTAGTTGGGAGACCGGAGGGAAAAAGACCTTTAGGGAGGCCGAGACGTAGATGGGAGGATAATATTAAAATGGATTTAAGGGAGGTGGGGTGTGATGATAGAAACTGGATTAATCTTGCACAGGATAGGGACCGATGGCGGGCTTATGTGAGGGCGGCAATGAACCTTCGGGTTCCTTAAAAGCCATTTGTAAGTAAGTAAGTAATATGTGATTTCGACATACGATTGGGTGTGCGATATGTTGTAGGACAATGATTTTTCAAAACAATTTATTTCGCACATTAGTGGAGATATTCAGTTTTAGCAAAAATACGATTTTACAGGTGATAAAAAAAAAGTTTCATCCTTTCCAGGTGAAAATAACATTAGTTTAAACTCTCGAAATAACGCGAAATTTTTGTATGAAGCACGAATTTTCTCAGAGTTCGTTTTTTTCAAGACAAATGTTGATTGATTTTCACCAAATTTTGATTTAAAATGCCCAAAGAATAACATTTATGTACAAGATATTGAATTTAATATTTCAACTCTATTTCAGTAGGCCACATAATTTTGAATCTAATATTAAAAATGTATTTCGAGTTGCTATATTTTAAATATAAAGTAGGAACAGCCTAAATCTTTTGTAGTGCCTTTTATTTTAAACTTTTGACATACAGGATGTTTTGTGATGATATTATGGCTTTGTTAGCAGAAGAGAAGATGATACTAAGGGCTATGCTACTGGAGCTAAATGACAGGTGTGAGCAGTATGAGGTGAAGATAAATGCCAATAAGACAAAGATCATGGTCATAGGAAGAAAAGTAAGGAAGATAAACTTGTGAATTCTAAATGAGGCAGTAGAACAAGTGGACAACTTCAAATACTTCAAATACATAAGCTGTAACCTGAGCTGCTGCCAAGAAGTCAAAAGGAGGATAGCAATGGCCAAGGAAGCTTTTAATAGAAAAAAGAGCATCTTTTGCGGACCTCTGGACAAAGAACTAAGGAAGATACTGGTGAAGTGTTCTGTCCAACGGCAGATCTTTCACTGCAAACGCAGCTTTCTCCAATCTTTCCTATTTTCTGCTTTTCCACTTTCTTTCCTCCTATGATCCATATATCTTAATGTCGTCTATGTTCTGATATCTTCTTTTACCCCGAACTCTTCTCCCGTTGATTATTTCTTCCAGTGCATCCTTCAGTAGGCAGTTTCTTCTCAGCCAGTGACCCAACGAATTCCTTTTCCTCTTCGTGATCAGTTTCAGCATCATTCTTTCTTCACTCACTCTTTCCAACACAGACTCATTTCTTATTCTGTCTGTCCACTTCACACATTCCATTCTTCTCCAAATCCACATTTCAAATGCTTCTATTCGTTTCTCTTCACTTCGTCGTAATGTCCATGTTTCTGCCCCATACAATGTCACACTCCATACAAAGCACTTCACTAGTCTCTTCCTTAGTTATTATCCAGAGGTCCGCAGAAGATGCTCCTTTTTTCTATTGTAAGCTTCCTTGGCCATTTCTATCCTTTTTACTTCTTGGCAGCAGCTTGTAGTACACCCCAAGTATTTGAAGCTGTCCACTTGCTCTGCTGCCTATATATGTATTTTTTATTCTAAAAACAGCTTTCAGGCCATGTAACATAGTTGTAATGCCGACAGAAAGAAAAAGAAATAAGTAAGAAAATATGAGGATTCCTTTTTACACTATCCATACAGTAACTTTGGGTCAGCTGTTGCTAAGTCCACAAATAATTAATAGTACATTATGCAACCTATATAATTAAGTATATTTATGAAACGAGCGCAAGCGAGTTTCATTCATACGAAAACTATAAACTTTCATACGACTTTTATGCTCGACCATATTTCTAACTTGATATTATCAATTTTAATTGTATCTGACCTTCAGCAATGTTCCGTAAGATGTGCGCAGACGCGAGAATTTTTTCCGAGGAACAGATGTCCACATTGACCTTGCTAGGCCATAGAACCTACAGAGAAAATTAAATTAGACATTGAAAAACGAGATGACAAATGGAATTTATTTGAATATTATTTACAATTAGCGCTAATTATTATAGTAACAGAACATAACCTTCTGCGACAGTATTGGATTTCCAGCCTCCGTGACTTTTCGCTAATTCTCTTTCGATTGCATATCCGAAATAATCGATACTTGCGGTTTTATAACGTAAAAGCTGACCTGTCATTGGCTGAACAGTTGTAACCTGAGTCGTCATTGGCTGAAAGACCTGACCTTTAATGAGTAGGTGTACTTTAATGACAAAATGGACTGCTATTAAAACTACGTTTCGGCATGTAATAAAATACCATATAATACTCTATGTAGTCCTATACTAAACATCTTCCTTGAAAACACTTATTTGAAAAGGAAGTTGATTCTCTCTCTATAAGCGAAGTTATCGATAACTTTCGTCGACCTGGTTGGCGAGTTGGTATAGCGCTGGCCTTCTATGCCCAAGGTTGCGGGTTAGATCCCGGGCCAGGTCGATGGCATTTAAGTGTGCTTAAATGCGATAGGCTCATGTCAATAGATTTACTGGCATGTAAAAGAACTCCTGTGGGACAAAATTCCGGCACATCCGGCGACGCTGATATAACCTCTGCAGTTGCGAGCGTCGTTAAATAAAACATAACATTTCGATAACTTTCTGGTTGAAATTGAAATTGTTCATGACAGTCTTTTCCATTGAAAGCATTGCTAATGACCAAAGCGTCTCTTGTCCAATAGTATATTTTTTTTAAGTTGTGGTGGTGGTGGTGAGTAAATTATCTGATGTTGAGGGTATTCTGGAAAGAAATTTGTGCCAAAAACAATCGAGAAAATTGAAATACTGTATTGACCTCGGTTCCGACATGGACATATACCTGCTTAACAGTACTAAGGTGACCCGAAAGTGTTGTACCCGCATGGAAGTGAGTTGGAAACTGAATCGCAAGACGGGACATCAGAGTTATTGACCTAGCTACGGAAACGTTCCAAGCTGCCAGGGGCTGCCAGTCTCGGTATTGTTCCGGGAATCGCAGTCGAAGCGACGAGGAAGCGCGAAACTTACGTTTCCCAGAAGTGCGCCCCAACGGCGATAACGCTGTGCTCTGTTTATCACGTCTGTTCCAGATTGCATGCGACGCCGCTGTCCTTGCATCTGTTTCTGGGTACAGGGAGTATTCGAACTTTACTCACAAATTTGACAAAGGGATTCGAGGAAAAACCGAATTTTTTTGCAATAATAGTAATCTTGATGGTGACGCTGCTAATTGTGTTTTATTTCACGATGCTTTCAAACACACAGAATCATCCAGAGACGAAATTTATTGTGATTGAATATCAGTAATGCCAAAACTAGTCAAATAAAGTAAATTATCAACTTAGTTTCAATGTAACACAAGAAAGTTGTTTCCAGAACAAATCTTAGTGAGAAATTTTGTCACGAATACCAAAACATTTAGTCACTTCTCCGAAAATTATCTTAAAATTTGTCGGTAGAGTTAAAAAACATCCTGTAGGCCTATGTCATGAGCTGTGGGAATTAGTATATCTTTCGTAATTTTTGTCTTTTTAAAATATCTCACACTGTATCCTCTTTATGGAGTTGTGGGTATTAACCACCACCTCAGCGAGAACGTCAGCAGCTTTCTCATCCCTCACAGGTCGTCTGATAGGATAACTCTTGTGTTTCGGCGGCACCAGACCGGTTGTGCGCAGACGATTTACAAGACGTTGGAAAACATTGTGAAGAGTGATGGACGCAAACATTCACCGTTGTTTTGCAGTTTCGACGGAATTCTCAATGTATCATCAGCTTTTTGAATTCTTCTTCGTTTGTAAAAGACATTTTCCAGAAAGCAAAACTATAGGTATAACATTGTTGCTATTTAAAAAAAAAAACAGAATTGATTGTCGCAATGCAAAATAAGAGACTAAAGACATTACCTTCATTGTCATTTGACTTGCTTTCAAGGCTTGTATAGCAGATCATTCAGATAGCTCCACAAGAAAAAATCTGATGAGTTGAGATCAGGAAACCTTGATGGCCATTCATTACTTGTTCTGTCTTTCATTAGTTCTCTTTCTGTAAGGTACGACATGAGTAATCACATGAAAAAAAAAAACATTATTATTCAATTGTTTTTGTTAGCTTTTATGTGTATGAATATTTATTTATCACCCCTTTATTCTCCATAGTGAAAATTTATATACTGAAGAATTTGACTTTTTTGTACATATACATTTGAATCATATATTCAAAGATAAACCACACATGTTGGGCCAATTATACAGTGTTCATAGATTTGATAAGGAACGTAAAACATATATATTACAGTTATAACCACACCTGTGGAGTAACGGTCAGCGCGTCTGGCTGCGAAACCAGGTGGCCCGGGTTCGAATCCCGGTCGGGGCAAGTTACTGGTTGAGGTTTTTTCCGGGGTTTTCCCTCAACCCACTACGAGCAAATGCTGGGTAACTTTCGGTGCTGGACCCCGGACTCATTTCACCGGCATTATCACCTTCATATCATTCAGACGCTAAATAACCTAGATGTTGATACAGCGCCGTAAAATAACCTAATAATAAAATATTACAGTTATATGAACACTAATAAATATAACAAAATTATAAAAATTAGTAAGTCAGACATGTTTCGGAAATGCTTCTTCATCCTCAGTGAACCAGCCGTCGTGGTAAAGTCACTGAGGACGGAGAAGCATCTCCGAAACATGTCTGACTTTTACTAATTTTTAATAATTATATTATATTTATTAGTGTTCATATAACTGTAATATATATTTTTTACGTTTCTTATTGGAATCATAATTTTAAGGCAAGTTTTACAAAATATTGGTAGATAAATGGTAAAATATATGATGTTGTACGTTTTGAGACTTGAAGAATCCAAAAATGGAAAAGTAACTGCATTTGCCATTTAAAAACAAGATCATTAGCACACTTTTTATACATTAAAAAGTATTGTTTTTTAAAAGCCTGTCCAAATATAACTTTATTTCACCGCCATTTTACTTTTGTATACAGAGTTATTTCATAAAATGAAAAATTTAGAAAGTTACAAACAGTAGGCCTATTCCATAATTTTCACTCACATAATACCCATTTATTCAGTGCATATTTATTTGTACTGTAGATATACATAGGCCGATATGTCTGATTACAAAAATAGTTGCTGTGGTTTTGGATAACTGACACAGAATACTTTTACACGTACTCTAAACATTTCTAAATACGATAATCATGTATCAGCAAAATGTGCTTAGATTACTTCTAAACGAGTTGGCAAAATTACTGTTAGATAACTCCAAAGTTTATGCGTACGTGACCATAGCGATATGTTAAATTGGAGATATTCTTTGGAATTCCTGGGTAGGGGATACACTTGGTGTATTCCCTATAGCCTTGTTGTTCGAAGAATAAGAGTAATTACAGACATGTTTAAGTCCTTCAAGGCATTTTTATTTCCCTATTAAGGCAGCCTACTGAATAGTACGTAATTACATTTCATACTCGGGGAATTCCTACTTTAAATCACTGTTAGGGAAATGTTCGTTCCAGCAGATCACCGTGTTTGCTCTATCAGCCACTAGGAAGTTCTTGAAAAAACGATGTTCATCTCTTATTTCTCGAGAAGTTCAAGGACGCTTATTCTGCTTGTCGTCACGTCCTTCCTTATGGTCATACATATAAGATTTTGATCTGGTCATGGTTATCATTCTTTTTTCGGTCATAGTCATGTTCTTTCTGGTCATTTTTATCGTCACATTTCTGGTTCTAATCATTATGCTCTTTCTGGTCATAGTTATCATGTTCTTCTTTGTCGTCATAGTCATTGTATTCATTTAGATTACTGTCACAATGTTCTTATTTCTGGCCATAGTCATCATGTTTTCTTTCTAGTTATAGTTAGGCCTATCATGTTTTCCTTGTAGTCAATCATCATATTGTTCTTTCTAGTCATAGTCATCATGTTCTTCTTCCTGGTCGTAGTCATTACATTCTTCTTTCTGGTTATAGTTATCGTTCTATTTCTGGTCACTGTCATCACGTTCTTCTTGCTGATCATATCATCGCGTTCTTTCTGATCTTAGAAATCATGTTCTTCTTTTGGTCAGTCATAATGGACTTCTTTGTGGTCGGACATCATGCACTTCTCTCTTTCTCTCTCTGGTCAGTTCTCATGCATTTCTTTATGGACATAGTCATGATGTTCTTCTTTTTCGACACAGTTATCATTTTCTTTCTGGTCATGGTCATCATGTTCTTTCGAGTCATAATCATCGTGTATTTATTTCCAGTTATAGTCATCACTTCTTTTTGTTTCTTATCATTTACTTGTTTCTAATCATAGTTCTTTCAATGTAATCTTCTTTCTGGTTTTCGTTATCATTTACTCCTTTCTAATCATAGTTATCATGCACTTCTTTCTTGTCTTCGTTATCACTTGTTTTTAATCATAGTCATCATGTTCTTTCTGGTCATAGTCATCATGCACTTATTTCTGGTCTTCGTTATCATTTACTTCTTTCTAATCATAGTCATCATGCACTTCTTTCTTGTCTTCGTTATCACTTACTTGTTTCTAATCATAGTCATCATGTTCTTTCTGGTCATAGTCATCATGCACTTATTTCTGGTCTTCGTTATTATTTACTTTTTTATAATCACAGTCATCATGTTCTTTCTTCAATCATCAGTCATCATGCACTTCTTTCTTGTCTTCGTTATCATTTACTTGTTTCTAATCATAGTCATCATGTTCTTTCTAATCATAGTCATCATGCACTGCTTTCTTGTCTTCGTTATCATTTACTTGTTTCTAATCATAGTCATCATGTTCTTTCTGGTCATAGTCATCATGCACTTCTTTCTTGTCTTCGTTATTTTATTTACTTTTTTCTGGTCATAATCATAGTCATCATGTTCTTTTAATCTGGTCACAGTCATCATGTCATCATGTTCTTTCTGGTCTAGTCATCATGTTCTTTCTGGTCTTTATCATTTACTTCTTTCTAATCATAGTCATCATGCTTCTTTCTTGTCTTCGTTATCACTTGTTTCTAATCATAGTCATCATGTTCTTTCTGGTCATAGTCAATCATAGTCATCATGTCTTCTTGTCTTCGTTATTATTTACTTTTTTCTAATCACAGTCATCATGTTCTTTCCAATCATAGTCATCATGCACTTCTTTCTGTCTTCGTTATCATTTACTTGTTTCTAATCATAGTCATCATGTTCTTTCTAATCATAGTCATCATGCACTTCTTTCTTGTCTTCGTTATCATTTACTTGTTTCTAATCATAGTCATCATGTTCTTTCTGGTCATAGTCATCATGCACTTCTTTCTGGTCTTCGTTATCATTTACTTGTTTCTAATCATAGTCATCATGCACTTCTTTCTGGTCTTCGTTATCATTTACTTGTTTCTAATCATAGTCATCATGTTCTTTCTGGTCATAGTCATCATCTTCGTTACCTTTACTTGTTTCTAATTTCATCATGCTTCTTTCTTGTCTTCGTTATCATTTACTTTTTTCTATAATCATGCACTCATCATATCATTCTTTCTAATCATAGTCATCGTGCACTTCTTTCTGGTCTTCGTTATCATTTACTTGTTTCTAATCATAGTAATCATGTTCTTTCTGGTCATAGTCATCATGCACTTCTTTCTTCTCTTCGTTATCATTTACTTGTTTCTGATCATAGTAATCATGTTCTTTCTGGTCATAGTCATCATGCACTTCTTTCTTCTCTTCGTTATCATTTACTTGTTTCTAATCATAGTCATCATGTTCTTTCTGGTCATTCATCTTTATTTCTTCTTTATCATTTACTTTTTCTAATCATAGTCATCATGTTCTTTTACTGGTCATAGTCATCATGCACTTCTTTCTTCTCTTCGTTATCATTTACTTGTTTCTAATCATAGTCATCATGTTCTTTCTGGTCATAGTCATCATGTACTTCCTTCTGGTCATATCCATCATGTTCTTTCTAGCCACAGAAATCATATTTTTCTTTCTGGTCATAGTCAGTATATTCTTCTTTCTAGTCATAATCATCATGTTTTTCCGGCCATAATTATCATGTTCTTTTTTTTTTTGGTTATTGTGATAATGTTATTCGTTCTTTTGCAGTTAGGCCATGCTCTTCTTTCTGCTTATTGTCATCATGTTTTTGTATGTACAGTAATCATTGTTAGACCATGTTTCTTCTGCTCATTGTTTACATGTTTTTGTTTTCTGATGATTGTTGTTCTTTATTTCTGGTCATTTTCATGACGATCTTATTTCTGTTCATTGTCACTATGTTATTTCTCGTCAGGATCATTGTGTTCTTCTTTCTGATCACTGTCATCGTGTTCTTATTTTTCGACGTTATCACGTAGTTTTGCCTGATCATTGCCATCACTTTTTTAAATCATTGTTATAACCTTCTTATTTCTGATCATTGTCATCACGCTTTTCTTTCTATCATTTGTCATATTTTTTTCGTCTTAACTGGTGTTTTTTATAGCCTACTTTTTGTTCTTGGCCTTTTTCTTCTGCTTCATCATGATTTCTTTATAATTCTTCTTCCTAATCCTTGTCTTCCTCTTCTTCCTGTTGTCTTCTTATTCTTATTCCTTTGCTTCTTCTTCTCTTTGAAGTGTGTTTCTTAGCTCCAAATATAGGTACAATTTCTAGATACTGTTTTAATGTATATTTCATTTAGAAATACCCTGTAATATTTCTCTCGAAAATTAGATCATTTTCCTAATGAATTCAGACTTACACGGTTTGTTTCGGTCATTTAATTAATTCCGTCCACGTGTCTCTTCAGAAGCTCCCCGGTTACTCTATCCCTTTTGACTTCTGTAGTAAACCTTCATCGAGGACTCTTCTCTCGCTCATGCATGAAATGTGTCCCAGACAGATTAATGTTTTCAGTTTTTTGAGATTTTATACGATTCAGTGATCGCCTTTGATTTTTGTTTCGCTGATACCAATGACAATGAATTTTAGATAAAAATTGTAATTACAGCAGGAGCAAAAGAAGTAATAAACCGATGGTTTTCAACTGAATGCTTACCGACGTCAAAGACTCAGTAACCTCA
Organism: Periplaneta americana; assembly: GCA_025594305.2. Lineage (NCBI taxonomy): Eukaryota > Metazoa > Arthropoda > Insecta > Blattodea > Blattidae > Periplaneta > Periplaneta americana. Next base: position 193,990,013 of record JAJSOF020000005.1, read on the forward strand.
AAGCACATAGGCCTCCAGGGAGGCTTTGTGCGGTCGTCTGAGCAGTGAAGTGAATGGAATTTCATTAAATTATTTTTCTAATAACTGTAGCAGTTCTCAGAAACTTGCTAATGCTAATGTAGTGAAAGAACATGTAACAGTATTATAATCGCCCGATGTGATGTCATTTTTTTTGTTATTTTTTAAGGTTTACAGCCAGTACTTTATGGAATACTGTTGTTTACAATTTATTCCAATTTGGTCTCTACGGGTTTTGAACAGGGCCTCCACCGTATACAGCAAATTCTCACACAACTTTGTCGACACGTAATGACTAATTACTCGTTTCATTTTACAGACAGTACTTAGTGAACTAGCATGCCGTGCTGTGTAATAACTGAAAAGCGTGGAGAAAGTCATGCAATGTCCAATTGCCTTTTATTTATAAGGCAGAGGCCCCACACATGCCTGTACTTCCCTCACGTGACAACTTGATCCGCCTTGGTCTTGTTAGAGCCCGAGTAAAAAAATCGCTTTCCTTGATAACTCCGTGTTTATTCCAAGCCGCTTGCACGAACACAGGTATGCTGTCGTTACGGATATGCTACAAATAAAACTTCATTCGCACCTCTGTTTTGGGCAAAAAGAGCGTAAAGTGAGAAGCCATCGTCCCCGATTGAAAACTAACTAAAATATTTCCCTTTTGGGCGACCCAACACAGGTTGTGTCCCTCGTTATCCTGAAGTGCTTTGAAGGGATGCATTCTATATACATTTTTAACATCTCTGCTGTGTAGCACTTACAAGTTTAAATGTTTTTTTAGTAGGTTTTTACGACGCTTTATCAACAGCTTAGATTATTTAGCGTCTGATTGAGATGAAGGTGATAATGCCGGTGAAATGAGTCCGGTGTCCAACACCGAAAGTTACCCAGCATTTGCTCATATTGTGAGGGAAAACCCCGGAAAAACCTCAACCAGGTAACTTTCCCCGACCGGGAATCGAACCCGGGCCACCTGATTTCCCGGCTAGACGCGCTAACCGCTACTCCACAGGTGTGGACAGTTTAAATGTCCAGGAACCTCAAAACAGGATGTTTTGGAGGATGGACACGGAGAAATGGCACCCAGCAAGATAATTCGGATATATACAGCATGAACTATTAGTAATGTCATTAATTTCAGGGCGTTATTCTTTGAGATATTAAAAAAAAAAAAGGTTAAATACAATTTTCCTCGTTTTTGCTTCCCTTTCGAGATAAAATTATTTTATGTGAAACATTTCATAGCACGTTTTGAGAAAGCCATTGATTTAATTCCCGATATACTCAGTCAGTTTAAAAGGGCAATGTATTATAATAATAAATGATTGAAATATTTTTTAGTTTTGTCCTCTACATGTGAAGAAGTTTGATGGTCGAATTATATTTCTGATTGTCTCAATACATACTATAAATGGTATTAAGATTGGAGGAGTTCCTTGTGGAACAAATGTAACTTTTCGTTCTGCATAGGAATTCTACAATGTTACATTTCTTCGGATCAAATTTGTGCACATTTAGAGGACAAAACAAAAATTCTTTCAATCATTTATTATCATATACACTGCTCTCTTAAGCTGACTGAGCATATTGGGAATTCAATCAAAGGCTGTCCAAAAACACTCTATGAAATGTTTCATATCAAACAAATTTTTATGTTAAAAATGAGCAAAAACGAGCAAAATTACACTGAACTCTTTTATTTGAAATCTCTCCAAGGTGCCAAATATAGGGAATTAGGTGCCAAATCTAGGAAATCTTGTAGGACTATTTTTAAAAAACTACAAATAATGCCCATGGCTTGTCAGTATATCTTTTCATTAATGATCTTCCTCGTATGTAATCGTGAAAACTTTGTAACTAATTCAATAGTTTATAGCATAAATACACGTCAAAAAATGACTTTCATACTCCATCAGCAAGTCCATCGTGCCATCAAAAAGGAATGCGTTATATGGCAGTAAACATTTTTAATAGCCTCCCTATCGATATAAAAAATGAAACTCAAAACATAAAATTATTTAGAAGTACCTAATTTCTTACGCCTTCTATTCTGTAGGTGAATTCATGACATTCAATAACACTTCATGAAATTGATACTAAAACTTTGTGTTGTACTAGTAGACTATATTATAAATCTAGTCTGTATATATTTCATCTAGACTGTGACTATAAATTAAGGGTGTATTCATAGACATTTCGCAGCACGCGCTACGAGCGTACTAAGCTAGCCCCGGCTATCCACTGGTTACTTGTACAGAATTCAGATCATATCCTATCGCTAACACTGGTTTATGAATACGAAAAGCGCTGATCATCCACCGGAAACCCGCGCTAAAAATGTCTATGAATACGGCCCTACGACTTTATAATAGTATTAAGTTTTTTTTACTTGTTCCATATTCTAGCTTTAAGCAATGTATGAATACCATGGAATGTTAATAAATACAATACAATACAATACAAAGAATAACACCCTGAAATGAATGACATCATTTACGGTTCGCCCTATATATTATTATTATTATTATTATTATTATTATTATTATTATTATTATTATTATTATTATTTATTGGAGGTTTGTCTTATTCTTATTCAAGATGAAGATGGTGATGAAAGACGAATTGTTTTTCCCCAGATCTGTAAAACATTATATGGAAATGTGAAATGTTGGTGAAATAATGAAGGGAGAAAAGAAAAGCCCCGAGAAAATCCCTCACAAACATAGCTCTGTCTACCACAAATACAACTTTGCTAATGTCGGAACTTTAACTCTAGTCGTCCAATATCCAATTAAAAATTTAATAAGTGTAATTTTCACACTGATTATTTTTCCCACTGTCAGCTTAAAATAAACTTTAAATTGAAATTCAATTACAATTATTCTTTCCCTTGATCAGGGTTGCTCTTATGACCGGAACTTTATTGGTGCAGGGAAAGACATGTTTCCTTTATTCAAAACGGTTGGTCGGAGACTTCCGCTATCCCACGCCTGGTCCACCCATGCGTGCGAGACCGTTGATAGGTCCGGAAATTGGGCCCGACATTCAACTAAATTCCGTGTCCATGGAAACCGACACGTAGAGGGAACCTTTCCTTGCTGTTTACCCTGCCTCCCTTGTGCATGTGTTTCACAGTTCCCTGGCACACTGTTTAGTAAAGGAGATCCTGGCACGAGTGTGACAGTGGATGGGGTAAACCCATCTTTGATAATATCGAAACAATAGCTGTGGGGATGATTAACGTCAGACACAACTGCATCTGGCAGTAATTTCATAAAATATCCACACAAAAAAAGAAAATAGAGAATATAATTTGTATAATTTCAAGAAAAAATTGTTCCGGAGCCGAGTATCGATGCCGGGACCCTTCGCTTAGCTCGCGAACGCTCTACCGACTGAGCTACCCAGGAACTATACACGACATTGTCACAATTTTTCCTTTTATATCCACAGAACTCAAATGAGCTGACAAGACGCCAGAACTCAACTATGAGTGCACACAATGCTGTGTGACTTAAATTGTGGCTTTCTGTTAACGTACCTCCAGTAACGAATGTATTATACAGGGACATCATTTTATTTTTACTAACATTTTTAATATTAACCTGGCTATACCTTTTACTACCCCCTCCCACGACTGGAGTTCGATGATACTGCGTAAAATAAAAACAAATCACTTCACTAGGTATAGGAGGGAAGAAAAGTAGTTAATCCATTTACGTAAACTAGGAAATATCGCAATTTCGAGTTTGATAATTTTCATTAAGTTTTTGTGTAATCAGAATACAGTACAATATTAACAATAAGTGTTTTTACTCACGAACTGAGCTATCCATGCGAACGTATTCATTCTGCAGTGTATATTATACTGTCTACAGTACATTAGCGTACAATATAGAGAATTAAGTTAAATTGTAAAATAATCATAATATGGATATTTAAACACATTTTTGAAAATGGTGACCGTTCATTTCGATACAGGGTTCAGTCCTTTTGTGCATATTATCGCACTATAGACTATTGTACCTAATTCCAATTACCAGTTTCGTCCTTCGTACTAATAACTAATGTTGAAATAATTCTGTACCTACTCTGTAAAAACGTACCTTACGTACTGTAAATTCAATCTTCACTTCTGTCCGATCCGAAAAAATAAAATTACTCAGACATGCTATCTACTGTCCGTCCAAGTAGTTATGTCGGAGGATCGTAGAAAGGGGGGAAATCACGTTAACGAGGCCCTTTTATTTAAGTTATTTTAAACAGTTGCATAATATTACGTAGACGTCCAATTCCTAACAGAAATTAATGTTTTCAGAAAAGACTAAGACAGCCCAGCCACTAGCCTTTTCAGCGGCGTGAGCAGAAGCAGGTGGGGAAAATCGGGATGCGACGTAGGCAAACGGACGACAGCACCTGTGCGAAAATATGATTCAATATTGAAAGCTGTTTCGTCACTAGAAAACGCGAACATATTTCTGGAACGTACTATACTCAGTACTGCTTGACTACATGTACGCGGCCTTGTTTGTGTTGGAAGTTTACTAGTAGAGGGGGTGGGAGTGAAGTACATTTAAAAACTCAGGAACAATAAAAATTGAAGTGAAAATAAAATGATGTCCCTGTACAAATCTGGCTTTCAGGTAGTAGCTCCTGTAAAGCAGATTTGAATAATTTCAAGGAAAAATTGTTTCGGAGCCGGGTATCGATCCCGGGACCCTTCGCTTAGCGCGCGAACGCTCTACCGACTGAGCTACTCCAGGAACTATACACGACACCGTCACAATTTTTTTTGTCGGTATTATACGTGCATATGATGGCGATTCGTGCCAGACATGTGGGATTGTAGTGCTCTGTAATCACACGGAGTAGCAATTGCCGATAGCGACCAAAATAAATGTCCCACGATCACTGCGTAATAAATATGTCTCCATGGAGAACAAAAAAAGCTGACTGTCACGATTGTGGTGTCAACTCCTTCACAATAGCAGTCCTATTCATTTTCTTCCAAGTAATGGTCTTTAGATACAAGCACAGATTCTCACCCATCAATCCTGATACAGCGACTCGTAGAGGAAAAAAAAATAAAACTTTGATTAAATTCCCTGATATGTAATTGAAGATATGTAGGCTACGAACGAAACCCAAAATCAAGAAAATATATTTGGACTAAGTTTACTGTCATTCTCGAGCACTGTTATGTTCGAACCGTATTCAAAAGGGCAAGGGTTTGACTCCTGTGGCCTCTAGTTTTTAATTAGTCTCATGAAATAATAATAATAATAATAATAATAATAATAATAATAATAATAATAATAATAATGCTTTATTTAACCTGGCAGATTTAAGGCCGTAAGGTCTTCTCTTACACTCAACCAGGATTAAAACTTGCTTACATAGTTGAACATAAAACTGGATCAGAATTAAGTAATTACATACAGATACAATTTAGGTACATAATGAGATCTAAAGAGGTAGTTACATAAAATTTACCTCATAAAATAAAAATAAACATAGTGGAATACATATTAATGTTGTTAGAAACAACACATATAAACAGAAGCCGGTAATTCAATAAAAAAAATGTACACAGTAAAAATAAAAATAAACACATTAGTATACATATTAGTATTAGATGACAATTAAGTAGGATTTACATAATTAAACCAGAAACCGACAATTGAATAAAATGTACACAAAAATAGATTAATAATAAAAACCAACACAGTGGGATACATATTGGCGTTAAGTGATAAATAAACACGATTTAGATAATAAAAATAAGAAAAAAAAAATAGAGTGGAACACATTCCATTAAATTATTTGCAACGCGTTAGGTCTGGTAGCTCACCATAAGATATTTTTCTAATTTACATTTAAAAGAAATTAAAGTTCGGTAGCCCTTGACTTCAGGCGGCAGAGAATTCCAGTGACGAGAAGTAGCAACAGTGAAAGATGAAAAATAAAGAGATGATGTGTGCAGTGGTATTTCTAGCGTGTTATCATATTGTGACCGAGTATTTAAGTTATGATGCCGAGAAAGACTGTGGAATCGGACAGATAAGTAAGAGCGAGTAGAGGTGTGCAAAATTCGGTATAAGAGAGAAAGGGAATGTAACTTTCTCCTCTCATTTAACCTGAGCCACAATAATTTATCGAAAGAAGGCGAAATGTGGTCGTAGTAGCGGACATTACAAATGAAACGAACACACGCATTATGAACGCGTTGCAGTTTCTGGGATAAATCCACCCTGAGATCACTGAATAAAGCGTCACAATAATCGAAATGAGGCATAATAAGAGTCTGTACAAGCGTCTGATTTAATTTAGCTGGATAGTGGTACAGTCTACAGGACATATCGTAATGTGTGATACCCACGTCACCAGACGAAAAGGAGACACCTAAACAAAGAGAAAATTCTATATGAACATTCATGCCGTTGTACCGCGTTCTCGAGTTACAGTTTCAATTCTGTTTCAGTAATGATAGAGATGTTTACCCTTATAGGAGGTACTTAAAATGACCACCCTCGGCTAGAATACAATCGTGCAGTCGTTGTCTTGTACATTCCGTATTCCTTCAAACGTACCGGGTACCTGTCAGTAGCCATCTTGTATCTACTGACGAAGTATGTCGATGGGTCGGCCTCGGTAGCGTACTTGGTATAGCGCTGGCCTTCTGTGCTCGAGGTTGCGGGTTCGATCCCGGCCCAGGTTGTTGGGATTTAAGTGTGCTTAAATGCGACTGACTCATGTCAGTAGATGTACTGGAATGTAAAAGAACTCCTGCGGGACAAAATTCCGGCACACCGGCGACGCTGATATAACCTCAGTTGCGAGCGTCGTTAAATAAACCATAATTTCAATTTAATTAATGGATATATTATACAGGCCTGCATGAAATAAGCTTTGAATGACAGTCATTTCTCCAAAAATTAATAAATAAATATGTATACATAAATTCATAAATTAATAATAATAATAATAATAATAATAATAATAATAATAATAATAATAATAATAATAATAATAATAAAAAGTATCCCCGTCACATGCCATGAAGGCACTTGAGGGGCATGGAGGTAGAGCCCCATGCTTTCCATGACCTCGGCACTAGAATGAGGTGGTGTGGTCGACACCACGCTCTGACCGCCTTTTATCCCCGGGAAAGACCCGGTACTCAATTTTAGAGGAGTATAGGCTGAGTAAACCTTGGGGCCGTTCTGGAAGTTTGGCAACGAGAAAAATCCCATCACCACTTGGGATCGAACCCCGGATCTTCCAGTCAGTAGCCAGCTGCTCTACCAACTGAGCTACCCGGCCGCCAATAATAATAATAATAATAATAATAATAATAATAATAATAATAATAATAATAATAATGTAGCACGTATGGGTAAATCCACAAATATGTGGTACAGAGTGTTAATTGGGAGACCTGAGGTAAAAGACCTTTGAAGAGGCCGAGACATAGATGGGAGGATAATATTAAAATGGATTTGAAGGTGGTGGGATATGATGGTAGGGACTGGCTTAATCTTGCTCAGGATAGGGACCGATGGTGGGCTTCTGTGAGGGCGGCAATGAACCTCCGGGTTCCTTAAAAGTAATTTGTAAGTAAGTAAGTAAGCATCATAATCTAGTTTTTAAAACCATATTATAGTAATTGTGAGTCCCGCGCCTTGGCGTCGCGGTCTAAGGCATCCCGCCTAGGTTCGCGTTACGGAATGCGCGCTGGTTCGAGTCCTCATGGGGGAAGAAATTTTCTCATGAAATTTCGGCCAGTGTATAGGACCGGTGCCCACCCAGCATCGTGCTAGACTTGTGGAGCTACGATAGGTAGCGAAATCCGGTTGCGAATGCCAGCTATAACGCCTGGGGGGATCATCGTGCTAACCACACGATACCTCCATTCTAGTTGGATGATCGTCCACCTCTGCTTCGACATGTGGGTGTGAGGCCAGCAGCCGGCTGGTCGGTCTAGGCCCTTCACGGGCTGTAGCACCACGGATTATTATTAAATACATAAATACATAAAATATATAAATTCATAAATTAATAATAATATAATAATAATAATAATAATAATAATAATAATAATAATTATTATTATTATTATTATTATTATTATTATTATTATTATGTAGCACGTATGGGCGAATCCACAAATGTGTAGTATAGAGTGTTAATTGGGAGACCTGAGGGAAAAGACCTTTGAAGAGACCGAGACATAGATGGGAGGATAATATTAAAATGGAATTGAAGGTGATGGGATATGATGGTAGGGGCTGTATTAATCTTGCTCAGGATAGTCCGGGTTCCTTAAAAGTCATTTGTCAGTAAGTAAGCATCATAATCTATTTTTTTTTTAAATCATACTATAGTAATTGAAGAGTCCACTGCAAGAATGATGGATGTTACTTTCTTGTCGAAAATGAACCAAGACTGTCAATGCATAGCTTAAGACATGTAGAATGTACACAGAGAGTTATGTGGCATTAACACTGATAGTCTTTGTCCAGTAATGATCGGAAAATCTCAGTTAAGCTTTGAGCGCTAAGCATTTCAAACTTTCAATTGCTTCTCCTGCAAAATGTATTCCAAATGACATCCATCATTCTTGCAGTGGACTCTTCAATTGTGATGTACAACATGAATGGAATTTTGAAATCAGCAAAATTGCGCGTAGTATTTTATTATTCTTCTACTGGAGCATGCCAAATGAAGTTATATATATTTGGGGGGGGGGGAAACGCTGCTCAAATTTTGGTACGTCTTCTTCATTTTCTTCAGGTTTGCCTGCTGGCAAGATTTTGATCTTGTTATAATCTTTTCTCGTTAACATGTTTTGCTCGCCCTTGCTTGTAATGCTACCTGACTCAGCAACCCCTATTAGCAGCTGACCAAAAGACGGACCTCAGCGAAAACAAGACACTGAGGAATTGTTACATCACTATTTGATATTCAGATTCTAGGAAATGCATGCTTGTTCTGCAGTAACGATATGCGGCACTAGCTGCAAAGGCTTCAGCCGATGGCTGTGCCTTTAGTAAATGAATAATATTATACAGTTTCAGTAACAAATACGACGTAACATAAGCTTTCCATATAAAGTTGAAGCAGCGGAAGTACTTCAAAGTTGTGTTCTTTATCATGTAGACGCCTTAGTGGCCCAGATAACAAAGCACTGACTTACAATCACCGAGAACTTGAATTCGAACCTCGGCAATGGTAGAGTTCCACTTGGTTCGGACAAAGATTTTATCGGGGTTCTCAGCTCTTTCCCTTGTTAGTTTATTAACAATCTTTATCCACTTTTATTATTTAATGTGAACTTTACATCACTAATAAAAATGTTGTAAACACATTCATTAGGCAACTAGTTAGGTAATGATACTGCTATTACCTAACAGGTTGCGTAATGTGAACGACTGAGAAGAAACTGCCTACTGAAGGATGCACTGGAAGGAATGGTGAACGGGAGAAGAGCTCGGGGTAGAAGAAGATATCAGATGATAGACGACATTAAGACATATGGATCGTAGGAGGAGACTAAGAGGAAGGCAGAAAATAGGAAAAATTGAAAAAAGCTGGGTTTGCAGTGAAAGACCTGCCCTTGGACAGAACACTAAATCAATGAATGATTGAAATCACACAACTAAACAAATTCATTCAGAAAGCAGAAATACAACATAGCATACAGAACAGAAAACACACTACAAAGACATCTCAACATACAAACAATAAAAACAAATAAATACAACCACACAGGCGTATACAAACTCACATGTAATAGTTGCGACAAGTTCTACATTGGACAGACAGGCAGATCATTCCAAACACGCTACAAAGAACACATTAAAGCAATAACCAGAGGACACAATACATCTACATATGCCGAACACATAACTAATACTAACCATACATACAATAACATAAATACAGACATGGAAATCCTACACATACAACCCAAAAACCAAAAACTCAACACACTAGAACAATATGAAACATACAGACACACTAAAACACACTCTAATCAAATTCTCAACACACAGATCAATTTCAGAACACACTCACTATTTGACTCCACTTTTCAACACGCAAACACACCCCTACAACAGGCAGCAATATCAAGATGACGCCATGATCTAGTAGGTTCTGATGCTGGTGTACAGTATACACCAAAACAACTGTAAGCCACACGTGCTTATATAATTAACACTAGTAAGTTTGCCATTTTATCAATCATTTGAACTACAAATAAATGTATACTTACTTAACTGGCTTTTAAGGAACTCGGAGGTTCATTGCCGCCCTCACATAAGCCCACCATTGGTCCCTATCCTGGGCTAGATTAATCCATTCTCTATCATCATATCCCATCTCCCTCAAATCCATTTTAATATTATCTTCCATCTACGTCTCGGCCTCCCTAAAGGTCCTTTTTCCTCCGGCCTCCCAACTAACAGTCTATATGCATTTTGGATTCGCCCATACGTGCTACATGCCCTGCCCATCTCAAACGTCTGGATTTAATGTTCCTAATTATGTCAGGTGAAGAATACAATGCGTGCAGTTCTGTGTTGTGTAACTTTCTCCATTCTCCTGAACTTCATCCCTCTTAGCCCCAAATATTTTCCTAAGAATCTTATTCTCAAACACCCGTAGTCTCTGTTCCTCTCTCAAAGTGAGAGTCCAAGTTTCACAACCATACAGAACAACCGGTAATATAACTGTTTTATAAATTCTAACTTTCAGATTTTTTGACAGCAGACTGGATGATAAAAGCTTCTCAACCGAATAATAACAGGCATTTCCCATATTTATTCTGTGTTTAATTTCCTCCCGAGTATCATTTATATTTGTTACTGTTGCTCCAAATATTTGAACTTCTCCACCTCTTCAAAAGATAAATACTAAATAAATGTATAGTGTGATAAATAGAAACCAAAACTATTATGTTAAACGCATAGGATATCTATCTCTTTTACTAAAGCATGGTTCAGTCTTGTGGGGAATAATTTTGAAATTGGTTTTATATCGAAATAAGGTAAGGTTGAAGAACTCAGGGAGTGTTTGAAAAGACACGTGGTTTCATAGTGAAACCTGTTGACTAAGTACATGTTTGGATAGGATAATAGAAGGTCATCCTGTTGTTTCACCAGGCTAGCGTGACATAGGCTTAATTTATCGGCGTCTGTCCGATAGACCGGGAGTTCGATTCCCGTCGCTATAAATTTCTCGTCGAATTCAGTTAAGATGATTCTCCTCGTGCATACTGAGCGCTCTGTGCTCGCTGCCAGATTTATCGCCGGCTGCAGCCGACTTAATGCGGCCAAACAAATAAAAATCGACCATGAGAAATAAAAGAAACAGGCGGAGCGTTCGACTATACATTATTACCAGGAATGCGGCGTAGGCCTTTGTCTGTCCTCCACGCTATAACATTTCACCTAAATGAAATATCGTTACTAAGGCCGGGTTTCGAACCCAATACTCTTTGTTTCATGTATATGGCTTATGAAAGCCTGAACTCTGGTTATATTTTTCAAGAAACAGTACAGTTCCTAACAGAAGTTTAGGATCACATCTAAAACACTTAATTCCATTTGAAGAAAGATCATATTCTAAAGACGCAAAACAGTCTTTCTTACAATAGACTTTTGAAAGTAGTCAATATCTGATAAACCTATTACACTATGTAACACCATCCCTCGAAATGTTGTCCTGGCTCCATCTAGAAGATCGTAGGAAAATCCACTGTCTTTCCCTTCTCTTTCATATATTGCATTTCTCCACTCCTGTCTATCTTGCGTCTCGTTTTCAAAATTTATCCACCCATCATAACCTAGACACACGATCACAACACTCCTCAATATTATCCATTCCCTCCCACCGAACATCCTCATATTCATCTTCTTTCACTGTGGCTGTTCCTCGACTTTCGAATTCCCTACCGAGTAATGTCAGGGACTGTCAGACATCAAACCAATTTAAGAATAGACTAACGAAATATTTTTCTAACAATTCTTTGTTAACAGTAATATCTGTTTCAGGTTTCCCAATGTTTAATGGTTATATATATCACAGATAAATATCTAAATTATCTCTTTATTATTATTATTATTATTATTATTATTATTATTATTATTATTATTATTATTATTATTATTATAACTATTTCTTACCAATGTTTATTATTGTCACACTAACATTACTTATCCAACTTTAATTATTTACTTTCATGTTGTCTTATGGTCTAGATATTAATGTAATAATTATATAAGCAATTGTATTCAATTAGAATTAGAGTCTGGCTGGGCGGAAGAGAAGGCCTACTGGCCTTAGCTCTGCCAGATTAAATAAATAAATAATAACAATAATAATAATAATAATAATAATAATAATAATAATAATATAATAATAATAATAATTAATTATTATTATTATTACACTGGAATACGCTATTTTTACTATTTACACCTTCATAAGAAACATAGGTTTGCATTGATCAAACATACTTACTTACTTACTTACTTACAAATGGTTTTAAGGAACCCGGAGGTTCATTGCCGCCCTCACATAAGCCCACCATCGGTCCCTATCCTGAGCAAGATTAATCCAGTCTCTATCATATCCCACCTTCCCTCAAATACATTTTAATATTATCCTCCCATCTACGTCTCGGCCTTCCCAAAGGTCTTTTTCCTCCGGTCTCCCAACTAACACTCTATATGCATTTCTGGATTCGCCCATACGTGCTACATGCCCTGCCCATCTCAAACGTCTGGATTTAATGTTTCTAATTATGTCAGGTGAAGAATGCAATGCGTCCAGTTCTGCGTTTTGTAACTTTCTCCATTCTCCTGTAACTTCATCCCTCTTAGTCCCAAATATTTTCCTAAGAACCTTATTCTCAAACACCTTTAATCTCTGTTCCTGTGGCACGTATGGGTTAATCCAGAAATCCATATAGAATGTTAGTTTGGAGACCGGAAGGAAGAAGACTTTTGGGGAGACCGAGACGTAGATGGGAGGATAATATTAAAATGGATTTGAGGGAGTTGGGACATGGTGATAGAGACTGGATTGATGTTGCACAGAATAGGGCCCGATGGCGGGCTTATGTGAGCGCGGCAATGAATCTGCGGGTTCCTTAAAAGCTATATGTAAGTAAGTTTGTAAGTAAGTATATCTCAAAGAATAACCCTCTGAAAATAAAATTACTTACGGTTGAATCTGTATATTGGAACATTTAAAGTGTAGATGTACAAAATTTGCATCGACTGATATAATTGTACAACGTTTTAATGAACTATTTAGGAATGTTTTAAAGTACGAGTATTAACGTTTATTTATTTATTTATTTATTTATTTATTTATTTATTTATTTATTTATTTATTTATTTATTATTGCTAGTAAGTTTGAAATGAATACAAATTAATAAATACAGTGAAAGATAAACTAGCCCACTCCTGAATGATTAAGACTCGTGCTCAGGAGGGGATTCCAAATACAGACAAAAATAAATTTAAAATTTAAAATTGAGAGTGATATGTTTAATATTTTTAAACCCAAACTATAAATCCAATACAATTTTTTTATTTTTTTTTTTTTATTAATTTGGAGAGGATTCGTGATTGAAATATTATTGGAATAAAATTTGTTTAATAATCTGGCACCTTGACTGATGCTATGATAAAAAGCTGCATTGGTTTTACATTTTGGTTCAGATAAACGCAGAGAATTAATATTTTTAGTTCTCTATTTATGTATATACCTTCCAAAGTTATTAAAATTTCTATGAAAATATTTTAATAAAATAAAATAATACATTTGTTTAATGTTGAAAACTTTGAAATGTTTAAACAACAATTCAGTTGGGTGATCTTTCTGCTTTTTTAAACAAATTTTTAATACTTTTTCTGTAGTAAAATTGACGGATAAAAGTTGGATTTATAAGTTCCACCCCAACCTAGAATGCCATACATAAATATAGTTTGAGGTGATAGTTTCCTCTACTCACTATTACATGGCCTTTCTATGTAGAAATCATATAGGCTAGATATATATGTGTACTTTATGTACATATATAAATATAGCCTACACCTAGGGTATATATATGGAGACGAAGAGAGACAAACGTGACTTATCTTGAGCCCTCCTATTTTTTTAAATAGCTGGTATTTCCGGACGATGCACCGCCACTGACCTTGATCGAACCTGTCCTCTCTGGGATTTGATCTCGTGGTTTCCCATTTATTTGTTCTCAAGGCAGCTTATCGTGATTTCTTTTACAATATTTTCCATGTCGCAGATTGCTTGCGACCCCTGTACACCTGAACACGGCCTCCCACATCGCAAGTTGTGTTGAGCCTGAATTTATTAGTTACAAGCCACATTTTATCTACATTCGATTGAAGAAAATGTTATCTTCATGCCGTAAGAATTATTTTAAGAGAACATGAGTACTTTTCAAGCGACCTTGGTGCATCGTCTGGTGCAGGTTCGAACCTCTCCGTAGGTACGAACGTTAATCTATTTTCAATCCATTGTGTCATGTTATGTTGGGTCGACATTCAGTGTCGTTCTGACAACATATCACGGGAGTCCAACTGAGTTCTCTCCTGCGAGGAGTAAGAAGTAGGTTTCATATAAATGATAAATAGGCCTACTTTCTGAGCATAGAGTCTGATCCGTTCGGGAAGACATAAATAAAATGACTATAAAATGTATATAAGAGGGTTTGGAATTGAATGGGTTACATCAGCTGTTTGTCTATGCGGATGACGTGAATATGTTAGGAGAAAATCCACAAACGATTAGGGAAAACACGGGAATTTTACTTGAAGCAAGTAAAGAGATCGGTTTTGAAGTAAATCCCGAAAAGACAAAGTAGGCCTGTATGATTATGTCTCGTGACGAGAATATTGTACGAAATGGAAATATAAAAATTGGAAATTTATCTTTCGAAGAGGTGGAGAAATACAAATATCTGGGAGCAACAATAACAAATATAAATGATACTCGGGAGGAAATTGAACACAGTATAAATATGGGAAATGCCTGTTATTATTCGGTTGAGAAACTTTTATCATCCAGTCTGCTGTCGAAAAATTTGAAAGTTAGAATTTATAAAATAGTTATATTACCGGTTGTCCTGTATGGTTGTAAAACTTGGACTCTCACCTTGAGAGAGGAACAGAGATTAAGGGTGTTTGAGAATAAGGTGCTTAGGAAAATATTTGGGGCTAAGAGGGGTGAAGTTACAGGAGACTGGAGAAAGTTACACAACACAGAACTGCACGCATTGTATTCTTCACCTGACATAATTAGGAACATTAAATCCAGACGTTTGAGATGGGCAGGGCATGTAGCACGTATGGGCGAATCCAGAAATGCATATAGAGTGTTAGTTGGGAGGGAAAAAGACCTTTAGGGAGGCCGAGACGTAGATGGGAAGATAATATTAAAATGGATTTGAGGGAGGTGGGATATGATGATAGAGAATGGATTCATCTTGCTCAGGATAGGGACCATTTATATTTGTTACTGTTGCTCCCAGATATTTGAACTTCTCCACCTCTTCAAAAGATCAATTTCCAATTTTTATATTTCCATTTCGTACAATATTCTGGTCACGAGACATAATCATATACTTTTTCTTTTCGGGATTTACTTCCAAACCTATCTCTTTACTTGCTTCCAGTAAAATTCCCGTGTTTTCCCTAATCGTTTGTGGATTTTCTCCTAACATATTCACGTCATATTTAGTAATTGTTCAAAATAGTTTTTCCATCTGTTTAGGATTGAATGAGCGTCTGCAAGCAAGTCACCATTGTCGTCCTTCATCACGTTTACCCTGGCCTGATATCCATTCTTGAATTCCTTTATGCCCTTATATAAATCTCTAATGTTTTTATTTTTACTATTTGTTTCTACCTCATTCAGTTTTTCCTTCAAGTAATCTCTCTTTTTATTCCCAAGTGTACGACTTGCTTCCCGTGTTTCATTGAAATAATTATCTTTATTCACCTTAACTGGATCCTGTAAGAATTTCAATTTTGTCTGTTTCTTTCTTTCTACTACCATGCAACAATCTTCATCAAACCACGGTTTCTTTTCTTAGTTCCATAATAACCTATGCTCTGTTCAGCTGCAATTTTGATATTATCTCGGATATTTGAAAATATGTATTTCCTATTTTTTTTTGTGAAAATATGTGTTTTTACGTGAAATAAAATTCGGGTTTTTAAACTTGAAACTTTATGTTCGGAATTTTTAACTTTGTTAATTGTACGATGAAAGAGTAATGGAACGGAGAAAAATTCTCTCCGGCGCCGGGATTTGAACCCGGGTTTTCAGCTCTACGTGCTGACGCTTTATCCACTAAGCCACACCGGATTCCACCCCGGCGTCGGAAGAATCGTCTCAGTTTTAAGTTCCAACTCTTGGGTTCCTCTAATGGCCGCCTTCTGCACTACGTCATAGATATCTATGAACCTAGGACCGAAGTCCACACATGTGCTGAGGTGCACTCGTTATGAGTGACTAGTTGGCCGCGATCCGACGGAATAAGCGCCGTCTTAAATCACGAAGTGATTTACGCATATCATATATATTATTATAATGTACCGAAGTACATATGATATTTCCATGCAGATATTCTGCGTCATCATACGATGAAAGAGTAATGGAACGGAGAAAAATTCTTTCCGGCGCTTATTCCGTCGGATCCCGGCCAACTAGTCACTCATTACGAGTGCACCTAAGCACATGTGTGGACTTCGATCCTAGGTTCATAGATATCTATGACGTAGTGCAGAGGGCGGCCACTAGAGGGAACCCAAGAGTTGGAACTTAAAACTGAGACGATTCTTCCGACGCGGGGGTGGAATCCGGTGTGGCTTAGTGGATAAAGCGTCACCACGTAGAGCTGAAAACCCGGCTTCAAATCCCGGCGCCGGAGAGAATTTTTCTTCGTTCCATTACTCTTTCATCGTATGATGACGCAGAATATCTGCATGGAAATATCATATGTACTTCGGTACATTAAAATAATATATTTGTTAATTGTGTTTCATCACACGCAAAAATAATATTTAATTACATAGAAATCCGTTCCTTAGCGATGACACTATGAAGACATCGATAGCTATTGATGATGACTATGGTGGTGGTGGCAGCTGTCTCCCCTGTGGGTGCCCCCGGTGCAGGTCGTGGTGCAGCACTGCGCTACCACAAGTTCCAGACGGAATTGCAGGGCATAAACTGCACCGGGATAAAAATGCAGTCTGGGTGCCCTGCTGGCCTTCGCAGCGGACATTGCGCCCCGCGGACACAGAAGACTCGGGACAAGGGCTTCGATTGTAATTAATAATGCCATTTCCTTGTATCAGTTGTGGTATCAGAGCATTTCGCATGCCAGCAACCACACTTACTTAAACAGATCGTGCCTTCACTGCGTATTAATATAGACTTCCATTAATAACGTACATATATGAACTAAACAGCGATTTATATGTCAGTTTTATGGCCACATGCATCAACGTCGGTTAGTGTAACCAACGGTTAAAAATGCCACCTAACCCTGGGTTAAGCATTTTTACTGTACATCTTCCTCGATTAGGACTTAAACAGGGGGTTAACCACGGTAATTTCTAACAGGTTATTATTCCAGCTGTTATAGGAGATATTAGGAGAAAATCCACGAACGATTAGGGAAAACACGGGAATTTTACTTGAAGCAAGTAAAGAGATAGGTTTGAAGTAAATCCCGAAAAGACTAAGTATATGATTATGACTCGTGACGGGAATATTGTACGAAATGGAAATATACAAATTGGAAATTGATCTTTTGAAGAGGTGGAGAAGTTCAAATATCTTGGAACAACAGTAACAAATATACATGATACTCGAGAGGAAATTAAACACAGAATAAATATGGGAAATGCCTGTTATTATTCGGTTGAGAAACTTTTATCATCCAGTCTGCTGTCAAAAAATCTGAAAGTTAGAATTTATAAAACAGTTATATTACCGGTTGTTCTTTATAGTTGTGAAACTTGGACTCTCACATTGAGAGAGGAACATAGGTTAAGGGTGTTTGGGAATAAGGTGCTTAGGAAAATATTTGGGACTAAAAGGGATGAAGTTACAGGAGAATGGAGAAAATTACACAACACAGAACTGCACGCATTGTATTCTTCACCTGACATAATTAAGAACATTAAATCCAGTCGTTTGAGATGGTCAGGGCATGTAGCACGTATGGGCGAATCCAGAAATGCATATAGAGTGTTAGTTGGGAGGGAAAAAGACCTTTAGGAAGGCCGAGACGTAGATGGGAAGATAATATTAAAATGGATTTGAGGGAGGTGGGATATGATGATAGAGAATGGATTAATCTTGCTCAGCATAGGGACCAATGGCGGGCTTATGTGAGGGCGGCAATGAACCTTCCGGTTTCATAAAAGCCAGTAAGTAAGTAAGTAAGTAAAGTAAGTAAGTAAGTAAGTAAGTTAGTAAGTAAGTAAATTAGTAAGTAAGTAAGTTATAGGAGATAACCAGTGATCAGTAGGCTCAGTAAAAGAAAATTGCAGTCAGATCCATAGCTGTTTATTTCGATGACGATTATTTATTATTGTATTTCAATTATTTGCATAAGGTTGATGGTGAACGTGAAGTTTCATAAGTGGAAAGAGAGAATTCTGACGAGGAACTGGGTGACAGAAAATTTCGTTTATCAAACTGTGTCGTGTCATTTGTCAAGCAATAAATGTTTCACTTTGAATAACCCATAAACAGAAACAGTCCTATTTCTCCTATGAGCCAGCTGCTTAAAAATTTCGACTTGATAAATTGATTGTGATAAATAGGGTTGCAAAAATTATCGCGATGTATGATTGTGATTGGTTGGAATTCAAACTTTTATTACACTTCATTGGTCGAAAATGGAATGACGTCATATAAACGAAATATTCTACTGTAAACGCATATTATGATTACGCCACATAAAATTTCAAGTACAAACTTAATAATTAAAAAAAAATCTATATACAAATGTAGTTATACATAATAAATATACAATTTCCTAAACTAATTAATTTATCGCAGATCTCAATAATTTATTGGTTAAAACTTGCACTTACGTCTGGTTGAGTGCATGTTTAAAGCAATCGTAATAACCATTAAGACTTTAAACCTTATTTTTCTGCTCCTTTTTAGAATTTGCTACCATAAATATTTTTAAATCACTTTTTTTTAACATCTAAATTTCTTCTATAACTTTCGTATTTATCTTTAGTTATAAGTTCACTTATGCATGTTAACTAATTATTCCGTTGAAAGAGTAATGGAACGGAGAAAACTTCTCTCCGGCGCCGGGATTTGAACCCGGGTTTTCAGCTCTACGTGCTGATGCTTTATTCACTAAGCCACACCGGATACAACTCCGACGCCGGTTAGAATCGTCTCAGATTAAGCTCCAACTCTTGGGTTCCCTCTAGTGGCCGCCCTCTGCACTACGTCATAGATGTCTATGAACGCAGGACCGAAGTCCACACATGTGCTGAGGTGCACTCGATATGAGTGACTAGTTGGCCGGGATCCGACGGAATAATCGCCGTCTTAAATCACGAAGTGATTTACGCGTATCATATATTTATTTTAATGTACCGAAGTACATATGATATTTCCATGCAGATATTGTGTCATCATTATGAAAGAGTAATGGAACGGAGAAAAATTCTCTCCGGCGCCGGGATTTGAACCCGGGTTTTCAGCTCTACGTGCTGATGCTTTATCCACTAAGCCACACCGGATAAACTCCGACGCCGGTTAGAATCGTCTCAGATTAAGCTCCAACTCTTGGGTTCCCTCTAGTGGCCGCCCTCTGCACTACGTCATAGATGTCTATGAACCCAAGAGTTGGAGCTTAATCTGAGACGATTCTAACCGGCGTCGGAGTTGTATCCGGTGTGGCTTAGTGGATAAAGCATCAGCAAGTAGAACTGAAAACCCGGGTTCAAATCCCGGCGCCGGAGAGAATTTTTCTCCGTTCCATTACTCTTTCATCGTATGATGACGCAGAATATCTGCATGGAAATATCATACGTACTTCGGTACATTAAAATAATATATATAATTATTCCGTGTCGTCATACTGCATCCAGGTTAGCAGTTGCTGACATATAGCCAGCACACTGCAATAGCTGAATCGGTACTTTTGAATGCGTACAGTAGGTCAGTATAAATTCCTGTTACATGCTTAAATGAATGAGTATATAGCTGAACTAGTGGCTTGTACAACAAATGCTGCAAACTAAGTTCATTAGACGTTCAAATAAATATTTTTCAGATTTATTTTCAATGAAGAATTCCAGATATTTTGAATGTTATTTGGTTCCACAATAATGAAACATACTCCCTCTGAATGTTTTTTTTATGCCAAATACTTTTTCTTGAACCTATCCACCTTCAGTTTTTGAGTTTCAACGCGAAAACGCAAGTAACAATGTCAGGACGATCAGTGGCTTTTTCATGTGGGAGTAAACCAATAACTATTTCTGATCATTGTGGTTTGTAGGTGAAAGTTAAAAAAAAAGTCAGGTTTGCTATGCTTTCGAACAATAGACATAGCATCTTGGTATAGCTGCTGCATGTAGAGCTTGAAATGTAGAGGGTGAAATCATTTTATCCTGCTAAGACACCTTACTGAAATGATCGGGAGACAAATATCTACACCACACTGCCATTAAGTATATGGAAAAGACCCAACCCACTTTACTAATAATTATAAAAATATTTGATTTTAATAAGAATATTATTATCTTACGTAAGTTTTGTATACATGCAACTCAGTAAATTATAGAAATGAAGATCTAATTTAAGATATTCTCTACGTCTACTTATATAACCCCAAAACATTTCACTTTCATATCATCAATATAGCACTAATGAAAGATAGCAGCATCATGGCATTAACTGTAACAATATTTCATTTCTAATGGTAATAATGTCATCAAATCACCTCAAGTTTTGTAGATTTTAATATCCAATACACAGCTATACTCAGAAAATTACACACCGCAGAATCAGATCTATAAATTATTTTAGTAAGTCTTGAAGTTTTTAATAACTAATTGAATATGAGCTCTAAATATGTTACCAATCCTGCAGGTCATGGCCTTCGTGTAAAAGCCTATTGTTTATTGAAGTGTGTGTTTTTTTTATTCTGAAATCACGGTCGAGCTGAAATGCAATTAGTTCTCAAAACTGACGAAAGATGGATTTTGGAAAATAGGAAAATTACGTAGGAAAACTAACGCTTCACTGAAAGTTACTATTTTTCTGAAAAGCCTTAGATGCCAAGCTTCAAAATGACGGGTCATTCATTAAAATCCGTTCAGCCGTGTTTCCGTAATTTACATTACGAGTTCAAATTATATATATATATATATATTGTGGCTGTTTTAGCCCTCGAATCCTCATGAAATCATTGTTGGAGTCTTTACCCTTCGGCGCTGTCAACAGATACCAGTTGCTGGTCAAACTGTATGTGATCATTGCATAAGCGTCAGGCGTTCAATAAGTTCGTCTCAGTGCATGTCGACGGTAGGGGAGGATCAGGAAAAAAGGTTTTTAAATAATATGCTGATCAAACAAACATTTGAAAGCAGAGGACCCACCCAAGCAGTTCGATGCGGATGTACGTTTTCCACCCGCTCGCTTTCGTGGGGGATCGATTGGGGGCTGTGTCATACAACAGTGCATTGTTTACACTCGACCGTCCTGGCAGACGTGTCGGTATCCGTAAAAGCCCACATATTCTTTCTCTCCGGCTCTTCCTCACTCTTAGTCTTAAAGCTCTCTCTTCCTCCCTCTCTCCTTCGTACGTCATGTCGTTCTCTCACTCGAACAGCCTCCATCTCACACTCTCGATTTCAAACGCTCAATACTTCAATGTCTCGACCTCTCACGTACTCTCCAGATGCCAAAAGCGCAATGTGTAGATCTCTCACGCGCACAGTCTTCATCTCTCACGTTCACTCTTCCGATCTTGAGCACGCACTGTCTATATAGATCTCTCACCCGAACTGTCTCTATCATTTACTCGCGTTACGCGAACTTTTCTTCCAAACGCATTGTCTAGATCTCTCACGCGCAGTCTGATTTCTCATTCTGCCTTCATATCCCAAGCGAAGTGTATCCATCTCTCAGGCGTTGATATCTTATTCGAATAGTCTGCAGCTCTCATTAGCTGATATCTCACTCGAACTTTCGCCATCCCTCACGCGCTATCTCATTCGAACTGTCTCCATATCTCACGCGCTGATATCTCACTCGAACTGTCTTCATTCCTCACGTGCTGATATCTCAGTCAAACTGTCTCCATCTCTCACACACGATCTCACTCGAACTGTCTCCATCTCTCACGCCCTGATATCTCACTCGAACTGTCACTATATCTCACGCGTTGATATCTCACTCGAACTGTCTCCATATCTCACGCAATGATATCTCACTCGAACTGTCTCCATATCACACTCGAACTGTTTCCATATCTCACGCGCTGATCCCACTCGAACTGTCTTCAACCCTCACACGCGATGTCACTCGAAATGTCTCCATCCCTCACACGCGATCTCACTCGAACTGTCTCCACATCTCGCGCTGATATCTCACTCGAACTTTCGCCATCCCTCACGCGCTGAAATCTCACTCAAACTGTCTCCATCCCTCACGCGCTGATATCTCACTCGAACTGTCTCCACACCTCGCCCTGATATCTCACTCGAACTTTCGCCATCCCTCACGCGCTGAAATCTCACTCAAACTGTCTCCATCCCTCACGCGCTGATATCTCACTCGAACTGTCTCCACATCGCGCGCTGATATCTCACTCGAACTTTCGCCATCCCTCACGCGCTGATATCTCACTCAAACAGTCTCCATCCCTCACGCGCTGATATCTCACTCAATCTGTCTCCATCCCTCACGCGCTGATATATCACTCGAACTATCTCCATATCTCACTCGAACTGTTTCCATATCTCACGCGCTCATCTCACTCGAATTGTCTCCATCCCTCACACGCGATCTCACTCGAACTGTCTCCACATCTCGCGCTGATATCTCACACGAACTGTCTCCATCCCTCACGCGCTGATATCTCACTCGAACTGTCTCCATATCTCACTCGAACTGTTTCCATATCTCACGCGCTGATCTCACTCGAACTGTCTCCATCCCTCACACGCGATGTCACTCGAACTGTCTCCATCCCTCACACGCGATCTCACTCGAACTGTCTCCACATCTCGCGCTGATATCTCACTCGAACTTTCGCCATCCCTCACGCGCTGAAATCTCACTCAAACTGTCTCCATCCCTCACGCGCTGATATCTCACTCGAACTGTCTCCACATCTCGCGCTGATATCTCACTCGAACTTTCGCCATCCCTCACGCGCTGAAATCTCACTCAAACTGTCTCCATCCCTCACGCGCTGATATCTCACTCGAACTGTCTCCACATCGCGCGCTGATATCTCACTCGAACTTTCGCCATCCCTCACGCGCTGATATCTCACTCAAACAGTCTCCATCCCTCACGCGCTGATATCTCACTCAATCTGTCTCCATCCCTCATGCGCTGATATATCACTCGAAATGTCTCCATATCTCACTCGAACTGTTTCCATATCTCACGCGCTGATCTCACTCGAATTGTCTCCATCCCTGACACGCGATCTCACTCGAACTGTCTTCACATCTCGCGCTGATATCTCACTCGAACTGTCTCCATCCCTCACGCGCTGATATTTCACTCAATCTGTCTCCATCCCTCACGCGCTGATATATCACTCGAAATGTCTCCATATCTCACTCGAACTGTTTCCATATCTCACGCGCTGATCTCACTCGAATTGTCTCCATCCCTGACACGCGATCTCACTCGAACTGTCTTCACATCTCGCGCTGATATCTCACTCGAACTGTCTCCATCCCTCACGCGCTGATATTTCACTCGAACTGTCTCCATATCTCACTCGAACTGTTTCCATATCTCACGCGCTGATCTCACTCGAACTGTCTCCATCCCTCACACGCGATGTCACTCGAACTGTCTCCATCCCTCACACGCGATCTCACTCGAACTGTCTCCACATCTCGCGCTGATATCTCACTCGAACTTTCGCCATCCCTCACGCGCTGAAATCTCACTCGAACTGTCTCCACATCTCGCGCTGATATCTCACTCGAACTGTCTCCATCCCTCACACGCGATCTCACTTGAACTGTCTTTCATCTCTCACGCGCTGATATCTCACTCGAACTGTCTCCATCCCTCACACGCGATCTCACTTGAACTGTCTTTCATCTCTCACGCGCTGATATCTCACTCGAACTGTCTCCATCCCTCACACGCGATCTCACTTGAACTGTCTTTCATCTCTCACGCGCTGATATCTCACTCGAACTGTCTCCATCCCTCACACACGATCTCACTTGAATTGTCTTTCATCTCTCACGCGCTGATATCTCACTCGAACTGTCTCCATCCCTCACATGCGATCTCACTTGAACTGTCTTTCATCTCTCACGCGCTGATATCTCACTCGAACTGTCTCCATCCCTCACACGCGATCTCACTTGAACTGTCTTTCATCTCTCACGCGCTGATATCTCACTCGAACTGTCTCCATCCCTCACACACGATCTCACTTGAATTGTCTTTCATCTCTCACGCGCTGATATCTCACTCGAACTGTTTCCATCTCACGCGCTGATATCTCATTCGAACTGTCGCCATCTCTCACGAACTGATATCTCACTTGAACTGTCTCCATCTCTCAGGCGTTGATATCTCACTCGAACTGCCTCCATATCTCACTCGAACTGTTTCCATATCTCACGCGCTGATATCTCACTCGAACTGTCTGCATCTCTCAGGCGTTGATATCTCACTCGAATTGTCTCCATATATCACGCGCGGATATCTCACTCGAAATGCTTCCATATCTCACGCACTGATATTTCACTCGAACTGTCTCCATTTCTCACGCTCTAATATCTTACTGGATCTGTCTGCATCTCACAAGCGAACTGTCTTCTGTCTCTTACGCTCATTCTCCTGATCTCAAACATGCACTGTCCAGATATGTTGCTAATCCATCGGTCTCCATCTCTCATGCCCACGTTCTTGTTCTCAACCAATACACTCTTTAAATCTCTCATGCTTGAGGCCAACTTCCAAGTTTCTTCGCACCGAACTCTTGTTTTAAAGGCTTACTCTCTCAAAAACACACGTGTACTTGCTACATCTCTCATGTGCTTTTTCTCTTTCCGTTACGCGCACACTTTTGGTCTCTCTCGTGTAATCTTTACGTTTCTGTCTCGCGCGCTCTTCTTTTAAAAGACAAACTCTTGCTCTCTCGAAATCTCACGTGTACTTGCTAGATCTCTCACACGCTTTCTCTCGTTCCGTTACCGTACGCTTAGTCTCTTGGTCTCTTACGCTTATTCTCTCCAAATCTCACGTGTACTTCCTAGTTCTTTCATACTCTTTCTCTCTTTTCGTCATGCTTACTCTCTTGATCTCTCATACGTGTTCTTCTTTTGAGAAGCTTATTGTTTCGAAGTCTCACGTGTACTAACTATACTGCGTGCCATAATGTCTGACAGGCGACGTAAACATTGCCTGCAGAGGAAGGGAGAAAACTAGCTAATCAACCAATGGCAGAGGTCTCATTCCACGTGTATCTTGAAGTTGGGCGATCTGAAGCGTTCTATCCCCGCCCAACTTCAAGATACACGTGGAATGAGACCTCTGCCATTGGTTGAATAGCAATTATACTTCTCTCCTCCTCTGCAGGCAATGTTTACGTTCCCTGTCAGACATTATGAAACGAAGTATAGATCTATGTCGCCTTTATGTATTATCTCGAAGTCCCACGTGTACTTCTAGAAATCTCACCTACTGTCCGTTACTCAGGAGAAGACGAGCGGAAAGAATGTGGCCTTCTTGACTATCGCTGTTGATTATTATAAACATCGCTCAGATAAGCATCCCAGTAGCCAGGTTATTACTCGTGCAGGAAACATGAGTAACAATGCGTATGGAAATTAAAGCCAAGTTGAACAGAAGGAGACCCAATGTTTCCGCTTACTGCAGTACAAATATTGCAAGTGTTGTCGTACGTTATCTGTTCACATCCCTTCCTCCTCAGTCCGCTCTCGGCTTCTCCTGAGTCACCGACAGTAGATCTGCCACACGCACTTTGCACTATCTTGTGCTTTCAAATGGACACTTAAGGCTCATTCACAATGAAAATTAAACTTAACGTAAGCGTTAACTTAAGAATGTAAACGTTACGGTAAAATCAAGAAGTCGTACCATCATTCACGATGGGAACATAAACATAACAGCAAACATACTTGGTAACCATGGAAGCATAATAACGACGCCATTTCCTCATATTCTGTCGTATACTTCAGCGCTCCATGATTGTGTTCTGTTTGCAAATCACGTAAGCATAAGCATGAAAGTTCGGAGTTTGCAAACTTTCATGTTAACGTCTTACGGTAATGTTTATGTCAATGTTCATGTGAATCATTGTGAATGATCCCATTTGGTAGCCTGGCCGCAAACTTCTGTGTTTATGTTACGGTTATGTTTAATTTTCATTGTGAATGGGCCTTAAGTCTATGTTATTTGTTTTGCTTCAGTATTATTTTTCACTCTTTTCGTCTGTTCCTAGACACTCTACTCTACATTTCACTTCCCCAATTTTTTTATTCTCCCAGTTTGATCCTTCTCTCTCTCTCTCTCTCTCTCTCTTTCCCTCATACACTCATCCTTCAGTCTATGTCTAACTCCTCCTTTCTCAGCGACCTGTTCCTTTCTCCGTTCGCTCCTCTGTCGATGTTAATGGAAATAAAAGTGCAGCCTTCTGTTCGATGGAGCAATTAACTAAACCAAAGCAAGCTCGTAAAAGAAAGCAACACAATCTTTCCAGCTGCGACTAAATCTCGGGGCGGTTTCAATTCGTTCAAGAGATCGAGTGAAATAGAGTCCCGAGCTATTGTCAATATTCGAGGTCACCTCTTAAGTCTGTGAGGTAACAGTTTAATACAGGAATCTAAGATTACATGCCTACGAGATTCTGTGAGGGTTTTTTTTTTTATATATAGCGCTTGAAATTAACGTTTCATCAGTATTGTACTGCTTCATTCTCTCTTACTTTTCTGTCGTTCATTTAATGAAATTGTTAGTTATCAGCTGCTCAGTTGTCTAGCGTTGATGGAATATCTATACTAATAATAAATCTGTAGCCGAAATTTTTCTGGTAATTTTCGATTTTCCAAAAATAATTGGTCCTAACATATATAATTAACCACCCTGAAACCGAAAATCGCTTTTTTGAAATTTTTGTTTGTATGTCTGTCTGTCTGTCTGTCTGTCTGTCTGTATGTTTGTTACCTTTTCACGCGATAATGAATGAACGGATTTCGATGAAAATTGGAATATAAATTATGCTCGTTGTAACTTAGATTTTAGGCTATAAGGCATTTAAAATACATTATTTAAAAGGGGGGTTATAAGGGGGCCTGAATTAAATAAATCGAAATATCTCGCTTATTATTGATTTTTGTGAAAAATGTTACATAACAAAAGTTTCTTTAAAAATAATTTGCGAAAAGTTTTATTCCTTGAAACATTTTGATATGACTGATATTTAATGAGATAAATGAGTTTTAAAATTAAAATAACTGCCATCTAAGGCCGTATAATGAAATAAAAAACAAATGACTTCGTCTATAAGGGGCCTTGGACAGCAACAATCGAAAGCTATAAAAGATAGCCTACAGAGAATGTTCCTGTGTTTGTATGAAGTAATATCGGAAGCTAAATTAACCGATTTGTATAATTAATTATTATTTCACCATTGGAAAGTGTAGTTTCTCTAGATGGACATAATGCTATAACGTTATTACAGTAACTTCTGATATAATATAATGTAATATAATATAATATAATATAATATAATATAATATAATATAATATAATATAATATAATATAATATAATATAATATAATACAATACAATACAATCTATATATATATAATTTGAACTGGTAATGGAAATTACGGGAAAACGGCTGAACGGATTTTAATAAATGGCCCCTAATTTTGAAGCTTGGAACCTAAAGTTTTTCGGAAAAGTAGTAGTTTTCAGTGAAATGTCAATTTTCCTACATAATTTTCCTATTTTCCAAAATCCATCTGTTGTCAGTTTTGAGAACTAATTTTATTCAATCACGGCCGACTTGATTGAATTTCAGAACAAAGCACACACTACAATAAACAATAGACTATTACACGAAGGCCATGACCTGCAGATTGCCGACATATTTAGAGCTCAATTCAATTTGTTATTAAAAGCTGATTCTGCAGTGTATAATTTTCTGGGTACAGCTGTGTATTGGATATTCAAATCTACGAACTTGAGGTGGTTTGATGACATTATTACCATTAGAAATTAAATATTATTATAGTTAATATCATGATGCATCTATTTTTTCATTAATTGTATATAATATTGATGCTATATTGATGACATGAAAGTGAAACGTTTTGTGGTTATGTAAGTAAATGTAGAGAATATCTTAATTTAGATATTCATTTCTATAATTTACTGAGTGGCTGCTATATATAACTACAAAATTTAAGTAAGATAATAATATTGTTATGAAAAATGAAATATGTTTATACTTATTAACCCAGTGGGGTTGGGTCTTTGGCGGTGTAGTGTAGATATTGATATGTGTCATTGTCTTCAGTATTGGCTCGAGAGAGCGCAAAAATTACAGTTCCTAAGGAAAGATCAAAAGGTATTACTTACTGATAAAATAAGAGGCCTAGAAAATTTTGTAGTCTCCAGATCATTTCAGCAAGATCTCTTAGTAGGATAAAATGATTTTACGCTCTACATTTCAAATTCTACATGCAGCAGCTATACGACAATGCTATTGTTCGAAAGCTTAGCAAACCAGACATTTTTAATTTTCGCCTACAATCCACAATGACCTGAAATAGCTACTGCTATCGTCCTGACATTGGTACTTGCGTTTTCGCGTTGAAACTCAAAAACTGAAGTTGGATAGGTTCAAGGAAAAGTATTTGGCCTAAAAAAATTCATTCAGAGGGAGTATGTTTCATTATTATGGAAACAAATAACTATCAAAAAGACAAGTATTCTTCATTGAAAATAAATCTGAAAAATTTTTATTTGAACGTCTAACGAACTTAGTTTGCAGCAGTATTTGCTGCACAAGCCACTAGTACAATATAATATAATATAATATAATATATCTAATGTAATATTATATAATATAATTTAAGTTATTTGAAGGGTTCAGAACCATAGTGGGCCAAACGCCATTTACTGGATACGTAGAAAACGAGGGTTAAAATTAAGTTATTACCATAATTCAATGGAAACCTATAACAAGTAAAATAAAGTATACACATTAAATCTAAATGATGTCAATCTTCATTAAGCTATGGTTGCATGTAATAAAAATTAGAAACATGTTAAAGGAATTGTCATTGCACCAAATGAGTGTCTCTGGACCAAAATGATCGCATTTTAATTATTTGGATGCAATTTAAATTAAGTAACATATTAAACGATTTATCCTTCTATCAAACATGAATGTTCCCTGGATCAAATGTCCTATTTTAATTATGTAATTACTTTATATTTATTTCTAACGGGTGCAGCGGAGCGCACGGGTACGGCTAGTAATAAATAAAGTAACTAACTAACTAACTAACTAACTAACTAACTAACTAACTAACTAACTAACTAACTAACTAACTAACTAACTAACTAACTAACTAACTAACTAACTAACTAACTAATTTTGTATTAATAGGTAACAGAATGAATACTTTCTAAAAATCTGAATATATAAAATACTATAATTAATTATACATGTACACTTAGATGGATAAAACAATAATAAAATATTGATAAAGTATAACATATATGGTTGTTAATAATGTGGGTTACATACGTAACATCAGAGGGTAGTATTTTAAATAACCAGATTTTTGGAAAGTGTTTATTGTGTGTTACCTACTAATACGACACGTGATGATGGCATTTCATGGCGAAAACGTTCTTCTCTTGTAAGTTCAACAATATATTCCATTTTGTCATAGCTCAGTGACTTGATGGTTTATAATAAAAGGTGTAGTATCGACGCTGTTATTCCCGGCATGACTCCTCTTTGCTTACGTCTTAGGAAGTGAAGTGTCTAGGTAGGTAGTATCGTTCGCCATTTTTGTTCTTTCGTTGCCGAGCTACCATACGAGGAATCTATTTGCCACACCATTAAACATTATCATGTCGTAGCTCCTATGATAATAAATCAAACGCACTGTAATTCAGCAAATAACTGAGCGGCAAATAACGTCCTCGTGTGCTTTCTGCGAACGCCA
Organism: Periplaneta americana; assembly: GCA_025594305.2. Taxonomy (NCBI): domain Eukaryota; kingdom Metazoa; phylum Arthropoda; class Insecta; order Blattodea; family Blattidae; genus Periplaneta; species Periplaneta americana. The sequence continues at coordinate 194,020,548 of JAJSOF020000005.1, forward strand.
ACGAAAGAACCAAAATGACGGACGATTATATTAAGTAGTTATCGAGCTTAAGAAATGAATAACGTCTTCATAAGCGAATCACAAGACGCACACGTTTAAATGTAGCCGACCTGCAACGCGATTGGGTGCCGGAAATTAGGACGACGGGACTATAAGTAATTTGATGGAAATAAATATAGATATATTCATTTTGAATTAAAGATGGTAAATATTCTTCAATTCAAGCCTTAAGCCCCTCTCCCGTAAATTATAGAAAATACAGATAGAACCTTTTTATTCTCACATCACGTAATGACATAAATAAAATCTTATTTTATCAGTTGAAACATAAAAGTCAGTGTGTATTAGAGGGGTGTCCACAAAGATGGTTTCACTTATAACAATACAGAGTCCACACCTGTGGAGTAACGGTTAGCGCGTCTGACCGCGAAACCAGGTGGTCCGGGTAAGATTCCCGGTCGGGGCAAGTTACCTGCCTGAGGTTTTTACCGGGTTTTTCCTCAACCCAATATGAGCAAATGCTGTGTAACTTTCGGTGCTGGACCCCGGACTGATTTCACCTTCATCTCATTCAGACGCTAAATAACCTAAGCTGTTGATAAAGCGTCGTAAAATAACCCACTAAAATCTATACTAATAATAAGTCTGTAGCCGAAATTTTTCTGGTAATTTTCGATTTTCCAAAAATAATTGGTCCTAACATATATAATTAACCACCCTGAAACCGAAAATCGCTTTTTTGAAATTTTTGTTTGTATGTCTGTCTGTCTATCTGTATGTTTGTTACCTTTTCACGCGATAATGGATGAACGGATTTCGATGAAAACTGGAATATAAATTATGTTCGTTGTAACTTAGATTCTAGGCTATATGGCATTCAAAATACATTATTTAAAAGGGGGGTTATAAGGGGGCCTGAATTAAATAAATCGAAATATCTCGCTTATTATTGATTTTTGTGAAGGGATACGTAACAAGCTTTTTTTTTTTTTTACTGTTACATAACAAAAGTTTCTTTAAAAATCATTTGCGATAAGTTTTATTTCTTGAAACATTTTGATAGCACTGATATTTAATGAGATAAATGAGTTTTAAAATTAAAATTACTGCCATCTAAGGCCGTATAATGAAATAAAAAACAAATGACTTCGTCTATAAGGGGCCTTGGACAGCAACAATCGAAAGCTATGAAAGATAGCCTACAGAGAATGTTTCTGTGTTTGTATGAAGTAATATCGGAAGCTAAATTAACCGATTTGTATAATTAATTATTATTTCACCATTGGAAAGTTTAGTTTCTCTAGATGGACTAATGCTATAATGTTATTACAGTAACGTCTGATATAATATAATATAATATAATATAATATAATATAATATAATATAATGTAATATAATATAATATAATATATAATATGATACGATACGATACGATACAATATAATATAATATAATATAATATAATATAATATAATATAATATAATATAATATAATATAATATATAATATGATACGATACGATACGATACAATATAATATAATATAATATAATATAGTATAATATAATATAATATAATATAATATAATATGTAATATTATATAAAATAATTTAAGTTATTTGAAGGGTTCAGAACCATAGTGGGCCAAGCGCCATTTACTGAATACATAGAAAAAGGGTTAAAATTAAGTTATTACCATAATTCAATGGAAATCTATAACAAGTAAAATAAAATATACACATTAAATCTAAATGATGTCAATCTTCATTAAACTATGGTTGCATGTAATAAAAATTAAGAGACAGGTTAAAGGAATTGTCATTGCACCAATGAGTGTCTCTGGACCAAAATGATCGCATTTTAATTATTTGGATGCAATTTAAATTAAGTAACATATTAAACGATTTATCCTTCTATCAAACACGAATGTTCCCTGGATCAAACGTCCTATTTTAATTATGTAATTACTTTATATTTATTTCTAACGGGTGCAGCGGAGCGCACGGGTACGGCTAGTAAAAAAATAAAATATAAAAGCAATGCAGAACTCTTGAAGTTCAAAACCCGTGAAGTGTGAATGTTATGTATGCACTTGTCAAACATTGTGAAGTTGTAATCCGCCACTGCTGACTGCACCACAGCAATGCAGTTGAGGCGGGGGAGCCCCAACTGAGGTGCAGACATGCCAAATCCGTGCCCACGCGTGGGAGCAGCCTCCTGTGAGAGCGCCTCGTGCAGCGTATGTTGTCAGCCTGGCTGAGTCCCAGTACAGAGATTTGCTTACATCAGTCTTACCGTCAACAGAAATTCTTATTCTAGCAGCCACATATAGTTAACATACATTGTGGTGGAAATCACGTAACAAGACCAACTCTGGAGGTTCAGTTTTAATTCATGATGTGCACGTAATGAAGTTACATGTGATTCTCTGACGTTACGTTTGGTATTAACATTATTACGTATACTGGAGGCAAATACAGTTACGCAGAATGTTATATCACCACTATATTGTATGTATGTATTTATTCACTGCAAATGGGTATATATCTGGTGGCAGTGGTAACTAATTACACCCAATAATGGCAATTAATAATAAACACAACTAATAAAAACTACATTTAATAATAAATTAATACTACTACTACTACTACTACTACTACTACTACTACTACTACTACTACTACTAATAATAATAATAATAATAATAATAATAATAATAATAATAATAATAATAATAATAATTAATAATAGTACATTATGCAACGAGCCTCTAATGAAGGTAATTAAGAAGTGAGTATGGATATTTATGAAACGAGCGCAAGCGAGTTTCATAATTTTCATACGAGCTTCTTAATTACCATTATAGGCGAGTTTCATACGACTTTTTATGCTCGACCATATTTCTAATTTGATATTATTAATTTTATTGTATCTGACCTGGAGCAATGTCCCGTATGTTGTAAGATGTGCGCAGACGCGAAAGTATTGATTTTTTCCGAGGAACAGATGTTCACATTGACCTTGCTAGGCCATAAGAACCTACAGAGATAACATTCAAATTAAATTAGACATTGAAAAACGTGATGACAAATTGTATTTATTTGAATATTATTTACAATTAACGCTAATTATTATAGTAACAGAACATAACCTTCTGCGACAGTATTGGATTTCCAGCCTCCGTGACTTTTCGTTAATTCTCTTTCTATTGCATATCCGAGAATAATCGTTTTGCGGTTTTATAACAGTAGAAAGCTGACCTGTCATTGGCTGAACAGTTGTAACCTGAGTCGTCATTGGCTGAAAGACCTGACCTTTAATGAGTAGGTGTACTTTAATGACATGCATTAAAGGTCTGCTACCAGGTGTATAATTACTTCATTTCGGCATTGTCGAGCATTAATAATATTTTTAAAACAATTTTCTATGAAAATCGCAAAATATGTATAGCATAATTATTATAATGATGTGCTCTAAATACTACGCAATTTTATTATGTTTTTTCTTAATTATTTTTCTGAATTTCAAAATTTTTCATTCCCTTTTTTGTCTGTGTTCCAGATCCTGTCGCTCACAACCCGAACGTTTCAACAGGTATGTAAAACAGGGAGAGAGAGAGTACCCCAAAATGAGTCTAATTACTTCAATCATTGTAAAGAGTTGTCAACTTTTGAAGTGGAGTTCCTTCTTTATTCTCTTTTTGAATATAATTATGTCATTCTAATTCCTTCAGCAAGTCCGCCACGCAGCAGGGCAGTTTCTGTAATAAGTTTCGTAGTGTATAAGGCCTTGGCGTGACATAGTCGTCGATAAGTCGTTAAAAAAGAAAGGAACTTTTCATTTCTCGTTGGCAATTCAAAAAGTTTTTTTTTCCCTTATCAGCGCGTTACAAAGAAGTTCCGCATGGTAACATTGTGAGCCACAGGCCTGCCGCGCTGTGGACAAGACCGACATAATGGTTATACAGGATGTTAATGAACTCATGTTACAACGTTTCTGCCTAGGAAATAGGTGCTATAAGGAATATAGTCACCGACTAAATCATCTACCTATTCATCCATCCACATAATATTAATCACCTCATCTACTAATATGTTAGTATTCTGTTCTTTAACTTCTTGTTAAATTTTAACTGCTTCTATGGGTATACTTTGTGACCTGGTAGAGTGTAAGAGAAGGCCCTATGGCCTTAACTCTGCCAGTATAAATAATAATAATTATTATTATTATTACTAATTACGAGTAATACAGTTCATCAATATATCATGTACTTCTGTCATATGTTCGTCCATAGTCATGGAACCGTCGACAGCCAGTCAGACAATCAGTTAGTCAATCATTCAATCACTCAGTCAGTCAGTGAATTAGTCAGTCAGTCAATCAATCTGTCAGTGAATTAGTCAGTAAGTCAACCAATCAGCCAGAGAATTAGTCAATCAGTCAGTGAATTAGTCAATCAGTCAGTAAATTAGTCATTCAGTCAATCAATCAGTGAATTAGTCAACCAGTCAATCAATCAGTCAGTGAATTAGTCAGTCAGTCAATCAGTCAGTGAATTAGTCAGTCAGTCAATCAGTCAGTGAATTATTCAGTCAATCAATCGGTCAGTGAATTAGTCATTCAGTCAATCAATCAGTGAATTAGTCAGTCGATCAATCAGTCAGTGAATTAGTCAGTCAATCGATCAGTGAGTGAATTAGTCAATCACTCAAGCAATCAGTCAGTGAGCTAGTCAATCAGTCAGGCAATCAATCAGTGAATTAGTCAATCAATCAGGCAATCAACCAGACAGTCACTGAACCAGTCAGCCAGTCAATCACTCAACCAGTCAGCTAGTCAATCAATCAACCAGTCTGTCTATCAGTCAATCAGTAAATCAACCACTTCATCAGTCAGTCAATCAACCAATCAGTCACTATACCAGTCAACCATTCAGTCATTCAATGAACAAATCATTCAGTTAGTGAACCAGTCAATAAATCAGTCATTTAGTCAGTCAATTAGTAAATCAGTCACTCAATGAGTCAATCATTCAACCGGTCAGTTAATCATTTAACCAGTCATCATTCAACCAATCAATCAGTCAACCAATGAGTCAATCAGTCCATAAAAATATTTATTTACCAACGTATTCGTGCATTTATTTTTTCATTAATTAATCCGTTCATTATACAATTTTTCAGCGACTTGCAACAAATTGCATATAAAACTTGTGCGTGACTTTCCCAGGGGACCCCGACGTGAGTCCCTACATTTTCAACAAATACACTTCCTATTTTTCTCTCTGGAAATATCAGAGATATCTGCATGCAATTTTTCATGTAAATTTACCGTAGCATAATAAATAAATAGCAGGATGGTATTTGGTGAGATGAGGCCAAGGATTCGTCATAGATTATCTGACATTCGCCTTACGATTGGGGAAAACCTCGGAAGAAACCCAACCAGGTAATCAGGCCAAGCGGGAATCGAACCCGCGTCCGAACGCAATTCCGGATCAGTAGGCAAACCCGCTACGCCGGTGGCTGAATTGTGGGGTTAAGTTCGGTTCGTTGTACTCTGCTTTGACGTCAGCTACAAAATCTGTTTTCGTCGTCCTCAGGGATCCCGTCTGTCAATTCAAGAATGTATGCCACAATGCAGACGTAGAAATGACGGAATATGTAATGATGTGGGAGCTTAGCAGGGCAGGGCTACATAGGCCGATGTTGCAGGCAGTCTCTTCTCCTCATACGGAGTTCTCTCACATCCGGACTTGCGGATGTTTTCCTTTGCATGTCTGGACAAGAGACGATCGCGTTGAAGGTTGCTTGGTGACCTCCGAGACTTATCGCAGTCGTTTGTCTTCTATCCTCATTAGCAGTTTTACTTCAAGCGGGACTCGAACCCTTGATTCTATTTTTAAAAGTTACGCAATAAAGGAAAGATATATTTTATTCGCGTGAAAACACTCGTGTGCACTGTGAAAATTGCCTAATCTCTAGGTGCTTTTGACTTTCTTGTCTCGCTGAACTCTTGTCATCGATAGGAACAGGCACAATATCAAGACAATTTCACAAAATAGGACTTTTTGGGGGAGGGAAATATGAAAGTATGAAGTAATTATTTCAATTTTAAAATACTTCGTTCCCAAACCATTTGCAGTATGTTTAACTTACTTCTATTTACAAAACAAATCCTTCAGAGATTGTCTGTTTATCTATATTTAATATGCTACCAAATAAAATATTAAATCTTATCTTTAATGTTTATCTTTAATGTTTGGACTTTTTCCATTGCTGGTTGTCACAATCAAAAATTAAGACACAACGTTTCGAAGGGTGGTTCTCCTTTCGTCTTCAGGTGGAAGGAAGGAGAGAAAAGAAAAAACCTATGTTGGGATCGTTACGTACAGCTATTCTGTATGAGTAATCGATTGATTCCTGGCTTCGGTGGAGATCAATCGATCAGTCACACAGAATAGCTGTACGTAACGATCCCAACAGTAGGTTATTTCCTTTCTCTCCCTTCCTTCCACCTGAAGATGAAAGGAGAAACCCCTTCGAAACGTTGTGTCTTAATTTTTGATTGTGACAACCAGCAATGGAAAAAGTCCAAACCCCTCACCTAAACATTAATGATCCACGATTGCTTTCCAACTCCTCATTTAGATCAATCATATCTTTACCTGAATGCATAATTAGATAACTCAATTTTTGCACTGATGGTAATAATATATACAAGGTGATTCACGAGGAAAGGTAAACAATTTAGGATACGATATTTTAGGCCATTTTGAGTGAAAAAGTTCATATGAACATAGGTCCGTTTTCGAACGATGGCGGAGCTAGATGCATTTTTGTGGTAAAACGTCTCGCCCCAATGTGAATCAGACGTTACCATATGCTGCTGACGTGAGACAAGATCTCAGTGAATGACGTAACATTGGAATCTGCATTGTGAGCGATGTGCTATAGATAAGAGAAGAGAAACAAACCGGGTGGTGGATCATTACAAATGTCACAACAAATACGCTATCACTTATCTACCTACAGTACAGTAGTTATACAGGTACAGTTATCGGAAGTGTTAAGTTGTGTTTTTCAAGATGCCTAATCAATTTTCGACTGCAGAATACGCCGATATTGTGTATGTTTATGGTTTGTGCGATGGAAGTACCTTGCATGCCGTCGCTGAATATGAACGACGCTTTCCGAACAGAAGGTTAACATATCGAAGAATACTTATTGTCTATGGGGTTGGATGAAGGACTTGGTATAGCAAAGGAACGGGGAAACGAGAGAGGCGCTAATGGACCGTATTTTGGATGCGGCATAAGAACTGCCACGTGCAAATCTCCCGAGCGATGAGCGCGATTCACGCCCGGCGCAACAGTGCACTGAAGCAGAAGTAGGTACCTTTGAAAATGTGCGGAAATATCGACCCCAACGTCTAGAATATTAGGTATGTATGCATACGTGAATATAAACTTTAAATGTGTCCGTTATCTGTCTCTAAATGGGAGTTAGTACAATGGAATCTCAGAGCCATATCTCCATAACCGTTCGAAAACGGACTTACATTCATATGAACTTTTTGACTCAGAATGACGTCAGAATTCACATCCTAAATTGTTTACCTTTCCTCGTCAATCACCCTGTATAGTCTATTGGCTGGGCTCAACATTGATTACAATAACACTTTTGGGGGTATTACATTTTTTAATAGACTTAATCACTCATGCCCACGTGCATCAACGTCGGTTAGTGTAACCATCGGTTAAAATTGTCACCTAATCCCCGATTAAGCATTTTTACGGTGGATCGACCTCGGTTACGACTTAAATAGGAGGTTAACCACAGTAATCTCTAACCGGCCAAATATGAACGGTTAAAGGAGATAACCAGCGATTAGTAAAGCAAGTAAAGCAAAATGTCGGCCAGAACCACAGGTGATTATTTCGAAGACGATTATTATTGTACAGTACTTGAATTACTTGGATAGAGCGTGAGCGTGAAGTTTCTTTAGTGGAAAGAGAGAATTCTTACGAGGAATTAGGTGACAGAAAATTTCAGGAGGGATTTCGTTTATCAAAATCTACAAATGGACCACTTGAAATAACACAAGAACAATCATATTTCGCCTACGGATCGGCTGCTTATATTACGATTCTATGTAACTGTTATTTTCTGTATTTTAAGAGGGAATACTCGAATACCGGTATCTCTTTCTCTATGTCACTGGCTGAACAAAGAGAGGTTATGGATAGATCTTAGGATAATGCACAATTTCCTGGTGTAAATGGAGTCCAAGATCGTACACACATTTCTACTAATCTTCTGCATCTTTTCCTTTATGGACATTCCATCTTTTTTTTATACAATTACATTTAAATCTAGTAGGCTAATTAAGTCTATCGATACTTAAACCTAACATTGGGATATACATAATCATTTTTGGATTCAATTTTCTGTTTTGTACGATTTTAACCTAACAGTACTGAAAAATAGAGAAATGGAACTCACAAATATAACAACGCCCAATGGCAAACAAATGCAACGCGAAAATGTAGGATACGTTCATTTCGATGTAGAACACAGTGAGCGCAGTGTTTTTGGACGTTGACTATTATCTTTGCAGCAGTGTTGATGCTTTCCTTTAGTCATTTTGTAGAAACAATGTACCATCATAGACTTTACTCTGGTTAAATGAGGTGTCAGCTAGCCATGTTTTAGCAATCGGTGATTATGAATGGTGCACATAAATTACATTTTAACCACGGCTACTGTTTAACCGTCGTTTCGTAATCTATGATTACTGCGTTTTTAATCAATATTGATGCACTTCGCCATCAGGAACATTTTTCTCCAAGTCTGTTTAAGGTAGAGAAATGTATTTTTAATACAAATTCCTCTTATATGCATATGAAAATGGTTGGAAAAAAATTGTATACAATCCTAGCAATTCATATGATTCCAGCGTATTTGATTGTACAAAGATTGAACACAACAGCAAAATAAACACTGTATGAGAAATATGTATAATTGTCATATGGATAAGTAAATTATATGGTAGGCAAACATTGACATGTCAAATGCACAAGTTTAAAAGTTACGAAATACAATGGTATCATGTAATGTATAAGGAGCGGATTCCTATGTAATTAAATATTTTTCTTGCGTGTGATAAAACACAATTAACAAAGTTAAAAATTCCGAATGTCAAGTTTCGAGTTTAAAACCCGAATTTTGTTTCACATAAAAACACATATTTTCACAAAAAATTTATGTAAATACATATTTTCAGGAAATCTATTATAAACACATAAATATTGGAGTTTTTTTACTTAAATCATTTTTTACAAGAACTTTTAAATATTTTAAAACTAAATCAATTATATCACTCAGAAATACGTTATCTTCTTAAGAATTCTTGGTTTCTTCGTGTTTCTACGGGCTGTGTGGTGTATCCGTGATCCATTTTTGTAATAGTATCACCTCAAGTTCTGAGAACTGCTAGGTAGCATATCAGTGTTATTATTAGAGAATAAATTAACATGGACAAGAAGGAGAGATTTTACAACACATAATTAGGAATGTTTATTGTTGCTGAAGATGATTTCATTCAGCACTTTGTGAAACACAACAGATAAGAGCTCGGGTATAAACATTATTTAATTTAAACAAATCTCTCGCCTCTCGTTCATGCCTATGAAGTGAGGAAATACATCTTGTTGTGATTCCCCGTTATCGGACCATAAGCGCAAGCTGCATAGTGTAGACGTGGTGGCGTCGCTATAAGAAGCTTTTCTCCGACATTGTCAGTCAGTAGCTAGAAACATTATTTTACGTTAAGACGTGTGTATATTAGTCTCTTAAGATGCCTAAAATCAAATCGAGTTTAAAATCGCGTCTACAGTAATATGTTGATGAATTTAAAACCATTTTTACTACCGACGGAAAAGTATTATTTTGCCAAATCAGTAAGTGCAGATCAGAGCTCCCAGGTAACCCGACATTTGTCTGGAAACAAGCACATTGCCGCTGCTTCACGTGTGCATTCACGGCAAAACAGTGGATATAAAAAATGTGTAAAGTTGCTCAAGTATTGGAGGGTGTGCCTGTAGGTGAAATTGACGGTGTAGGTGTTTGTGACATTCCTCTCTTTAAATATGCACGTCTGACGTCCTGTGATGTGGAAAGATCGTTTTCACAGTATAAGTCGTTGTTCAGTGATAATGAGCATGCATTTGTGATGGAGAATTTGGAAATGACCTTTGTTGTTCACTCCAATTCTCGGACAAATACTAGCATCTGATACTCAAGTGTGATTGGTGAGTAGGTCTACCCAGTAACATTTTTTTCAAGCTAAGTAAGGTATTTTTGTCATATTAAAAAAATACATATATTTTTTTTATTTTTAGCAAATATTTTCGTACTTTTTAGCACATAAAAAATAAATATATTTAAATTTTTAGCACATAAAAATCCGCTCCCTAGTAATGTAGTATTATAGTTTAAGCAGAAATACTTAGAAACTATTAAGTAGTGTGTAATCACAATGTGATAGTTAGGCTACATGGACTGAAGTACAAAATCTTGAATTTCCATGCTCTGTCATAGACTGTTCAACACATCGTAGTTCGTATTTAATATTTTACTTATGTAACAGTTTATACATGCATTTTATCGATGTTTTAAATTTTAAAACGTCTTTTAAATTTCACATTTGTATTGTTTCACAACAGATGTTTGCACTTTGTTCAATTTTAACAGTGTTTCACATTGCATTAGAGTACACACGTGTATATTTAAACAGATGTATTTATGCATTCATTAGCAAACTGGTAAGCATAGACGGACCTTGGGTTTAACTTAACTTCGTATACTTTCGTTTGTCTGATGATCTAATAAAGTGTAGAGAGCCAAAGGGGGAAGAAATTTCATTTCTGCTGCTTCCAATCGTTTTCATTGCTGGTTGGTTAATATCCAAATTTCAGAGCCGTATGTCAACACTAATCTAGCCATTATTTTATAAAATTTCAATATTGTATCTGTTCATATTTTTTCATGAGTGTTTTTAATTGTACCAATCAAACACTGATATTTACCAATTTTGTTTTCCAAATTATTTGCTTTTGCATATGATACTATGCACCCAAGGTAGTTGAACTTAGAAACTTGCTCAATTATTTTCCCTTATAATTCTATTTTAGTTCTCATGTGGTCATTTCCTTTAGATCCAAACTTTCCTTTTTTGAGTTGATATTTCTAAGTTATATTCTTTAGCTAATGAATTCAATTGACTATTACACTTTTACTAAGTCATACTACTTTCGACCAATAAAACGGTACGAAATGACGTCTTTCAACCAATCATGGCTGCTTATCGCACAATTTTATCGCTTTCCTAGCATTTGTTTGTTTTTATCACTGCCCTAGTATTTGTTTCTTTGTTTGCCAACATTTCAAACTGCAAATTCTTTAGGCCAACTGTACTATAAAACATGCTTTTCGATCGTCATTTGCTTACAGTATAGACAGTCAACTGAAAATTGCGGCTCCGTTCAAAGTTTTTGGTGAAGCTAACTTGAGTGAAATAGAATTTCAGTAAGTCAATTAATATTTTATTACATTAGAGTACTTTATTTCTTCTAATCTCTAGTGAGATTACTGTAGATAAAATGCTTTCTGTAAATTATCTTCTAAAGAAGCAAATATTGCTTGATCATCAGCGAACAATATGGTATTAAAGTTAATTCTGTTCAGAATATAATTATTACATAAAACTGCTTGCCATTGTCTTATGACGTCATCAGTGTATAAAGGTGACAAAGGGAACCCTTGTCTAACTCCCTGGTTAGTTTTCTAAGTTTTGAACTGTTCGTATTCATTTTAATAATAGCAGCTTTGTAAAAAAAAAAAAAAATTCTGTACAGCTCTCAGTAGCAGCGTATTCCGAATCTCACCGGACCGGTGGACAACAATGACGTCACGCTGCAGCGAAATAGGAACAAAACTGCTGGAAGGATTGATGGCTGTCATGGCGACTGTATAAGTTGTCGTCTGTGCTACGCTAGCAAAATTTTGCGAAATTTCCGTACTGCCATCTCGTTCAAAGAAAGAGAGGATAAACAATTTATTTCTTGAACCGGTAGTAATAACTGGTCCGTTGACATGTTCGCTCATAAGCCATTAACATATTGTTTTTACGTTGTGCTCATTACAAACAATACAGCAGAACTAAAGCAGAACACACCGCCATGACACAACAGTACACGATGTTATTCGTCTGCTAATTCCCGCCCTACACAAGAACCAATCAGATTCACTGATGGCGGCTGATGGAGACTGCCACCACCTCTGGAAGCTAATGGCACCGGTGCGACACCGGTGGAGCATCAGTGACGCCATCGGTGAAATTCATCAGATTGCTCAGCGCTGAGATTCGGAATAGCTCTAGGTATTTCGGTATTTTTCTTTCTAGGAGTATAGACCAAAACATTTTTCGATTTACTGAATCAAAGGCTTTACTGTAGTCAATGACATAAATGTCTATTTTTTTAACTACTTGAGAAAAGGTAAAAATGCAATCTATGCATGATCTGCCACGTTCTGTTCTTCAGATAAAATTGTCTCTGCTATTGCATTTAATCTTCTGGATATCATTTTAAGTTATATCTTATAACCACTACTTAAAAGGCTAATACATCTATAGTCATTGCAGTTATTTCTTTTACCTTTTTTGTAGATAGAAATTACTAACGCTATATTACTTTTATCTGTATTTTGTAAATTGGATCAACTTTCGATATTAAGAACGATTCGATATCACTCCTGATCGGCGTGGACTCGCTCTGAGCGGTACCTTGGCAACGATCCGCGCAAGCTCTGTAAGGCCCTGGTTTTTACTGTACGTGAAATGTGATCGACAAACAGTCGCTGCGGTCAGTCACCCGCTACCCCGCTCTCTGGGGCACGTCGATCGGAGCCCGACCCCGCCGTTAGCTCACTTTATCTACTCGATCATTCCAGTATCGTGTTCTTATCCCGACACCTCTGGTACCAAGTAGAGATTCTTAGTCCATGTGACCCTCTAACATCGGCAGTGAGTTCAGGGGAATACAGAGCTGTAGTGTTCAGAGATTCAGTGATTTACACTGTAGGCCTACTTACTTGTGGCTTTTAGAGAACCCGGAAGTTCATTGCCTCCCTCACACAAGCCCGCCATCGATCCCTATTCTGAGCAGGATTAATCCAGTCTCGCCATCATATTCCACCTCCCTCAAATCCATTTTAATATTATCCTCCCATCTACGTCTCGGCCTCCCCATAGGTATTTCTTCTTCTCGCCTCCCAACTAACACTCTATATCCATTCCTGGATTAGTCCATACGTGCTACATACCCTGTCTATCACAAACGTCTGGATATAATGTTCCTAATTATATTAGGTAAAGAATAAAAAACATGCAATTTGTGTATTGTGTAACTTTATCTATTCTCCTGTACCTTCATCCCTCTTTGCCCCAAATATTTTCCTAAGTATCTTATTCTCAAACACTCTTAACCTCTGTTTCTCTGTCAAGGTGACAGTCCAAATTTCACAACTATACAGAACAACCGGTAATATAACTGTTCTATAAATTCTAACTTTCAGATTTTTTTTGAGAGCAGACTGGATGACAAAAGCTTCTCAACCGAATAATAACAGGCATTCTCCTTATTTATTCTGTGTTTAATTTCCTCCCGAGTGTTATTTATATTTGTTGTAGGTATTAGTAAATAAATAGATTAAATAAATAAATAAATAGTAAATAAATAGATAAATAAATAAATAATAAATAAATAAATTTATAGCTACTTACATAGGTAGTTAAGTTAATAAATAAATAAATTTAGTTAGGTAAATAAATATATAAATTTATA